>OX451741.1:846204551-847404551 GCA_948472305.1 Vicia faba | reverse complement strand
GTGTTAGGTACTTGATATGGAGAAGAGCAGGAAGCTGAGAGAAAGGAGTATGAGCCTCTGAATCTGCACCCTCCGACAGGCGAGCCCGTTTGGAAGAATCTCCTTCAAGAGGAATAGACAAACTATCACCTCAAATCCTCTTGACAAGAGAAGGAGATGGTGAAGGCTCACGGATAAAGAAGTCAAACACTATAGTAGTCAGTTGTTCCCCTCAAGAATTATATCTGAGATAGTAGTCACAACTACTATCAGGGTAACAATTGTAGCCAGTGTCTGCTGAAGCGGTAAAGTGGCAAGCAAAAGTAAGTAAGTATTTAGTTTTATCATATCATCTCCATAGGGATTAATGTTACTGAATTAACGTTCGACAAGTATCTCGTTAATGAGTTTGGTTTAAAATGGGTTTATAGTAAATGCGGGAACTAAAACTATTAACAGAAAAAAGAATTTACTCTTCAAAGAAAAGAAACTTATCGGGCATGCATATAATTCACTCCTCACAAACTTAAACCTATCGATCAGTTATTCTTAACCTACAATATTCATCAATGTCATCATGTATCAACCATAACACCCATTATATCATCTCGGTGGACATCTCTCAACCAACCTTAACAACACAGAAGACAACTACGTTACTCGCGTTGATGATCTCTCAGCACAACACAACCAACATATAGGAATTAAGCACAGACACCCAAGTGAATAATAGCTCTAAATTTATCTCTAGAATCTAGACACTATCAGATAATCACCCTAGATAATAATTCGAGCAGTATATGTCTATAGCAACCCAAACCTCAAGCGCGGGGCAAAAATATAGGATAATAATCGACAAGGATTTGTAAAGCAAGCTTTATATAATGCCATGGGCGATAAATATATAAGAGTTTAAAGTAAATACATATACAAAACCCAAAAATGAAGAATACACAAAGAAGAATAGAAATGAACCACAAATCTCTCGGTTTGTCAGTGTCGATCAATGAGAAACCACCATGGATCATCTGTGTGCAAACTTCGTTGTTGTTTTCTAAGCTAATCCTAATGAAAATGAGATTGATGGAGTTGGGAGAACAAAAACCACCCCAATTAAGAGTCGATAAGTGCCACAAAACTATATACAAAATAACTACAAATTGGCGCTTATCAAACTCTCTCCAACTTAAAACATTGTTTGTCCTCAAACAAAGTCAAACAATCTATAGAAACAAAAGACGATAATCTAAGAATCACGAATCAATAGGTTTTGAAAATGGAAAACAAATGTATGGTTCAAACAAAAACGCATAACCAAAGTAAATACTTACCACAATCCTACAATGGCAACATGAAAACGAAACAAATCCTAAGTACAAAAATCATGCCAAACAGTCTAAAACAACACAAGCTAAATCATGAATCACACCTAGCAAAAATTCATCGAGGGATGAAAAACACATAAAGGTGAGGATTTGACACTCATCCGACAATCTTGCAAACAAAAGACTAAATTATGCATTCATTTAAAAATTCACATTAAACATACAAAGTCAAGAATCACAAGGGCATTTCAAGGTTGTAATGTGGCTTGGTTAACAAACAAGGGATAATTCATAAAACTAATCGAAACAAAAACTTTTTTAAACCTAAGAGAGTGATCAACTCACAAAATTTCAAACACAAAATTTCAATCAAACTTCTTCTTTCATCCCAAGTGTAACACCAAACACACCATACTTATTAGCACAATTATTCTTTGATACTCTTTTTGTTTTTGTTTTTTAAAACATTTCTCTTTTTTTCCTTTTTATTTTCTTTTTCACAACCGCATAGCAACCAACAACATAAGTGAGCAAACATTGCTCTCCCCAACATGATTCAACCAACATCAATGTGTGAATACTCCATACTTTCTAAGGCAAGGTAAAAATTCAAACAACAACACATGGTTGATGGTTCAAGAAAACAAATAATCAAAATCCATTCAAAAATGTGAACTAATACTCATAGACAAGCATCAAGTTCAAAAACAATATGGACATTGACATAAAGGCTCAAAAGGGGGTAACAAAAGTTCACACACTCACAAGGTGAATTGACTATTTGGTAAGGTAGTTGTGCTCAAAATAAATAAAAAGTGCCTTGATCATTTTCATGCTTTCATATAATCAACACAAACAAAAGATTAAACATAATGAAATCTAGTTAAAACAAGAATTGTGGCCTCCGGCATATATGAACAATGGAAAGCTTCCTCACATTTGGGGTTAAAAGGGAACTAAAGTGATTCAATCAAAAACAAGTAATGTAAAAGAATGAATGGCATGAAATTTATACAAATAAAAATTTTCCTAAACATCTTATGCTATAGAAAGCCATAAACGAGTACCTGGCGTATACCAATTTCAAAACAGTATCATTACCATACATCCGCAAGTTGAAATGGTAAACTTGGAAAATCACCTCAAACTTCCCCAATCTAATCAAAACAAGCTATTAGACAAACACAAAAATAACAAACTAAAATAACTACTATAAACATACTAAAAGATTGAGTGAAATTGAATTAAACAAGTTAAAAAGTGAAGATTTGATAATTTTAAGAACTGGTCCAATTTCAACTTGTTTAACCAATTCACCACACTACCTATACTAATACAATAAAAACAATAAAGAAACTAAAAACAATAAAACGTGCTTGTTTTACGTCGTAAGCTCGACGCCTGTTATTTATACACACTTCTCCAATTTTCCTCTTTACACGGTTAGCGCTCACTGATAGCGAAACCTAACCAAACACTTAGCAGACGTGAAGAGAAATAAACATATACATTAAATTTACAAGTATGCAAAATATGTAAAATTCAAAAGTTTGGTAAGCATAAACAAATAAATGCACAAGTGAGAATAGATAATATATATGATATCTACAAAACTCAAAAACAAAAAAACTATCACAACACGATCCAATAAAAACACAAATCTCCAACAATGGCGCCATTTTGTTGAAGCGGTAAAGCGGCAAGTAAAAGTAAGTAAGTATTTAGTTTTATCATATCGTATCCATGGGGATTAGTTCTATTTAATATCTGTTCAACAAGTATCTCGTTAATGATTTTGGTTTAAAATGGGTTTAAAGTAAATGCGGGAATTAAAACTATTAACAGAAAAATGAATTTACTCTTCACAGAGAAGAAACTTATCAAGCATACATATAATCCACTCCTTACAAACATAAACTTATCGACCAGTTATACTCAACCTACAGTAGTCATCAATGTTATCACGTATCAACCATAACATCCATTGTATCATCTCGGCGGCGATCTCTCAACTAACTTCAACAACATAGAAGACAATCGAGTTACTCGCGTTGACGATCTCTCAGCACAACACAACCAACACAGAAGCATTAAGAAAAAACACCCAAGTGAATAATATCTTTAAATTTATCTCTAGAATTTATACACTATTAGATAATCACTCTAGATAAGAATTCGAGCAGTATATGTCTATAGCAACCCAAACCCCAAGCACAGAGCAAAAATTCAGGAAAATAATCGACAAAGATTTGTAAAGAAAGCTTTATATAACACCATGGGAGATAAATATACATGAGTTCAAAGTAAATACATATACAAAACCCAATAAATCAAGAATACACAAAGAAGAAGAGAAATGAACCATAAATCTCTCGGTTTGTCAGCGCCGATCGATGAGAAATCCACCCCATATCATCCGTGTGTAAACTTCATTGTTGTTTTCTAAGGTAATCCTAATGAAAAATGAGATTGATGAATTTGGGAGAACAGAAACCACCTCCAAAACCATAACCTTAATGAACAAAATGAAATGGAATTATATACAATTTTTGGTTCAGACACACTCGCCCAGCGAGATAAAGCTTCGCCCGACGAGAGCCTTTTATTTCCTCCAAATAGCATGCGCCTCGCACGCAATTGGCAACAAATATCTATTTTAGCTCAGCAAAGGAAGCTTCTCCCGACAAGTATCTTATTCCTTATTCAGCGCTCGCCCAGCGAGGCTTGACAGACAGCACTTCTTTATTTTTTTTCTTGGCTTTCTTTCTTTGCCTTATTCTTTTTATTGATCTAAATGGTGCATCTTGGAATCCTTTATTACTCAATTCTCCAACAATGCTCAAATACCTACAAAATAAATGGAAAACTATCAATCGATATAATATCTACACGAAAACTCAATTATACACAAACTAAATGTATTTACAAACAAAGTGGGGTTTATTCAACGAATATTAACAAACAAGAGTCGATAAGTGCCACAAAACTATATACAAAATAACTATAAATTGGAACTTATCAGTGACCGGGCCCCTGGAGTAGAAGTAGAAACAACAGTAGGAGTCACTATCATCCCGCTAGATAAGTCAATCGTAATACGTTGATCCATGGCGAACTCGGGAGCCTTCTTCAACTGATCCATATTATTTGCAAGGCACATGTTACACTTGTTAAAAAAATATCTTGGGTCCCCATCCTCACCAAAGACTTTTTGCCTCTCGACATGACCAGACGCACTGATAATCGCATAAGTTTCTATTTGATTATTCTTTCATTGAGAAAAGGGTACTTCGCCATGACCAAATCCTTCTTCATAGTCGAGCCCTTTATACCAAGCACACAAATCCTATTTCATTTTCACTTATTCGAATGATAAAGGACTTAGCCTGGAATGGTAAGAAGAAAGAGGTTGGCGGAAATATGATCTAGACCAGTACTTTAGCAAACTACTTTTGAAAGAACTAACACATCCCACTAGGGCCAAAGACAAACAGAAGGAAAAATAATCCTCATGAATAACAAGTTTCACAATCATGAAACGTTCAAGAAAATTACCCCAGTCAGTGGGAAATGGTCGAAACAAGTCACCTGGGGACGAAGGGAGACCAATCCTTGATTTCAGGCATCATCATGAGAGGTACACGGGCTACAAAAAAATATTGAAAAATAGATCCAAAGAGGGCTTCCAAGATTTATACTCGATGCAATATTGGAACACTTTTATGGAAGCTCGGGCTCCGGGATTAAGCTGCGACGGGGAAACTCTCAAACGATCCATCACGGCCACCTCAAAATTATAGAAAGGCAAACATATCCCTAATCTGGTGAAGAGGCATTCATATAAAGGAATCTAACAACCCTCAAAAGAGTTGCATATCCTCTCCACCGGCCCTACTGGGAGAATCAACCAATATGAGGGGTTGTTGTCCGTCATGTCAGCATTTTCTATAACCTCGACAGTATTATAAATGGAAGGAGTCCCATCCACTAAGGTGGCCACCTAGTAATATCTATTGGTGTTATCTAGCTCAACTAGCTGAAGTCCTCTGCAACAAAATTCATTGGCTTTATAATGACCACAGAGGCTAGTCCAAGACACGGTACTAGACTATCTCTGGTGTTCCAAATGACGCGTGATTTCAGCATCGCTAGGTTCATAGCCAGTCACTCCCCAGTATAATTTGACGAAGATACCAGCATGTTCCCTCCTTTGCTATGAAACTTTTATTTTTGCCTTAGTCAAGAAAAGAGGAGGCATTGTTTCTCAAAAGGGTCATCGCCTTCACCAGTTTCTCCTTATAGAAGAATTCCTAAAGGACCGTCTGATAGAGTTTTCTCAAAAAAAATGAGCCTTTGAACGATCCTTATATTTTAATATCTCCAATCAGAGAAGTGACCTCTGATTCAAAATCCATACGGGCATATGTAAGGGAATATAATACAAGCTTTCATTCTCCTTCTCGAAGAGAAAGTGGCGTTATCTTCTGAATCACTCTCTACGATAATATAGTTATCATTCACTGTAACAAAAATACAATAAATACTTGAATGAAAAGCTGGAGTGAATGTGTGACAATGGTTACTCTTGTAAAAACACTCTCAGAGGAGAGAGAAAGACTCAAAGGAAACAAGGGAAACTCAGTCTACAAGATTGCGAAATATTTTATCCACATTCCCTTTATCCTTACATAGGCAATGACAATTGGATGGATCAGATTAAAAGTAAGAAGTAAGTGTGGATCAACAGTCATATTTCGTCTTGAGAACACAACCAAACTCAAGTGTACTCAAGTACATAGTAAGTTGTATCATGCCACTCTATACCTTTTCAGATCACACATCAAAGAAAAATAGTGAAATATTTCAATGATAAAACTACATTTAATACTCACACTCCATATTACACTTTGACAAAACCAAAGCAGTGCATATCAACCGACGCATGGACAACCATTCTCAAGGGCCAGCCACAAATGTTCAGTATCGGAAAAAGGCCCAATAACATGAGATTCACTTATCCAACCCTCTCTATAGAGCCCAAGGTATAAATACATTTACAATGGATTTTCAAGTTCACAATCTTTAATCTCCACTTTCACTATGATTATCTTGAACCCTAAACTGACTTAGGCGTTAGAGTAATAACCATGAAGGCACCCCCTCATTTTATTTGTTGTACTAGCAATGTAGATACAAGATCGACACTGATTAACAATGTTGATTTAAGATCAACATCTCTGATTCAAGAAACATCGTGATCACAATCTCCAATCCACAGTGTTGCATCATTGAATTGCTCATGAAGCTTCGCTCTACTGTAGTTTACGCAATCCTATCCATTTCTAATTATGCAACAGAGAAAAACTTGTTACATGATTGTTGTTGTTTGAAATTTAAAAACCATTTTGTACTTTTTAAATCAGGTATTCGTTTAACTTATTTAAGAATCCTTGTACAGAATGTAAAATTGTGTTTTTTCATGAACCATTGTCATTCTAAACTATTTCAAACCTTCATGAAAATGTCTCAAAATTTTACATAAATTCATAGAGGTTTCATAAGATGTATTTAAGGCAAAATACATTTTTTTTAAATTATCTCTTTCATTATTAATTTTTCACATCAAATCAAAAAATTTCAAGTGTTCATACAAATATTAATGAAACTGTGTACATAAATTTCATATCATTCAAAGAGTTTTATTCAAACTTTATGAGCAGTTAAGATCTATTTAATTGGATTATAATATATGGAAAGAGAATATCAACTTTTATCTTTGAATTACTTCAAGAATTATTCTTATTAAAAAAATTTAAAGTGTATTGTGACTTAATCACCAAAGTATGTGGTGATAAGTTTGAGTAAATATAAAGTAATTTATTTTCTATTTTTTGTGAGAATCATCATAGTATTTGATGATTGTGAACAAGATCCTTTGATTCAGGTAGATTCAAAGTCTACCACACCACAGATTTGATATTTATGTTAGAATATTGTAAGACGGGTTTTAGTGTGAGACTTCTATAAAGATCTAACATCTTGAAAAACTCTTCAAGATTTGAAGGGACTAGATGTACTCTTGATTGATAAGGAAAACTAGTATAAATTTCTTTTATTCATTTATTTTCCAACACTTTAATTTTCTTCACTTATTGTATCTCATAGTTACGAATAAAGAATGGAAAGACCATCCTAATTTCACGTGAAGGAACATACTCCCTCCATTTCCATTTATAAGTAAATTTTGATTTTTTTTAGATTCATTGATTAAATGGTATATTTGAACTATTTATAAATTAGATATATCAATTATTTAATGAACATAGAAAGTTAAAATTTGCTTATAAAAAAGAATAGAAAGAGTATAATATTAAGCCTCAACTCGGGGAACACATCAAAACCAATAAACTCAAAATCAACAGCCAAAGAAACTATCTCTCCTAGAAAAGACTCTAACTCAATTCATGAGGATAACTTAAAACAACTTTGAATCAATCAAGGTAAATCATGAGACATCTAACCAGAATTATGAATTCATTAGAAAACTAGAAACTTTGATTGGGCATTTGTCAAGACATACGGCTACTCAAAGAATTGAATTTGCAAAGTGGTTGAGTTGAGAAACCATAAAGTGCTTACGAATATAAATTCTGAGAGAATTAAAAGAAAAGGTCCTGAAAGAGTGAGTAAAAAGTGAGTTGGGGGAGAATTTGAAAATGATGGAGAAGTGGAAAATGAGAGATGTTGAAAAGGGTGAAAAGGTGAGAAGAAGAGAAAAGAGAGTAGAGTAAAAATTCTTAAAGTGAAAGAAAAAATAAAAGAAGAAGAAAAAGAAATTTCACACTATGATAAGTTGCCTTACCCTTACTTGAAAAAGAAAAATAAAAAAGATGGACAATTTATGAATCTTATGGAGGTGCATACAAAATTGCATGTCTTCATTCCTGTTGTCGAATTATTGGAACAAATGTATGTGTATACCAAGTTTGTGAAGGGTTTATTGACTAGAAAGATGAAGTCACTTTACGATGAAAATGTGGATTTATCATAAGGTACCTCGCCTTTAAGGGAGGCCATTTTTAGCTACTATAAGAGCTTTTATCGATGTAGAGATGGGTGAACCGTTGGTCTTTAATTTCTTTGAGGTTAAGCATCATCAAAATAAGAGTTCTCAATGTTTCAAGATCGGCATGGTTGAATATCAATTAGGAAAATAACCACAAAGTGAAACAACATCTCTATACTATTAGAGGGTAATTTAGTATTTGTCATTTGTTGGATATTCTCATTAGGCCCTATGTGGCATTTTTATCTTTACTATTTTTGTGTATAAATAGGTGTACTAGGTTTACATTTAATACAATCAATTTTCTTCAATCATTAGTGGCAGCTTTTATCATTTATTCCTTTTCTCTCTTCTTCCTCAATTTCATCACCTTGCACTAACAAATTGGTATCTAGAGTTCTTGGTTTGTTTTGAAATTCTGGGAAACACGAGTGATAGTGAGTTGTATGTTTGATTTTTGAATCTTGAACAAAAATCTGAAACAGAATCACACTGATTTTGTGGGTTTGGGAAACACTGAGTGAGAAATCTGAGATCTGAGTTTTTTTTGTGTGCAAGGTTTAAAATGAATGGAGGCAGTAGTTTGAACACTAAACTTCCAGTTTTTGATGGCAAAAACTGGAACAGATGGAAGATACAAATGCGTGTGTTGTTTGGTGCTCAGGATGTTCTGGACCTTGTTTCTGAAGGTTATGTTCCAGTTGTAGCAGATGCTACTGAAGAACAAAAATCAGAAGAAAGAGCTACGAGGAAGAGAGATCAGAAAGCTCTGTTCTTTATCCATCAGTGTGTGGATGAAAATGTGTTTGAGAAGATTGTTGATTCGAATACGTCAAAAGGGGCATGGGATATACTGACCAGATGTTATGGTGGTGACGTGTCAGTAAAAAAGGTAAAGCTTCAGTCCCTGCGAAAACAATATGAAAATCTCAGCATGAAGAACAGTGAGAAAGTTTCTGAGTACATCTCCAGAATGATTCTGATCACTAATGAGATGAAGGCTTGTGGAGAAACACTTTCTGAACAGGTAATCATAGAAAAGATTTTGAGGTCACTTACTCCTCAGTTTGATTACATTGTTGTTTCAATTGAACATTCTAAAAATCTGGAAACCATGATAATAGAAGAGTTGCAAAGCTGTCTAGAAGCGCAAGAGTTGCATCTGACTAAAAGAACTTCTGAGAGGGAAGTGGAGCAAGCTCTGAAAACTTCTTTTGTCAAGAAGGATCAGAAGCAGAATAGACATGGTGATAAATTCCAGAAGTCAGAAACCTCAACTTCTGATGAAAAGAAATATCATAAGGGAAAGGAAAGGTATGACAAGAAGAAGGTTCAGTGTTACTGATGTAAACAGTTTGGCCATTTTGCCAGAAACTGTAGAAGAAGCAAATATAGCCAGAGAAGATTCTGATGATGAACTTGTGCTACTGATGGCTTCTAATTTTGATGGAAACCATTCAGAAGATTGGTGGTATATGGACACTGGTTGTTCAAACCACTTGACTGGGACTAAACAATGGCTGATAGACTTTGACTCCAGAAGGAGAACAAAGATCATATGTGCTGATGATAAGTACCTTAATGCATAAGGTATAGAAATGTTAGAGTCAGAGTGAAGAATGGAAAAAACATTCTGATCAAATATGTTTGGTATGTTCCTGGAATTAAAAGCAATCTATGAGTGTGGGTCAGCTTATTGAAAAAGGTTTTTCAGTGGTTATGAAGGACAACCTCTTGACGTTGTATGATTCTAATCAGAAGTTGATTATGAAGTCTGAGCAGGGAAGTAACAGAACATTCAAGGTGAATGTAGAAACTTCTGAAGCGGGGTGTCTTAGTGCAGAAGGCGCTGAAGCTGACAGTAAGTTGTGGCACAAGAGGTTGGGGAACTTGAACTATATAAGCTTAGGGAATCTAAGTTCTAAGAAGCTCGTACATGGCATTTCGAAGATTGTGAAGCCTCAGAAGTCATGTGAGATATGCATGAAAGGCAAGCAACCCAGATTGCCATTTGCATCAGAAGTAGCCCCCATAGCAAAGCATGCTCTGGGAGTAGTACATTTTGATATGTGTAGACCATTTCCAGTACCTTCACTTGGAGGAAACAAATATTTTATATCTTTTGTGGATGAGTTCACAAGAATGACATGGATAACACTCATCAAGTTCAAACATGAAGTGTTTACTGAGTTCTAGAAGTTCAAGGTGAAGGATGAGAAGCAGAGTGATCAGAAGTTGAAGATTCTGAGAACAGATGGTGGAGGTGAGTATAACTCTACAAAGTTCCAGAAATTCTGTGAGAATAATGGAATAGAACATGAGGTTACTGCTCCAAATACTCCTCAGCACAACGGTCTTGCTGAAAGAAGAAACAGAACTTTGCTTGATATGATCAGAAGTATGTTGAAAGAGAAGAAGTTACCTCACATATTATAGGGAGAAGTTGTTGCCACATCAGCATATGTTCTGAATAGGTGTCCAACAAAGAAGCTGAAGGAAATTATTCCTTTAGAAAAATGGACTGGAGACAAGCAAAGTGTTAGCCATCTGAAGGTGTTTGGTTCTGTATGCTACAAACACGTTCCAGAGGCTAGAAGATGAAAACTGGATGATAGAAGCAAAACAATGTTACTGGTGGGGTACCACAGTACAGGTGCCTATAAGCTTTATTGTTCAGAAACCAACAAAGTTGAAATCAGCAGAGACGTCATTGTGAAAGAATCAGAAACATGGGATTGGAATAAGCTTCAATTAGATTCTGGTGTAGCGCCAACACCGGGGTTAGTTTCTGAAGATCCTTCAGAAAGTTCTGAAGATGAGTCAGAATCTCAGAGAGATTCTAATAGTGGATCTGATTCTGATCCAGATTCTGATGATGATCCAGAATCTGGTGGTGATTATACTTCTGAAAGGGAAAACTCTGAAGACATGGGGTCTGGAGAACAAGTTTCCAGAAGTAACTCTGAAGGTGGTAATTCTGAAGGAAATAATTCTGGACAAAGTCCAGAAACTAGCATTGTTCCGAGTTCTGGAGAAGCTTCAGAACAAGATCAGAGGCCACAGAGAATCAGACGAATACCAAGTAGGTTTGTAGATTTCAGTATGTTGCATGATACTGAAGTAGATTCTGAAGGAGAAATCGTTCAGTGTGCCATGCTAGTAGATTCTGAACCAGTGGGTATTGAAGAATCTCTCAAGAAGAAAGTATGGTTGAATGCCATGAAAGAAGAACTTGAAGCTATTGAAAGAAATAAGACTTGAAAACTGACAGAACTTCTAAAAGGCAAGAAAGCCATCAGCGTCAGATGGGTTTTCAAGCAGAAGCTAAAGCCAGATGGATCAATTGGCAAACACAAAGCGAGACTAATGGCCATAGGTTTTCTTCAGAAACTTGGACTAGATTACTTTGAGGTGTTTGTGCCTGTAGCTAGACACGAAACAATCAGACTGGTGATTGCTTTAGCTGCAAACAGAAATTGGCCTTTGATACATCTGGATGTGAAGTCTGCATTTCTGAACGGTCTATTACAGGAAGAAGTTTATGTGTCACAACCTCCTGGATTTGTGAAAAAGAATCAGGAAGGGATGGTATACAAGTTAAATAAAGCTCTGTATGGACTGAAGCAAGCGCACAGAGTTTGGAATTTGAAGATTGATTCGTTTTTCAATAAATAAGGGTTTCAGAAGTGTGAGATGGAGTATGGTGTTTATGTTCAACACACTTCAGAAGGTAATATGATTCTAATCTGTTTGTATGTTGATGACATATTACTCACAGGAAGTTCTGAACAAGAAACAGCTGAGTTCAAGAAAGTTCTGATGAATGAGTTTGAGATGACAAATCTTGGAAAATGAGTTTCTTTCTAGGGATGAAATTTATATACTCTGAGAAAGGAATCATTTTACATCAGAAGAAGTATGAACTAGAGCTTCTGAAGAGATTTGAACTAGCAAATTGCAAGGTTTCTATCACACCTGCTGATACGAATCAGAAGTTGGACTCTGATTCTGATGGAAAGGATGTGGATGCTACAACCTTCAAACAGATGGTTGGTTCTCTGAGGTATTTGTGTAATACCAGATCTGATATTTTCTATGCAATTGGAATGGTCAGCAGATACATGAGCAAACCAAAGTGGTCTCATTACCAAGCTGTTGTCAGGATTCTGAGGTATGTAAAAGGAACTATGAAATATGGAGTGTTATTTCCTTCTGGAGGAAAGATCAAATCAGAACATCTGAGTTATTTTGATTCTGATTAGTGTGGAGATATAATTGACAGAAGAAGTACTTCTGGGTACTTGTTCAAGTTTCTGGGAGGTCCAATTTCTTGGAGTTCCAAGAAACAGCCTGTTGTGACTTTGTCAACATGTGAAGCTGAATACATTGCAGGTGATGTAGCTGCTTGTCAAGCAGTTTAGCTTCTGAATCTGCTGCATGATCTGAAGATTGAAGTTGAGGAACCTCTGAAACTGATGATTGATAATAAGTCTGCAATTAATCTTGCAAAGAATCTAGTGCTACATGAAAGAAGCAAGCACATTGAGACGAAGTATCACTTTCTCAGAAGTCAAGTGCAGAAAGGAGTGTTAGAAGTTCTGCACTGTAGCACTTAGAAGCAGTTGGCAGATGTTCTGACAAAGGCGATAAAAACAGACCAATTTCTTCGCTTGAGAGATGAAATTGGTGTTGTTAACTTCTGATAAATTACTAAATTACGGGATGATATTAGAGGGTAATTTAATATTTGTCATTTGTTGGTGTTTACCTTGGGTTTTGGTAAACAACCGCTGATCCTCCAAATGGTTACTTATTTGGTTACTCGCAGGATCGATCAGATTGATCCTAGGACATAGGTTGATTTTGAAGTTTGATTGAATTGGATAAGGCTTTAAATAAATTGGCTTTAAATGAATTGCATAAAGGAAAGACTTGGTAAAATAAACAAGGCTTTAAAGTAAAAGGTTCGACAAGAATGTAAAGAGGAAAGCAAGTAAATTTCTGGAAAAGTAAATGACTTTAATTGATAAAATTGGTGTTTCACACATACATTTCTCAACAATTCTTTCTCACACACTGGGTACTTGAATCTATATGAGTGACTTTGTATAGAATTGTGAACACACGCGAGAAACTACATGTCTACTCCTATTTATACTAAAACATACCAAGTAACCGTCGGGCAGTTACACTGCTTCGAGATCAATCCACTTGGCACGTTCTCCATGCTCGACGCCCCAGATCCTTGCACGTTTGCACGTAGTAACTGCTGGAAACCGTTTTCCCTCCAAAAGCTTTGAATTTCAAACCGCTCCACCCTAAACCGTCGAACACTTTCGTCAAGAGACATCTTCGACGAGAAACTCCTTCGACGTCGAAGGCAACCAGCCTTCTTCCTTGGAAGAAATCTTCTTAGTACTTTGCCATCTTTCGACGGGCATTTTGACAGACTTAGCCAGTCGAAAGCATTTTTCAGCTTTTAATGGTTGACATTGATAAAACAAGAGTGTCGAATTTAAGAGCCAACAAATTGCCCCCCAAGAATGCCTTATTTCGACTCTGAAAGAAAAAGGCATTCTTTGAAACGCCATTCGACACCTGTCTTTCCACGCTTAGTCACAAAGTAACTTGTGCACTTTTTGTTGCTTTTTACCAACTATTGGCAATCCCAAGAAAACCATCATTGTTCCGTACCTAGGACGTCACTTTCAGTACGGCGTGCAGTACCAAACGTCATTTCAGAATTTGTCATTATGACAATTCTCAAAAACGAGGACGCACGCTGCGTCCCTCTATTTCTGCAGAAACGGCCAAAACAACAGGGGGCTGCCACGCGTCCCACTAACTCCTGCAGCATTAAATGGCATTTAATGTCCTCGTTTTTGGGGATTTTTCCCACTACTATAAATAGCAGTGAATATCCCATTGTGGGACTTTTTACGCCATCTAGCCTTTCAAACTTCTCTGTTTTCATACAAGCTTGTTATCTTTGCAGAAACTCTTCCTCTTTCACTCTGTCTTCAACCTTATTTCAAACTCCACACTAATCCATGGCATCTGGTTCTACTGCTCCCAGTGCTAACGCACCAACTGAACATGCTAAACCCAAGGTTTTCGTCACTGCTCCGGTAGTAAATTCTACAGGAAAACGAAGGGTTCCTGAACCTTCTGACATCGCTGTTCGCGATGCTTACTCGCGCCACTTGATGATCCCGGTTGGATATTCCAACCAGATCTTTGCAATGTCTGGCCCCATGAATCCAAGTATCTCTGAGGCTCTGAAGATCAAGAGCTATTTCCCGATAGTCGAGAAACTCAAACCAGTCGCATGCGCCAAGAAAGACGCAGAAGACAATGAAGACCCTGCACGTGAAAAAATCGACCTCCGCTTCTTCAACAGAGGTGTTAGGGTCTTCAGGTCTTGCCCTAACCTTACCTTCGATTATGTTGCTTGGCTAACAAAGTTGGAGAAGCACCAAACTTCGATCTGGAAGGATATGGGAATCTTCGACCTAGTGATGCTGTCGAAGACGGGTTTGAACTACTCCCCGGAGATGCTGATAGCTTCACTGTTGTTCTGGGACTACTCCCACTTCACTTTTCATCTTCCCTGTGGGATGCTAACCCCCACACTCTTCGATGTGGCCGCTATTACTGGCCTTCGACCCACCGGGGATTACTTCGATCCGGAGGAGATGTCGGAGGACCAAATTGGCTTCTCTGAGACCAAACCAACATACACCACTTTCATCAACCATTATCACGACAGGTCGACAGATGCTGTGTCGGATGTCGAACACATAGCGTTTCTAGCCTTATGGCTGACTCGCTTTGTGTTTTGCTCGAAGTCTCTACAAGTGACCAAAAAGATGGTCACTCTTGCTACTCAACTGCATCACCGCCAAAATATCTGTTTGGCAGAACTGATTCTGGCTAGCCTCTATGATTCGATCAGCAATGGGGCAACTCTTCTGAAACATATCGAGGACAGGGCCAGTTTGTTACTTGCTGGGCCCTTTTGGCTGCTCCAACTGTGGCTCAACGCCACTTTCGAATCTTTCTTGCCCAAGAAGGTTCAGGTAAATGAACAGGCTCCAGCGATAGCGAATAGACGCGTCGAAGGAACCAGGCTGGCTCTGCTGACACCTACGGACGATGGACTGGAGTTTCAGCAAACCTTCACCAACTTCGTTCTAATGTTTGCTCGAAGGAAGGAGTTTGTTTCAACTATGGCTCCATTTGCTCGACGGCAGGTAGGTCCAGCATGGTTCACAAGGCCACATCCAAGGACGTCGAGTGGTCCTAATGTCGATGAACATACAATACTTTGGGAGGCGTTCCTTACACCAAGGATCATGCCTCTTCGATTCAAGAGTTCTAAGACTCATCTGAGTCTGATTGCATACTAACCAAACCTGGTATCTCGCCAGTTTGGTATTATCCAAACCCTACCTTCTCCGATTTTTCAAAGAGAGAAGTCAATGTTGTACTTCTGCAATGATTATACAGAAGAAGCTGCCATCAAGCATATCGGAAGATATGCTGGTCGAACAATCCTCTCGCTGTTTGACTACCAGCTCAATTTCCTTTGCTCACCATCCTTCGAAGAGTGGTGGAAAAGCTATTATGCTGAGTACTTCTTCGACGAGAAGGACTTCATGGATGAGCTGCAGAAGTCTTTTGTCCTTGTGTTGGACAAAATAAAGAAATGTAAGTTCATGTTCTCACATTACTTTTTGTCTTTTTCGACTGCTAGCCTGTTAATTTTTTCATTTGCTTTCAGTTGTTCGAAAGCCTGTAGCCAAGAAGGCTACAGAAGGCCAACAAGGAGGAGGCCCTTCAACAAAACCTCCACCGCCGGCGAAGACTACAGCGCCGGCGAAGACCACAAGCAACCAACAGGGGGAAGGCTCTTCGAAGAAGCCTTCTATATCGGTAACCAGACTTTCTTCATTTTCCTTCTGGCTTTCGATTTTTGATTTTTGATGCAATTATTCAATCGAATTCCTATTGGTTTTCTAGGCACCTTCGCCCAAGAAACGGCCAGGACTGGTGGTCGAATCTGGGAGTGATGAAGAAAGTGATTCCCCTCCTGCCCCTCTAAAGAGGCGAAAGTTGACGAAGGATGCTTCTGTTCCTGCTCCTGCTCCTGAAGGTCGAACTGTCAGAATAAAGGTTGCTGTGAGAAAGCCTAGGCCACCTCCAGTGATCATCGAGGAACCAACTGAGGAGGAACTAAACATTCTTCTTAACAAGCCTGTCGAAAGCGACAATTCCAGCCCTGGGGCTGAAGCTAATCTACAGGTAATCCCTTAGAGCCTTTTATAACTTAGGTATAGATACCCATATTCGATTGTGTCTCTTTCGATCTCTGAAGATTTGGTTCTTTCCCTTTTCAGGACACTACTGAAAGTTCTCCTCCAAGGACCTCAGAAACGCTAGAATCTGCTGAACTTAGCAGGCCTCAGGAAAAAGGCTTGGGCAATGACGAAGCCCATACTGAGAATGAGGCCAATGCTGAAACGATAGAGAAACCAACAGAGGAACCTCTGGTGGAGGAACAACAGCCAGAAACGGTTCAGGTGGTGGATCTGTCAGAAGAGAATCATGAAGAAAGGGACCAAGGCAATGATGGCGAAGAAAATCAAAATGCTGCCGACGAAGAGAACCAAGGTGGCACTGGCAAAGGACACCAGGGTGACGCTAGCGAAGAACACCAAGATGACGCTGGCGAAGGGCCCCAGGGTGATGCTAGCGAAGAACCACAAGTCGACGCTGGTACTGCCCCAGTCCGAGTCGAAGAGCAACCAGTCGAGGCACCTAACACTCAAGAACCTCAAGCCCAAGACAATACTGTTGCAAGGGTTACCTCCTCGAAGCACAGGTCAAAAGAGGACTTAGAACTCTTGAAACAAACTGACCCTGTTAGCTATCTCAACGCAATCATCGAAAGCAAGAGTTCGTCTGACGCTAGTCAGGAAGTTCCTACCCTGTCGGGGAAGTCTACTGAAACTTCTCCCCTTGATGATGCTTTGGCGAAGGTTAAGGCCCAGTTCTTCAAGAGGGACTTGATGAAGGCTTTAGAGGGGGACCCCACTGCTCCATCATGCTTGAAAGAGGTCTTGAATGCTGTCGACTTTGAAGCTGTAGCCCCAGAAGTCTCAGGCTTGATCATGGAGTTACACTCTATGATTGATCAAGTCTCAGCAGATTACAGGCGCCAAAGGGGGTTTAACAGTCAGCTTGAGGTGTTGTATGGAAAAAGCTCCTCTGCGTGGACTGCTGTCTCAGATTCGACTTCTCGAATTGCGGAATTGTCGAAACAAAAAGCGTCTGCGCAGGAAGAGGTCGATGCCATTGATCGAGAGAATGCTTCCTTCCGGGCACAAATCGCAGAAATAGAGGCGAAGATAAACGCCAACACTGTACGCAAGGAGAAACTTCTTTCGACCATCTCAGACACCGAGAGCCAAACTGAGATCAAACAAGGCCTGGAATTCGCTGAGAGGGCCCAAAGCCTCGACGCTCAAATTGCCAAACTAGTGCAGGAAAACTCCTGGTGCAAGAAGAGGTTGGAGCTGCAGCAAGCCAAGTATCTTCGACTCAAGAACTCTCTTACCTTTTGATTGATTCTCTTTTGTAACCATATTCTGTAATCGTTATTCGACAACAATTTCCATCTTGGCTGAAATTTATAAAATTTCTATTTTGGCATTTTTATGGTTAATTTAGACTTGTTCTTTTATTATTTTATTTTTATCTCTTGAAGTATAGGTTTGTATTTTTTTCAAATATTTACCATTTACTCTCAAGAGCCTTTTATCTCCACTTAACTCTTCGACTTCATAGGCTCCACCAGAAAAAGTTTGGATAACTCTGAAGGGTCCTTCCCATTTGGGTGACCATTTCCCCATGCTTCGATCTCTCCGATCCATGGGAAGAATTACCTTCCAAACTAGTTCTTCAGGCAAAAATACCTTAGGTTTTACCTTTTTATTATAAGAGTCTTCTACTCTTTTCTTCTGAAGCCTGAGTAGGTCGAGAGCGTGTAATCTCTCTTCGTCTAAATCCACCAGTTCATCCAACATCATGTTCCAATAAACTTCAGAAGGAATATCATAATGCCTCTGAACCCTTGCAGATTGAAGACAAATTTCTGCTGGCAACACTGCATCATGGCCAAAAGTTAGCCTATACGGTGTTGTACCAGTGGCTTCTTTTGGGGACGTTCGACAAGCCCACAGAATCTGGTCTAACGTCTTATGCCAATTCTTTGGTTTCTTCCCAACATGTTTCTTTATCAAGCCAATCACCACTTTGTTAGCTGCTTCGACTTGACCATTCGCCTGTGCATAATAAGGCGTGGATGTTAGGAGTTTGAAACCTGTTTCCTGAGCAAATTCCTGCATCTTTCGACCAGTGAAAACTGACCCTTGATCAGTTGTTATCGTCTCAGGGATTCCATATCTAAAGATAATGTTCTTTTGAATAAATTCAATGACATTTTCCTGGTCTACATTGACTAAAGGGATAGCTTCGATCCATTTAGTAAAGTAATCAATGCCTACCAATATGTATTTCTGACTCTTTGATGATGCTGGTCGAATCTCTCCAATGAGATCCAACGCCCATCCTCTAAAGGGCCAGGGCTTCACTATCGAGTGAAGTTCGCTTGCTGGTACATGTTGGATGCCTGTATGAACTTGACACTCTTGACAACCTTTGGCGAACTCAACACAATCTTTCAGCATAGTGGGCCAATATAGTCCTTGTCGAAACAACAACCATTTCATCTTATGGCCTGCTTGGTGAGCCCCACATGCCCCAGCATGCGTCATCGAAAGGGCTATGTATGCTTCAGTTTCACTTAAACATTTCAGCAACACCCCTTCAGGCGTCTTCTTGAATAACTCATTACCCATGAGTACAAAACTCAATGCCCTGTATTTTGTTTTTCGTTCTGTCGAAGCTCCTGGATTTTGAAGATAGTCCACAATAGGTTTCCTCCAATCTTGCTCTGACAAATTATCAATGAACGAAATCTCGAAGTTACTGTGATCAGCATATCCTAGCCTCGTCGATTCCAAGTCTGATGGTGATAGACAAGTTGCCTTTATCTTTTCTCGAACTTCGATTGCTCTTTGTAGTTTCGTTTTTGAAATCTTATACCCAGATGCAATTTGTGCCAAGTCATTAGCTATTTGATTTTCGACTCTGGGTATGTGTCGAATATTGATCGCTTCAAATTGTTTCAATAAACGATTTGCTATCACAAAGTACATAATGAGATTCTCCCTTATGCATTTATATTCCTTTGTGACTTGCTTGATGACTAACTCTGAGTCTCCCATTATCTCGACTCGAGTTGCCCCCAATTCCAACAATATCTCAAGGCCAGTAATTAGAGCTTCATACTCAGCCTCATTGTTCGAACAAGAACCTGATATTTTGTACTTGAATGTTGTTGGAATTTTATCTGGAGAAATAATCAAGACTCCTACCCCTGTTCCATCTTTATGGCTGGAACCATCGAAGTAGAATTTCCAAGGCTCTATCTCCACATAATTAATATCCTCGACTTGAATTGAGTGGTCGACTATGAAGTCTGCAACCACTTGTCCTTTTACTGCCTTAAGAGGCATAAAGGTCAAGGAGTATTCAGTTAATGCTAATGCCCACTTGCCAATTCGACTATGCAAGATAGGTTTCGACAACATATATTTGAAAACATCAAAATGAGACGAAACATAAACATCAACTGGTTTTATATATTGCTTGAGTTTTGTACAAGAAAAATACAGACATAGACACAATTTTTCAACTTCGCTATATCTAGTTTCTGCATCATTCAAAACTCGACTGAGATAGTAAATGGGTCTTTTGACTCCATTCTCATCCTCTTGGGCTAACATACTTCCCAGAGTTTTGTCAGATGCAGCTATGTACAATCTCATACTCCTATTGCTACAAGGAGGCACCAAAATAGGTGGCTTAGTGAGGTACCCTTTGATTTTGTCGAAGGCGTCTTGTTGCTCCTGCCCCCATTCGAACCCCTCTTTATTCAGTCGAAGTAAGGGTGAAAAGGCCTGAGCTTTCCCGCTTAGATTAGATATAAACCTCCTTAAGAAATTTATCTTGCCTAAGAGAGATTGCAATTCCTTCTTATTCGATGGCGCTTTCGCTTCCAGAATTGCCTTCGTCTTGTTCTGGTTGATTTCGATTCCTTTCTTGTGGACAACGAAGCCCAAGAAATCTCCAGCTTTCACACAGAACGCACACTTCAAAGGGTTCATCTTCAGACCATGTTCTCTCATTCTTTCGAATGATTGTCGAAGGTGGTCAATGTGATTCTTCCTGGAAACAGATTTTATAACAATATCATCAATATATACTTGCATAAAAGTGTTAATAAAATCATGGAAGATAGTATTCATTGCTCGCTGGTACGTTGCCCCATCGTTTTTTTAGGCCAAAAGGCATCACTACCCATTCGTAAGTGCCTAAGGCCCCAGGGCATCGAAAAGCTGTTTTCGACACATCCTCTTCAGCAATGAATATTTGATTATATCCTGAATAACCATCGAGCATACTCAGGTATTCATAACCAGCGGCAGAATCGACTAGCATTTCCGCCACAGGCATAGGATATTCATCTTTGGGGGTGGCAGCATTCAAATCTCTGAAATCTATGCACACCCTTAATGTGCCATTTTTCTTAATTACTGGCACAATATTTGCAATCCATTCGACATACCTTGTAACACGGATGAATTTGCATTTCAGAAGTCTTTCGACCTCCGTTTTGATCTTCGACGGTATTTCTGGAGCGAAGCGCCTTGGATTTTGCTTGATTGGCTTCTTCCCAGGTTTGATTGGCAACTGAAGTTCTACCAATGCTCTGTCGAGACCAGGCATTTCGTCATAATCCCATGCAAAACAGTCTTTAAACTCTTTCAGCAATTGGATTACTTCCAACCTAAGTTCTGGATCGATTTTGGCGCTGATGTAAGTTGGCCTTTTTTCTGATCCTTCGCCTAAGTTGATTTCTTCTAAAGGGTCTTGTGCTAACATTTTAATGTTGTTCGCCAAGGGATCCTTTTCGAAGCCCAAAGGCTCATCGTCATAGATGGCGTCGAGCCTCTGTTCCTGCATTTCTTCTGGCATGATATCAGGAGGTTTTGGATCGAAATCCTTTCCTGGGCCTACAGCAGATAATTGTTGATCATTGGCTTGTGTGGCCATGTACTTTACTTCGGCTTCGAGAGCCGATATCATCTTGGTTTCGGCCACATAAGCCGAAATTCGCTTCAAAGATTGTGACTCAGTCATTATCACTGAATTCACTTCCCCAACCAGTTGGTTGGATATCAGTTAACCCACTGAAGTCTAGGTGGGACAAGTCTTCTCTGTCCCAATGGAAACCATGCTCAGGATGCAGGTATAGGGAACAAAAGGTGTTTGGCGCTGGCGCCATGTCGAAGTCAGGTATTGGACATGGCCCTATGTGAGCCAAGTTCTTGTCGAAATCTGCCAAACCCAGGTGATTCACTTCGCCAAGGTAGTAGCTTTGATCTGCCTCTATGTTTTCGACCATCCCATCTGGACGCCATAGCAGCAGCCTTTGGTGCATCGATGAAGGCACAGCGCCAACACCATGAATCCATTCACGGCCCAACAAAAGGTTGTAGTTAGGTTTGGCCGATATGACCATGAACATCGTTGGTCGGAGGATAGACCCTACTTTGATATCTAGCTGGATCACTCCCATGGTGGTCCCAATGCCGCCCTCATAGTTCGACAGGACCATGTTGTGAGGTTTAATGTCCTCATCTCTTTTGCCAATCTTCCTTAGCATAGAGTGAGGGATAATATTGATGGTTGCCCCACAATCGACCAATATTTTATTCACAGTAGTTTCTTCGAGTTTAGCCCTTACGAATAAAGGCTTGAGGTGATTTTTCATCGCCTCAGTAGGTGGCTCGAAGAAGCCATTTTGTTCCTCAGTAGTGCCATTGTCCATGACAAAATAGCACACTGGCCTATGTTTGGCCATTTCTTGCTCTACTTCCCAGTCACTTGCTTCGACTTCTACCTGTCGATTGAATTCTCTGGGCAGCACTGAAACAATATTTACCATTATATCCAAAGTATCATCAGACTCAGCATCGTCTTCGTCTTCGACTTCACTTTGGTTAGGCCAAACTAGCCTGTTGGTAACTGGCTCTCTCTCTAGAGGCTTCCTTTGTTTCCTTTGAGGAACATTCGAACTAGTTTCTGCCTTAGGTTCGTTGGCAGCCTCCCTTTCAGCTTTTCGTCTCCTTTGATATCTCCTCCATTGAGATCGAGACATAGGATTTTTACCCTTGTAGTTGCTGGACACTTGAGCAACCTTAGGTGCAGCAACTTGAGGCTCTTTCTTTTGAGTCAAAGAGGAACCTCTTGGCACATCGAAAGAATGCCATTTCTCCTCACTTGGCCTTTTCCGGCCAGAGGTTTTGTACCAAGTGTCTACTGGCACATTTGTTGGAGGCCTAAAAGTTAATGGCCTCTTTTCTTGGTTAGAACCCATTCTGGGATCATGTCGAAGGTTAGCATTCTCCCTTCTCTTATTCGCTGCTCTCACGCCTTGAATGTGCTCAGCAGCTTTTTTATCAAAGATCGAACTGCATCTTGGACACAGCATCACCTCTGATTTCTTTTTCTGGCATCTTTGTAAAAAATCTGCCAAGTTTTCGTTTTCCCGAGGGAAAGCAGTCTTATTAGCCTGTTCTTGCCTCATGGCCTCTTCTGATGCTTTTGGGTCAGAAAGTTCGACCATGTTGATATTCATTGTATCTTTGTTAGCAAGGGTTAACTGCTTCATTTGTACCTCCAGATTCTCCGTCTGGCCTTGAACAGTGGCCAAGTGGGAACTGGCTTTTGATCCAGTTTTTTGTGCTTCAGCGGTCTCCGACTTCGGGTTTTCGACCGCTTTCTGGACAGCTTCAATTGTCTTCCTGGATAAATTTCCAGAAAAACTGCCAAAAATTGGCATGTTGATGTGGTCCTTTGAGACTTCGACCATGGTAATTCCTGGCTTCTTCGACTGGATCCTGGTTGCCTCTATCACGTTCACCTCAGAGGGTTCAGCATAGTGGGCTTTAGCCTTCAGTGGATTGGAGTCGATAGCCATGGGGGATTTGTCTGCAAACTTTAATCTCCCTTCCTCAATAGCGTCTTGCACAAGATTCCTGAAAAGAAAACATTGAGAAGTTTTATGGCCCAAAAAATTATGATATTTGCAAAAACCTCTCTTCTTTCTTTGATCAAGAGGAGGCACTTTTACCCCTGGAGGTACTATCATTTGGCCATCTTTAACTAGCAAGTCGAATATTTCATCACACTTTGTGATGTCAAAACTATAAGTCTTTTTTGGGAACCTATCGTTGGTCCTTTCTGGACCAATGGGATTTTTCCCATTTGAGGGGACTAATAGTTTACAAGAGTATGGTGGCCCTTGTTTTAGTTCTGCTAAATCGACTTCTCCTTCTTCGACAGTTAAAGTATCGTCGAAGGATTCTAGATCTTCGTCATCCATCTCAACGTACGCTATTCTCTCTCTCTTGTGAGTTTTCGTTGCCTTAGCTTTTTCAGCTTTGAGGCGTTCTACCTGTCGAACTCTATCGGCCAGTTGGGCCATGTCTCTTAGGTATTGGGTGTCTAGCTTCTTCCTAATGGAATAATCTAAACCGCCTGCGGCTATTTCGACCAACTCATGTTCTGGCACTTGTGTAAAACATCTCGCCTTGAGCAACCTAAACCTATTCAGATATTCGTCTATAGGTTCAGTGAAACGTCTCTTCACACTGGCCAGTTCTTTCAGGCTTATCTTGGTCTGCCCCATGTAGAATTGTTCATGGAACAATCTTTCCAACTGGGTCCAATGATGGATCGAATTGGGGGGAAGAGTTGTAAACCAAGTAAAAGCGTTCTTGGTTAAAGAACTTGGGAAGTACTTGATCCTTAGGTTTTCGTTATTCGAAATGTCTCCCGCTTCGATCAAATATCTCGCCACATGCTCGACAGTAGATTCTGTCGTGTCCCCAGAGAACTTAGTAAATTTGGGGACTTTGCATCTAGGAGGTAAGTCCGTTTGTAACACGTATTCTGACAATGGAGATGTAAAGTTGGGTCTTCGAAAGCCCATGTTCATCCCATTCTGAGTCATGATCCGTTCGATCATGGTTGCCAGATTGTTTTCCAAACCCATGTTTTGGTATTGGATATGCTGAACCACTTCGTCAGCATTTTGGTTTCTGTTAACTAACCTTACCTCTGGGGCTATTACCCTAGGTTCTTCGACAGGTTGTTCCAATCGTGCCCTAAGGTTTTCTTCGACAGGCTGTTGAGCCTGGTTAATGGTGGTTTCTTCCTCTAAAAATATCCCCTGATTTCCCCTTATTTGCGCCCTTTGGGGCTGTCGAACAGGTTGGGGTACTCCAAAGAAGTCAGCCAAACGCGTCATTTGTGCTGTCACTTGCTGATTCGATTGAGTAGTGTTTTGTATTAGAGGGTTTAGCACTGTACTCAAAGTTTGTGCCAACATTTGCACCATATCATGGTTGCTTTCGTCCATCTGTTGCCTCAAGACTGCTGTCGAGGCATTTGTAAGGCCATGGGCTACTTGGGACGTTCCTCCTAAGAGTTGGGTCCTATTTCTATTCGCCATGCCTACTCCAGAGCCTTGGAGTGGCGAAGAGGCACTCACGAAAGGGTCTGAAAAAGTGGACGCAGCATTCGTCAGGCTTGCCACTTCAGAAGTTGGCATACCATATAATGGAATAAATCCTGGGGGAACCAAAGGCCTTGTGCCTAAATTTCCCCTTGGTGGGGGAGTTCCCAAAGGTATCCTGGGGCCTGTTAACGAAGGTATTGGCCCCGTGGTTGTGACCGATACTGCTGGTGTCGAACCAACATTTGTCGCTTCACTTACGGTCATACTAACCGTTGCTCCCACACTCGTTTGTGGGATTTCGTTATTGTTTGGCGGATTCGCCATCTCTTCCCTTCTTCTGGCAGTATTGTTATCGTTGGTGTATATTCTACCACTTCTCAATAACATACAACTCGAAAAGATGAGATTATTTTCAACAATCAACACACAGTCCCACCAGGTGTGCCAATTTGTTTACCTTGGGTTTTGGTAAACAACCGCTGATCCTCCAAATGGTTACTTATTTGGTTACTCGCAGGATCGATCAGATTGATCCTAGGACATAGGTTGATTTTGAAGTTTGATTGAATTGGATAAGGCTTTAAATAAATTGGCTTTAAATGAATTGCATAAAGGAAAGACTTGGTAAAATAAACAAGGCTTTAAAGTAAAAGGTTCGACAAGAATGTAAAGAGGAAAGCAAGTAAATTTCTGGAAAAGTAAATGACTTTAATTGATAAAATTGGTGTTTCACACATACATTTCTCAACAATTCTTTCTCACACACTGGGTACTTGAATCTATATGAGTGACTTTGTATAGAATTGTGAACACACGCGAGAAACTACGTGTCTACTCCTATTTATACTAAAACATCCCAAGTAACTGTCGGGCAGTTACACTGCTTCGAGATCAATCCACTTGGCACGTTCTCCATGCTCGACGCCCCAGATCCTTGCACGTTTGCACGTAGTAACTGCTGGAAACCGTTTTCCCTCCAAAAGCTTTGAATTTCAAATCGCTCCACCCTGAACCGTCGAACACTTTCGTCAAGAGACATCTTCGACGAGAAACTCCTTCGACGTCGAAGGCAACCAGCCTTCTTCCTTGGAAGAAATCTTCTTAGTACTTTGCCATCTTTCGACGGGCATTATGACAGACTTAGCCAGTCGAAAGCATTTTTCAGCTTTTAATGGTTGACATTGATAAAACAAGAGTGTCGAATTTAAGAGCCAACAGTTGGTTATTCTCATTAGGCCCTATGTGGCATTCTTATCTTTACTATTTTGTGTATAAATAGGAGTACTAGGTTTACATTTAATACAATCAATTTTCTTCAATCATTAGTGGCAGCTTTTAGCATTTATTCCTTTTCTCTCTTCTTCCTCAATTTCATCACCTTGCACTAACATATACATGGTGTATTGTCTACTTTTGATTTAGAGAATCAACTAATAATTGTCGCGTAAAAATTAGAACAATTCATGTAAATATGAGTCTTATAAATATTTCACCCATCCTTCTATTTGTACGGACAAACACCCGACTTTGAGCATGACACACTGCCAGCAAAGGTCACAAAAGTTGATTTCTATTTTGGTAACTTTCTGTTACTCTTTGAATCCAAGATTCAAGCCAAGTTGAAATGCAAGATCCTTTAGAAGAAAAAAAATTGTTGTAAAATCAAAGGAAAACAATACACATTTAGAGCAACTAAAGATATTAAATGTGAAGGGTGCCTGGTTCTTGCTTCTTTAAATTCGAAAGAATAACGAACAAAAGCATATCTTTAGTTGGACACAAATGAGATACACCATTCAAAACACATATTCTGATTTTTCACTCAATTTGTAAGTTTCTCTATCACATGAATGAAATATAATTTAAAAATATGTTCATACATAGAAGGTATATATTATCTTATAAATCAGTTTTATAAAATTGAATTAGATAACACAAATATTTTTTTTTGTTACAGATAACACAAATTTTAAAATCGTACTTATCAGAGTATATTCAATGTACATTGGATCCTTCCTGGATGTAAGTGGATATATTGAAAGTAATTCGGGTCAGTGTCTATGTGCTCATAGTTGTATTCATTATTGCTTGATTTTGACGAACCTACATACTTAGGTTTTTAGTGGGAAGGGAATGAATGGAATTTTGACTTATCTTTTGACAATAATTAGAGAATATCCAGCTGGAATTACTCATAGGGGTCTACTGGCAAAGATGCATGAGGAAATTAAAAAGATTAACAGAAGCAGATCATGCAATAACAGCATCTTGCACCATATCTTCCACAGTAAAATTATTGCACGGGTTGGAAACCATCACTACCTATTTATTTTCCATGTTTATTTATTGATGCCTTCTTAACCTTGTGCTCTAATGATTATACTTCCTTTGAACTCATAATATAAGTAAAAATAACTTAATGCATATTGCAGGATCCTCTTTTATCATCATCTGAGAAATTTGATGTTTCTACAATATTCACATTGTGATCATGAGGATACAAGTTATATGTTTTCAATTTGCATGCATATCTTTGGTTTTTACATTTTTTTCTCTTTATAATAATTTTTTATACAGACAGAAAAACAAATAAGTCAAAATATTCACTCTCCACTATAGCTAAAGTCATCAGAATCATATTCTTCATCTGACTCACCAACAAAATAGAGTTAGCTGAAGTTTACGTACACTTTTTGTAAACTGTTTCTTATCAATCCATTCATAACTTCTAAGCCTTATTTTTGCATTCATTGTCTCTACCGTTCTTCATATCTTCAAACAAGAAAAGTAAAATATTACAATGGCAAGTAAGCAACAAAGATGTAACCATTGTGGAATACTATTATTTATTCCACTAGAAGTCCAAGTCTTTAAGTGTTCAATGTGCAATGGCATCACACATGTTCAATCCCCAGGCCCAATCAATCAAGCCTACAACTCTCTTAGTCATATTGCAGGTCTTTTTAGAGGCTTCATGAATAATATAACAACTAGTTCAGCAATTAACAGCAATTCAGGTAACTATGGAACAAATAATTTCGGGTATTATCTTCAGCCTCGGCCACAAAGGCCTTTGAATCCTCCTTCTCCTTACGGTTCAAAAAGGGCAGTTTTGTGTGGAATCTGCTACCATGGGAGAAGTTACAGGCTTAAGGGCTCCATCAATGATGTGAAGTGTATGAAATATTTTCTGATTAAGGAGTTTGGGTTTCCAAGTGACTCCATTCTCATGCTCACAGGTACTACCACCTTTCTCATACTTTATAAGAACATAGTGTTCTCTTTGTCTGTGTTTCTTATGAATCAAGTTTCTGATCTATCAGTACTATATATTGCAATGTAAGATCTCTTCATTCTAGATATGAACATTGAGAACTTACCTGTAGATGATAAGGAGGAGAGGAATCCACTGAAAATCCCAACAAAACATAACATTCAAATGGCTTTAAGGTGGCTGATTGAGGGTAGCAAATCAGGTGATTCACTGGTGTTCCATTACTCAGGACATGGCACACAGGAAGTGAGCATGAATGAGATTGACCATAGCTATAGGTATAATAATGCAATTAGTCCTGTTGATCATGAGCTCGAGGGGAAGATACTGAATGATGAGATTAATGCAACAATTGTTAAGCCACTACCATTTGGTGCTAAACTTCATGCCATTATTGATGCATGTCACAGTGGGAATGTTCTTGATTTATCATTTGTGTGCAAGATGAACAGGTCAGTTTAGAAACAATGATTACTTAGCAAGAGTGTTAAGTGTTAATACTCTTTCTTGTGAACTGAATTTGTATTAACAGGGAAGGGTATTATACATGGGAGAATCATACAAGTTCAAGAAATTATAAAGACACAAAAGGAGGGGTAGCAATTTGTATTTCAGCTTGTGAAGATGGTCAAGTCTCTGTAGATACCTCTGTTAGTAATCATTTTTCCCTTTCTATATCTTTTTTCTTCTTGTTTTAGGATATGTTTGGATTGCTGGTAAATAAACCAGCAATCCAAACACGGAGAAAGAGATTAATGAATCTATTTATGTGGTTTGGTATAGATAGGCCTTAAGTGGCAAAGAAGTTACAGGTGCATTGACTTATAGTTTCATACAAACAGTGCAAAATGAACCTGGGTTGACTTATGGTCACTTGCTTAGTACCATGCGTTCTACCATTTATGGGACTAAATCAGGCATAGTTACTCTAAATGGACCAATTGCTTCACTTTTAAATAGACTACTTGGCCTACGCATCACACAGGTATTATTCATACTCGCGCTCTTAAGTTTCATATGATAGATAACTATTTTTACATTAAATATGAAGTTGATGCTACAAAATTGTTTGTAATGGGATTTGCAGGAGGCACAATTATCATCCTCCGAGTTGTTTGACATGTATAAGAAGCAGTTTATCCTATGATATGGTATATTCTTATCACAAAATAATGAAACATTGGAGATTCTTGAATGCCGCTATAGGTTGTAATATCTCTCGATAATGTTGTATGTTTCTCTATAATTTGTACTTGATTATCAACTCTATATTTCAAGCATGCTCTGTTGCTCTTAAATTAGAAAATGGTACAGATATTCCAATTCTAATTCTAGAAAAATATTTTCTGTTGTAACAAATTCTTATTCTTACTATATGCAACATTTAAAGCAAATATGATGAGACAATCACTTTAAAATGTACAGGGGCGATTAGGCCAAATTTTATATATGCAGGTGCAAAATTATTAGCATAATCCAATAGGGTTGAATAATATTTCTTACAGGATATATGCACAAAATGAGAACAGTGAGGCACCTCATCAACAGAGGTTTACCTTTCCTTTCCTTTCAAAATACCTTTATTTTGAAGGTAGTCGGTGTAAGAAAAGAACCATAGTCGCATGTTTCCTCCACATCAACAGTTATTGAGTCCCTCTAGGAGAGAGGGAGGTCAGAAGAGAAAAAGCACACTCAACTGATAAATTTTTTGACTCTGCGCTCAGCAAAGCTTGCATCCTTGTTCTGTGGTTCAAGAACAAGTGCGTGCTTGAAATCTGCATATATAAGAAAAAGAAAGAAAAAGGAACTACATTAAAAGGATAAATTATCTAATACTTAGAGAGTTGTGTTTGTGCCTCAACCATTTTTCATTACTTTGCAGGAACTAAAAAAATATAAGCTTGTACAAAAAATAAATAAAACTAGCAGAAGCCAAATACATTTACATAAAACTTAATGCTCACCTTCAAGAGCCTCCTTATACCGTTGCAGTGATTCTCTAGCAGTTCCACGTCTCAGATATGCCTTCACATTCTGCATGGAAATTACACACTATTTTTAGTACCGCAGATTAGTGTGGTAGATATTAAATAGATTCAGCTTGTATCATAATCTAAATAAGCCCTACAGTAAAGGAATCTATGAATTAAACATCATCAAATCAATCAACATCAAGGTATACAAATGATAATCAGATCCTATCAGGTAACGTGGTGCAGAAAGCACTTTGATTTATTTGAGGGGGGGAGGTGTATTGTAACACCTCAAAACATGAGGAAGACTCCATTCGTAGAAACGGTTGTTATTGAGATTAAAAAATAATAATTAGACATTAAAAGTTATAATAGAAAATAAATGTTCCATAGCCACTGTCACATGCCCATCTTCTCACCTTCTTATCAAGCAATATTGCCTTACTGCAGTCTTCTTCTGCTAGCTGAAAGCTGCATAAGTTACCGGGTGAGAAAAACAATCACAGGGAAATGGTTAAAATGTGAGGGCACTGGTTGACAGACAGGAAAAACCTCATACCATCCTAGCTTTAACAAAGCAGCTGCTCGGTTGCAGTAGTAAGTTGCATTTGACCCATTCAACTCAATAGCTTCAGTATAGTAAGAGACTGCCTTATCCCATTGCTTTTCTTTAAATGCTGCATTTCCCTGCAACGCAATTTTTAATAGCTTAATTCAAGTTATCCAAACCCAGTTTATGACATATAAAGCACGCTAGATCAAGAAATAAATACCAAATGATGCCAAAAACAGTTTCTGGGTTACTCGTTGATAAAATTTGAACAACAATAATCAGGAACTGTATCATGAACAATTACCATGTATTTCCATATATAATATACAACTATATAATGGCATCATCGCTCATCCGCTATATTTTTTAACCGGGTAAAAGGTGAAAGAGAGTGGCATTTTTAGTTAAGGGGATAAATACAAGTGTACTTTGAATGGGCATCAACAAAGGTTAGATAAAATTGAAATCTGCATGACAGTTCCACCGGGTCTGGTCCCTATAGATTACTAACAGGAATTGAAATGGTTCATTATAAATAGTTGAAGAAAAAATAGTTTACAAACAGGAATTGAAATGGTTCATTGTAAATAGTTGAAGAAAAAATAGATGGAAGATAATGGGCTTTTTTCAAGAAAGTAGCGTTAATTTTATTAGATACTCGCAGATTACATTCGGATAACTGAGCTGACAAACAGAGAAGGAGTAATATCCTGCTGAAAAATGTTCAGAGAAAACTAACCTTATCCATTAAAAGTTCAGAAGGTTCCCTGTTTCCATTGATATTTGGTAATGGAATGGAATGGGACGAAAAGGCATTATTATATCTCAACAAAAATACATTACAGATTTACTCAAAGATACAGGAAAAACAACATGTAAACCTGCGAGCATTCCTATGGATCCAAATCTTAAACTGAGTAATACAGAAGAAGATGTTGCAGTAGATAAAGAAATGTATCAAGGTCTAGTTGGGAGATTAATTTACTTGTCTCACACTAGACCCGATATTGCATATGATGTAAGTATGTTAGTCAGCTCATGCGCTGTCCTAAAGAAAACCATTTACAAGCAGTTCATAGAATCCTATAGTATCTCAAGGGAACTCCAGGAAGAAGAATTTTGTTCAAAAGAAATGGAAATAAAACCCTCGAGGCCTACACGGATGCAGATTATGCAGGTTCAATTGTTGATAGAAGATCCACTACAGGGTACTGCACCTTTCTTGGGGGAAATCTTGTGACTTGGAGGAGTAAGAAACCAAATGTAGTAGTCTGTTCTAGTGCTGAAGCTGAATTTCGAGCCATTGCACAAGGCATTTGTGAATTACTTTGGCTCAAAATTATTTTAGAAGATTTGAAAATCAAATGGGAAGGACCCATGAAGCTCTACTGTGATAATAAATCAGCTTCAGTATAGCACATAATTCAATTCAATATGATCGAACTAAGCATATTGAGATTGATAGACAATTCATTAAGAAGAAGCTTGATAGTGGGCTGATTTGCACCCCATATGTGTCCTCATGATAACACAAATATATGATATTTTTAGCTTGATTTACATAAATTATTTCCCTTATTTTATTTTAATTGTATTATTTTATATAGGTATTACGCGGGTATTCGCTTATTTTGCAGATAAATGTTAAGTTAAAGACTTTGGAAGAAATGAAGAAAAAGGGTGCAAAAATAACAAAAGGGCCAAAGAATAAAAGAAGAAGAAAGTATAAGCCCATCACAAGGCGTGAACACGTGGCCCACTAGCATAAGGACCTTGACGATCGTCAAGGCACGCTGCCGGTCGTCACAGGCATAATGGACCAAGTGACCAATGTCACTTGGACTTGACGAACGTCACAGGCCCACCTTTTCCTTCTTTGACCACGTAGTCAATCCAACGGAAGAGGAAAATTCAAACACCAATCTAACGGCCATCCTATTTTTAAGCTCCACTCAGTCAACACATGAAGGATGTAACCAACTCCGTGATCCTATTTTTTCTCAAACGAACTCGAAGTGTTCCTATATTTTCTCAAACCTACGTATCGCACAAAGTACTATAAATAGAACCCTGGACACAACATAGCCAGGAGGTGACCTTTTATATTTTGAGAATTCATTTTCCTTAAGCATTTTTTCTTTGAGCTTTTTTTTTCTGCAATTTTCTATTTCCTCTAGCATTTGTTTTCTGTACGATTGTCTCTATTCCTGATCGAAGCAAAGCCTACCAGCTTGTGGAGAAGTGCTTCTAGTCAAGAGTTAGAAGTAATTGTACTCGTATCCAGAATTATTATCCTCAGGGTTATTTTTATGAATTGTTATTGCTTTTAATTAATATAATCATGTTTATTTTGTTTTATCTTTGGAATTGTTCTGTGATTTGGTCTGATATTATGCTAGGCTAGAATTCGTATACCGGTATGTAAGGTCACATAATCAAGGGATCGAGTGACTCAGTTAGATAATTTTTACTACAAAACCTTTTTCTGGTCTAAGTTACTATTTTTAATCGATAAATTATTTTGTTGCGAAAGTAAAGAACGGATAGAGATTAGGGTCAACAAAGCGGAAGTTTGAGATCTTTCAACTGGACAGTAGTAATTAGGCATTGGCTTAAAATACAGCGGAAGCACTTTAAAGTTAATTAAGATTCTATTTCGTTTTCAAAAAGTGTTTTTAACTCCTGCGGGATGGCGGAAACGTACGTTAGGACTTAACTGCATAACTTAGATCAATAAAACGACAGTGTGAGACGAGGGATTTTAAACTAAATAGATTTTACTGAAAGTTGTTTTGAAAATGCAAAGACACCCAACCGGTTGCAAATACCCGAGGTCTGACCATTACATACTGGTAGTTCCGCTTACTGATAATTAAAATTAAACTTAATTTAGTATTTAGTTTCCCTACAACTCAATCAAACGTTCATTAGCTTTAGATTTGCAAAGTAACAATAGAAGACGGTAGTTCGATTCATCAGTCTCTGTGGTTCGATATCTTTTAAAACTACACGATAAGACTGTGCACTTGCAGTCTGAATCATTAGATACCTCAGTGTAATCCGACCACCTCACAAGGGCAACTTGCGGATATTCTCACTAAAAGATTGAGTAGCACAAGTTTTGAACGAATTGTATCCAAGCTGGGAATGGAGAAGACTTATTCACCAGCTTGAGCGATGGCAATGGGCAGGGTATGGATAGGATACTATATTACCCATTCTCATATCCGCGGTTAGAAAAATCCCCGTACCCGAGTCCATACCCGCTTGAGTAACAACTTTAGCACTCGTACCCGTGCCCTCTGGGTATGTAAGTACTCACACACATACCCGTTACCCGCATTTCTAATAAAAAATAAATAAATCAACTATAAAATATCATATCATTTTAAGTTTTTAAGAACATTTAAATGTTTTCAAAAAACTTATTGCTGAATTATGAAATAAACAAACAGTTATGTTACATATGTAATGGTTTAACATCGATGTATTTTTGAAAATTGATACATTTATTTTAATATAATAATATAAATTAATATATATAAATATATATATTGTGCGGGTATGGGGCGGGGTGGGTACTAAGGTGCCCATACTTGCACCCATACCGGCTTATTTAAGTGGGTAATTACCCGAGCTCGTGCCTGTACCCATTTATGCGGGTTTTTACTCTATCCGTTGTGAGATTTTTTTGTGGGTATCCACTAGGGATAGGCCAAATTGTCATCCCTAAGGGGGAGTGTTGGAAATAGAAAAAATAATAATAATAAATTGTATGTTTCCCACTAAAATGAGCATAAGTCTTAAGTTCATGTATATTTAGATTCATGCATTTAGGGAGTTGGACTATTATTTATTTCTCCTTGTAAACATAATATGTAATTAATTATTTAGTGTGTATAAATATCAAGGTTGCTGAGTGTTTTACTCACTCAAGCACATTCCGAAAATTTCTAATTCCTATTTTTCACATATTACTAACAAGGAATTGAAATAGTTCATTATAAATAAGTTGAAGAAAAAATAGATGGCAGATAATGGGCTTTTTTCAAGAAAGTAGCGTTAATTTTATTAGATACTCGCAGATTACATTCGGATAACTGAGCTGACAAACATAGAAGGAGTAATATCCTGCTGAAAAATGTTCAGAGAAAACTAACCTTATCCTTTAAAAGCTCAGAAGGTTCCCTGTTTCCATTGATATTTGGTAATGGAATGGAATGGAAGCCAGAGCTAGCTTGCTTTTGAAGAGATGCATACATATCCAAGATCGTGTCTAGAAGAAATTTGTCAGTTCCATGTGGTGAGATGAATGAAACAGAAATACAACAATCATCATGATATCCTAACGGAATTGTAACCTGGAAATAATGTAAGAGCAATACATAAGTCCAAAAAAGTTTTAGACCAATAAATAAAATTTGATTAAGGAAAAAAATATTACTCTAGGTCTAGAACTAATGGATATCAAATTACCTGACAACACCCAGACATACTTGCAATGCTGGATAATGCAAAAGTTCTATCATGGAACTCAGAACAAAAACTCTTCTTTGCATTGAGCTTTAGTGGAATGTCTGCTACAGAGGGAATAACTAGTATTCCACCATCCTGTATGGTAGCATGGTTACATAGACTAGACTTGTTTAAATTATTTTGGCCACTTCTTTTTAAAATCAAAGATCTAGGCTATCTTGCAAAATATACATGCATTGAAAACAATCTTATTGTGCACGGGTGAGATAAGTCTTGCATCATGCACTAATTAGTTTGCACTATTGGATCAAATGAGATAAGATGGAACTAATTATCCAATCGTAAAAAAAAAACACTATACATGGTTCAAGACTATTTTACTTGTGCACATTAGGCAAAGGCGTGTATTGAAACTCCATATCAAGACTGTCCAGAAGTTCACAAAAGAATATTGTCATACTGGGCTACTGGCTTGTCTATTTTCCAGTTTTCTTCTAATCTAATTTATAACAACTTAAAAAGGATTCCTTACCATTAAATAATTTGCAAAAGGATGGTACAAAACAGACAAGTACCTTTAACAGGCTTTGAAGTGCACCACGCATCTCAGTCCTGACTTTATACAAGGCTTTTATATTGTCATGTGTAGCACTAATGGCTTTAATAACATTATTAGGCACACCACCGTGTAGCCTACGTTTGACTGATTTAACCCATTCTTCATAATTGGCTTTAAATTCATATCTGAACAGATAAAACACATCTGTCACGTACACAAATGGCTGTCAACATAAAACAATGATGCAACATATTCTTGCAAAACTAAATAACTACATGCAACAAAAAAATTACGACATAATGCTTGCCATGTTGTATAGTAGAGAGAATTACCTGTTAATTGCAAAGGACATTTCCAGTGGTTAAGAACTTTTCAAAAAGTTCAGAAAAATATTTCAGGCACGGGCATCCCCGGTTATACATGGGATTCAAACATGTTAAATGAAACAAGGACTAAATAAAGAAAAGAAAATTTAGGCCACTGGAAACAAAGAAGTGATAGAAATAAATCTTTTCTGAAAAGTTAGATGTTCTTCAGACAGAGTTTACTACTTGTCATTAAATATTTTTGTTGAGATCCTATATCGATTAGAGATACGCCTAAAATAGCCCTTACAAGGATTTAGACAATCCTCGCCCCTTTAGCTAACTTTTGGGGTTGAGTTAGAGTAGCCCGCATTCTAAGATGGTATCAGAATCTATTCTAAATCTGTAATTGTGCAACCTGTATTTGCCCAAGCTAATCATGGATGAAGCGATGTGTTGAGGTCCTACATTGTTTAGAAATATGGCTAAAATAGACCTTCTAGTTTTAAAGCGATGAGTTAGGCCTAGCACATATACTCTAAGATTCAAGGATGGAATTTCTTTTAACTGCTAAAGAAAGCGCCATGAACAATGATTGGAGAATTAATATACAATTTGTATGTCCTATTTTTGGTGGATTGCATGAGCAAGTTGGATAAGAATGAATAGTTTAAGTAAACTTTCCAACAATTTATAAGCTAAAGAAAAAAAATTGAAGTCGTATGGTTAGTAGGTTAAGTCTTGCAGATAATGCAACAACGATTAATCCACAACAGTACTACACTCAGTAAGTAGGGGGAGTTCTTTTTAAAATTTTATATAAACAAAAGGATGTGCGATAAAAATATACAATAATACTAATAGACACTACAGCACCGGAACAATTATTTGCTCATTATCAGAACACAGATTATAAGCACTTGAGTGAGCTTCAGCTATCCAGTATAATGGAATGAAACTCTCCGACATTAATACAGAAATGAATTTAGCTTTTGCTTTGTAATTATGATCAGTTGCATATTTTCATAGCAAATGATCACTGTTATCAAACATAATGTTGCTATATGATTATCCAGTGTAAATTGCCTTTTCCGTTCAGCTTATAACTTTGATTCGGAGTGTTCTGATTACCGAGCTTCATTTTTTCCATCTAATACTTAATTCCTTTCTCATGCACCTTCATTCATCCATTCCTCACTACCATATTATTTTTCTATTATCAAAATGACAACTATTTCAACATACAGTACAATGTCATCTATTATAATAAATCAAATGATATTGTTAAAACTGAATATTATATTTCGGTATGAATAGTACGGGTCATCTCTTTATATAGAGTATTCTAACCTCATTGGGGTTGACTAAAGGTCCAAACTTAAATTACTACTAACAGCACTAAAAATAACAGTAGTAATATAGAAACTATTTACAGCGGATATAACTTTATGTTATCACATTAAATAGAATACCTTTGTAATGAAAGCATAACCGTAGAGAGTGTTTTCAATATAGACGTTCCATTTTGTTGGTCTGCTAATTGCTCATGAAGCCTTAGACTGGGCACTTTTGAAACAATATACTCGCAAAGATTCATATGCTTTGGAGCTTGATCTGCAAAAAAAAACAAAATGACCAAAACATTAAATAATTACATGAAATTCCTTTACTTTGATAATTCGTTTTAAAGATCCACTTTTGTCTTACAGAATACTTGCATTATAACAATCAATTTACTAAATATCAAGGACAACAAATTGGTCTTAAAGAGACCCAAAAACTTACATCCCGGCATACTCTCGATAGCTTTACCAATGACATGAATTGTCTTCTGTGTAGCATCTTTGGATAATTGAAAGAGATCATCAGCAAATACGATACACCTTGACCTTTTGGTATCCACTGAATTTGATTGAAGTAAAACATGTCCAACACAATGTAGGATAGTTGGATCACGGGCAAACCATCCTGCAACGCAATTATGCAATGAAGTAATCAGCAATCTAAGAAAATATAGTGAAACATTTATTCAAAAAATGTTTAAAATATTTGAGTCCCATTCACCTCACTATGCGTAATTTCTTATTAACTTAATCAATTTTTCAACTGAGATGGCAGATCAAGACCTGGAGCATATGTACAGAAGATATTCAACCAAAGAAAGCGCTGCCAACCATATATTGTGACTACGGAACTAGTCAAATTTTTAATACATGTATCTAACTGCTCTATTCTTAAAGCAAGCCACAAGGAAAAGATGATGCAGAATATAAAGATTTGAAACATATTATTTATAACCAATCATAATCATAGCAAAAATTAACACAATTATGCATCTTACCAATGGTGTCTAAGCTTTGTGCATTTGGAAAAACTCCAATGGTAGAAACAGCCCCGTGGGATGGTCTAAAACCAAAAATACCACAGAGTGATGCTGGAATTCTCACACATCCTGTAGTATCAGTACCTGCAAAGATGCAATAACCTTCCATGTTCATATAAATGTTAAGATACTAAATCAACCAAAAAGTTATCAAGGCCGCGACATTGTGTAATTTCAACTTGCAAGTGCTCATTGAGTCTATCCTAAAAAGAAACAGGACTAAGCATGGCAAGATTTGCAGCAATAATATATCAGAGATCACGATAACAGACCAATACTTGGAGTTGTGAAACCTTGACAGCCATTATATTGTACAGATCACAACAAAAATTGAAAACAATTCTTTAAAACATGGTCAAGAACAAGATGACATTTCCCTCACTACCGCAAAGTCCAATATTACTAACGAAATTCAAAGCTTAAATGTATGAGCTCCAGAAAGTTGAAATATTGTTAGATATAACTATTATTACCATGTTAGCATGAAGGGACGGACTCAGAAAGTTTAATAAGTGAGGGCAAAATTCATATCTAAATTTAGTATAAGTATAATATCTTATTAACTTTTTAATATAAACATACATCATAACTTTCAAGGAATTAGAGGTAGAAACTATAGATACGAGTACGACACAAACCCACCAATGGCAAAGTCAACAAGTCCTGCAGCAACTGCTACTGCTGATCCACTAGAAGACCCGCCAGGAACACACGCCGGCATCTTAGGATTAATCGGAGTTCCATAATACTTATTCTCACCCGAAAACCTAAGATAATAACACCTTAAGTAAATCACATGCGAACAACTGTTTCAGATAACTACACAGACATAAAAAATTTCAAAAGGAATCCTAACCCAAAAGAGAATTCATCCATAACAGTCTTGCCAACACAAGTAGCCCCATTGAAGAGCAAAGCAGTCACAACAATTGCAGTCTTCTCAGCTTCGTCATGCGTTCTCTTCCATAAAGGATTTCCAAAACCCGTCACATAGCCCTTCACATCAAATCTGAAAAAACCCAACAATAAAAACATCACATACTGCAAATTTTCACTTCAACCCCAAGAAACCTAAAACATAAAAAATAAAATAAAATAAAATAAAGATCTTTTTGAGTCAACAAATACTAGAACTGAACCAATGCTTAAAAACCATTAACAACAACAAGAAATAGTAATTATTTTGTTTGAGAGACGAACACGTCGCTTATGGCAAAGGTGAGAGAAGAGAGCGTTTGTTTGGCGGAAGGAGGAGGAGGTTGAGGGAACGGAAGTAGCTCAAAGCGTTCAATGAAAGCACCAAAATCTTGTTTAGGAGTGTTTCGACGGCGTCGTCTACGGCGAGTCTCCGAGAGAACTACGATCCCGCCGGCGATTCCTAGTCCTACTATCAACCAGAGTTTGGGGTTGGAGGCGTGGTGTTTGATGAGATTCAATGATTGCGACATGATGATCGGAGCAAATGCGTGGAAATGGAGAAATAGGGGTTGGAAGAAGAAAGAATGGGTTTTGGAAGGGTTTTACTTTTACTAGAAGAGTTGAGAATCTAAGGTTTGTGACCGCTTCAATGGCTTCATTAATTGGAATTTCTTAAATTAAGAAATATTGTTTTTTTTTTATGAGAAATTAAGATAAATTGTGATTTTTTTTTTTTAATAATCAGGTATTAAAAAAAATCACAAATAATCATGTTTCGGAGAAAATTACGTTAATAACCATGTTTCAGAAAATCTCACAAGGAGGAGCCAAGTGAGATGGCGCATGCATTGACCCATTTGTCTTAGGCGTCATCTCACTTGGTGCATGCACTCTATTTTAGCCAAGTGGGATAGCGCATGCACTCTAAAAGTGAAGGGAGGCGTCATCTCACTTGACTCCTAGGGCAAAATGCATTTTTTATAAATAATTTCTTCATTTCTCCGTCATTCTTCACACTTTCTCACATTGTCTTCTTATTTTTCTCTCTATTATTTGCGTCATGACATCGTCCATGATTTTTACCAAAGATGGTTACGTTATTTTCTCGGCCACCAAACCTCTGATGAAAATGAAATTCTGGCACATTCACTCCATGGAGCGTCTGAAGAGAGAGTTGATGTGATGGCTAGAGGGAGACATCGAGGATGGGGAACAAATTAGAAGGATCAAGCGAAGAAGAACAGTTACCTCATTTGCGATAGGAAGACCTAATTTTTGGTTTGAGGAAGTCAAAACAGACAGCGACGTAATGTTGATGATGCATGGGTCAGATGAAATTATTTTAACGGTTGTAATTTCGTAGATAATTTATCGTGTTTTATTTGTTGTTCGCGCAAGGTTTGTTGTAACAAAGCTCTTAATGAAAAACCGTAATATTTATAACTTAAAAAAAGTAAATATGTTTTGTAATATAATTTTTATGTGGTTGAGCTAGTAGTCTGAGTCGGATAATTTTTGTGATTGTGTCTGACCTGACGACATAAACCACACTTTCTTTCCAGCTTATCAAGGGAGTCCATTTCAGTTGTGAGACGCTTACTTTTGGGACGACCCTTTTTATTCATTTGCATTTGGTCATTGTGTCATACTATTTCACCGTCATATGCAGGGCAATAATCAGGTTTTACTACCAAAGGGAAGTTGTTGTATACGTTGAGTAAGGTTTCAGACTTGTAAATGGAGACAGAAGTTGTAATGCGTCTTGATGAGTATAGGCACACGCAGCAGTGACCTGAGAGCAAGGCATACGAAAGGCTTGAAACTTACCACAATCGCACCAACGAGAAGGTAGTATAACCTTATACTCTTGTCTTGGCAGCCCCTCGTTGTGGTCGATTGTCTCTTTGACAATGAAGTTGTGGTTGTATCGGTCGAACCGTATAACCAGAGGTGTTGGCTTTGGCACTTTCTGTCTTAATATACTTCATGCAGCTTTCACTCCACAGTTGTCCCGATTGCAACACAACATTCCATATTTCACCTCTTTTGGCAAACAATAAAGCCATCCTAAAATATGTTGATTTAACCAAAGCAGTTACTGGGAGGTTTCGTATGCCTTTGAATACTTCGTTCATGGATTCAATCAGATTTGTTGTCATGTGGCCCCATCATTGTCCATTATCGTATGACCTAGTCCATTTCTCAACTGGAATGTTATCGATCCACCTACCGGCGTTCAGATTTGACAATTGGATCTCGTTGCGATAATATTTGAACGTAGGTTGTGTCAATGCATACTCCGCATTCATAACCGCTTTCCTAAGAGCTTTATCTTTGATCTCCCTCGTGAAATTTTAGACGATATGTCTAATGTAATAGACATGCGTAGAAGGAGAGTCATGCTAATCGTTTACAGGATTATTGTATGCACTCTTAATAGATGCATGTCTATCAGAGATCAAACAGAGATCTGGTTGAGGAGCCACGTATGTTCGGAGATTCTTGAGAAAGAAGCTCCAAGCACCACCAGACTCTCCCTCGACTGGGGCAAAGGCAATTGGGAAAATATTGTTGTTGCCATCTTGTGCAACTGCCATCAGTAGCATACCTTTGTATTTCCCATACAACTAGGTCCCATCAATTCAAATAATTAGTTTGCATGACGTAAACCCTGTGATGCAAGGTTGAAAAGCCCAAAACACTCGACTGAATATTCCATTTTTGGTGATTTGACTACTATCTGGGGCGTATGCCGACAATGTTTCCTTAATGTAAATAGTACCCGGAGAATAAGTCTGAAGTGCATTTAGGTAGCGAGGAAGTTCTTTGTATGACTCCTCCCAGTTTCCATATACATTTTCAATTGCCTTGGTCTTTACTAGCCACGCCTTTCAGTATGAAGGAGTATAGTTAAATATCGTAGTGATATGAGAGATTATGGTTTTCACCTTCAATGATGGATCGTTGTTGACGAGGGGTAGGATTTCTTGACATATGAGATCATAATTTAGTTTCCGATGATCCTGTGATTGAGTAGAATTGACACGCGTGTGGGTTGATATAGGACCTATGACCCAACAATCACCTCTTAATCTGTATGATGCAGTGAGCTTGAACATACAATCTGGGTGGATACACTTGATCTTGTACCTTTCTGGATTTACACGATCTACCTTAAAATCGACAGAGTTGAGCATGTGAAACTTTTTTATGGCTCGGATACATTCTTCTCTATTACGAAATTTGTCTTTCTCTTTTAAGTTTTCATCCGACTGCATATACAGATTGAAAAATAAATCAGATGACGGTTCATCTCCGCCCATGTTGAAGTTTGTCATGTGTGGAGGTGGTGTGTAGATCTCGTTCAAAGGTATACCAAGTATACCAGGTATCCCATCGTCTTCGGAATCATTGTTGACCATGTCGTCAAACTCTAACTCGTAATCTTCTTCTTCTTCGTCAACGAGATCTACTTCTGCTTGTTCAGTCTCGAGAGGATCAACCACTTGTGACAGTTGAGGCTCTCGAAGCATAATGTACAACTCAATAGAGTCGTACCCAAAATACTCATGACTAAAAAACACATTCTGATGGTCCTCGTTATCTTGAACCTCAACCTTATAAAATATTATTTGGTTGTTACCAAAATAAATCGGATTCTTATAAAAGATTTGTGTCGCGGGACCTCGTCCAAGTTTGGCCTCCAATTGTTTTTTGAAATACAAGAAATTGGCTTTCCTGTTTAAACAAAAGTGGATATTCTCAGTGTCTCTAAACAAAAACCCAGAGGTGGGACAAATGTATGTCTCGTTATTGAAATATGCACTGATCACATATTGTGGTGCAAAGGCCATTGTGTTTTACTGTTTGAAGGTTTGGGTGTTTGAAGGTTTAAGTGTTTAATTGTTTTAGTTTTTGAATGTTCGAGTGTTTGAGTGATTGAGTGTAGAAGTGTTTTGATAAATGTAGGATTAAATATGTTGTACTGAATTTGAATAAAACAACAGTAAGCAACCTCTAATTCACCAACTGGGATGTCCAATCGTATTACATGCATGCAAAGATGTCTTCCCCAAGGCTGCCACCTAGCCTACACCTACACTGCAACCCATGCCACCTCTAATTCGCCAACAGGGATGGCAACACCTTTCATTTTTGTACTCATTCGCCAAGTCCAATGGCGCCTCCCTACACGTTTAATCGTATTACATGCATGCAGAGATGCCTTCCCCAAGGCTGTCACCTAGCCTGCACCTACACTATAATCCATGCAACCTCTAATTCTCCAACTGGGATGGAGACACCTTTCATTTTTGTACTCATTCTCCAAGTCCAATGGCGCCTCCCTACACGTCCAATCGTATTACATGCATACAGAGATGTCTTCCCCAAGGCTATCACCTAGCCTGCACCTACACTGCAACCCATGCCACCACTAATTCGCCAACAGGGATGGCATCACCTTTCATTTTCGTACTCATTCGCCAAGTCCAATGGCGCCTCCATACACATCCAATCATATTACATGCATGCAGAGATGCCTTCCCCAAGGTTGCCACCTAGCCTGCACCTACACTACAAGAGTGACACTTATCATGCATGCATGCACCCATCAACCATATCACTTACTCTATGATAAAATTTTGCCTATAAATACATAGTATCACATACTTCTATTGCAACCACAATCATCTCACTCTCTGCTACAAACTCTTTCATAATCTCAGACAATTTCAACAATATCTCTTCTCACAATGGGCGATTCTCACAGAGGCACAAGGGACAACATTGCAGCGTTTGTAAGTTTCTTGTATACTTATACATTTTTCATACTTCTATTAATGATGTATACATCTTATGGACTCTTACACTTTTTACATTCTTAACTTAGGATACTAAAAGATTCAGAATCCAGTCACACAACTACCTTGCTCCCGACCCGTTGATCGTACCCTATCTCGAATACGCAGGTTTCGGAAATATTATAAAGATTTCCAACTGCACGATTGATTCAAAGTTCATACTTGTAATGTTGGAAAGGTGGAGACCAGAGACCCACATATTTCATCTACCAATAGGTGAATGTACCGTCACACTAGAGGACATGTACATGTTATTGGGTCTCCCTGTCGATGGTAAGGTGGTTAACGGGTCAGTTGAGCAGCCCAATTCTCTGTGTGAAGAATTTTTGGGCAGGGATATGGTTGAAGATGGTGGTGCGAGAGGCCAGGGTATACTACTTACTGAGCTCAAAAATCATTATACAACTCTGGAATTGAACGAACATTCCTCCGAGCTAGCTAATGTAATAAAAGCTAGAAATTATATAATGATACTTTTGGGACCTTTTTATTTCTCGAAAGTACGGAGAATAGTGTACATTTCATGTATTTAAATTTACTTAGAGACTTTGAAAAAGCTAGAAAGTATAGTTGGGGTTCTGCTGTTTTAGCCCATCTATACAGTTCCTTGTGTAAAAATGCAATCAAGGAAAAATGTACCTTTTATGGCTGCACTTTTTTACTTCAAGCCTGGGGTTGGTGGAGAATGGAGTCCCTAAACCCTGTCAACAACAACGCATTCGTTTTCGCGTACGCAACAAAGTAAGTCAATAACTTATATCATTTATTATTCATCTCTTCACCAAATATATGATAAAAATGAAATATTTTTCAATTACTTTAGGTAGTGCGTGAGGGGTATGGATTACGGCAACAATCCAAGATTCAATGCCGCTCTATATCGCAATCTATTGGATCACCTTGGCCTGGATAATGTACGTTATACCTTTCAATTTTTCTACTTTTAAATTATTTATTTATTACATTTTCATTAAGTTGATTTAATTTTATCCGCAGTTTGTCTAGAGACCATATTTGGGTTTGGATCATAAACCAAACCCCGAGGATGCAGTAATTTGGAGCGTAAAGATTGCAATCATACAGTTCAATATTATGGAGATGCACCACAACAACCGTGTCAAGATGCAGTTTGGAATGCATCAAGAGATACCTTGCGATCCAACTTGTTTGTCCCCGTGGCATCTCAAAAGGGTCGACGCCCAATGGGGTCTTACCAACTGGAAAGATTTTACTCCAAAATGGTGTAAGATGTGGCAGAGGCGTCACTGACATGTCTTGCAATTCCCAGTTTTCCTCGACCATGGTAATATGCGACACACGAATCAATATTTAGCTTGGTACAGATCGGTTAGTACCCCAGAAATACACGTGTCTCATCCAAGGTATTTGGTTGACCCACGAACACAATGGGCACAACCCTCATTTCTCCAACAACAAACACAACACACATCAACCTCCCACCAACCTCCCCGACGAAACAGAACCACAAATACCCAACCACAATCACCACCACAATATGATTACACCCACATGCCCCACAACCAACCACGATCACTACCTCAATACCAATACACCCATATGCCTCACACTTAACCATAATTTCAATCACAATACTAATACACCTGCATGCCCCACACACAATTCAAGTCTTCTACATATCCCAATATGGGCCCCTCAACATCTAACCTTAGCCCTGATCTGGGATTTTCCGAAGATTATGAACCAACCGATCCAACTTACCATCAACCACCACATCACCAAAGCACCCAACATTCCCAATAACAAACACCCCATTATTCATTTCCTTTCTACCCCTCGTACTCAGACGACCAGTGCTATAGACCAACCATGGAACCCTACCCACCACCAACACGACCAAACTTTGAGGGTATGGGTAACCGACTGTACCAAAGTGGATCTTCTAGATATGAAGATCTGACCGATTTCATGGATCCATAACGCATTGACTTCGCTGGGCCATCGACCCTGCCATAACAGAAAATGTGACGAAACCCAGCACGGGAAAGGCGGGGATGGGGATGCAGAACCGCGGGTCATTACCGGGTTCCGGGGGACCACTAATTATTTTGTATTTTTTATTTAATTGTTTTGTGTAATCATATTGTGTAAATAAAAAGTCGAATTTTCGTGATTCTATATCGTTTACGTAACGTACCGCATTTAAAATAAAAAACGCGAAAAATTGTCTGTCCATTGCACTAAGGCGCCATCTCACTTGGCTTAGGGCATAAATTTAACAGCTAGGCTCCAAGTGAGATGTCGCCTCCCCTTTAAAATTAGGTGTAGGCGCCAATTGAGATGGCTCCTCCCTTGTGGGGTTTTCTAAAACATGGTTCTTTGTGTAATTTTCTCTGAAACATGATTATTTGCAGGGGGAAATTTCAATACATGGTTATTACAAAAAAAAATTCATAAATTGTTATAATTTATTTTCTCACACCATTCTTTCGTTTTAGAATTTAACTCACAGCATGGCCCATTAATCCCTTAGGGTTTAAGGTTTAATGAGACAAAAAAATATTATGGATCATTAAAGTGGTAGGAGTGAATATAAATGAGAAAATTATTGGCCCATTTATCATTTTCCACCGTTGATTGGAGTGCTGAAAAAGTATAATACGAAACACTTGAAGCAACAGTTGATTGGAGTGGTGAAAACGTGAAGTATGGAGCAGTTGAAGCAAAATATAAACGGGGTGATATAGACTGTATAATTTAATAGGAAGATGGTGTCATAAAAATTGATAGTCATGGAGAAACTTTAAAAGCCAAAAAAGTCTTAATGTCAAAACACTTAGATAGTAATAACAATAACAAAAAAAAATACAAGACGTGTTACAAAGTATTATGATCATAGTTAGAGTTGTAACATCAATCTTGTTGAATATAAAAAAAGGAGGAAAAAATTAGTAAGGTTGGATGTAAAGACAACAAAAGCAATTGATTTTATGAATGAAAATATAACATAGACATGATAAAATATTACCTAATTAATATTTTGGAACACTTCCTTGAATATCACATTAGTTGTCGTATTCATGGGTTCTTTATCTTTGTCGTGAATAAGTATCTTAAAATCCTTTTTAGACTTAACTCTAGAGATAGCCACATATACTTGATTGTGATTAAAAACTTATTTAGTAAATATAAACCAACATGGTCAAGAGATTGTCCTTGAGGTTTGTTAATTGTCATGGCAAAAGAAACAATTATTTTGGAATTGGCGTCTCGCCAATTTAAATGGTCGTGGTGATTGTGAGGGTGACAAAGACATTCTAGAAATATAAATGATGTTACCAATATTTTTTCCAAAAATTATCTTAGCTTCAATGACATGATTAGCAAGTTTGGTCACAATGAGTCGTGTCCAATTGCATATGCATCAAAGTTAGTAGCATCAGATTTATTTATAGTATCACTACTAAAGTATTCTTTCTCATCTCTTACAATAATTGTAAAGAATTAAAAACATGTTAAAAAATGATAGTTGTCAAAAGGTATATAATATTACCATAATTACCATAATTAAGTAAGAATAAATGCGACTTTAATACCTGGAAGAAGGTTTGTGATATATTTGTTGATATCATCTACTACTTTAATTGTCGAAGCTAAAATTGCAGGACTTTATTGATAGGTCGAGTCAATATAGTTATGAATTAGATCAGGGTATGTATCCTCTACAATTGCCTTAATAGGATCTTCAAAATTTGAAATTAAAAACGCATCAGGAATACAAATATCAGCATAACCATCATTATAGGCTCACACATGGTCCCATCTTCAATTTGTAAAATTGACTCAGAAACCCCCTTATGTCTTCTGTTGTATAAGTAGGTGCACCATTTTGCAACTGCATGTTATTTGTAAGCGTTGGGACTTTACAATGATCCCAAATATAAGAAGCATTGATTATTTCATGGATAATGTCAGATCTAGTACCTCTTGGTACAACAGGGAGAATTTACACGAAGTCACCACCAAACACAACAACCTTACCTCTAAATGTTTTATCTTTACCATGTGTAGTTCCACTCATAATATCTTGTAATGATTTGTCAAGTGCCTCAAAGAAAAACCTATTAGCCATATGGGCCTCATCCCATATGATTAGATCTGTCATCTTTAGAAGCTCAGCAATATCATCTTTTTTCAATGTTGCAAATAGAAGTTTCTAAAGTAGGGACTAGAATTTTAAATCTAGAATGAGTTGTTCTTCCACCTGGTAACAACAAACTTGCAATCCCACTATAGGAAACATGAAAGAATTTTTTTTCTTAGACCTAAGTGTTGCTGATATAGTGTTCCACATAAAAGTCTTACCAGTTCCACTGTATCCATATAAAAAAAGACCCCGCCTCTTTGCTTTTCTACCACATCCATGATTTCTTCAAAAATGGTTCTTTGATCATCTACAAATAAGAGTAGTTAAAACAATTGTTCATTATTTGTAAATGACCAACAAATAAAAAAAATTAATGTATGTTTATTTTATCTGTAAGAGAAGAGTATAATTTTTAAAAAAAAGTTGATGTTGTGCAACAGGATCATATTGCGGCTCATCATAAATTAGCTTATTTCCAAAAAAAGAAACAACATAATCTTTTGGATATGGCATTGTTTTGAAGTCCTTCAAACTTCTATTATTATTTTGCAACATTGTTTCAATAGCCATCAACGTCAGTTGTTTAAGCTCCTCATCAAGAAGTGTCAAGTCTATGTCCGGTTAAATTTAAATGTGGTATTAGAGATTTATGTTTTTCAACAAAACTAAAAGAAAACAAAAAGAAATGAAAAACTTGGATACCTTGATTTATTGCCAACAATCGTTGTTCATAAAGAATTACATCTGATAAATACTTCCAAGACTATCTCCAAACATGTTCAGGTCGATTCATGGATGAGGATAACAACATAGTAACAAATAATTTACGCAAAAAGAAACCAGATCCCCACATATGTGCCTCTTTGATTGCTTCAATAAATTCTCTATCATCTTGTAGAAAATCCATAGCAAAACATGCTTCTCTAAAAGTTGTATGTTGGAAACCATCCACTTTCTTGATGACCTTATAACATAAAGGACATTTTTTTACAATTAGATAGAATAACTCACTTGTGCATTGAGGAACCCAAATAAGACGACCAATGGTATACCCTATTTTCCTTGGCTTCCAACTACGACTTCGTTTATGATAAACAAATTTAGAAGCAAAATCTCCATAAGTTAATAATCTTGATTCTTCATAAGTTTTGTTTGCCTCAAACCAAGTTGTAAACATTGACTCAGTTACACTTGGTTTGAGTAAAACATCACTAACTTGCTCGTAGTCTTTGTAGTAAACCGAGTTTTTTCCTTCCATGTAAAAATACAGTCTCTTTACGTCTAGATTTCTTTCGTGTATGGAATATGAAAATATCCTCCAACATGTTTCACTTGGGGAGATGTATTGACAATCTAAATACTGCTTGATCTTGTCAATGTTGTTCTTGTCAACATGTGCACCATTCTTTTCACCTTGTATGATAGCATAAATTTGATCCTAACCTTTGCTTATGTATTTGAATATGTATTTGATAGAAGTACTCTAATTGCACCATTCCATGTTAATGTGGGCTTCATAGTTCAACAATAAACTTGGGTTGTGAGGAACGACATGTCCATTGTGAAGGATGACTCCATTTTTCTCAATTGTGAGTGCATTATTTCTTCTCCTATAAACCGGATAGCCATCTTGGTCTACTATAGTTGTTGGTTGAAAGTTCTTTGTGGAATATTTGGAGCATTTTTTACCTTTCCTGCAAGGTGACTTAAGATTTTACAAACCATAAGGACCATGAACCATGTGAAAGTTAACCAAATTGTACAACCTAGGGTGTTTCAAGGATCGAGAACTTCAGCACTAATGATCTTGTCAATGTCTTCAGGTCTTGGATACTTGTTGGAAGGATGCAAAAAGATAAGTGTATGTGCATGTGGCAATCCTCTCTTTTAAAACTCAATGGTGTACATATATAATTATGAAAAAGAAAGAGAAATTTCAAACTGAATCCTATTAGTAGTATAAACAAATAACAGTAAAGGTGAATGTGATACGGTGGCAGAACCGACTGTTATACTGGTTTTGTGTTTGTGTTTGCAAATGTTGCGGTAAGCAAGAGTCACCGTCGACTTTTCTTTTATCCAATAGTGGAAAGGGTGAAAAGAACAGAAAAAGATCTTTTTCGAGATTTTCTGAGTAAGGGGGTAGATTATGGAAAGGGAAGGTGTTAGCATCCTTTCCATCTGTGGTTTTCCACGGGCTCTTAGGTACTTGCTCATTTTTGAAAACTATTTGTGTTTGTGTGTTTTGAAAGATTTTTGTTTGCTTTATGGTAACTCTTGTATCAGTCCTCAAGAGTGTGATAAAGCGTTTTTGAAAGTAGTTTTTGAAAAGTGTGTAAGTGTGAAAAATTCATATTTGAGCAAGTACTTAAGAACCGTCTACATACTCGAAAAAGGATGTTCTTTTCCTCCTTTCCTTTAGATAGTGTTATCCTACTATTAGTGAGTAGGTAGCCCTATCGTCAGATGTTGAGGGACAATTGAAGGGACGTTTTACAATCACGAAAGCAACTTATGGAGACTCTTTAGCAATTTTCTTTTATGAACTAGATCATTTACCGAAAGGCAACTGTAGGGTCATCGAGGGACTATGGTCTTTTTTGATTTATGGGTCTTTACTAAAGTGTTCCTACCTCATGATTGTTTTATTTAAAGGCAACCAAAGTGGGAGATACCTTAGAGGTGCGCATGTGCAAGTGTGTTGAGATTCAGTTATTTTTTATCTCTTTGTTAGGTTAGCTAACGTTTGATTATTAGTCTTTCCATACACGCCTAGTTACTAACAGTAATATATACAGAAAAATAAAATGCGGAAAGTATAAATCTAGGCTATTACATGGCTTCGGGAAGGGGGATTTACACTCCAAAGCAATTGGGGAAAAGAAAATAAAGCAATAAAAAGAGTCTACTTATCATCTATTACATCTTGAACAACAATTACAATAATATAAACAATGCGAAAGGAAATAAACACGCGAAAAGTTGAAAGTACGTCTGAAAACATAAAAGAAAATATTTTTGTTGTTGGTTTTTAATTTAAGAAAATAACTAAATTAATTATTCTAAAGTCTATTTAGAAAATTAACTTAAGAAAAATAAACTAAAATCTTTTTATGGTTTTTTATATTTATGAAAAGAAATATTAAATCTAAATTAAGTCCTAAATTCTAGTTCATTTTAAATTAAGAAAATAGTTAAAATTTAATTAATTAATTAATTAAAGAAATTAATTAATTAATTAATTAATTATTTAATTAATTAATTAAAAAAATTAATTATTTAATTAAAAAAATCTATGCCTAATTTTTTTGTGAGTTTTTTATTATTATTATTATTATTAAAAAAGATTAAGAAATGAAATAATTAATAAAACAAAAAGAAAAGAGATTGGACTTGATGGCTGAAGTAGAATCGGGGTTGCAATTGAAATTTCGCTAAGCCAAGATTGTGAAGCCCAGGTCCATCCTTGGATCTAGTGTGGGAAGTACTTGATGGTACATGGTATCTCAGGCTCTAGACGTCATGCATTCTATGTAATTCCCCTAACCTGCTCTAAGGATATCCAGGAACTCATATACACACATTAGAACATTCAACAAATGAATAAAAATAGAGATTTGAATTTGAGATTATGCCAAAATGGTGATAACTTGGATTCGTGATCTGGGACCTTGCAAGATTTGAGTATGGTTGGAACAAGTCCCTAGGAACCACAAGAGCAATGTATGATTACTAGTTCGGACCAAAAGTACCTGTAAAGTGGGTTTCGAATTTTTACCACTTTTGATATTTTTGTAAAAATGGTAGAGCTCTCTCCAGGCTGTGTAGGCATCTTAAAATTCTTGCTAGATGCTTGTTTACATAGAGAGGAATGAGGAGACAAGAAAACAAAGGTTTAAACAACCTTAAAGCAAACATTTCAAAGCCATCAATGAAATTTGTAATTTTGGCCAAAAACAAGGAAACTTGTCATTTTTTGAATTTGAAAGAATGTGGACACGGCTGCGCGAAATCTTGGGTTTCAAGGCAAGCTAAAACACCAGCCCAAATGCCAAAACCTATTTCCAATTATTTTATAGATTTTATTTTATATTTATTTGAAATAAATTAAAATAAATGTTTACAAAATAAGTAAAAAATGTAAGGCATGGTAAGAGTGTTTTTGGAGGTCCTCTATAATCTTAGAAAGATGTTTGAAATCCAAGAAATTGAGCCCTTGCCTTAAAATTTCAAATTTGCTCAATGCATAATTCTTGAAAATTCCCAAATTTTCCCAACATGGGCAAGACATAACTTGCTCAATTTTTATCTCATGATGATTATCTTGGAATTTTTTGAAATCTCAATATGTCTACTTTAATCCCTCTTTTGATCAATTTTGCATTTGAAGATTTTATCTTGATGTAAAAGGTCTTGGAAAAAAGTGGCTTTTATTTACTTTCTAAAAATGACTTATAATGTATAAGCTTGTATATTTCAAATTGTTCATTTATTGAACTTGAGGGATGAAGAGAAGTTGTAGGGAATTGGATTCTCTTCAAAATGAGATTTGGTTGGAGGAAAATGGATGAAGTATGAGAAAGTTATGTCTGGTCAAAGTTTGGTTGACTCTTCCTATAGAAACCATAATTAGCAATTCTTGACTTTTGATGAATTAGGATCATTTCTTGAGGGGTTATGATCAAACCTTGATCAAATGACGGATATCACTTCAAAATGTTGATGTTGACCAAAAACCTTGAAGTTTGACTGTATATAAACCATAGTTGACTTTTGACCTTATGAGGAGAATTTGTTTGGTCAATTCTTAGTCATCCTTGAGCAATTTGGGTACCTCAATGGGCATGCCTTGAGTAAAATGAGAGGGAAAATTTTGGGGTACAATAGCTGCCCCTGTTCAATCTTCTTAAACCTGAAGATTTAGATTGGCTTGTTTGCCTTTCGTGATCTGAAGGTGGAAGATGATTGAACACTAGAGTGCCCAGAAATTTGCACTCGCATGAAGTAATACTGATGGTTGATGACATCGAGAATGGGCTTATAGATTCCATTTGGAGAAGATGACTGGAATTCGTCGAAGATGGACTTAAAGACGCCATCCAAAGAATATGATGGAGAGTCGTCAGAGATGGCCTTAAAGATGCCATCCAGAGTAGATGCTTACTTCATAAGAGGTCTCTTTATGGGGATTCTTGTTCCTGTTGTCTGAGGAGGAGTCCACTGGGGAATGTTAATTTCTGTTGTTTTCCTGTTTGAGGAAAACTTTGTGGGTAATAGAGTCTAGGAACTTCAGTTGTCCATGGCTTTATTGAGGGATTATCTCTGGATTAGAGATATGAAAGTTTTCTATTTTTTGGTTGAAATCCAGGCTTCACAGTAATTTACTGGGGAGAATGAAATTAACTGCTATCTGGAAATGTATCAGAAGAAACCTGTGTCGGGCTATTTCTGGATTAGTCTAGGTAAGACTTCATTTGGAAGTGTATGAGAAGGAACCTGGGTAGGGCTGTTTTATGAGATATATGAGAGGGAGCCTGGGTAGGGCAGTTTCAGGATGAGTCCGGATAAAACCGCATCTAGAAATTGTAAGAAGGAACCTGGGTAGGGTTGCCTCAGGATGAGTCAGTGTAAAACTGCATCTGGAAATTCAAGAGAAAGATCCTGGGTAGGGTTGCCTCAAGATGAGTCTGTGTAAAACTGCATCTAGAGATTGTGAGAAGGAATCTGGGTAGGGTTGCTTCAGGATGAGTCTGTGTAAAACTGCATCTGGAAATTCAAGAGAAGGAACCTAGGTAGGGTTTCCTCAGGATGAGTCTGTGTAAAACTGCATCTGGAAATTCAAGAGAAGGAACCTGGGTAGGGTTGCCTCAGGATGAGTCTGTGTAAAACTACATCTGGAAATTCAAGAGAAGGAACCTGGGTAGGGTTACCTCAGGATGAGTCAGTGTAAAACTACATCTGGAGATTGTGAGAAGGAACCTGGGTAGGGTTGCTTCAGGATGAGTCCGTATAAAACTTTAGAAAGAGGGAGAAGGAACCTGTGTAAGATTGCTTCATGAATAGCCCGTATAAAGCTGTATTTGGAAGTCAAAAGAAACCCATGTAAGATTGCTCCATGAAGAGCCCGTATAAAGTTGTATTTGGAAGTCAGAAGAAACCCGTGTAAGATTGCTTCATGATGAGCCCATGTAAAGCTGTATTTGGAAGTCAGAAGAAACTCGTGTAAGATTTCTTCATGATGAGCCTGTGTAAATCTGTATTTGGAAGTCAGAAGAAACCCGTGTAAGATTGTTTCATGGTGAGCCCATCTAAAGTTGTATTTGGTCGTCAAAAGAAACCCGTGTAAGATTGCTTCATGTTGAGCCCGTGTAAAGCTGTATTTGGAAGTCAGAAGAAACCCGTGTAAGATTGCTTCATGTTGAGCCCGTGTGAAGCTGTTGGAAGTCAGAAGAAAACCGTGTAAGATTGCTTCATGATGAGCCCGTGTAAAGCTGTATTTGGTCGCACAAATAATTACTCTGTTTTGTTTTAGGAGCTAATCTTGGGCCTGTTGAAAATTATTGATGATAAATATTTGTTGATTGATCTTTCCTGAAAAGGTAAAACGTTAGCTGTATGCAATGTCATGATATATGAAATGCATTGTGTAATGGTGTTCTAAAAATAAATGAGATTGGGATGTATGCATTTGTATTGCAGGTGCTATGACGTTTATAGAATGATGTATGAATGCAATATGTGAATGTATTAGTTGTTCTATTGCAGCGCTGTTGAATTAGGGAAAAATAAATCCCTGATTGTAGCTGGCGATGAAGAATATAGGTCTTCAGATTTTGTTGAAGCTGAACTGCTGGGAGATGATCTTCCGTTGTTAGAGAAATAAACTATGTTGGGGAAGGAAAGCTTTGTGCACTTCCTGAGGATTTTGTGAAATCCTATTGGGGAATCCTGAGAAGTTTGACGACTTTATTGGGGAAAACCTGATGTCGGAGCAGTAGTTGGAAATTCTTATTCTGCCGGGGATACAAGAACACCTGACATCACTAGGTTGTAAGTTGAGGATATGGCGGCGACTTTTTAGTAAGATGCCCCTGCCTCTGTACCTGCTGGAGAAAGTACTTGCGGAGACTTTGTGGATGGTTTGAGTGTCATCCCAACTCCTAGGGTGCTTGGTAAATGCTGATCAGGATGATAAGTCTTCTACTGATAAACAAATGACAAGATGACGGGACATAGTCGTACGTTTTTAATCCCTAACTTTTTCCTGGACCGCCCTTTCGGGTTTTCAGTCGACCGGGATACACTTTTTTGCTCAAGCTGCCTTTTCAGGTTTTCGACTTGCCAGGTGTACAATTTTTTTGTATATATCCCTAATTTTTTCCCGAACTCTTTTGGTTCGCCGGGATGCCCTTAATTTTGCCTAGGTCTGTCAACCTAGCGGGTCTTTTTCATGCGTAGTATTTTCTGACTATGTCCACGCTCATATGATGTGGAGAATTGTCATCGTCTATGACAACAAGTGTTGTAGAAATACCAGAAAAATATTTATGTGATTGCATGTGCCCTTTCATACGTGAGAGCCTGTGTGGGGCTGCTTTAGGATGAATCTGGTGCACCTGATGTTTGATCAAGTTTCTGATAGTATTGAATTTCTTAGGTATCTTTTCTAAGAACTATCATGGAAGGATTAGAAGACATGATACTGATACCATCTGATACTACTGGCACAAACAAGCAATTTGGTGGTACCAAAGATTCAAATTTCACAGTGATTTTCTGCTGGAATCCCCGATCAATGTAACAACCCCTGAGTGATTCAGGTGGAGATCGGGCCCTAGCTATTCAGCATTTTTGGAGAGATTCTTTGCATATTGGCTTGACTGCCCCAGATTAATTAGACACCATGTCATGCCCCTTGATTATGAAAGGCTTGTTATTGGGAGTCTTTTTTCCGTCTGAGGTGATTATGTCCATTGAGAGAATTTCTGTTCATCGAACATTTGTGGTGTGAATTTCTCTGTTGTTAAACAAATAGTCATATGCAAATAATGGTATTTTAAAGAATGCAAATCTTATGTCTGTCTTGAATTTTTTTGAAAATGCGTTTTTTGTAGTAAAACAAAATTTGCAAGAACGTGATATCAATTCATGATTTATAGCAAACCTTACAGGAGTCAGGATACCTTTGTAACAGTATGCTCTCGAACTAGCCCATGCTTCAGCTAGGACTTTTAAGGGTTATAATGTGGCCTGGTTCACGGTTTAAGAAACAAAAGATAAAGGCTCAAAATTTATTTGTACCCACCCGTTCTTTGTAATGTTCTTCATTCTTATGCTCAGTTAATTATGCATTTCGAATCCTAGTTGAGTTCTGGAATGTTGGCCCCGATATTCCGGTGATGGTTCAGAAATTGAACGTTTGTTTGAGAAGACAATCATTTTTGTAACCTTTTCTTTTTTTATTGAGGATTTATAGGACCTCTTTCTTTTTTGGTTTTGCTATCCCTGTCTTTTGCCTGAACTTTTTATTTTGTGATTACAGCCAGCGGGATTCCCCCATTTTTCTTAAGTCTTCTTCATAGGTTTTGACTTAGCGGGTTTTTCTTTTGAGAGATAATGATTGCCTGCCTTGACGATTATGTGGAACCATCTCTGTTTTCTGTTTTAAAATGATTCCCCTAACACCACTTGTCGTGTATGAAGGGAAAGCTTGTGATTGAATGCACCTCTGAATTAACTGAGAGACTACCCTGCCCCAGGTTATGATTAAAGATTTTAATTTGTGTGAAAAAGAAAACTCCTGCTTCTTAGGCCCAAAGGAGGTGACTAGGGATTATCTTCCTTATAACTCCAACTGTTTAGGATTTGAAATAACACATGTACATCGTCAGCGGGGGTCTGTTCAAAAGCATACTATAGAGATTGTGGTATCATTTTTGTCATCCTCCCTCTAAAGGCTTAGAGCTTTTAATCAAGAGTTGAATATCACAAAAAGGAGGTAAGAAAGCAGTTTAAGCATAATGAAAAAAATTAATTCAAGACAAACCTGTGCAATGCATTAATGAAATAACAAAGTTTGACATGACAATAATTGTTTGAGCAAACAAAGAAAATACAACTTGAGAATTCAAATAAACAAAAATGCTCTCATACCTAACCATGATTTGGAATTATAGCAGTGATCACGTTGGGAGTCTCAGGAGGATCGAACTCAATCTCCTTAGCATCAATCATATTCTGAATCTTGTATTTCAACGTCCAACAATCGTTAGTATCATGCCCCAAACTGCCAGAAGGATAGTGTTGTACCCCAAAATTTGCCCTCGCAATTTTCTCAAGAAATCTCAGCTTCAGGCGTTTCCTGATTTTTTTCAAACTGGCTCAAGAATCGGACAAACGGACTTTTCTCGTCAGTCAGACAAAATTAGGGTTTTGTTGATTTTTCAGGATTATGGATTGCTTCAAACAGTTGGCTTAGGGTTTTGGTTGATTTTGGCTCAATTTTGGTCAGGCGAACGTTATTTGGCATTTAATCAGGAATTAAGGGTTTTATGGGCATATTCTCAGAAAGGTTAAAATTCCACAGCACTTTGCAAGTTACTCCGAGATTCGGGTCGAATTCGCATTGTTTTTAATTTAATCAGTAAGAGGAGGCAGTTGGTTTGAATTCACCAGTCAAAGAGTATGCAGTTTGGAATTACAGTGCTTGGCAAAGAATCAGTAAAAAGGGAATGCGCTTGATCAGTATATTTTGGTTAACTGCTGCTTTGCTTTGGATATTGGAAAGGACAGGTTTAATTGGTCAATTACTAAAACATTGTTTTATTTAAATTATTTATTATTCTAAATTAAGTGATTGAAATTTAGTTTTCAATTATTTTAATTCAAAGAGTTTTAAATAAATAAATAAACAATAAAGAAAGAGGAATTAGAATTGGTTGGATAATAAAGACTTTTATTGATATTTGAATTATTTGTACAAATATTGTTTATAATTTAATTACAAACAATGGTTTACATTAATTCAAATATTAAATAAAAAGAAAAAAAAAACTATCCTATTTATTTCTAATTCTTCATGCTTCACTTTATTCCTCTCCATCTAATATTCATCTGCAAAAAGAAAAGAGAAAGTCAAAAAGCAGATAAGTAAATTAAAGAGACAGATAAATTTAGACTCATCATTAAAAGCAACGGCCGGGATCAGTTGGCCCTCTCTGCAAATCACGGGATTTCTCCCGGTTCACAAAGAAAGGTGAAAATGTTTGCAAATTAAATGAATGCACAAAATTAAAATTGCACATTTCAAATTATCAAAACTGCATAGTTCAAAAGCAAGACAGCATATGCAAATAACCAAAGTCCAAGTTACAAACTGAATTGCCAAACAAAGTCCAAATTCAACTTTCTGCCAAAATGCTGTCACAAGGCTACCCAAGCTGGAAAAAAGAAGATATCAAGAAGCACAAAATCTGGAAGATATAAAATGCAGAGGTAACATGTATTGCAAGAAAACAATTTTCAGCTTCATCATTTCCCTAGGCCATTACTTTTTCAGAAGTAGTACATGTCAAGCAATATAGTATGCTAAATACTGTACTAGAGAGAGAAAAAAGAGAGAGAAAAGTGTTTAGGCTTACAGGTTTAGGCTTGAGACATAGAAGAACATGGAAAATAAAATTGCAATAACACAGTGGACAAGGAAAAGGGAAGATAAAGGCAGAACTTTTTACCAAAGCAAAAGATATATACAAACTGTCAGCATTCAACCCAAAGCCTGAAGCATAACTCGCCAAGGCCTCAACATATCAACCTGGCTGAAGCAAACCAAACCAGCATTAACCTGTTAACCCTCAAGAAGCAAGACCTGAAAAGCCATATAAAAAATACAAAGACATAACCTCAAACCTGCTGAACCAAAACATCGACCACCATAAAAAACCTGCTGAAGCAACCCCTGTCTAAACCTGAAACCTGCTGAAGCAAACCAAAACCTTAACCATTCAAAGCCAAGTATATCACAAACACTTCCAGCCAAACCTGTCCAGTTCAAACTTTACCAAAGGCCTAAAAGATACAAAACCTGCAAATGGCCTAAAAAACTCATTACCAGTTATAACCATAAGCCAGCATTAACCTACCAAATGCCTTAAACCACTGTCAAAGCCATTAAGACCTGTCCAGCTTCAAGCCTAACCAAATACTCAAGCATTCAAGGCCACCCATCAAAAAGGCCTCAGATATGTTCATCACTGGCCATTAAAAAGCATACAGTAGCAAAGCAAAAAGGAAGAAGAAGAAAGCTAGTCAAAACAAATGATTCAACAATAGCATATCCAGAAGCATACAGGGACAAGCCATATCAACATTGACAAGCTCAGAATAAGCATACAGAGGGTCCAACATTCAATAGCAACACAAAAGGCAACTCAGAGACGAAGAAGAAGCAACAAAGGCATCTCAAAACAACAAGCATACAGAGTCATAGCAAAAGAAGAGAAAAAGAAGGAATACGCCAACAAGAAGCTTTCAGCTCAGAACATCATAAAGCGTAAGAAAATACAAAAATACCAGGGTCTCAAGGCGCGCCTCCGCCGTTCTCCTCGTCGTCCTGGCCTCCTAGCTCGCTTCACTTTCCTCCCTCCTTCTCCAGGTAGTTTCTCCCTTTCCCTTTTACATAATACCTTGACAATCATACAAACGAAATTAAAATCAATGGATTAGACAATGACGAAATGCAAACCCTAACGAATCAAAACGGTTACCTATTTCTGTCGCTTTGGCGATGTCATTGGAAGAAGGGGGGAAATGGAAAGCTGGTGGCCTTGGGCTGAGGAGGTATGGGGACATGCGTGAGGAAAGCGAAGAAGACGAAACTCCATGAACGGCGCGCTGTACAAACCCTAAGCGTTATCAACTGAACATAACAACCAAAAAACCCTAAAACGTTTTGTGTAAAACTTGGGCCTTTACCCGTCTCTGCATGCCTAAGCCCATTAAAAATGTTTGCTTCTTTTTATATAAAGAAAATATATCACTCATATTTATTAACCCATTTAACCTTTTAAAACTAACTTAATTTTTCCTAATAAATATTTTGTTAACACTAACTTTTTTATATACCTCACTTTATATCTAACTTTTCATTTTCTAATTTAATTTTATTTGTATATAACAATTAAAAATACATTTCCTTTTAATACACATAATTTAATCTTTGATTTTTATTTAAAAAATACTTTTTGTGTATAATAAACAAATACATTTTTATATATAATATGATTAAATTAAAAACATTTTCTTTTCACTTACTTTTTGTATACCGAATGAAAAATAATTTTATACATAATTAAAATTTAGAAAGATTTTATTTTCTTAAAACATCATTTTCATAATTTAATTAAAACTTGAACATACAATTAAAACATTTTCTTTTGTACATATTAAAAGAAATACAAGATCATTAAATAGACGTTTAATTTTTCTTTAGGTCAAAACAATACCCTAAATACGCATTAAATTCACATTCCGCGCCTGTAAATAATCACATACTCATATACATGTACACTTACACAAATACATTCACATTGCCCTATACACATTTGTTTATCTTATATTTGTATATTCGATATTTACATTTGATCGCAAATTCGATTTGGTTGTAACTTATTGGATACTATAAGTCTCATCCCCATTCATACACATGTACCCCCACTCCCGGATACTAATTTTGTAATAGCGTAGATTTTACATTTTTGCAATTTACCGCTTTCAATTATACCATGGTTAGACCTAGGGTTTGCATGTACATAAAATCAAATGCTAGATAACCTAATACAAGACAAATACATGTAATCAATACACAATCACACTTGCACCCTCTAGGGTAATCCCACATGTTGCCTTCCAAAATGGGCCGTGCTTGCACGTCGAGAATCTTTGGCAAAACAAAATCAAAATGATCATAAGTCTCTCAAAGTGTTGCCTAAACGGAATGATCATAGTCCCTTCAAAGCAAATTGCCAAAGACACTTGGCACCATTGCATTCATGGTCCATACGATGACCCATGCCCGTCCCGAATAAACTTCCTAAACGCAAGACTGTCCACCAAATTCAATGGTGGAACAAAATTGTTAAAAGGGGTTAAAACATAACAAAAACCTTTGAGTACAATAGGGTAGATAAAACTCTTAGTTACTTGAGATCAACTTGCAAAAACACTTGCCTTCTTTTCAAAAACCACAATCCACAACACTTTCAAACAAACTTTCAAAAAACATTTGAAACATCTTTTCGAAAAGATCCACACTTTTGTAAAACACTCAAACACGAGTCAAATACATTGGTCGCCTAAGACAAGGCATCTCTTCAAAAACATTTTTCAAAACACACACATACACCACAATTTCAAGCAATCAAAAATCAAGGCAAGTGATCTAAAAACCAAGTAACTAAGAGCCCACGGATAACCATGGATGAAAAAGGTGCTAATACCTTCCCTTTTCATAATCTACCCCCCGAACCCACGAAATATCTCAAAAGGTTTTTGCTGTGCTTTTTTAACCTTTCCTTTAGGATAAAATAAAAAGTCGGTGGCGACTCTTGCTCAACCGCACAAGTGCGAATACGAACGCAAAACAACTAGTCAGTTCTCCCACCGTATCACAGAACTGGCGACTCTGTTGGGGAGAATTTTTAAAGTGGGGTTACCTTAGGGTTTAGATCACTTTTATTTTTATTTGATTGCTTTGTTTGCTTTTACATTTGTGGGCTTTTGTATCGGAGTTTCATAGATCCTAAACCCGGATCTGGGAATACCTTCTTAGAAAGTAGCAACAAGGCTGTGAGGGAACTGTGCGGGGTATACCGACATGGTTGAAACAGTCTGCTACGTTGATGTGGCACTTTGGTGTGTACCGGTAACCCTTGAGTTCAGTCAAGGAGAGTACGGGGCCGCCGCGTGGTGTCGTGAAGCATCAACTGACCTTAGGAACCTTAATTGAACCATCTTGGCCTCTTTAGGGTAGTGAGATAACTGACTTTGGTGCAGTCCGAGGTTGGTTGATACTCGATACTACACCCAATTGAGGGTTGCTTTCCTGGAATATTTCGGTCGCCAGTTCAGTGGCTAAATCGAAACGATGAACAATGAAAGCAATCCAGTGATATTGGGATCCTTAGAACCCGGTTACTTCTAATAGGACAGGTTGAGCCCACCAACTTCAAGAGGGTAATACCCAGACCCCATGCAAGCCTAAACCTAAGGACTTGTTTGCTTTGTGTGAATACGTTTGTCTGTATATACACTCACTTGCTTTTCGCATACATGTGCATAACATCATGACATCATACCATAGCATTTTCAATAACCATTTCAAGGATCTCGAGGGTTCTTTTGATGCAGGGTTACGTTGAACCAGACGTCTATCAAGGGGAAAGAGGTTTTCTCCTCTAACCAACCCATTCAAAGATCAAGTACAACAACTTGAATCAGTGGCTATGACCCACTCGACATGGTGAGCTTGATTCTCGTGGAAGGACGTCCACCGATGCAGAGATCTCCAATCCAAGAGCAGAGTTCAACCTCTAACATTTTCTTGTGTTTACCCCAAGAGATCCTTGAAAGCATTGCATCCGCATATCATGCATTGCATTTTGACAGTCTTTCCTTTTTCAGGTTTCCTTACTCTCCTACTGTTTATTTCAGCAAGAGATGGCTCTAGAAAGGTCTGTCAAAGACATCTAAGACCAGACTGCTCAGCTGCAGGAGATGTTCCTGAACTTGTCCATGGGGCAAGAAGAGATGAAAGCTCTCCTCACCAAAAGCTTGGAGAATTCCAATAATGCCAGGAGTGATCAGCTTGCGGAGCTGCAGTTTGATCTGACAACACTGAGGACCCAAGTGATGGGACAGTTGGTGGGCCAGATGGCTCTCATCCAAGACCTATCTCAAAGACAAGAGGAACTTAGAGTTCTTGTCCGCCAACTGCTCCCAAACAACCAACTGGGGCAAACATCTGAGGTCGAAGAGCAAGTCACCGCTCAGCCTCCATCCATTCAAGAAGACAAGGGGAAAGCTCCTTTGCTTGCTTCCGGGTCACAAGCCCATCAACAACCTCGCCAGCGTCAACGGGTTAATCGGCGTAAGCAAGAAAAGTCGGGAAGACAGTTTACGGAGACTGAAATACCATCATTCTTTATACTGAAGCGTCTGTTGGAGGTCAACTTGCTTACTGTAAAGGACCCTCCTCGGAAGCTCAATACCTCCTCTCCTCACTATCATCCCGATGCATTCTGTGTTTACCACTCCTACAGCCCGGGACACGACACCAACGACTGTTGGGCCTTGAAGAATAAGATTCAAGATCTGATCGACATTGGGGTGCTGGAATTCATGCCAGACGGCGAGATGAAAATCTTCCGTTAAAGGGTTCTCCACTTGAAGTGACGAAGCTCGAGCTGAAAGACTTTTGCTTCTTTTTGAATTTTCAAAGTTGTAATTTCTTTTGCTGTCAAACAATTATCTGTTGATGATAAACTCTGTTTTCATTAATGCATTGCATATGTTTGTCTTGAATTCATCCATTTGTTTCACTACTCTTATGCTTTTCTTTATGATATTTGACTCTTGATAAAAAGTTGTAAGCCTTTAGAGGGAGGATGACGAAACAATACCATGATCTTATACAATATGCTTTTGAACAGACCTTGCTGATGATGTACAGGCATTTCTTTCAATTCCCAAACACTGGAGTTATAAGGAAGTTAATCCCTAGTCAACCCCTTCGAGCCAAAGAAGTAGGAGTTTTCTGTTTTAAAACGATCAAAACCTTTGATATAAACCCGGGGCAGGGTAGTATCTCAGTTAATTCAAAGAAAATGCGCATTGAAGTCGAAAACTCTCAGTTCGTAATACAACGAACGACGTCGAAAAAGAAAGTATTCCTTTGGAATCAAAAGACAAGGGCGGTTCCCTATCACATAGACAATCAATCTCTCAAAAGAGAAAAGCCCGCCAAGCCAAAACCTATAAAGGAGGCTTAAGAAAGCTGGGGCATCCCGCTGACAGTAATCCCGGAAAACGGTAACAGTCAGGCAAAAGTTAGGGATAATAAATCAAAATCAAAATAGTGAGGTCATTACAAAATCCTCAACAACATGAAAAGTGTTGAAAAAGAAAAAGGAGATGATGACTGTCTCCCAAAATTCAATTAGTGAACCATCGCCCAAAAGTCGTTCCAAACTCAAAACAGAGTATGACGCAATTAACTGAGCTTAGGTTGAAGGACATCACGAAGAGCGGGTGGGTACAAATATACTTTGAGCCTATACCTTTTGTTTCTTAAACCGTGAACTAGGCCACGTTACAACCCTTCAAAAGTCCTAATTGAAGCATGGGTTAGTTCGAAAGCATACTGTTACAAAAGGTATCCTGACTCCTGTAAGGCTTTACTCTAAATCTTGTGTTGACTTGTCTTACGAAAAGTTTTCTGCTAAAAACGCATTTTTCAAAACGAAAAAAAAAACTTCGAGACAAACATAAACTTTGCATTGCTTGAATATCACTGTCTGCATTTGGCTTTTTGTTTGACAGCGAAGAATTTCATACCACGAATGTTCGGAGGAACGAAAACTCTCTCAGTGAGCAAAGTCACTTCAAGAGGATGACACCTCCATCAGATCTCCTATCAACAAGGGGCATGACATGTCACTATTCAATTAACCTGGGGCAGTCCAGTCAAGGTCCAACAGATCTTTCAAAGTTCAGTTAACCTGGGGCAGTCCAGTCAGGATTTCAAGAAATCTCTCAATACGCAGAGTAATCCGATTCAAGACTCCTTCTTCACCACTTGGGGCATTCGAATGTCAAAAGTGTTCAACAAATCAACTATTACAATTCCAGATTCGGCTCCTATATCCAGCCAGGGCATATCTGTTGACCACATTTCCAGACTCGATTCCTGTATCTAGCCAGGGCACGTTTGAAGAGTTTGAAGATTTGATTCCTGTATCCAGCCAGGGCATATCTATCAACTATTACAATTCCAGATTCGACTCCTGTATCCAGCTAGGGCATATCTGTTGACCACATTTCCAGACTCGATTCCTGTATCTAGCCAGGGCACGTCTGAAGAGTTTGAAGATTCGATTCCTGTATCCAGCCAGGGCATATCTATCAACTATTACAATTCCATATTCGATTCCTGTATCTAGCCAGGGCACGTTTGAAGAGTTTGAAGATTCGATTCCTGTATCCAGCCAGGGCATGTCTATCAACTATCACAATTCCAGATTCGACTCCTGTATCCAGCCAGGGCATATCTGTTGACCATATTTCCAGACTCGATTCCTGTATCTAGCCAGGGCACGTCTGAAGAGTTTGAAGATTCGATTCCTGTATCCAGCCAGGGCATATCTATCAACTATTACAATTCCAGATTCGATTCCTGTATCTAGCCAGGGCACGTTTGAAGAGTTTGAAGATTCGATTCCTGTATCCAGCCAGGGCATGTCTATCAACTATCACAATTCCAGATTCGACTCCTGTATCCAGCCAGGGCATATCTGTTGACCACATTTCCAGACTCGATTCCTGTATCTAGCCAGGGCACGTCTGAAGAGTTTGAAGATTCGATTCCTGTATCCAGCCAGGGCATATCTATCAACTATTACAATTCCAGATTTGATTCTTGTATCCAGCCAGGGCATGTCTGAAGAATTCTAGATCAACACCTGTAACAACCCAGGAAAACATCTGTGAACGACCGATTGTAGACCAACACCTGTAATAAGCCAGGAATTTATCTACATCACCACTTGGGGCATTCGAATGTCAAAAGTGTTCAAAACCCGATGCAGTTTTACACAAACTCATCGTCAGGAAATCCTACACAGATCTCCTCAAAACAGGAAGACCCCAGTAGTTTGGCGTACAACCCAAGCTTCTGATTCTCCCAACAGTGGTCCCAAGACTTCTCATTTTCAACAACTGAAGACTCTTGCCCTCCACGGCAGCAGCCAAGGATTTATTTTCCCCGACAGCAATCAAGATGCTTTTATCTTCAGCCATCTCGGATTCATTTATCCTCAGCAAGATAGCTCATCAGCTTACATGCGCATTCATCACATTCATGTCATAAACATTGATGTCACATACATTGCATCATGCATCATAACATTGCATACGGCTAACCCTTTACTTTTCAGGTAAGAGCAGTCGACATACACAGATCATCTTCCGAGATTCATCCAGAAATAGTTCAGATGTGACCCAGACACGACGACATTCCGATACTTATTCCAGATCCATTCAGACGCATTATCAAGAAACCCTACACCGGTTCCTCTTCAACTTCAAGACTTCTGAAAATAGTTTACGGATTCTTCCCTACAACGGATGTCAATCTACCAACTTGTTCAGACTCTTCTCGACTTTTGAAAACAGTTTACAGATTCTTCCCTACAACGGATGTCAATCTATCGACTTGTTCAGACTCTTCTCAAACTTTTGAAAACAGTTTACGGACGCTTCCCAACAACGGACGTTGCTCTATTGCCTATTCAATCCCAGCTCCTGAAAATAGTTTACGGATTCTCCGAAACGTGGACGTCAATCTGTTGCTTGTTCGGACCCCAATTCAGAGATGTTCCGAAACATGGAGGCCCTTCTGATACTTGTCCACTCACTTTTGACATACAGTTCAACATAACCAGATGGCATCTATAAGCCCATCCTCCTACCAGCAGTCACCAGATGGCATCTTTAAGCCCATCACCAAATGGCATCTCTAAGCCCATTCCCCGACAAGATTCTATCACACCAGATGGCATCTTTAAGCCCATCACCAAATGGCATCTGTAAGCCCATTCACCTCTACCATCACATCAACAAGTGCAAATTTTTTGGGCACTTTAGTGTCCAATCTTATTTTACCTTCAAGTCGTGAAAGGCAAACTTGCCAATCTAACTCTTCAGGTCCAAGAAGATTGAACAGGGGCAACTGTTGTACCCCAAAATTTTCCCTCGCAATTTTCTCAAGAAATCTCAGCTTCAGGCGTTTCCTGATTTTTTCAAACTGGCTCAAGAATCGGACAAACGGACTTTTCTCGTCAGTCAGACAAAATTAGGGTTTTGTTGATTTTTCAGGGTTCTGGATTGCTTCAAACAGTTGGCTTAGGGTTTTGGTTGATTTTGGCTCAATTTTGGTCAGGCGAACGTTATTTGGCATTTAATCAGGAATTAAGGGTTTTATGGGCATATTCTCAGAAAGGTTAAAATTCCACAGCACTTTGCAAGTTACTCCGAGATTCGGGTCGAATTCGCATTGTTTTTAATTTAATCAGTAAGAGGAGGCAGTTGGTTTGAATTCACCAGTCAAAGAGTATGCAGTTTGGAATTACAGTGCTTGGCAAAGAATCAGTAAAAAGGGAATGCGCTTGATCAGTATATTTTGGTTAACTGCTGCTTTGCTTTGGATATTGGAAAGGACAGGTTTAATTGGTCAATTACTAAAACATTGTTTTATTTAAATTATTTATTATTCTAAATTAAGTGATTGAAATTTAGTTTTCAATTATTTTAATTCAAAGAGTTTTAAATAAATAAATAAACAATAAAGAAAGAGGAATTAGAATTGGTTGGATAATAAAGACTTTTATTGATATTTGAATTATTTGTACAAATATTGTTTATAATTTAATTACAAACAATGGTTTACATTAATTCAAATATTAAATAAAAAGAAAAAAAAACTATCCTATTTATTTCTAATTCTTCATGCTTCACTTTATTCCTCTCCATCCAATATTCATCTGCAAAAAGAAAAGAGAAAGTCAAAAAGCAGATAAGTAAATTAAAGAGACAGATAAATTTAGACTCATCATTAAAAGCAACGGCCGGGATTAGTTGGCCCTCTCTACAAATCACGGGATTTCTCCCGGTTCACAAAGAAAGGTGAAAATGTTTGCAAATTAAATGAATGCACAAAATTAAAATTGCACATTTCAAATTATCAAAACTGCATAGTTCAAAAGCAAGACAGCATATGCAAATAACCAAAGTCCAAGTTACAAACTGAATTGCCAAACAAAGTCCAAATTCAACTTTCTGCCAAAATGTTGTCACAAGGCTACCCAAGCTGGAAAAAAGAAGATACCAAGAAGCACAAAATCTGGAAGATATAAAATGCAGAGGTAACATGTATTGCAAGAAAACAATTTTCAGCTTCATCATTTCCCTAGGCCATTACTTTTTCAGAAGTAGTACATGTCAAGCAATATAGTATGCTAAATACTGTACTAGAGAGAGAAAAAAGAGAGAGAAAAGTGTTTAGGCTTACAGGTTTAGGCTTGAGACATAGAAGAACATGGAAAATAAAATTGCAATAACACAGTGGACAAGGAAAAGGGAAGATAAAGGCAGAACTTTTTACCAAAGCAAAAGATATATACAAACTGTCAGCATTCAACCCAAAGCCTGAAGCATAACTCGCCAAGGCCTCAACATATCAACCTGGCTGAAGCAAACCAAACCAGCATTAACCTGTTAACCCTCAAGAAGCAAGACCTGAAAAGCCATATCAAAAATACAAAGACATAACCTCAAACCTGCTGAACCAAAACATCGACCACCATAAAAAACCTGCTGAAGCAACCCCTGTCTAAACCTGAAACCTGCTGAAGCAAACCAAAACCTTAACCATTCAAAGCCAAGTATATCACAAACACTTCCAGCCAAACCTGTCCAGTTCAAACTTTACCAAAGGCCTAAAAGATACAAAACCTGCAAATGGCCTAAAAAACTCATTACCAGCTATAACCATAAGCCAGCATTAACCTACCAAATGCCTTAAACCACTGTCAAAGCCATTAAGACCTGTCCAGCTTCAAGCCTAACCAAATACTCAAGCATTCAAGGCCACCCATCAAAAAGGCCTCAGATATGTTCATCACTGGCCATTAAAAAGCATACAGTAGCAAAGCAAAAAGGAAGAAGAAGAAAGCTAGTCAAAACAAATGATTCAATAATAGCATATCCAGAAGCATACAGGGACAAGCCATATCAACATTGACAAGCTCAGAATAAGCATACAGAGGGTCCAACATTCAAGAGCAACACAAAAGGCAACTCAGAGACGAAGAAGAAGCAACAAAGGCATCTCAAAACAACAAGCATACAGAGTCATAGCAAAAGAAGAGAAAAAGAAGGAATACGCCAACAAGAAGCTTTCAGCTCAGAACATCATAAAGCGTAAGAAAATACAAAAATACCAGGGTCTCAAGGCGCGCCTCCGCCGTTCTCCTCGCCGTCCCGGCCTCCTAGCTCGCTTCACTTTCCTCCCTCCTTCTCCAGGTAGTTTCTCCCTTTCCCTTTTACATAATACCTTGACAATCATACAAACGAAATTAAAATCAATGGATTAGACAATGACGAAATGCAAACCCTAACGAATCAAAACGGTTACCTATTTCTGTCGCTTTGGCGCTGTCATTGGAAGAAGGGGGGAAATGGAAAGCTGGTGGCCTTGGGCTGAGGAGGTACGGGAACATGCGTGAGGAAAGCGAAGAAGACGAAACTCCATGAACGGCGCGCTGTACAAACCCTAGGCGTTATCAACTGAACATAACAACCAAAAAACCCTAAAACGTTTTGTGTAAAACTTGGGCCTTTACCCGTCTCTGCATGCCTAAGCCCATTAAAAATGCTTGCTTCTTTTTATATAAAGAAAATATATCACTCATATTTATTAACCCATTTAACCTTTTAAAACTAACTTAATTTTTCCTAATAAATATTTTGTTAACACTAACTTTTTTATATACCTCACTTTATATCTAACTTTTCATTTTCTAATTTAATTTTATTTGTATATAACAATTAAAAATACATTTCCTTTTAATACACATAATTTAATCTTTGATTTTTATTTAAAAAAAATACTTTTTGTGTATAATAAACAAATACATTTTTATATATAATATGATTAAATTAAAAACATTTTCTTTTCACTTACTTTTTGTATACCGAATGAAAAATACTTTTATACATAATTAAAATTTAGAAAGATTTTATTTTCTTAAAACATCATTTTCATAATTTAATTAAAACTTGAACATACAATTAAAACATTTTCTTTTGTACATATTAAAAGAAATACAAGATCATTAAATAGACGTTTAATTTTTCTTTAGGTCAAAACAATACCCTAAATACGCATTAAATTCACATTCCGCGCCTGTAAATAATCACATACTCATATACATGTACACTTACACAAATACATTCACATTGCCCTATACACATTTGTTTATCTTATATTTGTATATTCAATATTTACATTTGATCGCAAATTCGATTTGGTTGTAACTTATTGGATACTATAAGTCTCATCCCCATTCATACACATGTACCCCCACTCTCGGATACTAATTTTGTAATAGCGTAGATTTTACATTTTTGCAATTTACCGCTTTCAATTATACCATGGTTAGACCTAGGGTTTGCATGTACATAAAATCAAACGCTAGATAACCTAATACAAGACAAATACATGTAATCAATACACAATCACACTTGCACCCTCTAGGGTAATCCCACATGTTGCCTTCCAAAATGGGCCGTGCTTGCACGTCGAGAATCTTTGGCAAAACAAAATCAAAATGATCATAAGTCTCTCAAAGTGTTGCCTAAACGGAATGATCATAGTCCCTTCATAGCAAATTGCCAAAGACACTTAGCACCATTGCATTCATGGTCCATACGATGACCCATGCCCGTCCCGAATAAACTTCCTAAACGCAAGACTGTCCACCAAATTCAATGGTGGAACAAAATTGTTAAAAGGGGTTAAAACATAACAAAAACCTTTGAGTACAATAGGGTAGATAAAACTCTTAGTTACTTGAGATCAACTTGCAAAAACACTTGCCTTCTTTTCAAAAACCACAATCCACAACACTTTCAAACAAACTTTCAAAAAACATTTGAAACATCTTTTCGAAAAGATCCACACTTTTGTAAAACACTCAAACACGAGTCAAATACATTGGTCGCCTAAGACAAGGCATCTCTTCAAAAACATTTTTCAAAACACACACATACACCACAATTTCAAGCAATCAAAAATCAAGGCAAGTGATCTAAAAACCAAGTAACTAAGAGCCCATGGATAACCATGGATGAAAAGGGTGCTAATACCTTCCCTTTTCATAATCTACCCCCCGAACCCACGAAATATCTCAAAAGGTTTTTGCTGTGCTTTTTTAACCTTTCCTTTAGGATAAAATAAAAAGTCGGTGGCGACTCTTGCTCAACCGCACAAGTGCGAATACGAACGCAAAACAACTAGTCAGTTCTCCCACCGTATCACAGATAGGCACACCTTGCATCAGGATTGTAGTTAGGAGAAGAAGTCATATGGTTTGGATGAGGTCATATCAATGTAATCAAATTCATCCTCAACATATGTTATAATTCTTGAGATAATGACATGTTGATCTTGGTAAAATGTCTCTTAGACTCGTCTTGCTTTCACTTATTACCCTGTTGTTATGGTCGTTGCACGCGTGTCGAATTAGAGACCAGCACTGCCCCTACAGATTGGTGGTAGTCTGCCTTATTATGACCCTTCTAGACATACACAACATTGACTTCCCTCTTACCAGGAAATGGCTTCTTTTCAGCATTAGAAGATGCAGCCATCAGGATCTCCCCACTCTTAATACTACTTTTGATCCTTTCTCCAGTCAGAACCATCTCTGTGAACCCGGATGAGGAACTCCCAATCAACAGATTAAAGAACGGGCATGTCAGAGTGCCCATGAACATGTTTATCATTTCCCGATCATTAAGAGGAGGTTATACCCTTCCAGTTAGATCCCTCCATTTCTGGGCATATTCCTTGAAGCCTTCGCTAGAACCCGTAGACATGCTTTGAAGTTGTGTACGAGTTGGAGCAAGGTCAACATTGTATTGGTACTGCTTGTAGAAAGCAGCAACCAAGTCTTCCCAGGTATGAATGTGTGATACAGTGGGAGAATTGACTTGGGTGTTTTACATTTTATTGCAAATGTTGCGGTTAGCAAGAGTCGCCACCGACTTTTCTTTTATCCAAAAGGAAAGACTGAAAAGAACAGGAAAGACCCTTGAGATTATTTCTTGAGTTCGGGGGGTAGATTATGAAAAGGGAAGGTGTTAGCATCCTTTTCATCCATAGTTATATATGGGCTCTTAGTTGCTTGCTAGATCACTTGCTTTTGTTTGAAAATGTGCTTTGTGTGGTTTTTGAAAGTATTTTGAAAATGCGTCTTCGTTTAGGCAAACTTTGTAATAGTTATCGTTCGTAAGAACGTATACAAAGTGTTGAGCTTTTGAAAATGTTTTCAAGTTTGGAAAATGTTTTGAAAGTGTTTTTTGAAAGTGTTGGTGTTTGTTTTGAAAATAAGCAAGAGTGTTTGATTTGAAATTGAGCAAGCAACTAGGAACAATCTACCTACTCAAAAGTCTTAGTTCATTTCTTCTTTTCCTTTGACATTGCTATCTTACCATTTATTTGGTAAGAAGCCCTATCTTTGGATGTAAAGGAACGGGCATGGGTCATCGTATAGCCATGATAGCAATGTTGTGAAATATCTTAGCAATTCTCTTTGAGGGACTGAGATCATTTTGAAAGGCAACATTTGATAGCGTCATCGAGGGACTATGATCTTGTATTTTTTATTGCTTTTGGCTAAGATATCCCACATGCATAACATGGCCCTTTTTGTAAGGCAACAAAGTGGATTTACCCTAAGGGTGTGAGTATGCAAGTGTGTTGATTTACATGATTGTTTATCTTGGATTAGGGTTTGTTAACTTGTTGATTTTAATCTTTCCATACAAACCCTAATTACTAGCATTTATATAAAGCGATAAATTGCGGAAAGTAAAAATATTAAGCTATTACATCATTAGGGGAGGGGTGTACAAATTTACAAATGGGGATTTTGCAAGAAAATTAAATCTAATTAATTATTACAACCATATTGAATATTGTACAAAAATTGAATAAATAATATGCAAAATGCAAAATGGAAAAAGAAATGATTTTTGTTTGGTTTTTTTTTATGAAGGGTTTAGTCTTGACCTAATTAAATAAAATGATTAATGAAAATTAAACTAAAATTAACTTAAACTAATTAAGAAAAGGAAATTAATTTAAAAGGGTTTTTTATGAAAAGGTTTTTAAATTAATAAAAATAAAATGAAAGTTAATCAATTAAAATAAACCTAAGTTCTAAATTAATTAATTAAGAAAATAAAATAATATAATAATTAATCCTAAGTCTAAATATTAATTAATAAAAAGAAATTAATTTGTTAAAAGAAAAAATGTTTTTGGTCTTTTTATCTAAAAGAATTTAAATAGAAAATATCCTAAATATCTAAATAATAAATATAAAATATTTTTGGTACGTTTTTATTTAATAAAATGATGATGATAATAATAATAATAATAATAATAATAATAATAATAATAATAATAATAATAATAATAATAATAATAATAATAATAATAATAATAATAATAGAAGAAGAAAAGAAAAGAAAATAAAATATAACAATTAAAGTCAGGGGGATTTAAAAAATAGAAATGATGGTTATCAGTAGTAAAAGGGGCGCTAGGCCCAAAAGTATTTTTTGTTCAAGTCAGAAAACAAAATAAATGGTCTTGTGTCTAAAAGTAAACATGGGGGTGAGAAGCCAAAAAATGCTCTAGGCCCAAAACAAATCCAGCGTCCTCTAGTGATCCAGTGTGGGCAGCCTTGAAGAGTGTATCATGGGGACATGCATGCGAGGTGTTGGATTTAATGGCTTGGCTGATCTGATGGTGATGGAGAAAGGTACATGGTACACGCGCTGGCTTGACTTGCATTGAACCTGAAATAAGAAAAAATGAAAAACAAAAGGGTACCAATGGGGCTCGAACCCAGGTCCCTATAGTCACAGGCGCACGCTCTTACCACTGGGGTGACTATACATCCGTTATTAATACAAAATCATAAATATATATTTGAAACACATTCCTAGGCCTGTATCATCTTCAACCTCGCGCCAGACCATTCAACATGATTTTTTGAAATTGCTATCTCTCTTATTTCTCAACCACTTTCAAAAGTACAAACATGAAAGTTGCTGGAAATTTCATCACGAATCCAACCATGTAAATAACTTAAGCTAACACTCAAAGATGAACATGAATTTTAAATGATACCAAATTCTGACCTAATTTTTTCAGAGATTCAAACTTAAAATCCTCTAAGCTCAAGAAATATAAATTAAAACTATGTACATGGTTAGCTTCAGGGAAATGATATCTACATTTTCATTTACATATTAACCATTAATGATGCTGGTATGAGGAGTTAAAAGTTGAGAAAACATACCTCAAAACTGGAAATTGTGTAGGGAGTTTGAGCAACTTTCAAGGGGTTGTGATGATCAGGTTAACTTTCTCAAGTCTCTAGGAAGCTAATGCAATGCTTAGCTTAAGCTATGGATGGCTGGAATGGTCTGGAGAAGTAAATATGCAATGCCCTGTTTTTGAAAATGGAGGTTGGTGAAGATGGTGGTACAATTTGAAAACAGGGGTTGGGATAACTTCTATATGTGTATCAGAAGCTTTGTGGATGGTTTGACCAATAAACGCACGAGGGAATTTGGAGATTGGATTCAAAAATCATAAATGACAAGTTTTTGTGCTTGTATGGCAATTTATGGTTTTTGGAAGTTTGAGGGCTTGTAAAAACGTGTCCTAAGTTGCATAAGAGTGTCTTAACATATAGAAAAAGGTTTGGAGACTTGTAGAAGTCAGAAATACAAAATCACATGCTTGTGGATTTTGACTTGTTTTTGAAGCAACATGGATAAACATGGTTTCAAGGCAAGGTAGGGTGGTTGAGCACTTTAAACATACTTCTTCTGAACTTATAGACTTAGTGTGTGCATAAGTAACAACTACAAAGCTCAAGGAGAGTGGACTTTATGATTAAAGCCACTTTTCTAAAATGGAAGTATGAACTTTCTTCCATTAATGACAATTTGGTTTGGATAATGCTTGAATCAATTGGATAATGTCTCAACCAGTTGTGTAAACCATTAATTATGGAGTTAAACACATGTTTAAGGCCTTCAAACAAAGATTATGCAACATGGGCTTGAGATTTGAATTCTTGTTCATCATGGAAATGACCTATAATTCAAGAATGAATGTCCAACTTCTTGTCTTTGATTCTCTTTGCTCAAACATGATCTCAATGAGTTCTTGGATATTTTTGAAATCTTGTAACATCCTCTACAACCCCTATGTTGGAAAATTTTGAAAATTCCTCTTGGAACTATGTGAAAAATTGCCATGAAGTTAGGTCAAAATCCTGCCTAAACTAGGGCAAAATTTCACTAAGTTTCCAAGTTTCATGAACATGTATTCACAAAATTATAACTTGAAATCCATGCATTTCTAGGAAAAGTTATGGTCTACAATGTTTTAGATATCATTGAGATATACAACTTTCATGTTGGAAGTTTCTTTTGAATCATCTTGAATCATGGTGGAAAATTGGCTCAAAGTTGTGAAAAAATATGAAGTTTTCAACACTTAGAAAAATTTCCAAGTTTAGAAATTTTGACTTTTCAAAATGAAATCTTGACTTTTTGATTTATTGATGAACAAGTTTCATATTTTGACATGATTTGATGAATTATGATCTTTGACACTTGATTTTGACCAAAAAGTCAAAGTTTGACCTTTCAGTGTACAGTTAACTTTTGATCAGTTGATTGAAAATTCATCTGTCAATCAATTGATCTTGAGCAATGTTTTGAGTCATGCCATTAGGTAAAAATTATGCATTTGAGTCCTTGAGATCATGTCTTAAACCAATCAAACATTTTCTAGGTCAAAAATTAGAAATTGCCTCTTCTCAGTCAAAACCCTAATTTTGACCATTTTGCCCTTTTGATGATCTGATCAAATTTCTTGAGGAATTATGATCCAAACTTGATCAAATGACATATATAGGTTCATGATGTTTATATGGATCAAAAATTATGAAGTTTGACTGTAAATTGACCACAGTTGACTTTTTCCCTAATACAATTGGTTTTTAGGTCAATTGATCAATTGACTGAGCAAAAATGTGATCCAAGACTTGAAACTTGACATGAGAAATATTGAGAGTCCAAAATGATCCATGAAAGTCACATGAGGCATTAAAAATCCAATTATCCTTGTGCAATCTCAAACCTTGATTTTCAGCCATCAGTGCTCGAGGAGGTGTCTTTAGCTGATCAACCCTAGTGCAGTCTTGAATCCAAGGAGATCTTGTGAGAGATTACTTGATAAATAAGAGGGGAAAATTTGGGGTACAATAGAATGTCTGTTCTTTCTAGCTGATATAACCACTCTAGTTGTGTGCCAGCTAAACTTTCTTGGAAGAAATGAACCCATAACTTCTGGTCAGCAGTGTGAGGCTGGATCTTCCTGACATAGGACCTTAGGTGCAACTTAAGGCAGGAGACACCATCATACTTAGAAAATGTGGGAACCTTGAACTTTGGTGGGATGACCACTCCAGGAACCAGCCCTAACTCTTCAAAGTCCAAGCCAAGTACCTGCTGAATCTCCATAACATTAAGACGATCCTCCATCTGTTTGTATTTATCGCCAGCAAGAGGATATTATTCCTCAGAGTAATTAGCTTCTTCTTTATCAGCCTAGGGTTTGTTGACTTCTTCATGATTATCCCCTTCGTTTGATGGAGTTGTGAGATATAGAGCTCGTTTAACCGGTCTTATAAGTCTTCTTCCCATATTTAAGATGTCAGCCGGTTTCTTTGCCTTCTTCTTCTTCTCTTTGATGATGAGAGCTTTCAGTTCTTCCTGCCCCTGGGCCAAAGCCATGAACATTTGTTAGAACTGAGCATTTTGAGCTTGAAGGTCTTTTACTGTTTGTTCAAGGGCCATTTCTTTTGCTGAAATAAACAGCGAAAAGATGAGAAACCTGTACTGGAAGACCTGTTATGAAATGGCATGCATGCAATGTTTTCAAGGATCTCGCGGGGTAAATAAGAAAATGTCAAAAGTTGACATTTTCAGCTTTGATTGAAGAACTTCGTATCGTTGAGTGTCCTTCTACGAGAGTCAAGCTCATCATATCAAGTGGGTCATAGCCCCTAACTCAAGTTGTTGAGTTTTGATCTTTTGATGGTATTGGTTAGAGGAAAATAAATCCCCTTGCCCCTTGTTAGACGTCTGATTTATCATAACCTGCATCACAAACTCTTGAGATCCTTGAAATGGTTAAGGAAATGTTATGGCATGATGTTATGATATGTATGTTATGCGTTAAGCAAAAGTGTAAGGTGATGAAGAAAAGTGAGTCTAAGAAGTCCAGGTTACTGGATAATGACTGTAAACAAATTCTGCAAGGAGATCATATTGTTAGATAAAAACTCTACAAGTAGCTCAAGTTGAAAGCAAACAAATCACACAAGCAGCCTTAGGTTTAAGCTTGCATGGGGTTTGTAGGTAAGTACCCTCTTGAAATTTAGTTGGCTCAACTTGTCCTAGTAATAGTTATCGGGTTCTAAGGGATCTCAATATCACTGATCTTTCCCACAAGTTTCGTTCTGATCGACAAATGACTTGCCACCAAAAAAAACTCAGGAGTCAAATCTCAATGAGTGTAGTATCGAGTATCAACCGACTTAGGACTACACCAAAGACGGCTATCTCGCTACTTCCTAATGGATAAGTTGGTCAATTAAAGGTTCTAAGGCCAGTTGATGCTTTATGACACCACACATCGGCCCCGTATTCTCCTTGATCACTCAAAGGCTACCGGTACCAACCAAAGTGTCACATCAATGTATCTATAATTCAACTGTGTCGGTATACCCCGCATAATTTCCATGATCCATTGCTACTTACCTAAAAGGTGCCCTAGATTCGGGTGTATGATCTATAGTAACCCAAACAAATCCCTCAAAAGTAAAGCAATCAAAGCATACAAAGCAGTTAAATAATGAACTAACTCTAAGATAACCCCACTTTTGTAGTCCCCAGCAGAGTCGTCAGTTCTATGATATGGTGGCAGAACCGACTGTTATACTGGTTTTGCATTTGTGTTTGCAAATGTTGCGGTAAGCAAGAGTCTCCACCGACTTTTCTTTTATCCAACAGAGGAAAGGGTGAAAAGAACAGAAAAAGACATTTTTCGAGATTTTATGAGTAAGGGTGTAGATTATGGAAAGGGAAGGTGTTAGAATCCTTTCCATCTGTGGTTTTCCACGGGCTCTTAGGTACTTGCTCATTTTTGAAAACTGTTTGTATTTGTGTGTTTTGAAAGATTTTTGTTTGCTTTATGGTAACTCTTGTATCAGTCCTCAAGAGTGTGATAAAGCGTTTTTGAAAATAGTTTTTGAAAAGTGTGTAAGTGTGAAAATTTCAGATTTGAGCAAGTACTTAAGAACAGTCTACCTACTCGAAAAAGGATGTTCTTTTCCTCCTTTACTTTAGATAGTGTTATCCTACTATTAGTGAGTAGGTAGCCCTATCGACGAATGTTGAGGGACAATCGAAGGGACGTTTTACAATCACGAAGGCAACTTATGGAGACGCTTTAGCAATTTTCTTATAGGGACTAGATCATTTACCGAAAGGCAACTGTAGGGTCATCGGGGGACTATGATCTTTTTTGATTTATGGGTCTTTACTAAAGCGTTCCTGACTCATGACTATTTTATTTAAAGGCATCCAAAGTGGGAAATACCTTAGAGGTGCGCATGTGCAAGTGTGTTGAGATTCAGTTATTTTTTTGTCTTTTTATTAGGTTAGATAACATTTGATTATTAGTCTTTCCATACACGCCTAGTTACTAGTAGTAATATATACAGAAAAATAAAATGCGAGAAGTAGAAATCTAGACTATTACATGGCTTCAGGGAGGGGGATTTACATTCCAAAGCAATTGGGGAAAAGAAAATAAAGCAATAAAAAGAGTTTACTTATCATCTATTACATCTTGAATAACAATTACAATAATATAAACAATGTGAAAGGAAATAAACGTGTGAAAAGTTGAAAGTACGTCTGAAAACATAAAAGAAAATCTTTTTGTTGTTGGTTTTTAATTTAAGAAAATAACTAAATTAATTATTCTAAAGTATATTTAGAAAATTAACTTAAGAAAAATAAACTAAAATCTTTGTGGTTTTTTATATTTATGAAAAGAAATATTAAATCTAAATTAAGTCCTAAATTCTAGTTCATTTTAAATTAAGAAAATAGTTAAAATTTAATTAATTAATTAATTAAAGAAATTAATTATTTAATTAAATAAATCTATGCTTAATTTTTTTGTGAGTTTTTTATTATTATTATTAAAAAAGATTAAGAAATGAAATAACTAATAAAACAAAAAGAAAAGAGATTGGGCTTGATGGCTGAAGTAGAATGGGGGTTACAATTGAAATTTCGCTAAGCCAAGATTGTGAAGCCCAGGTCCATCCTTGGATCCAGTGTGGGTAGTACTTGATGGTACATGGTATCTCATGCTCTAGACGTCATGCATTCCATGTAATTCCTCTAACATGCTCTAAGGATATCCATGAACTCGTATATACACATTAGAATATTCAACAAATTAATAAAAATAGAGATTCAAATTTGAGATTATACGAAAATGGTGATAGCTTGGATCCGATGATCTGGGACCTTGCAAGCTTTGAGGATGGTTGGAAGAAGTCCCTGGGAACCTCAAGAGCAATGTATGATTACTAGTTAGGACAAAAAGTACCTGTAAATGGGGTTTCGAATTTTTACCACTTTTGATAATTTTGCAAAAATGGTAGAGCTCTCTCTAGGATGTGTAGGCATCTTGAAATGCTTTCTAGATGCTTTTTTATATAGAGAAGAATGAGGAGACAAGAAAACAAAGGTTTAAACAACCTTAAAGCAAACATTTCAAAGCCATTAATAAAATTTGTAACTTTGGCCAAAAATAGGGAAACTTGTCATTTTTTGAATTTGAATGAATATGGACATGGGTGCACGAAATCTTGGATTTCAAGGCAAGCTAAAACACCAGCCCAAATGCCAAAACCTATTTCCAATTATTTTATAGATTTTATTTTATATTTATTTGAAATGAATTAAAATAAATGTATACAAAACAAGTAAAAAATTTAAGGCATGGGAAGAGTGATTTTGGAGGTCCTCTATAATCTTAGAAATATGTTTGAAATCCAAGAAATTGAGCCATTGCCTTAAAATTTCAAATTTGCTCAATGCATAATTCTTGAAAATTCCCAAATTTTTCCAACTTGGACAAGACATAACTTGCTCAATTATTATCTCATGATTATGATCTTGGACTTTTTGGAAATCCCAATATGTCTACTTCAATCCATATTTTGATCAATTTTGCATTTGAAGATTTTATCTTAATGTAAAAGGTCTTGGCAAAAAGTGGCTTTTATTGACTTTCTAAAAATTACTTGTAATGTATGAGCTTGTATCTTTTAAATGGCGCATTTCTTGAACTTGATGGCTGAAGAGAAGTTGTAGGGAATTGGATTCTCTTCAAAATTAGCTTTGGTTGGGAAAAATGGATGAAGTATGAGAAAGTTATGCCTGATCAAAGTTTGGTTGACTTTTCCTATAGAAAACCTAATTAGCAATTCTTGACTTTTGATGATTTAGGAGCATTTCTTGAGGGATAATGATCAACCCTTGATCAAATGATGGATATCACTTCAAAATTTTGATGTTGACCAAAAATCTTAAAGTTTGACTGTATATAGACCATAGTTGACTTTTGACCTTAAGAGGAGAATTTGTCTGGTCAATTCTTAGTCATCCTTGAGAATTTTGGGGACCTTAATGGGCATGCCTTGAGGAAAACGAGAGGGGAAATTTTGGGGTACAATAGTGAAGAATGAACTTACATGCAAGGAATTTGCCTAAAACACCCTTCTTGGTTAAATCGGATAGCAATTGATCAAACTTGATTTTGAATATTCCTTAAATGACATCTGGTCAATCTCTAGGTATCAAATAAAGAGGCCCAAGTACTCTTTGAATCTCAGGCCAATTTGGGTTACAAGTAAATGTTATGAATAAATCAGGAAATCCAATTTTACTATAAATAGCCATACCATCATAGTACAATTGATCCATAAATCTACGACCTCCAACAAAGGACGAAGGCAAAACAACTATTTTACAGGTGCTTGAACCTAGATTTTGACTTTGGTCACCTTCTCCATTTATAGAATTGTACTCGGACACCCTAAGCTTTGGTTGATTCTTTCAGATCCATTCTAATTTTTCAGACTCTAACATCGTGTAACCATCGACCAGAAATTGTTGGAACAACCTTCGTGAAGATAACAAAGTCTTAGCTCTAGTTAACCTAGTTTAAATGAGATATGAAATCCATTCTCTAATTGTGAGCCTATTTCTTATGCTATCTTGGTAGATGGGTGTGACCGATGGAAATAGAACTGACTGTTTTTAGCTGGTTTCGCGAAATGTCGCGGTAAGCAAGAGTCGCCACCGTCTTTTATGTTCTCCAATATGGAAAGGACAAAAGCACAACAAAATTCCTTATTCGAGATGTCTCTCGGTTCGGGAGGTAGATTTATAGAAAGGGAAGGTGTTAGCACCCTTTCTATCCGTGGTTATCCACGGGCTCTTAGGTACTTGCTCTTATGTTTTCAAAAGTGTTTGCTTTTCAAATGTGAGTGGGTTTGAAAAAGTTTCCTTGAAAGATTTCTGAATAACTCTTGTATCTGTCCTCAAGAGTGTTTGAAAAATTTGTTTTGAAAGCTTTTGAAAGTGTGAGGTGTGAAAAGTATTTTGTTTGTTTTTGAAAAGAGCAAGTACCCATGAGTCATCTACCTACCCTAAGGAATTAAGCTGTGTAAGTGTCCTTTAGGTAGTTCCATCCCACCATTGAGAGGTAGGTAGCACCACCGTTGGAGGTGTTCGGGTCAATTCGATTATCGGGACTGTATGGTCACCGAAGCAATGGTAGGATACCTTAGAAGTAACCCTAATGTCCTAGATCCTTTTATCCGAGGCAACCGTTTCGAGGCAACTGGATCTTTAGACAAAGGGCGACCTCTAAGACACCCTATACTTGATGACCACGTTCGAGGCAACCAGTGAAGCGTACCCTAGAAGTGGTGAGTGCATTGTGTGTTGTATTCAGTTAATGTTTGTCTTTGTTATTAGTGAGCTACGAGTTATTTTTATTTACATACATTCTTTCATGCAAGTTTAGCAGTTAAGGGGTGCAGAAAGTAAATTGCGGAAACATAAATCCTACGCTATTACAAGGCGCGGGTCTATACATCGCCAAAAATTACAAAGACCCGTTTTTTGGTAAATAAGTACGGAAAGTAAATAAAAACAGTAAAAGTCCTAATTATTATTACATCCGGAGGCAGTTACATAATAATCCAAAATAAGGAATTAAAATTAAAATGCGCGCGAAAGAAGAATCAGGAATGTTCTAAGGATTTTGACCCTTTTTAGAAAAGAAATTGATTTTTTTGTTCTTTTTGGTAATTAAATGAAATTAAAAACTAATTAATGACTAATTGATTAATTTAATTAAAAGAAAATATTTTTTTGTTTTTTTTTTATGTTTTTATGAAATAAAATAAAAATAAAAAGAAACAAAATTAAAAGTTAACCTAAATCTAAGTTATTTTAATTATTTAAGAAAAGGAATTACAATTGCCTAATTAAACTATTTTGGTTAATATTTATTTACAAAATAAAATAATAATAACAATAATGTTAATTCTATTTTTTGGTTTTTTATGAAAATGTGTTAATTAAGTTAATTGTTAATAATAAAAATAAAATAAAGGTTAGAAATTAAATTGGACAATAAAAATAAAAAGAAAGAATGGAAAAGAATAAACCAAATGAAAGGGGGTATTGGGCCAAGAAGGAGGGTGTAAGATTGAGATCAGGGCCCATTGACATCTCTAGCTCGTTTGACCTTTTTGATAACCTATGCCCAAGTTGACTCCAAAGTATGGTGTGCCTTATGCTTGGCCCTTAGATCTGCATGGAAGGACACATGGCTGCTTGGATCTGTGAGGTTTATTGTGAGTCCTCCTTGGAATGCTGCACAAGAACATTTAAGAAAAAATAGCATTGGAAATATGGGGGACCTAGGAATCGAACCCAGGTCCCAAAGATTACATGACACGCTGCCAGCCACTACACCAAACACAATTAGTTGTAAACATAATAGGAACAAAACAATGTATGGAATAAGTGCCCTATAGGCTGAAACACGCGCGTGGATTTGAATGCACCTATGCCTGGCTGCCACGCAGTCATCTTCAAGCTTTTTCTGCAAAACACAAAACATATAGCGGGGGTTTTAAACCCCCACAAAATACAGGCATATTGAAAATAGCGATTAGCAATTCATGAAGCATAAATTAGGCGCGAGGTGTCCATCAAAATCGTCTTGAGCTTCTGAGTTTGACCATGCCTGTTTGGGGTTCCAATTTTACAGCATATAAAAAAGCCCAATTCTAAAGCTCTGAAAACCTAGAAATTGTCAATGGTGATTTGCGTTTTACGACCTTATAACCAAATTAAAGTACACAGAATGCTTTGTAATGGCATCAACAATGCATAATAACATTCAAAATGAATTAAAGAGGCATAGAAATGGAGTTTTGATTTTCAAATAATGGACAAACCGTGGGGTGGGGTGATGAACGATTCTTTGAGGTTCTGCGCTTGATTTTGATTGCCAAAGGTTGCTGGTGATGCAAGGAGTGTATTGGAATCAAAATGGGAGCTTGAAGTGTACTGCAACTAGGTTTTCAGTTTGGGATTTTTTTCTTCAAAACTTGGAAATGGCTTATGCAGTCTATGGCTCTCTAGGTCGTGAATTCTGTAAAGGATGCTTGCACATGTGTTATGTAATGAATCTCAATCAGAATTATGGTCATTGAAGCCTTGCATTGAAGTTCTTGATTTCCTCCATAACCAACATTGAACCATTTGCCATATTTGTGAAAATTTGAATTTTTATGCCCATAATAGGCCATGCACGAATTTGGAAGGTATTTCAAGGTGTATCAAAGCTAATAAACCCAAAATATATCCCTCCATTAATTTCTTTGATTTTTATTTGAATTTTAAAGATTTAAAATGAATTAAATCAAATAAAATTAAATAAAAATGGAAAAATTAATTTTAAATCTTGAAATAAATTGTGGGACACGTGGGAGGCATGGCCAAGCTGAAACAAGTGGAAAAAGTGGGCCCCTTTTGTCAAAAATGAAGTATCAAGGATAATTGACTTTGGCCATTTCACAAAAATTTCCCAACTTCTCCAATGCATATCTTGCTCAATTTTGAAGCTATGAACATGTTCTTGGACATTTTGGAAAGGTCTTGAAGTCCTCTAACCAATGTCTTTGGTCCCATGTCATTTTGATTTACCAATCTCAAGTTATGGTCTTTGACTTAAAGTCCCTTTTTGTTGACTTTTGAAAATGACCTATAATGTTGAAATTGATAACTTTTTGTGAGAGCATTTTTTGGACTTGGAATGTGAAGATGAGTTGTAGGAAATGTCTTCCCCTTCAAGATGAGCATTGGATGGGATTTTTCTGATGAACCATGAAAAAGTTATGCCTTGGTCAAGTTACAGTTGACTTTTCAGCTGTCCAAAAATAGAAACTTTTGCATCTTGATGATTTTTGAGCCATGCTTGTGGAATCATGATCAAGACTTGATCAAATGATGATTGTGGCTTCAAAATAAGATGTTGACCAAAAGTTTTGACTTTTGACTGCCAAATGACCATTTTGCCCCTACAGTTGACTATGAAGCAATTAGGGTTTTTGACTGTGCAACGTGACCTTGTGAGCCTTGAAACTTGACATGTAGGTGCTTGACAATGTGTATGAGCATATGGGACTTGATTGAGCCCTTGAAAACCTCAACTTCCTTGCAAGAATCAAAACCCTAATTTGACTGGCTTTAGGAGAGTGGTTAACTGTGTAGCCCTTGAGTAGACTTTGAACCATTTGAGGTGATGCTTGTCAAAACTTTGAAGAATATGGGAGGGCAAATTTTGGGGTACAACAGTTGCCCCTGTTCAATCTTCTTAGACCTGAGGATGTAGATTGGCTTGTGTGCCTTTCGTGATCCGAAGGTGGAAGATGATTGAACACTAGAGTGTCCAGAAATTTGCACTCACATAGTAGAATATCAGCAGTGTGATAGCGGGAATGGGCTTACAGATGCCATTTGGAGAGATGATGGAAAGGAGGATGGGCTTATAGATGCCATCTGGAGGTGTGACAAAACCTTGTCGGGAATGGGCTTATAGATGCCATTTGGAACTGTAATAGTAGTCGTGGAGATGGGCTTATAGATGCCATCGGGAGGTGTCGATCGCGTAAGAGATTCCTTAGCGAGAAACTTGCGTACCTGAGAAAGAAAGATAATTACCCGGCCCATTGCAGGGGTTAATCTTCAAACTCTTTATGTAGATGTTCCCTGGCTGGATACAGGAATCGAATCTTCAAACTCTTTAGACGTGCCCTGGCAGGATACAGGAATCGAGTCCGGAAAATAGTCGTCAACAGATACACCCTGGCAGGATACAGGAATCAGATCTTTAAACTCTTCAGACGTGCCCTGGCAGGATACAGGAATCGAGTCCGGAAAATAGTCGTCAACAGATACACCCTGGCAAGATACAGGAATCGGATCTTCAAACTCTTCAGACGTGCCCTGGCAGGATACAAGAATCGAGTCTGGAAAATAGTCGTCAACAGATACACCCTGGCAAGATACAGGAATCGGATCTTCAAACTCTTCAGACGTGCCCTGGCAGGATACAGGAATCGAGTCCGGAAAATAGTCGTCAACAGATACGCCCTGGCTAGATACAGGAATCAGATCTTCAAACTCTTCAGACGTGCCCTGGCAGGATACAGGAATCGAGTCCGAAAAATAGTCGTCAACAGATACACCCTGGCAAGATACAAGAATCGGATCTTCGAACTCTTCAGACGTGCCCTGGCAGGATACAGGAATCGAGTCCGGAAAATAGTCGTCAACAGATACGCCCTGGATGGATTCAGGAATCGGATCTTCAAACTCTTCAGACGTGCCCTGGCAGGATACAGGAATCGAGTCCGGAAAATAGTCGTCAACAGATACACCCTGGCAAGATACAGGAATCGAGTCCGGAAAATAGTCGTCAACAGATAAACCCTGGCAGGATACAGGAATCGGATCTTCGAACTCTTCAGACGTGCCCTGGCAGGATACAGGAATCGAGTCCGGAAAATAGTCGTCAACAGATACGCCCTGGCTGGATTCAAGAATCGGATCTTCAAACTCTTCAGACGTGCCCTGGCAGGATACAGGAATCGAGTCCGGAAAATAGTCGTCAACAGATACACCCTGGCAGGATACAGGAATCGGATCTTCAAACTCTTCAGACGTGCCCTGGCAAGATACAGGAATCGAGTCCGGAAAATAATCACTCACAGATGTGCCCTGGCTAGCTACAGGTATCGAATCTGGAATTGCGACAGTTGATAGTAATCATCTTTGTACTGACCTTTGTCCTGAAAAGACAAAACGTTAGTTGTATGCGATGTCATGATGTATGAAATGCGTGATGTTCTCAAGATAAATGAGATTGTGTGATATGATGCATATGTGCATGCATTGTGTATGAAGATGTGATGTTCATGAATGTATTTTTGTCTAGGAAAATAAATCCTTGACGAATGTCGGGAAGTTGAATCTTGGGCTGATGTTGGGGAGTGAAGTTCTTCATTTCCACTGGGGGTGATGGTTGCAAGAATAAACCGATAGGAGAAGATGACTCCGTTGGGGGAATAAACTTGGCGAGGAGATTACTCTGCGGGGAGTACTCTGTGGGAAGAGATATTTTGCTGAGGTTGGATGATAACTCCGCTGGGGATACCGTTGATGAGTTATGTTGGGGAATCTTGATGAACTCCACTGGGGGATAGGAAGAACTTCGCCGAGGACGATCTTTCCGTGGGTTTTAGCTGAGGATAACCCAGTTATAAGCTCTGGTGGAGCATAACCTTTGAATAAAGCCGGGTAGACGCCTTCGTGCTCTGTAGGGGTGAGCTTCCAGAATCTACTGGGGATAAGCTTCCTACTGGGGAGATTGATCCAACTCTCCTGGGGAGACTTTTGAGACTGTACTGGGGAGTGGCTCCACTGAAGTGTCTGGATTCCACCGGGGAACAATCTTATATTAAGACTGTCGGGGATGCTTGTTAGGAATATCTATACTCCGCTGGGGAATGATAAGATTTTCTGGGGATACCCAACTTCCTTAAGGCTGACAGTGGTCTAACTCTACTTGGGGAGAGTGTTGCTGACTTGCGGGGGATACTGTGCCTTTTCGGGCTGATGGGAGACCAACTCTGCTTGAGGAGAGTATTGCTGAATCTTGGCGACTTCACTGGGGAGTGGAGGTAACTTGGTTATGTTCTTCAGCCGAGCCTACCTTGGTACCTTGGTGGACAGAGCAACTAGATCGCTTGGACAATTCAACATTGCCCCTGTTTCTGATGTTACCTGTAATTAATCCTTTGTTTTGCATGCAAGTATTTATGAGTTAGCAATTAGTGTCAAATGCATATATCAAAAATTGAACATTGGACGTTCTTTACAAAACAAAATAGAAAAAGGAAAAACATCCGGCAATTGGTCTGAAAAGTGAATTTGTATTAATTTTTGAATTTGCCTGTAAATAGGCGTTTATGTACAAGAGGCTGACGTCCTAGTAAGAGAACGCCGCCGAACAAACAGAGTTTATACACTTTTGTGAAAAAGGAAAACAAAACAGCTATGTGTAAAGAATAATCCCACTGGGTTTCAACTCTGCTATCGCCTTTATATCTTCGAGCGTCTCATCACTTTGCTGCTCAGTTGAAGATGAAGCTGATCGATTGATGCCGTTTGAGCTTGATAGTTGATACCGGATTCTGGATGCAACGTGATCCAATGAGACATAGTATTACGCTTATCCCTAACTTTTGCCTGGACCGCCCTTTCGGGTTTTCAGTCCACCGGGATACCCATTTTTGCCCAAGCCGCCTTTTCAGGTTTTCGACTTGCCGGGTGTACAGATTTTTTCATTTCATCCCTTATTTTTGCCCGAACCCTTTTGGTTCGCCGGGAAGCCCTTATTTTTGCCTAGGTATGTCAACCTAGCGGGTCTTTTATCATGCGTAGTATCTTTTTACTATGTCTGTATTGGCAGGGTGAGGGAGGTCGTCACCATCCATGGTGGTTAGAATCATGGCTCCCCCTGAGAAGACATGTTTAACCACAAATGGCCCTTCGTATGTGGGGGTCCATTTGCCCCTGGGATCACTTTGAGGAAGAATGATGCGCTTGATTACCAGGTCTCCGACTTGATACTCTTGTCGTCTGACTTTCTTGTTAAATGCCCTGATCATTCGTTTTTGGTACGTTTGACCATGACAAATAGCGGTGAGTCTCTTTTCGTCGATTAGGTTTAATTGATCAAGTCGAGTCTGGATCCAGTCATCTTCGCTCAAGCCTGCATCCTTCATTATCCGGAGAGAGGGTATCTGGACTTCAATAGGCAAGACTGCTTCCATGCCATAGACCAAGGAAAAGAGAGTTGCCCCGGTTGACGTCCGTGCTGAGGTACGGTACCCATGAAGAGCAAACGGTAACATCTCATGCCAATCTTTATAGGTCACTGTCATCTTCTGCACAATTTTCTTGATATTCTTATTTGCTGCTTCGACAGCCCCATTCATCTTCGGCCGGTAGGGAGAAGAGTTGTGGTGTTGTATCTTGAATTGCTCGCAGAGCTCAGTGATCATCTTGTTGTTGAGATTGGTACCATTGTCCGTAATGATCCTTTCTGGGACACCGTATCGACAGATCAGGTTGTGTCGAATGAACCGTGCCACGACATTCTTGGTTACGGTAGCATAGGAAGCTGCTTCAACCCACTTCGTGAAGTAATCAATCGCTACCAGGATGAAGTGATGCCTGTTGGATGCCGTAGGTCTGATCTCGCCGATCATATCAATGCCCCACATTGCAAAAGGACAAGGTGCAATTAAGACATTCAGAGGGACTGGAGGAATGTGCACCTTATCTGCATATATCTGGCACTTATGACATGTCCGAGAATGTTGGTAACAGTCAGCTTCCATTGTGGACCAGAAATATCCTGCCCAAAGGATTTTCTTTTCCATGGTATGTCCACTGGAATGCGTTCCAAAGGTACCTTCATGCAGCTCTACCATGATCTTTTCTGCTTCAGTCTTATCCACACAACGCAGTAAGGTCGAATCATGGTTTCGCTTGTAGAGAATGCCGTTGTTGAGGAAGAACTTTGTTGCAAACCTTCTCAGGAACTTCTTGTCGTTGATGGATGCACCCTCGGGGTATTCTTGAGCTTCTAGATACCTCTTCACCTCATGATACCAGGGTTTTTCAGTTACCTCCTCAGCCTCAAGATCACAGCAATATGCAGGTTCGTCCAATTTCCAGATAATGATCCGGGGAGCTTCGTTGTCCCATTTGACTTTGAACATAGAAGACATCGTAGCCAGCGCGTCCGCCAACTGATTCTCCTCTCTTGGGAAGTGTTCAAAAGTTATCTCTGTAAAATGGGGGATCAATGTCAACACACACTCTTTGTAAGGAATAAGGTTTGGGTGTTTCGTATCCCACTCGCCTTTGATCTGATTGATCACGAGAGCGGAATCTCCGAAGACACTCAGAAACTTGATCCTTAAGTCAATTGCAGCTTGAAGACCCGTGATGCATGCCTCATACTCCGCCATGTTGTTGGTGCAGTTGAAACATAGTCGGGCAGTGAGCGGAGTATGAGTGCCTTGAGGGGATATGATCACAGCGCCGATACCGTTACCCAAAGCGTTGGAGGCTCCGTCAAAGTGCATAGACCATCGGGATCCTTCCTCAGGTCCTTCATCCGGTCCAGGTACGTCACAATCAGTCACTACCATGATGTTCTCGTCGGGAAACTCAAAGTTCATTGACTGGTAGTCGTCCACTGCCTGGTGTGCCAAATGGTCTGCCAATACACTTCCTTTGATAGCTTTTTGAGTTGTATACTGGATGTCGTATTCTGTCAAGATCATTTTCCATCTTGCTATTCTTCCAGACAGAGCAGGCTTTTCGAATATGTACTTTATTGGATCCATTTTTGAAATCAACAGAGTAGTGTGAGTCAACATATACTGTCTCAGCCGGCGAGCAACCCATACCAAAGCGCAACAAGTTTTCTCGAGCAGTGAGTATCGGGTCTCACAGTCGGTAAACTTTTTGCTAAGGTAATAAATGGCATGCTCTTTTCGGCCAGACTCATCATGCTGCCCCAACACACACCCCATCGAGCTGTCAAGTATTGTCAGGTATAGTATTAGAGGTCTCCCTTCAACCGGTGGCATAAGAATGGGTGGTTCTTGGAGATACTCTTTGATTCTGTCGAAAGCGGCCTGACATTCATCATTCCAACGTACTACTTGATCCTTCTTCAGCAGCTTGAAGATTGGTTCACAGGTAGCAGTTAGATGCGAGATGAATCGGGCAATGTAATTCATACGTCCTAGAAAGCCTCTGACTTCTTTCTCTATCTTGGGAGCTGGCATCTCTTGTATAGCTTTCACCTTGGCAGGGTCCACTTGAATACCTTTTTCGCTCACGACAAAACCTAGCAACTTCCCAGATCTTACCCCGAAGGTGCACTTGTTCAGATTTAACCTCAGCTTATACAACTTCAGACGATCAAACAACTTCTGCAGATGGTCAAGGTGTTCCTCCTCAGTTTGGGACCTTGCAATCATATCATCGACGTATACTTCTATCTCATGGTGGATCATGTCATGAAATAAAGCGACCATGGCACGTTGGTAGGTTGCCCCAACATTTTTCAACCCAAAAGGCATGACCTTGTAGCAAAAGGTGCCCCACTGAGTAACAAAAGTGGTCTTCTCCATGTCTTCAGGAGCCATCTTGATCTGATTATATCCGTAGAAACCGTCCATGAAGGAGAATACCTTATGTTGAGCAGTATTGTCAACCAGAACATCGATGTGAGGCAGAGGGAAGTCATCTTTAGGGCTGGCCCTATTCAGATCCCTGTAGTCAACACACATTCGGACCTTACCATCTTTCTTTGGCACTGGAACCACGTTGGCAACCCACTGAGGGTAAGAAGTCACTGCAAGAAAACCGACGTTAAATTGTTTCATAACCTCAGCCTTGATTTTCTCGGACATCTCTGGACGCATACGACGGACCTTCTGTTTAACCGGAGGACAGTCTTCCTTGGTAGGCAAGTGATGGACCACAATGTCGGTATCCAAACCAGGCATGTCTTCGTAAGACCAGGCAAAGATTTCCACATAGTCATGCAGCATCTGAATCAACCGCTGTTTCACACTAGCCTCCAGATTGGCACCAATCTTGACTTCCTTTCTGTCTGTCTCAATACCCAGATTTACCATTTCCACTGGCTCCTCATGTGGATGGATGGCCCTCTCTTCTTGGAGTAACAGTCTTGCAAGCTCACCAGGCACTTTGCAATCATCTTCACCGTCGTCTTCGGCTAAGTTGATCGGATTTTCGAAGTCATAACTGGCAGTAGCAGAGTCGTTACCAGTGAGATCTAGAGTGGATTGAAACCTGTATGAGTGAGTGTGTGTAAATATAGTTGTTTTGCAATATGTAAAAAGAAAGAAAGGGAGCGCAAGATTTGAAATGTGAAAAACGTCCAATGCTTTTATTCATGATATATGGAAATGACACACAAAAGCCCTCACAAATAGAACCACGGTGCCCCGGGTAAGACACCGGGCCATAGAGTTTCAAATTATTGTTTATTACAACTTTAAAACAAAGAAGTTCATTACTGGGGGACAAAAGTAATAGGTGTAAAGTCTTTTGCAGTCCAGTTGCTAGGTCCACCGTTGGTCGTCGGGTAGATCCAGCTGTCAAATTCAGATTCCTCCACTTTGCCTTCATCCCCAATAGCGTTCACTCCCAGGTTGGTGATGAATACGGGAGGTCTTCCGATCCTTGCCTTGCGCACAACCTTCTGAGCCTCTGCAGTGAAACCCAGCCCAAACTTGTCACTCTTAGGAGTAAAATCAGGGAGCCTGCCCCAGTTTGCACATTCACCTTTTTCAATCACAGCCCGGGCATCCTTCAAGGAAGCCATCTTCAAAGGAGAACCCTCTTCAGTCACTGTTTCTGCTGCTGCCAATGTTTGTGGCACCTCTTCAAAATGTTGAAAGGGGGTTTCAATGAACTCCTCGTCCATTTCCACGTATCGGAACGAGTTGAGGTGGCTGACCATGTATTCCTTTTCCTCTTGCACTGTTACGATCTTCCCCCTGACTGGGTACTTGAGCTTCTGATGTAAAGTTGAAGTCACAGCTCCAGCCTTGTGGATCCACGGGCGACCCAGCAAACAAGAATAGGATGGACGGATGTCTATCACATATAACTTTGAATTAAAGACATGTGACCCAACCCTGATCGGGATGTCAACCTCACCATGTACCATCCTTTTGGACCCGTCAAAGGCCCGAACAACAATGTTACTTGGTTTGAGCTCTAAACCTTCACAGTCCAGCCTGTCTAGAGCCTTCTTGGGTAGTACGTTCAGTGAAGAACCCGTGTCAACCAGCACGTGAGCAAGAGTAGTGCCCCTGCATTCAATGGAGACATGCAGGGCATCATTATGGTTCTTCCCCTTGGCCGTCAGATCAGCATCAGAGAAACCCAGACCATTATCAACGGTTAAGTTGGCCACACAGTCGGTGAATTGATCAGCAGACGTTTCTTGGGGCACGTGAGCCGTCTTCAGGAAAGCAATCAGGGCCTTGGCATGGGCCTCTGAACACAGCAACAACGATAGCATGGAGATTTTAGAGGGGGTGTGCCCCAGCTGTTCAACGACGTTGAAATCACTTTTCCTTATAATTTTGAGGATCTCTTCCATCTCTTGTTTGGAAGCCTCAACAATGGTCTTTGGTGCCTCCGTCCGGGCAGGCACATCAGCAGCAATCCCCTTGCCCCGGGCGTCAGATGACTCGGCAGCAGGAGTAGAAACTTGATCAGGGGGGGAAACAGGCACACTGGCAGGTGTGATGACAAGAGGCCTCTGAATTACTGGAGATGCAATGTCTGGTGAGAACAGTCTTCCACTACGAGTGACCTTAGCAGGCCCGATGATGTTAGTGACACCGGTACTAGTGTTGAACTCTTGTTTCACTCCCAGAACATAAACATCTGCCCCATAGTGCCATGGGACAGCTTTATCAGACTTGTAGGGGATGGGCCCCGGAACAGTAATGGTTATAGGAGCAATCTTGTGAACAGGCAAAATTTGGACAGGCTTCTTTGAAGGAGCCTTGGAAGGGTTGTTGAAAATGGTAACAATTGAAACTTCTTCAACAGGGGCAGCAGGAACGACAGTCTTCTTGAACAAGATCTCTTTACTATCCATCAGGTTTTGGACGCCTGATTTCAGCAAAGAACAACCAGCAGGGGAATCAGCACATAAAGGGCAACCTTTGCTACATCCCGGAAATAAACCGGCTAGCAACATGTTCCTCTTGACGGTCAGCAGCGGAGTAGCAACATCATCCACAGAAGCTACATACAAATCCTCCTCAACAGCGTTCACTCCATGCTGGGGCATGGGAGCGGTCACAACATTTGGCCTCTCAGGCGCCTCGAATTATATTTCCTTGGCATCAATAAGGTCCTGAACCTTATTCCTCAGGGCCCAACAATCATCAATAGAATGTCCCGGGCTATCAGAGTGATACGCGCAACGACCGTTGGGGTTGTACTTAGGAGATGCTGTGTTTACCATCTTCGGAGCTTCCTTGACTGTACCAGGCTGGTTGACAGCAGTTACGGAAGGATCTGAGAGAGAGTCATGCTGAGCCGAGTGTATTGCCTTTTGGGCCTCTCAGCTCTGGGCTGGTTGTATTATTGAGGAGCAGCAGCGGGCTTAGAAATAACTACCGCGTTGACAGCTTGGCGGCGTTCCGGTTTGTTCTGTCTTCTTGGACCATACACAACACTAGCTTCTTTCTTGAAGGGCTTCTTTTCAGCATTTGAGGAGGCACCTTTCTGTATCTTCCCTGATTTTATACCAGCTTAGATCCTCTCACCAGTCAGGATCAGGTCAGTAAACCCAGCAGAGGAATTGCCAATGAGATGGTTGAAGAATTGACCAGACAGGATCCCCAAGAACATGTCCACTAGCTCACGATCCGTCAACGGTGGCTGCACCCTGCCAGCCAGATCTCTCCATTTCTGTGCGTACTCCTTAAAACCTTCACCCGTTCCCAGTGACATACCCTGGAGTTGGGTACGCGTGGGAGCGAGGTCAGAATTATATTGATATTGCTTGTAAAAAGCAGTGGCCAAATCCTCCCAGTTACGAATGTTGGTTCCATCCAGCTGATAGAACCATTCGAGATGAGTCCCTGAAAGACTCTTCTGGAAGAAGTGGATCCATAAGTTCTTGTCTGCTGTGTAAGGCTGGATCTTCCTTACATAAGAGCGGAGGTGCATCTTAGGACAGGAAGCCCCGTCATACTTCACAAAGGTCGGCGCCTTGAACTTGTGCGGGATCACCACCCCAGAAGATAACCCCAAGTCTCCAAAATCCAACCCAGGCACACGTTGAATCTCCATAGCATTTAACCTGTCCTCCAGTTGTTTGTACCGGTCCTCAGCAGGAGGGTACTGTTCATCATTGAAGTCTGTCTCGGTGTCAGAGACCACAGGACTAGGGACCTCTCTCCCTTGGTGACTGCCTTCCCCCACAGACGGAGTAGTCCTCTCAGCTTCATTCTACAATGTGTTCCCGAGTCTGCGCCCAGTGTTGAATAGCACAATCCTCTTCTTCTTCTTATTCTTCTTCAGGAGCAAAGCCTTCATCTCTTGTTGTCCCTGGGCCAAGTTCATGACCATCTCCTAGAATTGGGCGTTTTGGGCCTGGAGGGCCTTGATAGCTTGCTCGGTAGTGAGTTCAGGATTCATGATGCTTGAGTGCTGAAATAAACAACGAAGAAGATTAAGCAACCTGTAGAAAAAGGGTACCTGTTATGCACATGATGCATGATATGCTATTTATGCAATGCATTCAAGGGTTCGAAAGTTCAAATTCGTTGTAGCCAAAAAAGAACACACTTTTTATTAGGAAATGAATTATTCAGTACATCAAGGCCTCATGGGCAAAACATTACAAAATAATTAATCCCAAAAGACACTGCGCATCCTCTTTGGAGCTATGTAAGTGTTGAGAGTCTTTTCCTCGTGCAGTAGACGCGTGAGCTCCAAGACCTTCTTCTCACTAGCATGTAGACTGGTTTCAAGAGAATTTCGTTCTTCCTTAAGCTGGATCCAGCTCTTCTGCATTTCTTCCCAGGAGGTAGGCATATCAGGATGTTGAATGGTGTATGGCACCTCTCCTTCCAAAACTGGCTCTTTGATCACGGGGAGAACATGAGGATATGGCATCACCAACTTCTGGGAGTGGGCTCGTACCCACTTGAGATAAGGCTCCAACGGGATGGAGTTCTTGTGCCCCAGTGTCTTGCTGTCTACCTTGTTGGGCATCCTCCAAGCTCTGATAAATCTCTGGCGAAGTCCTTGTGCATCGTTGTCGAAGTCAAAAACTATGTCAGGAATTAACATGTCGTGAGGGCCATCCCTCCGAGCATATCCAAACTGTCTCAAGGCCAGACAGGGGTTGTAAGTAATACCTCCTCTGATTCCAAGTAAAGGAACATTAGGAAACTCCCCGCAACGATTAATGATAGTGACGTCTTCTCTGGACCGAGAACACCAATGTATATCAGCATGCGTAAGAGTCATTAATCGTTGTGACCATCTCAAACCCCACTCGTTCTTCAAAGCTGATTGTGGAAGGTGCAAAATAAACCACCTTCCCAGGAGAGGCGTGCAGCACATAAGAACACCTCTTTTTCTCATGGTTCGAGTGTAACATGAGTGAAGGATGTCCCCAAGCAACGTAGGTATAGGATTCCTGGACATGAAGATCTTGACAGCATTGATATCTATAAGTTGATCTGGCTTAGGGAACAGCACCAGCCCATAGACAAGGAGGGCTAAAACTTCTTCAAAGGCTTGTAGGTCAAGGGAATTCCAACACTCTTGGGCCTTCTCAAACAGAAACTTTGCCAAGAACCCTTTGATACCACTTCTGGTTTCCCAATGTCCCTTGATGTCATATGGTTGTAGGCATAATGCTTTAGCAACCTCTTCAAGTTTTGGTTCCCTTTCCGTACCGTTGTAGGGTAGTTGACTGAGGATAGGGATCTTCAGAAGCTGGGAGAACTCTTCCAATGTAGGCACCAGTTGATAATCCAGGAAAGTAAAGCAGTGGTGCAGAGGGTCAAAGAACTGGAAGAGGACCTTTATTATATCTTCCTCAATGTTGGTGTTGACCAAGCTGATGAGTCTTCCATGCCTTTCACTGAATGAAGAGTTCTCGGGAATCTTGGATGTAAGTTCCTTAAGCTGAGGAGGGACCCTTACAAGGTTGACCTGAATTGTCTTTCTGCGGATAGTTTCCATGTCCTACAAAATAAGAACAAAGATGAAGATTCGAACCCCTGAAATGGTTAGTGGATGCATATGATGCTGTATGATGTTATGATGTCATGATAAAAAACACACCACAAGTATCCACAAAAAGCAAACATGGTAAGGCACGCAAGTCACACCACAACCCTTAGAGTTTAGGCCAGCATGAAGTTTGGGGTACTACCCTCTTGAAGTTGGTGGGCTCAAAACCTGTCCTATCAAAAGTAACCGGGTTCTAAGGAGCTCAATATCATTGGATTGTTTTCTATGTTCATCGTTTCGATTTAGCCACTGAACTGGCGATCAAAATATTCCAAGAAAACAACCCTCAATGAGTGTAGTATCGAGTATCAACCAACTTCGGACTGCACCAAAGTCAGTTATCTCACTACCCTAAAGAGGCCAGGATGGTTCAATTAAGGTTCCTAAGGTCAGTTGATGCTTCACGACACCACGCGGCGCCCCCGTACTCTCCTTGACTTGACTCAAAGGTTACCGGTACTCACCAAAGTGCCACATCAACGTAGCAGACTGCTTCAACCGTGTCGGTATACCCCGCACAGTTCCCTCACAGCCTTGTTGCTACTTTCTAAGAAGGTATCCCCCAGATCCGGGTTAGGATCTATAGAACTCCCGAGACAGGCCCAATAATATTAAAGCACACAAATCAAGCAATTGAAAACATAAGTATGATCTATCCTAAGGTACACCTCACTTTAAAGTGTCCCCAGCAGAGTCGCCAATTCTATGACCGGTGGAAATAGAACTGACTGTTTTTAGCTGGTTTCGCGAAATGTCGCAGTAAGCAAGAGTCGCCACCGTCTTTTATGTTCTCCAATATGGAAAGGACAAAAGCACAGCAAAATTCCTTATTCGAGATGTCTCTCGGTTCGGGAGGTAGATTTATAGAAAGGGAAGGTGTTAGCACCCTTTCTATCCGTGGTTATCCACGGGCTCTTAGGTACTTGCTCTTATGTTTTCAAAAGTGTTTGCTTTTCAAATGTGAGTGGGTTTGAAAAAGTTTCCTTGAAAGATTTCTGAATAACTCTTGTATCTGTCCTCAAGAGTGTTTGAAAAATTTGTTTTGAAAGCTTTTGAAAGTGTGAGGTGTGAAAAGTATTTTGTTTGTTTTTGAAAAGAGCAAGTACCCATGAGTCATCTACCTACCCTAAGGAATTAAGATGTGTAAGTGTCCTTTAGGTAGTGCCATCCCATCATTGAGAGGTAGGTAGCACCACCGTTGGAGGTGTTCGGGTCAATTCGATTATCGGGACTGTGTGGTCACCGAAGCAATGGTAGGATACCTTAGAAGTAACCCTAATGTCCTAGATCCTTTTATCTGAGGCAACCGTTTCGAGGCAACTGGATCTTTAGACAAAGGGCGACCTCTAAGACACCCTATACTTGATGACCACGTTCGAGGCAACCAGTGAAGCGTACCCTAGAAGTGGTGAGTGCATTGTGTGTTGTATTCAGTTAATGTTTGTCTTTGTTATTAGTGAGCTACGAGTTGTTTTTATTTACATACATTCTTTCATGCAAGTTTAGCAGTTAAGGGGTGCAGAAAGTAAATTGCGGAAACATAAATCCTACGCTATTACAAGGCGCGGGTCTATACATCGCCAAAAATTACAAAGACCCATTTTTTGGTAAATAAGTACGGAAATTAAATAAAAACAGTAAAAGTCCTAATTACTATTACATCCGGAGGCAGTTACATAATAATCCAAAATAAGGAATTAAAATTAAAATGCGCGCGAAAGAAGAATCGGGAATGTTCTAAGGGTTTTGACCCTTTTTAGAAAAGAAATTGATTTTTTTGTTCTTTTTGGTAATTAAATGAAATTAAAAACTAATTAATGACTAATTGATTAATTTAATTAAAAGAAAATATTTTTTTGTTTTTTTATGTTTTTATGAAATAAAATAAAAATAAAAAGAAACAAAATTAAAAGTTAACCTAAATCTAAATTATTTTAATTATTTAAGAAAAGGAATTACAATTGCCTAATTAAACTATTTTGGTTAATATTTATTTACAAAATAAAATAATAATAATAATAATAATGTTGATTCTATTTTTTGGTTTTTTATGAAAATGTGTTAATTAAGTTAATTGTTAATAATAAAAATAAAATAAAGGTTAGAAATTAAATTGGACAATAAAAATAAAAAGAAAGAATGGAAAAGAATAAACCAAATGAAAGGGGGTATTGGGCCAGGAAGGAGGGTGTAAGATTGAGATCAGGGCCCATTGACATCTCTAGCTCGTTTGACCTTTTTGATAACCTATGCCCACGTCGACTCCAGAGTATGGTGTGCCTTATGCTTGGCCCTTAGATCTGCATGGAAGGACACATGGCTGCTTGGATCTGTGAGGTTTATTTTGAGTCCTCCTTGGAATGTTGCACAAGAACATTTAAGAAAAAATAGCATTGGAAATATAGGGGACCTGGGAATCGAACTCAGGTCCCAAAGATTACATGACACGCTGCCAGCCACTACACCAAACGCAATTAGTTGTAAACATAATAGGAACAAAACAATGTATGGAATAAGTGCCCTATAGGCCGAAACACGCGCGTGAATTTGAATGCACCTATGCCTGGCTGCCATGCAGTCATCTTCAAGCTTTTTCTGCAAAACACAAAACATATAGCGGGGGTTTTAAACCCCCACAAAATACAGGCATATTGAAAATAGCGATTAGCAATTCATGAAGCATAAATTAGGCGCGAGGTGTCCATCAAAATCGTCTTGAGCTTCTGAGTTTGACCATGCCTGTTTGGGGTTCCAATTTTACAGCATATAAAAAAGCCCAATTCTAAAGCTCTGAAAACCTAGAAATTGTCAATGGTGATTTGCGTTTTACGGCCTTATAACCAAATTAAAGTACACATAATGCTTTGTAATGGCATCAACAATGCATAATAACATTCAAAATGAATTAAAGAGGCATAGAAATGGAGTTTTGATTTTCAAATAATGGACAAACCGTGGGGTGGGGTGATGAACGATTCTTTGAGGTTCTGCGCTTGATTTTGATTGCCAAAGGTTGCTGGTGATACAAGGAGTGTATTGGAATCAAAATGGGAGCTTGAAGTGTACTGCAACTAGGTTTTCAGTTTGGGATTTTTTTCTTCAAAACTTGGAAATGGCTTATGCAGTCTATGGCTCTCTAGGTCGTGAATTCTGTAAAGGATGCTTGCACATGTGTTATGTAATGAATCTCAATCAGAATTATGGTCATTGAAGCCTTGTATTGAAGTTCTTGATTTCCTCCATAACCAACATTGAACCATTTGCCATATTTGTGAAAATTTGAATTTTTATGCCCATAATAGGCCATGCACGAATTTGGAAGGTATTTCAAGGTGTATCAAAGCTAATCAACACAAAATATATCCCTCCATTAATTTCTTTGATTTTTATTTGAATTTTAAAGATTTAAAATGAATTAAATCAAATAAAATTAAATAAAAATGGAAAAATTAATTTTAAATCTTGAAATAAATTGTGGGACACGTGGGAGGCATGGCCAAGCTGAAACAAGTGGAAAAAGTGGGCCCCTTTTGTCAAAAATGAAGTTTCAAGGATAATTGACTTTGGCCATTTCATAAAAATTTCCCAACTTCTCCAATGCATATCTTGCTCAATTTTGAAGCTATGAACATGTTCTTGGACATTTTGGAAAGGTCTTGAAGTCCTCTAACCAATGTCTTTGGTCCCATGTCATTTTGATTTACCAATCTCAAGTTATGGTCTTTGACTTGAAGTCCCTTTTTGTTGACTTTTGAAAATGACCTATAATGTTGAAATTGATAACTTTTTGTGAGAGCATTTCTTGGACTTGGAATGTGAAGATGAGTTGTAGGAAATGTCTTCCCCTTCAAGATGAGAATTGGATGGGATTTTTCTGATGAACCATGAAAAAGTTATGCCTTGGTCAAGTTACAGTTGACTTTTCAGCTGTCCAAAAATAGAAACTTTTGCATCTTGATGATTTTTGAGCCATGCTTGTGTAATCATGATCAAGACTTGATCAAATGATGATTGTGGCTTCAAAATAAGATGTTGACCAAAATTTTTGACTTTTGACTGCCAAATGACCATTTTGCCCCTACAGTTGACTGTGAAGCAATTAGGGTTTTTGACTGTGCAACTTGACCTTGTGAGCCTTGAAACTTGACATGTAGGTGCTTGACAATGTGTATGAGCATATGGGACTTGATTGAGCCCTTGAAAACCTCAACTTCCTTGCAAGAATCAAAACCCTAATTTGACTGGCTTTAGGAGAGTGGTTGACTGTGTAGCCCTTGAGTAGACTTTGAACCATTTGAGGTGATGCTTGTCAAAACTTTGAAGAATATGGGAGGAAAGATTTTGGGGTACAACAATGGGCAAGTCTCTATGAGTCATATTAGGTCTATAATCGTCTTCACCATACGAAAAAAACCAAAGGATATTGGTAAGCCATGTAAGTCGCATAGAGCTCATTCATTCTTTGAAGTCCTCCTCCTTGATATTAAATTACTATATCCCTCATTTCTGTTGTATCAATATCACCGACTACTAAGGCAACAACTTCTGAAACCGTAGGTTGATTATATACTCTCCCATCTCTCAATCTATATGAAATGAGTCTCAACTGCAGGTTCTTGGTATTCGTTTCATTTAACCATTGTTTTGTCATTTTAAAAATCTTAGCATGAGTATTGTGTTCATACAACATAGAAGAATTGTTGTACGACCAAGGGATCAATGTTCTTGGTATTGCTAAGAAAGAGAAGTATAAGAATTTGGTTAACAAATGACATATAAAAATAGTAGTTGGTAATTTATGCATATATGAAATAAATCAAACAGTTTCATGTATATGTAATATACCTTAGACCTTGCATTATATTTTGGACCTTATTCTCAGTGTCATAAATACATAATTGAGCTAACTTTGGTGGTTGCCCTTGAGGAGATAACAAACTTCTGATCCAATGGCACATCTGACCATGTATCTGTAACATTGGTGGTCCCCCTCTGTTGTTAAAAAAATTGTCCAACTTTGCACCGGGTGATGTGAACGCAAACATTATATTGTAAACTCGAATTTGTTGTTGAAACTTCCTGCTAACAACATTATCTTGATCAAGCATAAGTTTTGCAAGAGTTTCTGGAGGTTATTTTAGAAGTGGGATTTCCACTTTGCCATTGCCACAACACAACATAAACTTCGGAGTGATTGAATGGGAACTTTTATGCATCCTTTCTTGATACCACATCATGGCTTTACAATAACGACATTCGATTTGAGGGTCCCCAATGTCATAACATGCTACATAATCATACATCATGTTATAAATGGGCCAGATTTGTAATACAATAATATATGGTGTAAAAATGATATACCTGGCGAAGTTCCAATGTAGTCGTGATGAATCATAAAATGTACTTCGTTGTCTTCAGGATCATAAAATAAATCATCTTCGGATGTATATGCTATCAATGAACAATGAAGTAATGTTAATAGTTGTAACTGTTAGAAAGATATAACCTCAACTGAGCATGTTTTTTGTAATTAGAGCAAACCACATTATAATATACTCACATACAAAAGGGTCATAATCGCTATCTTCATCTGAGTCACTGTTAAAATCCAAATTGACTGTAAGGGTAAATATAGGACATGCATGCTCTGATCTATGAAGGGGAATATGTGTTTCTTGTGCAAGGGGTGTAGAAACAGGGAAAATAGGATGTGTATCGTCAGATGGGACTTGCTGATGAGGCACATCAGTTCTACTGTAACTTCTGTTCAATTTTTTTCATCCCCAGGAGTTGTTATATACATGCATATGTTATAAGGAATAAAGTAATGTTAACATATGAGATGTGTTAACCTTGGCAATCTTTACCCAGTTACTACTTCATATCCTTTTGTTGGTATTACAGTCTCTGGCACATTCATCTAGAACTTCCTAGTTTTTCGGCTTTGTAGTCTCTTCATATGAATAAGTTAATTAGTTGCGAGCATTTGAATTCTAGGATACTTTACGCTTTTTGTGTGTTTGGATAACATGTTAGGCTGCCTTTTGTTTCATCTAACAATGTTACTGTGGTGCCCTTTGATATTTTACATAGTGAATTTTGGATATCACTCATTTTGAGTTCAACTGGTCATTGTTATTATGATTTATTTTTAGATGATTTTTATGATTTTCTGTGAAAGCTTCCTCTAACAAATAAATCTCAAGTATTTGAAATAGGAAAATTCTAAACCTCACAAAATTAATATCACAGATGTATTGCGAATGAAGTGGTATAGCCACTCGAGTGTTTTATTTTCTTCTTTGTCATGGGTTTATATTTACAATTGATCTTAAGTTATTTATATATTGTTTTATTCTTCTAAAACTCAATTTAATAAGACCAACCACACCTTTAAATCCACCTTTGATTGTTCCATCATAATTTTCTGCTACCATTTCCTTCAACTTAGATTCACACCCTGCATAACCCATAACTCTCTGCATCTCACAAGCAATAACTTTGTCTGGCTCTCTTGTGCTTCTTTTGAGTGCATATAGTAAAGAGTTGCAAAAAATTATATTTCTATTGTGGATTTCTTTGTCTCTCTGCTTAGATCTCTAGTCTCTACTATTTTAGCTTATTCGGGGAATTATTTGTTTTATTGCTGGTTTTGATTGTGACTAAGTAAATAAACAACACCCTCTAATTTTAATAGGAATGAGGATATTTTTTTATTTTTGTATAAGGAATGAAAGAAAATATTTAGTTATGTGACTGATAATTTTCCAAATATTTTTATGAAATAAATATAAAATAATGTTTCGCGAAATTCATGTGGATTAATTTTTGTGACATATATCATTGCTCTTTGAAATATTCACTTCTTTCTAATCAAATTTTCACATAATTTTCTCAAACTATCAAATGATTTCAATGTGATAATGAACGAGAATGTGACAATATATCTTTTCATAATTATTATGCTGCTAATGGTCTGACTTTTTACTTCTCTTTCCCTCACACTTCATTATAAAATGACAAGGCAAAACAACAAATACGCACCATTAGCAACATGATTCACACTCTTCTCTCTCATGCATACGTTCTTCCCTTATTTTAGCATCCTGCACTTCAAATGGCTACATATCTTCTTAACATTCTTCCCTGAAAAATATATCTAATCTCTTTTGTATCTAACTTCTATATCATTATGACCCCTCCTACATACACCTTTGTGTCTTTAGTTGTATTTGTTATCCATTATTTCCCTCCCTACCATTAACAAAGTACAACCTTGCTCTACTCTGTGTATTTCCTTAGGGTATCCTATTAATCATAGAGGTTATAAATGTTTTGATTTATCTCACATAAAAATCCTTATCTCGCGACATGTCATCTTTGATGAGACTCAATATCCCTTTACCTGTTTGTCTTCCACACCTTCCCTTATATATGATTGTTTTATTGATGCTTTACACCCCGTTCTTATACATTAATGGACTCATCCTTCTTTACAGTCTCCACTAGATGACCTTCTCAGACAATCTCCTATACCTAACCATCACCTTATATCACAAGCCTCCCCAACCACTCCATACTCCTCCTCTTTTAATCACCTGGATAACTCTCTCTCACATACACCATCGACTCATCTCGCACATGTAACACCCTTCTAAAATCACACAAATAATGTAAATAAATAATTAGAGTATTTCACCAAAAGGGAATCACATGCTTCATAAAACATCATACATGCATGTCTTACTCCGTAACACTGGTTTTCAGACAATTATAAATTATTTACTATGCAACAAAATTCATAGTTCAAAATGTCTTTATTAAACACATCATCAAAACTTCATTGTTCATGGTTCATAATTTGAAACAACTTGATTACCATGAAAGGTAGTTCAAGATCTCATAATAAAACAAAGGAACATAAAGTTTAAAATCAAGCGTTCCCAACCCTGATGTTACATATCAGAGCAAGACCTTCTAAAATCAACAAAAAGAAAACAACATAAATCTAAGCTATCTTATAAGCTTCTACGGACTACTCCTGATCACCTACACGTTACCCACGTGGAGGTAACATTTTAACAGAAAGGGTGAGTAATCACATTAATTACAAAAGATATACATAATAGACATAGTAGTCCAAACAGCAACATCATAGCATCAAAATCAACAATATTGTCAACACACTGTCAATTAGAACAACAACATATACAACATAATCTAGTGAAAGCATTTGGCTCATTCGAAGCAACGTGTTGGTTTATAAATATCAGGCGTCGAGCTTACAACGTAAAACAAGCATGTTTTATTGTTTTTCATTTTGATTAGTTTAGGTATTATGTTGATTAATTATTTAAACAAGTTGAAATTGGACCTGTTCTAAAATCTCAAATCTTCACTTTTAAACTTGTTTGTTTCACTATCACCTGTTTGTTTTTATTGTTGTTTGGACTCGAATTTTGGTTCGATAACTTGAAGTGCAATTGGTGATTTTCCAAATTTGAGTGTTTCAACTTGCGGATGTATGGTAATGATAATGTTTTAAAGTTGGTACACGCCAGGTACTCGTTTATCTCTTTCTATAGCATAACATGTTTAGGAAAATTTTCATTTGTATAATTACTATACCATTCATTCTTTTTGCATTACTTGCTCATGACTTGAATCACTTTACTTTCCTTTTTACCCCCAAATGTGAGAAATCATTCCATTATTCATATATGCTGGAGGACACAATTCTTGTTTTAACTGAATTTTTTTATGTTTAATCTTTTGTTTGTATTGATTGTATGGAAGCATGAAATTAGGCATTTTGTTTCATTTTGAGCACAACTACCTTGGCCAAATAGTCAATTCACCTTGTGAGAGTGTGATCTTTAGTATTCCTTTTGAGCCTTTTTGTTAATACCCATGTTATTTTTTAACTTAATGCTTGTCTATGAGTGTTTGGTTTTCCTTTTTGAATGGATGTTTATTCTTTGTTTCTTAAACCCTCAATTATGATTTATAATTTGAATTTTTTCCTTGCCTCAGAAAGTATGGAGTATTCACTTTAATGTTGGTTGAATTCAAGTTGGGGAGAAAATTGTTTGTTTGCTCTTGTGTGTATTACTATAAGGTTGTGAAAAAGAAAAGAAAAAACGGTGAAAAAGAAAGAAAAGAAAAAGAAATAAAAAAAGAGAAAAAAGTTGAAAAATAAAAACAAAAAGACTATGAAATAATGTTGTGTTAATAAGTATTGTGATTTGTGTGAAAAATTGGGGATGAAAGAAGAAGTTTGATTGAAATTTTGTGTTTGAACTTTTGTGAGTTGATCACTCCCTTAGGTTTCGGCAAGTTTTTGTTTCAATTAGCTTTAGGACTTATCCCTTGTTTGTTAACCAAGCCAGGTTACAACCTTAAAAAGCCCTTGTGATTCTCACCTTTGTATTTGTAAGTCTCAGAGTGCCTAAGAGGGGGGGGGGGTGAATTAGGTCTTATAAAATTTATTCGGTTTTATGAGAATGCTTGGTAGTAATTTTTGGTTAAGTGTTTGAAGGTTTTGATTATATCTTTATCTTTTCCTGATTATAGTGATGAAAGGGATAAATGCGGAAAAGTAAAGAACACGGTGATATATCCTGGTTCCCCTCACAATCCGAGAGTACTCCAGTCCCCTTTCCAACACGAAAGAAATTTCACTATAGTTAGAATGATTGTACAGCCTATGCTTACTATCTAACCTATAGGGTGATCAAAGGTTCTTAACACCTTTAAGACCAAACAAACACTAATGTGAATGAAGAACAATCCTCTTCAAATCACAACACTTACTTCCAACAATCCTGGATAGTAAGGGAAAACCTTTAAGTAATACAATGATTTAGTTTGAAGTATATGGAGAGCTTTATCAATCTTCAATTGATCTCCTTCTTCAAGATAAAAACAATTCTCAACAATGTATATAAATGTTCACAATGTATGTATGAAACTTGTAATGATAATGAAAGTGTATATGGCAAGTTTCACAAAATTCTGAACACATGAAAGTATGAATTCAAATGTGAATGAATGAGAAAATTGTTAATATGAAGAAGGTTTTTGTTGTTTGAAAATGTTATATATGTTCTTGTTTAAAAACTGAAAAAATCTGCATTTTATAAAGTCATAAGAACCTCTTTATTCATGCCAATTCATATGAAAAGTTGCAATACATTCATGAAAAGATACCACTTGAAAAATGTTCAAAAAACAAAGTAAAAGCTGCATTGGTTCGCTAGGAACCGGTTCCGACACTGACAGAACCCGGTTCTTAGTGAACGTTATAAGTTGAAATTCAAATTTATCACGCAGGAACCGGTTCCCCTATTGGTACAACCCGGTTCCTGGTACAAAATCCAGGGACATGTTTTTTGAGAAAAGCTGGAACCCGGTTCCCTGTTAGGGAGGAACCAGTTCCTAAAGGGTCAATTTCAAAAATACATTTTGAAAGATATTTCAAACAAAGTTTTTCTTGATGTTAAAGTTATGGAATATGTATATGTTGATGAATGCATATTGTGAACATCTATATTCAAGATTTAAAGAATTATTTATACCATAATGACATTTGATGATTCTTCAATAATTCTTCAATAATCTTCAAGACTTTTATTTGATGTTGATAAGCTTTTTGCACATCCTTTGAAAGTTGATGTCCATGTTGTCTTCATCAAAACACATGCTTTAAATATGACTTGAGAAGCTTGCAATTACATTCTCCCCCTTTTTGATGATGACAACCAAGTCTTGAAAACGATTCTTGAATTGTTCATGTTGTTTTGTGTAGCAAACACATTGAGCACATGCAAGGCTCCCCCTAAATTGTATGCTCCCCCTAAGTCCATGATTCTTTGAATTTTGGAGAGAGTTTGATATTTATTTGGGCCTGCAATTTCTTTGAAACAAAACAACGCACATGCATACTCTTCTCCCCCTTTGTTAACATAAAAAAGGATGGGGAAAAAGAGTGAAATAAATACATATAAAAATTAATACGTGCATAGATTCTTCAATAGTTAAAGTTCTTTTATTATAAATTCTATATGCTTTACTAGAAAGCGAATAACCAAGGAATATACCTTCGTCGGATTTCTCGTCAAACTTACCGAGATTATCCTTGTCATTATTAAGAACAAAGCACTTGCATCCAAAAATGTGAAAGTGAGCAATATTTGGCTTTCTTCCTTTGAAGAGTTCATATGGAGTCTTCTTTATTATAGGTCTAATGATAACTCGATTTCCAACATAACATGCCGTACTATCCGCATCCGCCCAAAAATATTTAGGAAGATTTGCATCACTAAGCATTGTTCTTGCAAGTTCCACTAGAAACCTATTCTTTCTTTCAACTACTCCATTTTGTTGTGGAGTTCTAGGTGCTGAAAAATTATGAGAGATACCATGTTCTTCACAAAATTCTTCAAATTGAGCATTTTGGAATTCTCCACCATGATCACTTCTTATGGATACAATCTTTAGTGATTTTTCATTTTGGATTTGCTTAACATACTTCTTAAAGGCTTTGAAAGCATCACTTTTCTGCACAAGAAACAAAGTCCAAGAATATCTAGAAAAATCATCAATAATGACTAAAGCGTATACATTACCTCCGAAGCTTTTTGTTCTTGATGGACCAAAGAGATCCATGTGTAACAATTGTAGTGGTCTTGTAGTAGACACCACATTATTAGATTTGAAAGTTGTTTTGGTCTGTTTGCCCTTTTGGCATGCATTACATAATTTGTCATTGATGAACTTCATCTTTGGTAGACCAATAACTAAGTCATGCTTAACCAATTTGTTCAAGTGCTCCACGTGAATGTGAGCGATCCTCTTGTGCCATAACCAAGCGTCATTGTTGTTTACCATAAGACATTGTACCTTCAGAGACAAATCATCTAAAGTAATCATAAAAATATTGTTAGTTCTTATACCTTTGAGTTTTACCTCATTGGTTGCCTCATCCATAATGAGACATTTATCTTTGTTGAATTTGATCTTGAACCCTCTATCGCAAAGTTGACTTATGCTAAGAAGATTATGTTTTAATCCTTCAACATAGAGAACATCCTAAATTTGAATGGATGGAGGTGTGCCAACTATTCCAATGCCAAGAATCTTTCCTTTGGTGTTGTCTCCATAGGTGACATACCCTTTGGCTTTATGTACTAGATATGAAAATTGGTGTACATCTCCTGTCATATGCTTTGAACATCCACTATCAAGATACCAAACATTTGATGTGGATTTCAAGCATACCTACACAAACAAATTATTCTTTGTTAGGTACCCAAGTTGCCTTGGGTCCTTCATAGTTAGTTCCCTTTTTCACCCACACATAATGCCCACTTGCTATACTAAAGTTTCTAACATAGCAAGCATTAGGTGTATGGCCTTTAATACCACAATAAAAACAAGTAGGTTCAAAGTTACTTCTATATCTAGAAGGATAAGATTTCTTCTTAGGAAATGTTTTCTTTTTCGATACATTTGCCTTTTTCTTTTGATGATTATGAACAACTTGCTTCTTTTCAACTTTCTTGGGATTGGAACTATTACTAGCCTTTACAAAAACAGTGGGATTGTTACTTGGTTTCTTAGAATTCACATAACCAAGACCCCTTTTATCATTAGGATAACGTTGTTGGCTTAGTAATCCTTCCAATCCTATTTGTCCTTTTTCATATCGTTCAATGACTCTTTTCAATTGAACAATTTGAAAGACATTTGATTCACACTTGGAGCATGCAAAGTTTTCTTTTTCTTTAATAAAATTCTGTTTTTGAAGTTCAAAATCTTTAGTCATGGTGTCAATTTTTTCTAAACAACTTAGAAGTTCTTTTTCTTGATTTGACACCTTTTTGTATAAACTTTTGCATTCTCTTAAGAGTTCATCAATAGCATCTTGAACATCATCATCAAAAAGATTAAATTCATTACTAACCTCTTCTTCATCGTCGGAGTGATGTGAAGCCATTAATGCTAGATTTACACATTCCTCGCTTTCCGAATCAGATGAAGAACTTATCTCATTATCTTCCCATGCAACATAAGCCTTTTTGTTCTTGAACTCCTTTTTGCCTTTGAATCCATTTTTCTTGGAGAGTTTTGGACAATCCGGCTTTATGTGACCTTGCTTTCCACATTCATAACATGTGACATCTTGTGTTGATGTGGAGGCTTCTTTATCTTTATGATTATAAAATTTCTTCCTCTTGACAAAGTTAGCATTATGAAGATTATTTTTATGACCAAAATATTTTCCTAACCTTTTTACAAGAAGCAAGAAGTTTTCATCTTCCTCCGATGCATCTTTATCTTGACTTTCCTTTGAATCAACTTTCAAGGCAATGCCTTTGGATTTCTTCTCTAAATTTTCATGTTTTTCAAGTCTACCGAGTTCCGTTTCATATTCTTGAAGTTTGCCAAATAACGTAGCAGAAGTCATTACAGAGAGACTCTTCTTTTCCGAGATTTCCGTTACCTTTGGTTGTCATTCCCTAGTCAATGATCTAAGGATTTTCAAGTTGAGTTCATCATTTGTCAATGTTTTACCAAGAGCATTTAAGTGATTTGTCAAATGCACAAATCTCTTTTGTAAGTCAAGAATGGATTCTCTGGGCTGCATTCGAAATAGTTCATATTCTTGACTCAAGGTATTTAGCCTTGATCTTTTTACTTCAGTCGTTCCTTCATGAGTTTGAACCAGGGTATCCCATATTTCTTTTGCTGTCTTGCAGTTCGAGACACGGAAAAATTCGTCCATACTGAGTGCACCTTGAAGAAGGTTTATTGCCTTTTTGTCATAGAGAACTTTCTTTTTATCATCGTCGTCCCATGCAGTTTTGGGTTTTACAGAACCAATGCCATTGATTACTGATATCGGGATAAATGGACCATTTTCAACAGCATCCCATACTTCCTCTCCTTGTGCTTCTAAATGCGCCTTCATGCGTATTTTCCAGAAGTCAAAATATTCACCACAAAATAGAGGAGGCTTGTTGTTACTACCACCATCTCTGAAGACTGGTTGATGATTTGCGGAAGCTATTCTGGATCTTTAGGAACAAGTTACCTATAACTTGCTCTGATGCCAATTGTAAGTCTCAGAGTTCCTAAGAGAGGTGGGGGGGGGGGTGAATTAGGTCTTATAAAATTTATTCGGTTTTATGAGAATGCTTGGCAGTAATTTTTGGTTAAGTGTTTGAAGGTTTTGATTATATCTTTATCTTTTCCTGATTATGGTGATGAAAGCGATAAATACGGAAAAGTAAAGAACACGGTGATATATCCTGGTTCCCCTCACAATCCGAGAGTACTCCAGTCCCCTTTCCAACATGAAAGAGATTTCACTATAGTTAGAATGATTGTACAGCCTATGCTTACTATCTAACCTATAGGGTAATCAAAGGTTCTTAACACCTTTAAGACCAAACAAACACTAATGTGAATGAAGAACAATCCTCTTCAAATCACAACACTTACTTCCAACAATCCTGGATAGTAAGGGAAAACCTTTAAGTAATACAATGATTTAGTTTGAAGTATATGGAGAGCTTTATCAATCTTCAATTGATCTTCTTCTTCAAGATAAAAACAATTCTCAACAATGTATATAAATGTTCATAATGTATGTATGAAACTTGTAATGATAATGAAAGTGTATATGGCAAGTTTCACAAAATTATGAACACATGAAAGTATGAATTCAAATGTGAATGAATGAGAAAATTATTAATATGAAGAAGGTTTTTGTTGTTTGAAAATGTTATATATGTTCTTGTTTAAAAACTGAAAAAATCTGCATTTTATAAAGTCATAAGAACCTCTTCATTCATGCCAATTCATATGAAAAGTTGCAATGCATTCATGAAAAGATACCACTTGAAAAATGTTCAAAAAACAAAGTAAAAGCTGCATTGGTTCGCTAGGAACCGGTTCCGACACTGACAGAACTCGGTTCTTAGTGAACGTTATAAGTTGAAATTCAAATTTATCACGCAGGAACTGGTTCCCCTATTGGTACAACCCGGTTCCTGGTACAAAATCCAGGGACATGTTTTTTGAGAAAAGCTGGAACCCGGTTCCCTGTTAGGGAGGAACCAGTTCCTAAAGGGTCAATTTCAAAAATACATTTTGAAAGATATTTCAAACAAAGTTTTTCTTGATGTTAAAGTTATGGAATATGTATATGTTGATGAATGCATATTGTGAACATCTATATTCAAGATTTAAAGAATTATTTATACCATAATGACATTTGATGATTCTTCAATAATTCTTCAATAATCTTCAAGACTTTTATTTGATGTTGATAAGCTTTTTGCACATCCTTTGAAAGTTGATGTCCATGTTGTCTTCATCAAAACACATGCTTTAAATATGACTTGAGAAGCTTGCAATTACAGTATTTTCAATATGAGTTTTTGGATGAATGCATAATTTAGTCTATTGTTTGCAAGATTGTGGATGAGTGTTTTTTGTCCCACATCTTTATGTGTTCTTCATCTACCGATGAATTTTTACTAGGCGCAATTTATAATTGAGCTTGTTTTGTTTTAGAATGTTTAGTATGATTTTTGTATGTAGCATTTGTTTCGTTTACATGTGTTATACCCCAAAATTTGATCTCTCATGTTTTCCAAGGTTTTCTCTTACATGGGTGGCCACAAACACTTCATTAAAGGAAAATAATTTTTTTTGAAGATAAAGGAGTCTTCAATTGGCATTGGGATAAGGTGCTTTCGATTGGCATTTGGATATGAATCTTCGGTTGTCCTTGGGACAAGGTCTTTCTATTGGCATTTTAATAAGGTCCTTCGATTGTCATCTGAACATGATGTTTTTCGATTGACATCTAGACAAGGAGTTTCGACTGGACATCTAAAAAACCTTCGATCAAGCTTTGGTCCCCCAACTTTGATTAAGCGTTGGACCCTCTTCGATACAAGCTTAACTCACTAGTCTTCGATTGGGAATTTGGCACTCTTCAATACAAGCTTGACTCACTAGTCTTTGATTTGGAATTTGACACTCTTCGATGCAAGCTTGATTCACAAGCTTCAATTAAGCCCCCCCCCCCCCCCCCCCCCCCCATCGATCAAGCTTTGACTGGCCAGATTGAAGTCTTTCGATTGGTTTAGTTGGTTAGTGTCAGAGCCAATCGAAGAACAAGGCAAATAGGGACTCAATCGAAGGCCACGATGATGTGGCCTGGGGAAATTGAAAGAAAGTGAGGATGCTCCCACAAGCTAAGTATTAGTAATTCATACAAATCACATAATTCACACAATACTTCACAACATATTCTTCACTCATCTAACACAACATCAAATCAAGATGGTGCAATGCAATGCAACCAATGATATTTAAATGCATGTGGTACCAACAAGGTATAAGCCCTCATTATAATTCCAAATAGGGTAATAACATGGCATAAGCCCTCAACATAACATCATTACATGCCAACAATAGGGCATGAGCCCTTACCAATGTATGCATGCAACACCAACATGCAACAACGTGAATATACAACCATAGGGTATAAGCCCACAACATCTTGCCAATAAAGGCGACAAACAAAGCATAAGCCCTCACCATACACGCAACGATGCAACATCATCGTATCACACTTCATCAAACATTATAATAGCATTTCAACAATATGGTGCCATAGAATCACAATTCACTACGCATACTACCAATCCATCATGAACACTTAACAACAACAACAACAACATTACACAATATAACATCATAATATCACAACATATCATCATAGCATCACAATAACTAAGCATATTAGAAATTTATCATGTATATTCAATAACAATAACACTACAACAATACAATATTATAGCATCACAATAACTAAAAATGTTATCAATTTATCATGTATATTCGATGGAAACAACATTTACAACAACATAACATCCTAAGCAATTTCTTCATACATCATTCGTACAATAATCACATGTTAGGTCACCTCACTTAACATCAACACCATACAAAGTTCCCAATGAGTTCTATGTTTCAACACATTCCCATTATCACAACCTATATCCGTCTAAGTCATACTAGTCATTGCAAACCAAAAGAAACTACACTGCATGCGAAAATGGGAAAGAAATCGCGAAAACGGAAACTTTTGCACATCAGTCTGCCCATACGTGTATCGTATGATGCGATACGGTGGGAGAACTGACTTGGTTGTTTTACGTTTGATTGCAAATGTTGCGGTTAGCAAGAGTCGCCACTGTCTTTTCTTTTATCCAATAAGGAAAGGCTGAAAAGAACAGGAAAGACCTTTAAAGATGTTTTCTTGAGTTCGGGGGGTAGATTATGAAAAGGGAAGGTATTAACACCCTTTTCATCCATGATTTTACATGGGCTCGTAGTTACTTGTTAGATCACTTGCTTTTGTTTGAAAATGTGCTTTGTGGTTTTTTGAAAGTATTTTGAAAAAAGGCCATTTGTTTAGGCAAACTTTGTAATGATTATCGTTCATAAGAATGTATACAAAGGTGTTGATCTTTTGAAAATGTTTTCAAGTTTGAAAGATGTTTTTGAAAGTGTTGGTGTAAAATGTTTGGTCGTGAGCAAGCGAACAACTAGGAGCAAATCTACCTACTCGAAAGGTCTTAGATGTTCTTTTCCTCCTCCTTTGGATGTTGCTATCTTACCATTGTTTTGGTAACAAGCCCCATCGTTGGATGTGAAGGGACGGGCGTGGGACGTTTGTATAGCCATAGAAGGCAACCCATGAGACATTTTAGCAATGTCGTTTTAGGGACTAGATCGTTTACCAAAGGCAACATCGAGGGTCATCGAGGGACTACGATCTTTTATCGAGGGTCTTTTGCTAAAAATGCCCATGTTAGAGGGACATGACTAATTTCCGATAGGAAACAAGTGAGATTATCCTAAGGGTGCGTGTGTGCAAAGTTTTTCTGATTGCATGCATTTAGTCTTGATTAGGGTGATCTATTTGTTGATTTCATGTCTTGCAATACACACCCTAATTACTAGCATTATATTTGAAAAGCGATAAATTGCGGAAATATAAAGTCCTACGCTATTACAATATTTAGGGATGGGGGTAAAAATTTACAAATGGGGGATTATGAGAATTTAAATCTTATTTAACTATTACACCCATATTGAAATGTACAATGCAAGAAAGAAAAAAAGGATTTGCTTTTGAAAATGGTTTTTCGTCTTAATGAATAAAAAAAATAAAAAAAGAAATAAATTAACTAAAAAAAAAGAAAATATTTTTATGTCTTTTTTATATATTAATAAAAAGGATGTTAATGCTAAAAATGATAAAAGGAAAATAACAAGAGAAAAGAATCAACATGCTACTGAAAGCAAAACAAAGGGGATCAGAAGCTCTGATGCTGGGCGCCCAGTGGTTCAGAAAGAAGCGTCAAAAGTTCTGGATTGATACACTCTGAGGTCCCGCAAGACACGTTAGAGGGAAAACACAGAATTTCTGGGTTGCTACGTGCTGAAGTTATGAATGTGAGAGCAGTGAAAAAAAATCTTAGAAGCTTTGTACGTGTTAAAACAGTGGGAAGAACTCAAGTTTTGTATTGTGTTAAGACAATGAGTGAACACATCAGAAGTTCAGTGTGTTTAACAGTAAGGAGAACTCAGAAGTTCTGTGTTATGCTAAAGCCGTGAGTGAAAATCAGAAGTTTAGTGTGTTTAACAGTAAGGAGAACTCATAAATTCTGTGTTGTGCTAAAGCCGTGAGTGAGAATCAGAAGTTTTGTGCCACATTTCAACTCTTTCCTTATATTAATCAGCAAATTAGCCATTTATTCAGTTCTTAACAAACAGCAAATCAACGGGATAAAAGTGCAACAGTTTATAGAAGTTCTAATACTAATTCTGAGCCTAGCCTTAATCAAGAAGTTCTGATCCACAGTTTTTCACTTATGCAATAATATGGACAACATCAACACTATGATATTTACATATTTAATGATGTTCTGAATGAAAGGATGCAAAGTCAGAAAGACTTGCCTTGAATCTAGAGCGTGTGCTGGGAACTTGAATTGCTACCTTCAGATGTTCTGGAGTCAGCAAGAGCAACAAAAGAGAAAATGTCAAGTTCTTTGATTCAAAGGTGTGATACGGTGGCAGAACTGACTGTTTGAAATGCTGGTTTGTGTTTTGTGTTTTTTGTTCGCAAAATGTCGCGGTAAGCAAGAGTCGCCACCGACTTTTATTTTATCCAATCGGAAAGGAAAAAAGTACAGAAAAAATCCTTTTTCAAGATATTCTGAGTACGGGGGGTAGATTATAGAAAGGGGAGGTGTTAGCACCCTTTCTATCCATGGTTTTCCATTGGCTCTTAGGTACTTGCCCATCTTTTAAAATTGCTTGTGTATGTGCTTTATTTTTGAAAATGTTTGACTTCGTGATAACCCTTGTATCAGTCCTCAAAGGTGTGACGAAGTTGTTTTTGAAAATTGTTTTGAAAATGTGTAAGTGTGAAAAGTTTTGTTTTGAGAAAGTACCTACTAGCATCTACCTACTCGAAAAAAGATCGTTTCTATTCTCGTTTCCTTTAGACAGCGTTATCCTACTATTGAGAAATAGGTAGCACCGTCGTTGGAGTTGTAAGGGTCAATTCAAAAGGGACGTACGATCACTAAAGCAATATTAGGACACCCTGGTAATAACCCTAAAGTCTTAAGATCATATTCGAGGCAACGTTTCCAAAGCAACATTTCCGAGGAAACATTTGAATGGGACATTTGATCTTTGTTAGACAGGAGGGCAACCACTAAGACACCCTATGCTTAATGATCGTTTACCGAAGGCAACCGAAGTAAGAGTATACCCTAAGAGTGATATGTGCGAGTGATTAGTTTCAGTTATTTATCTTTGCACATTAGGGTTTTCTAACTGGATTAATTTGTCATGCATTCTTATCATACAATCCTATTAGCATACATCTAAACAGTCAAATATTTGCGATAATTAAAATGCGAGAAGGTAAATCTACGCTATTACAAGGCTTCGGGGAGAGGGATTAATTACATAGCCAAAAACCCAGAAAAAGCGATAAATAAAAAGCCCTAGATTAAACTATTACAAACCATGAGAATTTACAGAAATATTGGTAAAAATAATAATGCGCGCGTGATGAATCGAATGCGGAGCAACTAGGGTTTTGACCCTTGCCTAAACCTAATTGTAATTAGTTTAAAAAAAACGTTTTTGTTTTGTTTTTTTATTTCAAGAAAATAAAGAGATTATTACATTAAAAGAAAATCCTAATCCTAATTAATTTTAAATTAAGAAAAATAAATTAATTCATCTAAAAGCCTATTTTTTGCATTTTTTTATTTATTTGAGAAAAAGAGCAAAATGAAATTAAATCAAAAGTTTAACCTAATTTCTATTTGATTTTATTTTTGAAAACAAATTATAATTTTCCTAATTTAAACTAAATTAAATTAATTTTTGATAAAATAAAAACTAATCCTAATTTTTGATGAACTATTGATTTTATGGTTTTTGTGAAAAAATAATTAATCTGCCAATTAAATAAATAAAGGAAAATAAAGAATAAAAAAAAGAAAAGAAAAAGAAATAAATAAAAGTTAGTAAATGGGCCTGGTGGTGTTTGCTGAAAAGGGGGGGTTGGAATTGAATTTCTGGGCCCAAATGGTTAAGGCCCGTTTTGACTTTCCCTGATCCAATGCATACGTTGACCTGGGGCGTATGGTGGTCCTCCAAGGGTAGCACGTTGATCTGGAGCGCTAATGAGTTAAATGGCCAGATCCTGACGGTACATGATGAGCTCCTTGATTTGCAACGCGTTGGATTATCTGTTAAAGAAAAATATGAAATAAAGGTTGGGACCTGAGCATCAAACCCAAGTCCTCTGCACTTTTCCCCTGCACGCTTGCCAACTGAGCTGTGATGCTTGCTTGTACATATAATAAAAACAAAAGATAATATAATGAAAATAAAACACTAAAACCCAAAACGTGCGAAATTCAAATCACTCAACCAGGGGGTGCTATGCCTCTATCTTCTTCCTCCCAACTGTCGTTTTAGATAACAACACTTTTACCTACGGTTGTCCTGCTATAGCTACAAACCTGCGTATTTAAAAAACTCTCGACATGCAATATAAATGGCCATAGCTGGTACCAATCAACTCGTCTCATCCTCACGAGTCTCATGGTACCAAAATCAATATCCAATTTTACCTATATTGCAAAGCCCTAAAACTAAACAAGAAACCCTAACCATGGCGGTTTGTCATACAATCACCAAAAACGCAATTGAATATAATGATTAGCTTGCAAACATGTTAAGGAATAAGAATATGCAATCAAAACGTGAAAATGGTGTATAAATTGATGAAAACGAATTTGAGTTTGGAAGCAAATCGTGATACCTGTAACTTACAATTCCAGGCGTGAAAAGGCTTGCGATTGATTGGGATATGTTCCTGGGATGTCCAGCAATCTATTGGCAATGTGAGAATGGCACGAATCGGCCTCTAGTATGGAAATTGGATCACCATTTTTCTTGAATTTTTTTCAGTTTTGTTTGCCTCTTTCACGACTGCTCCACCATTTTTCATGCCCGACCTTGCTTCTGTATGTGTAATACAACTTATTAGGTCAACAAAAACGACCTCAATCTTGCCCATTATGAAGATTTGATTTGATCTTGTATGGTGTTGTACCCCAAAATTTGCCCTCCTATTTTTCCACAAGAAATCACAGCTTCGGGTTTCCCCTGATTCTTCAGATTGGTCCAAGAATCATTCAAACAGAATTTTTCTTGTCAGTCTAGCCAAATTAGGGTTTTCATGGACTCTGGAACAATTCAAGCAAATTATTAGGGTTTGTTTGAGTTTGGCGCAAGGTTTGATCAGACAGGCGTTTCTTTGGTGTCAAGTCAAGAATTAGGGTTTTTGTGCACGCATTCTCAGAAAGAATTAATTCTACCGTTCTTTTCAGTTTACTCTGGAGGTTTGGATTGAGGCATTTGAATTGAGAACTTGCAGTGTTTGGTTTAATCAGTAAAGGCAAAAGAATATGGATGTTTGTTTGATTTGACTGTGCAATGCTTATGGCTATTTGAAATGCCGAGTTTATTATTGATTGATGCTAAGACCACAGTTTTTATTAATTGTTTATTTATTCTAAGTTAGAATAATTGGGATTTATTTCCATTTATTATAATTTAAGAATTATAAATAATTAAATAAACATTTGAAGAGAAACAAAAGAGAAATCTGACCAAAAAAGACTTATTTATTTCATTTTGAATTGTTTGTTACAGATGTTACTTGAATACTGTAAATTCATTTACAATCATTTACATTAATATTATTACAAATAATTGGAAATGAAATAAAGATACATCCTAAAATTTCCTAAATCTTCATCTTCTACTGATGCTCCTTTGCTCAATTGATTTTCATCTGCAAAAACAAGAAAAGAAGAGAAGTCAATGCAGATAAAATTAAAAGTAGACAGTTAATCAGAAAGTTCATCATTAAAAGTAACTGGCCGGAATCAGTTATTCACCCTCTCTGCAAATCACAAGAAAGCTCTTGGTTCACAAAGAGGGATAGAAATATGCTTGAAATAAAATATGAAATGCACAAAGTTACAATATTGCACAAATTCAAAGTTGTCAAACAAGCTGCATAATTCATAATTCAAAATTGTCAAGCAAAGTTGTCAAAATTCCAAACTAAGTCCAAAAGGCAAACTGAACTACACATGCCTAACCAAGTTTAAAATGTCAAAACCAAGCTGCCAAAAGATATCAAGATGTCAACAAGTTCAAAAGGCTGTCAACAAAGTACACAAGATATGCAGAAAAGCAGGAAATATGCAGAGGAAAGAAATATTGCAAGCAACATTTCAAGTTACATCATTTTCCAGCCAGCTACTTTTTCAGAAAAGCTACTTTTAAGCAATAAACAAATGCTTTAATCTGTAGAGAGAGAGAAGAGAGAGAGAAGTATAGGCTTACAGTACAGCAGGCTTGAGGCAAAAGATATAAGACAAAGATATCAGAATAAGAAAAGGAGAGGCAGAATATCACAAAAAATATAGAACACACCAAACTGATATTGAACACAAGCAGGAGCCTGCCTCCAAAACTGTTTCAAACCTCTAACCTGCTCCAAACACTGTGATTTAAAACCACCAAACTCAGAGCACCAAGCCATCCTGCATAAACAACAAGCCAAGCCTATGACCAAGTCTGAAGCCTGCTAACACCTCAAGCCTTTCAAGACTCAGTCATCAACCTGCCTGCAAACTTGTTCTAACCCTGAAGCCAACTGATAAACCTTTGGCCTGTCAAAGCCTTAAAGCCTATACAGTACAAGAACCATAAAACAAACAAACAGCAAGCCACAAACAGAAGCCTGTAACCTGTTTTGAACCAGTTAGCCTACACCAGAAAAAGCCACACAAACTGATAAACCCCCGTACAAACCAGCAAGCCTGAAGCCGGAGCTCCAAACAAACTTACAAACCACAAAAATTCGTCCAAAGTCAAAATCACAAAGCCCTCAGAGTTGGGCTCATCATAGGGTTCAACAGCATATCAAGCATCTCAGTAAGCAAACAGTGGAAGAGGAAAAGAAGCATTCAAAGCAAACCAAAAACCCTCTGAGCGAGGCTCATCATAGGGCCAACATTCCAACAACAATACTCAGAACCAACATATCAATAGAAGCAAAAGCAACAACATATTCAGATTCAAATCATCATTAAAATCAAAGCAAGCAAGCCATTCAAAAGCGAAGCAAGCAAACATATCAAGCATCTCAGCAAGCAAACAGTGGAAGAGGAAAAGAAGTGTTCAGGAACGAATGAACTAGGTTTTCAGAAAAGCACCTTCATCATTAAACCTAAAAAGCAAAGATAAAGGTACCGGATTTCCAAGCAAGCTCATCAGCGTCGTCTCCCCTCTGTTTGGCCGCCTAGGACGCCGCCGTCCTCCTCCGTCTCCATCTCCAAAGGTATAATTTCTCCCCTGTTTTCTTCAAAACCTCATAGAAACAGAACGCAAATAACAATATAAAAATCAGAATACGAAATTAAAACATGCACGAGCAAGACAAAGTACGAAACCCTAAGGCATAAAAGAGGGAAATTATTACCTTTGCTTGTCACTGCTTAAGCAATCCATGGAGGGAGAAGGAGCTGACGGCGGCGCCTGGCAGCAGGGACGGAGAGAAAAGTCAGAAGCTTGGCTTAAGGGAACGAAGGAAGCGAAGAAGATGAGAGCGCCGCTTTGAGCCTAACCCTAATCCAAAATGAAGCAAAACTAATGAAACCCTAACAAGAAAATGTGTTAAACGTTTGGGCCCTGCCCCATCCAAGCCTTAAGCCCATCACAAACAGATGCCCCCCCCCCCCCCCCCCCATTTTTCTTATTTGTTCCCCTGTTTTGTTTGGGCCAGAGTAAATCTCCTTGAGCCCATATAAACTTTTCTTTTATTAACCAACACCATTTTTTTATATAACTTAAATATTTTCTTTGTTAAATAGATAATAAATCAATAATAAATTTATGTTAACAATATTTTTATTATACTTATTTCAAACAATATTTTTTAAAAATATGTAAATCTTAGATGTATTAAGTTTAAACTTTTTTTATTTTATTAAAATCTTTTTTGTTGTTTACAAAAAAAATATATTGACTAAGATACATAAATGTTAATTTTTCTTAAACTTAAAACATTTTTCTTTTCTTTAATTAAAACTTTTGTACATAAAAATACTAACTAAAACACATTACCATTAATACATAAAAAAATAGAATTTCTTAAAGCATTTTCTTTTCTTTTATTAAAACTTTTATTTGTACATATTAACAAAAAACACAAAAAAGAAATAAACAAAATACTTAATTTTGCATTTTTCATCACTTGTAAATAAATCACATACACTTACACCAATACATTTGCTTATCTTTTATTCTTATACATTGCTACATTTTACATTGAGATTGCAATTCGATTTGGTTGTAAATATATTTGGATACTAATCTCCTAATAAGTCTCATCCCCATTTGTAAATATTTGTACCCCCACTCCCGGATACTTATTTGTAATAGCTTAGACTTTAAATTCCCGCAATTTATCGCTTTCTATATACTGTATAGTAATTAGGGTTTGTATGCGAAGATTCAAAATCAACCGCTAGATAACCTAATACAAGACAAATGCATGACAATCAATATACAATTCACACTTGCACCCCTAGGGTAATCCCACTTGTTGCCTTCCAAAATGGGCCATGCTTGCATGTTGAGTTTCTTTGGCAAAACAAATCAAATGATCATAGTCCCTCGATGACGCTTTCGAAAGTTGCCTAAACAAAATGATCATAGTCCCTTCAAGCAAAATTGACAAAGACACTTGGCACCATTGCATTCATGGTCCATACGATGACCCGCGCCTGTCCCGTTAACATCCTAACACAAGATTATCCACCAAATACAATGGTGGAACAATACTGTTAAAAGGGTTAAAACATGAGAAAAACCTTTGAGTAAATTTAGGGGTAGACTACTCTTAGTTACTTGATCCAACTTGCAAAACACACTTGCCTACTTTTCAAAACCCACTCCACAACACTTTCAAAAACATTGAAATATCTTTTCGAAAAGACACACACCTTTGTAAAACATTCGAGTAAAGAATTGTTACAACGGTTGCCTAGACAAGGCATCTTTTTCAAAACATTTTCAAAAACACATACACACACCACCATTTCAAGCAATTGAAAATCAAGGCAAGTGATCTAAAACAAGTAACTAAGAGCCCATGGATAACCATGGATGAAAAGGGTGCTAATACCTTCCCTTTTCATAATCTACCCCCCGAACCCACGAAACATCTCAAAAGGTTTTTCCTGTGCTTTTTAACCTTTCCTTTAGGATAAAATAAAAAGTCGGTGGCGACTCTTGCTAAACCGAACAAGTGCGAATACAAACGCAAAAAAGTCAAGTCAGTTCTCCCACCGTACCACAGAACTGGCGACTCTGCTGGGGATCCATTTAAAAGTGGGGTTACCTTAGGGTTTAGATCACCTTTACATTCTTGCTTTGATTGCTTTGATTGCTTTACTTTTTGGGTCCTTGTTTGGGTTTATCGTAAATCCTACACCCGGATTTGGGGGCACCTTTTTTAGGTAAATAGCATTAAAATTGTGAGGGAACTGTGCGGGGTATACCGACATGGTTGAAGCAGTAAGCTATGTTAGTGCGACATATTTGTGAGTACCGGTAACCCTTGAGTTCAATCAAGGAGAGTACGGGGCCGCTGAGTGATGTCGTGAAGCACTAACGAACTCTTAGAACCTTAATTGACCATCTTAGCCTTTTTAGGGGTAGTGAGATGACCGACTTTGGTGTAGTCCGAAGTTGGTAGATACTCGATACTACACTCATTGAGGGTTGTTTTCTTGGAATATTTTGGTCGCCAGTTAAGTGGCTAAACCAAAACAATGAACACAGAAAACAATCCAATGATATTGAGCTCCTTTGAACCCGATTTCTATTTCTAGGACAGGATGAGCCAACTAGCTTCAAGAGGGTACTTACCTACAAACCCCATGCAAGCCTAAACCTAAGGACTTGTTTGCTTTGTGTGAATATGATTGCCTGTATATACACTCATTTGCTTTTGCATACATGTACATAACATCATGACATCATACCATAGCATTTTCAATAACCATTTCAAGGATCTCGAGGGTTCTTTTGATGCAGGGTTACGTTGAACCAGACGTCTACCAAAAGGCAAGAGTTTTTCCCCTCTAAGCAAATGTCATCAAAGATCAAGTGCAACAACTTGAATCAGGGGCTATGACCCACTCGACATGGTGAGCATTGATTCTAGTGGAAAGACATCCGCCGGTGCAAAGTCCTCCAATCAAAGATCAAGTGCAACAACTTGAATCAGGGGCTATGACCCACTTGACATGGTGGGCTTGATTATAGTGGAAAGACATCCGCCGATGCAAAGTTCTCCAATCAAAGATCGAAGTTCAACCTCTAACATTCTCTTGTGTTTACCCCAAGAGATCCTTGAAAGCATGCATCCACATATCATGCATTGCATCACGACAATTCTTTCCTTTTCAGGTTTCCTTACTCTCCTACTGTTTATTTCAGTAAGAGATGGCTCTAGAGAGGACTGTTAAGGACATCCAGGACCAAAATGCTCAGCTTCAGGAAATGTTCTTGAACTTGTCCCTGGGGCAAGAAGAAGTGAAAGCTCTCCTCACAAAGGGCTTTGTCCAGGAGAATTCAAACAATGCCAGGAGTGATCAGCTGGGGGAACTGCAGTTTGATTTGGCAACATTGAGGATCCAAGTGATGGGACAACTAGTGGGCCATATGGCTCTCATCCAGGACTTATCTCAAAGACAAGAGGAACTCAGAGTTCTCGTCAACCAACTGCTTCGAGACAACCGAGTGGGGCAAACATCTGAGGTTGAAGAGCAAGTCACCATTCAACCCCCCTCTAGACAAGAAGACAAGGGAAAGGCTCCTCTACTTGCTTCAGGGTCACAACCCCATCAACAACCTCGTCAGTGTCAACGGGGTAATCAGCGTAAGCAAAATACATCAAGAAGATAATTCACTGAGACTGACATACCGTCATCTCTAATACTGGAACACTTGTTGGAGGTCAATCTGACTGCTTTGAGAGATCCTATTCGGAAGCCCAATACCTCCGCTCCTAACTATCATCCCGATGCATTTTGTGTATACCACTCCTATAGCCCGGGACATGACACCGACGACTGTTGGGCCTTAAAGAACAAGATTCAATATCTGATTGACATTGGAGTGCTGAGGTTCATGCCAGACGGCGAGATGAAAATCTTCTGTTAAGGAGTTCTCCACCTGAAGTGACAAAGCTCAAACTAAGAAACTTTTGTTTCATTTGGATTTTCAAAGTTGTAATTTCTTTTGTTATTCAAACAGTTATCTATTAATGTCAAACTTTGTTTCATTAATGCATTTCATATGTTTGTCTTGAATTCATCCATTCGTTTTCACTACTCTTATGCTTTCTTTATGATATTTAACTCTTGATAAAAAGCTGCAAGCCTTTAGAGGGAGGATGACGAAACAATACCATATTCTCATACAGTATGCTCTTGAATAGACCTTGCTGATGATGTACAGGCATTTCTTTCAATTCCCAAACACTGGAGTTATAAGGAAGATAATCCCTAGTCAACCCCTTCGAGCCAAAGAAGTAGGAGTTTTCTGTTCTAAACAAATTTAAACCTTTGATTTAAACCTGGGGCAGGGTAGTCTCTCAGTTAATTCAAAAGAGGTGCGCATTGAAGTCGCAAACTCTCAGTTCGTAATACAACGAACGACATCAAAAAAAAGAAGAAAAGCATTCCTTTGGAATCAAAAGACAGTGATGGTTCCCTATCACATAGGCAGGCAATCCCTCAAAAGAGAAAAAGCCCACTGAGCCAAAACCTATAAAGGAGGCTTAAGAAAGCTGGGGCATCCTGCTGACTGTAATCTCAAAAACAGGAACAGTCAGGCAAAAGTTAGGTGTGATCGGTGGATCTGGAACTGACTGTTTAACGCTGGTTCGCGAAATGTCGCGGAAGCAAGAGTCGCCACCGTCTTTTATTTTCTCCAAATGGAAAGGACAAAAGCACAGAAAAATTCCTTATAGAGATTGCTCTCGGTTCGGGAGGTAGATTATAGAAAGGGAAGGTGTTAGCACCCTTTCTATCCATGGTTATCCATGGGCTCTTAGATACTTGCTCATTTGTGTTTTCAAAAATGGTTTGTTTGCTTTTCAATTGTGGGTTTTAAAAAGTTTCTTTGAAAATTCCAGTTCGACTCTTGTATCGGTCCTCAAGAGTGTTTGGAAAATTGCTTTCGAAAGCTTTTTGAAAAGGTGTCGGTGTGAAAAGTATTTTTGATTTGTTTTTGAAATTAGAGCAAGTATCTCGAGTCATCTACCTACCCTAAGGAATTCGTCTGTGTAAATGTCCTTTAAAGTAGTGCCATCCTACCATTGAGAGGTAGGTAGCACCACCGTTGGAGGTGTTCGGGTCAATTCGAGGTTCGGGACATGGTGATCACCAGAGCAATAGGAAGACACCTTAGAAGCTACCCTCATGCCAGGTTCCCGGATCATGAGGACTTACTAAGACACCCTCTACTCGACGATCACCTTTCGAGGCAAGGCAACAGGGAGGCGTACCCTAGGGGTGGTGTGTGATTTGTGTGTCGTTTTCATTTATTTTTGTCTTTTGTCATGTCATGGGTGATCTACGCGTTTGTTTTTATTTTTGTCATTCATTCTTGCATGCATTTATTAACAGTTAAAAAGATGCGGAAATTAAAAGTTCTAAGCTATTACAAAGGCGCGGGTCCACATCGCCAAATTTAATCCAGGACCCGATTTGACAGAAAATAAAGAAGTGCGAGAAATTAAATTTACACGGCTTTGGGAGAATTACATAAATATTTAAAAGAAGGAAATAAATAAAATGCGCAAAGAGAATAAAAAAATCGCAAGCGAGGGCATTGGACCCTTTTTAACGAAATGAAATTATGATTATTAAATTAATGAAATTAAAAAGAAAAAAGAAATTATTTTTTTGAGTTTTTTGTATTTATGGTTTTTAATGAGAATTAAACGAAATTTAAACCTAATTCTAGCTATTTTTTAATTTATTAAGAAAATATGAAAATTATCTAAAGTTAAACCTAACTAATTAATGCGATTTGATTTATAAAAAATAAATAATTAATTATTAGTGAAAAGAAAAGAAAAAGGATAAAAATTGATACAAACCCTAATTCTACAAATTTTGATTTATTAAGAAAAAGATACTAAAATTAAACCTAATTTAAAAAAGCTAAATTAATTAATGATATTTACTTACAAAAATATTAATTAAATAAATATATTTTGATTTTTATGACTTTTCTGATTTTTTGTTATTTTATATTTGATGAAAATAAATTAATTGAAGAATTTAAAGGAAATTAATTAAATCAAATAAGAATAGAAAATATAAAAGAATAGCAAACCTTGGGGGGTCTGTCCCCAATTGGAGGTTATTGTTTAGTAATTCAGGCCCACTGATCTTTGGCCTCTTTTGACTTTTCTTGCCAGCGTGTGGCACTTTTGACTAACGCCCAGGGTGTTCTTCCAATCAGTGCCTTTGGATTGATCTTGCTATACGCGTGGCAAACCTGGAGGATGGATGTATGGTGGTCGCTTGCATAGAAACTGCACAGAAGCATTGTTAGAAAAATAATATGGAAAGGGATGGGGGACCTGGGATTCGAACCCAGGTCCTAGAGATTACCAATGCCAAGCCTGACCAATGGAGCTATTCACGCGTTTTGTTTATTATCTAGCCAATGAACAATATAATATAAACAAAAGTTAGTGGGAAATTTAGCGCGAAAATTTAAATGAGCCACTTGCTATCTCACACGTCACCGTCTTCTCCATGGCTTGCATTTTCCTGAAACATGAAAAAGAATTAGCGGGGGTTTTGAACCCCCCCAAAACATGCAGTTTTCAATAATAGCGAATAGGCCATATGGCCACATAAATTAGGCGCGATGGGTGTCTTCAAATCGTCCAAGTTCTCTGATTTCAACCATGGCATTGAGGTTCTCTAATTTTACAGTATTCAGAAACGCCTAATTTAAAACTTGAAGAACCCTAACGTCCTTTAATGGTGGTTCTTCATATAGCGCGTGAAAACTCAATTAAAGCACACAGTTAGCTTCAGAATGATGAGAGTAACACAAAACAAGTATTAGAATTCAAAAACATGACATGAATGATGAAATACGATTTATGCAAAAAAGTGAAAAAGTTTGAGTTCCATTCACCAATTCTGGGCGTTAGGGATGTGGAAAACTATTCAGACACGTTTCTTGATGTCTCAGGAAGGTGATGAGATAATTATTTTGGCTTCAATCGCCCTGGAAGACAGTTTTTAGTATTTGAGTTTTTCACAAAAAATGCAAAAGTGGTGATGATGTTCTTACGCAGCTGGGAGGTCCTGGACACTAGGGTTAGGTTTGCACATGTATAGAGAACGAATTTGATCAATAATCCAAGCCCATAGCCTTGCTTTTAATGATTTTCAAGATTTGATTTTCAAGAATCTTTTCCAATATTTCTTCATGCATATTTGATACAAATCATGGCCAATCACTTTAATTCCTTCCATATCTAATCATGCACGAGATCTTGAGCTTATTCCATGCATAAAAAGATTTAAAAAGTTAGGTTTACTATTTTCCACATATTTATTTTAATTAAACGAATTATTAGTCATTAAAAATCCAAATAAATAAATAAAAATGATGAAAAACTTCCCTTTGGGCCAAATGGTCGTGCACATGCCTTGGATGATGGATTTTGGAAGAAAAAGAGGCCCATTAGCATTTTTAAGACTTTTGAAGCAATGTTGACTTTTCAAAATATCCAAAAATTTCCCAACTTCCACAAGGCATAACTTGCTCAATTTTTAAGATTTGCTCATGTTCTTGGACATTTTGGAAAGGTCTTGAAGTCCTATAACCAATGTCTTTGGTCCCATGTCATTTTGACTTACCAATCTCAAGTTATGGTCTTTGACTTAAAGTCCCTTTTTGTTGACTTTTGAAAATGACCTATAATGTTGAAATTGATAACTTTTTGTGAGAGCATTTCTTGGACTTGAAGTGTGAAGAGGAGTTGTAGGAAATGTCTTTCTCTTCAAAATGAGCTTTGGATGGAATTTTTCTGATAAACCATGTGGAAGTTATGCCTTGGTCAAGTTACAGTTGACTTTTTCAACTGTCCAAATATGAAAACTTTTGCATCTTGAGACTTTTTGAGCCAAGCTTTGAGAATCATGATCAAGCATTGATCAAATGATGTTTGTGGCTTCAAAATGAGATGTTGACCAAAAATTTGAACTTTTGACTGTCAAATGACCATTTTGCCCCTGCAGTTGACTGTAGTGCAATTAGGGTTTTTGACTGTGCAATTTTGTGCTGTAAGTCTTGAAACTTGGTATGAGGATACTTGACCATGTTTGTAGGCATGTGGGACTTGATTGGACCCTTGAAAACTTCAATTTCTTTGTCAGAACCAAAACCCTAATTTTTGACTGTTTATGAGGCCCTTGAACTGTGCAACCCCTTGGGAGATTTTGAAGCTTGCTCTTTGCAATTCTTGAAGAATATGGGAGGGCAAATTTTGGGGTACAACAGTTGCCCCTGTTCAATCTTCTTAGACCTGAGGATGCAGATTGGCTGACGTGCCTTTCGTAATCCGAAGGTGGAAGATGATTGAACACTAGAGTGCCCAAAAATTTGCGCTCACATAGTAGTGTGATGGGGGGAATGGGCTTACAGATGCCATTTGGAGATTGATGAATAGGTGGATGGGCTTATAGATGCCATGCTAAGAGGTTATGGATGGTGGAGGGGCTTATAGATGCCACCTGGATGTTGATCACGTAAGAGATTCCTTAGCGAGAACTTGCGTACCTGCACAAGAAAAATGAGTACCTGACCTGTTACAGGGGCTGGTCTTCAAATTCTTCATGTTAGATGTGTCCTGACTGGTTACATGAGCTGAATCTGGAGCTTCAAAAGGTGATGAATGAACCAGGGATGGTTACTACCTCAACAGGAACGGTGAGAGAACCTTGGATGATTTCAACCTCAACAGTAACGCTGAGAGAATCTGGGGACGATTACTACCTCCGCAGTAACGGGGAGAGAACCATAGGCGACTTCAACCTCAACAGTAATCATTGAGAGAATCTTGGGTGACTTCAACCTCAACAGTAATCATTGAGAGAATCTTGGACGACTTCAACCTCAACAGTAATCATTGAGAGAATCTTGGGCGACTTCAACCTCAACAGTAATCATTGAGAGAATCTTGGGCGACTTCAACCTCAACAGTAATCATTGAGAGAATCTTGGGCGACTTCAACCTCAACAGTAATCATTGAGAGAATCTTGGGTATCTTCTACTTCAACAGTGACGCTGAGAGAATCTTGGGGCGATTACTACCTCCGCAGTAACGGGGAGAGAACCACAGACGACTACAACCTCAACAGTAATCATTGAGAGAATCTTGGATATCTTCTATTGAGTCTTTATCAGGAAAATCAATTAGGGGTCGATTTAGCTGGACTAGAGAAGGCCTTTGACCGGATAAGAAACAGAAAAATCTTAGGGTCGATTTAACTGAACCGGTCTAGGTCTTGAATGTCTTCAACTGGATAAGAAACAGGGAGATCTTAGGGTCGATCTGACTGAACCAGAGAAGGCCTTGGACGGGATAAGAAACAGAAAAATCTTAGGGTCGATTTAACTGAGCCGGTCTAGGTCTTGAAATCTTCAACTCGATAAGAAACAGGGAGATCTTAGGGTCGATCTGACTGAACCAGAGAAGGCCTTTGACTGGATAAGAAACAGAAAAATCTTAGGGTCGATTTAACTGAACCGGTCTAGGTCTTGAAATCTTCAACTGGATAAGAAACAGGGAGATCTTAGGGTCGATCTGACTGAACCAGAGAAGGCCTTTGACTGGATAAGAAACAAAAAAATCTTAGGGTCGATTTAACTGAACCGGTCAAGGTCTTGAATATAGCTGAGAACTTAATTGAATTCTTCCTGAAAGGTGAAAGTCAGTCATATGCCATGCGTGATATGGATCAAGCAATGATGTTCTCAACATAAATGAGATTTGTAAGATGTGATGCGTATATGCATGCTATAATGTATGGAAATGTGATGTTTATGAATATATCTTTTTCGTCTAGGAAAGTAAATCTTTGACGGGTGCCGGGAAGTCATATCCTGGGCTGATGTTTGAAGAATAGATTTTGCTTCCTCTGGGGATGATAGTTGCAAGAATACCGGTAGGAGAAGATAACTCCGTTGGGGAATAACTTGGCGAATGGATTACTCTGCGGGGAATTACTCTGTGGGAAGAGATACTTCGTTGAGTTGTTGATAATAACTTGCTGGGGATACCCTTGCTGTATTGGAAGTGTTAATAGACTTCGCTGGGGATAAGAAGAACTGTGTCGACGACGATCTTTCCGTGGCTTTTGGCTGAGGATAACCCAGTTATATCCTAGTAAGGAAATAACTCTTGAATAAAGTCGGGAGACGCGTTCGAGCTCTGCGAGGATAAGCTTCTAGAATCTACTGGGGATAAGCTTACTGCTTGGGGAGATGGATTCCAACTTTTCCTGGGGGACTAGATTGGACTCTCCTGGGGAAGTTTGAACTGTACTGGGAAGTGACTCCTTTGAATGTTTGATATACCGCCGGGGAACAATCTTTAGACCAAGACTGCCAGGGATGCTTGTTAAGAATGCATATATACTGCTGGGGGATGTTGAGATCTACGGGAGGGTACCCAACTTCCTTAAGGTTTGATAGTAGTTTTGCTGGAGGAGAGTGTACTGACTTGCTGGCTCACTCTCTGGGGAATTAAGATATCTGGTTGTATTCTTCAGCTGAACCTACCTTGATACTTTGGAGGACAGAACAATTAGATTGTTTAGACAACTCTTTATTGCCCCTGTTTCTAATGTTGCCTGTAATTAATCCTTTGTTTCGTATGCAAATATTCATGAGTTAGCAAATTATTGTCAATGCATATATCACAAATTAAACCTTGGACGTTCTTCGCAAAACAAAACAGAAAAGGAAAAACAATTGGTAATTTTAACTGAAAAGTGATTTTATATTGATTTTGAATTTGCCTGTAAATAGGCGTTTATATACAAGAGGTTGACGTCCTAGTAAGAGAACGCCGCCGAACAAAAGAGTTTATACAAATTTTGTACAAGAGAAAATAAAACAGCTGTGTGAAATGAATGATCCCACTGGGTTTCCACTCTGCTATTGCCTTTATATCTCCGAGCGTCTCATCACTTGATGACCTTAGTTGAAGATGAAGCTGACTGATCGATGCCGTCTGAACTTGATGTAGATACCGGATTCTGGATGCAAAGTGATCTAATGCGACATAGTATTACGCTTTATCCCTAACTTTTGCCTGGACCGCCCTTTCGGGTTTTCAGTCCATCGGGATACCCATTTTTGCCCAAGCCGCCTTTTCAGGTTTTCGACTTGCCGGGTGTACAGATTTTTTCATTTCATCCCTTCATTTTGCCCGAACCCTTTTGGTTCACCGGGAAGCCCTAATTTTTGCCTAGGTATGTCAACCTAGCGGGTCTTTTCATGCGTAGTATCTTTTTACTATGTCTGCATTGGCGGGGTGAGGAAGGTCGTCACCATCCATGTTGGTTAGAATCATGGCTCCTCCTGAGAACACATGCTTAACCACAAATGGCCCTTCATACGTAGGGGTCCATTTGCCCCTTGGATCACTCTGAGGAAGGATGATTCGCTTGATTACCAGATCCCCAACTTGATATTCCTGTGGTCTGACTTTTTTGTTAAATGCCCTGATCATCCGTTTTTGGTACATCTGACCATGACAGATAGCAGCAAGTATCTTTTCATCAATAAGGTTTAACTGATCAAGTCGTGTCTGGATCCAATCATCTTCATTTAGATTTGCATCCTTCATTATCCGGAGAGAGGGTATTTGCACTTCGATCGGTAAGACCGCTTCCATACCGTAGACCAAGGAGAAAGGAGTTGCCCCGGTTGACGTCCTGGCTGAGGTACGGTACCCATGTAGAGCAAACGGTAACATCCCGTGCCAATCTTTATAAGTCACTGTCATCTTTTGCACGATTTTCTTAATATTCTTATTTGCTGCTTCTACAACCCCATTCATCTTCGGTCTATAAGGAGAAGAATTGTGGTGCTGTATCTTGAACTGCTCGCAGAGCTCAGTGATCATCTTGTTATTCAGATTGGTATCGTTGTCTGTAATAATTCTCTCAGGGACGCCGTACCGACATATCAGATTATGCCGAATGAATCGTGCCACAACAGTCTTGGTTACCGTAGCATAGGAAGCTGCTTCAACCCACTTCGTGAAGTAATCAATCGCCACTAGGATGAAGCGATGCCCGTTGGAAGCTGTAGGTTTAATCTCACTGATCATGTCTATGCCCCACATTGCAAACGGCCAAGGCGCAGTCAGAACATTTAGAGGAACCGGAGGAACATGCACCTTGTCTGCATATATCTGGCATTTATGGCATGTCCGGGAATGTCGGTAGCAGTCAGCTTCCATGGTGGACCAGAAATACCCTGCCCGAAGGATTTTCTTCGCCATAGTGTGTCCACTGGAATGTGTTCCAAAGGTCCCTTCATGTAGCTCTTCCATGATCCTTTCTGCTTCATTCTTGTCCACACAACGCAGTAAGGTCGAATCCTGGTTTCGCTTATACAGGATGCCATTGCTAAGGAAGAACTTTGCTGCGAACCTCCTCAGAAACTTCTTATCATTGACAGATGCACCTTCAGGGTATTCCTGAGCTTCCAAATATCTCTTCACCTCATGGTACCAAGGCTTCTCAGTTACCAATTCAGTCTCGATATCACAACAGTATGCCGGTTCGTCCAGTTTCCAGATGATGATCCGGGGAGCCTCATTGTCCCATTTGACCTTGAACATAGAAGACATTGTAGCTAACGCGTCCGCTAGCTGATTCTCTTCTCTCGGAAAGTGTTCAAAGGTTATCTTTGTGAAGTGGGGGATCAAGGTCAACACATATTCTCTGTAAGGAATAAGATTCGGATGTTTCGTATCCCACTCTCCTTTGATCTGATTGATCACGAGAGCGGAATCTCTGAAGACACTCAGAAACTTGATCCTTAAGTCGATCGCAGCTTGAAGACCCATGATGCACGCCTCATACTCTGCCATGTTGTTGGCACAGTTGAAACATAGTCGGGCAGTGAGTGGAGTATGAGTGCCTTGAGGGGATATGATTACAGCACCGATGCTGTTACCCAAGGCATTGGAGGCTCCGTCAAAGTGCATAGACCATCGGGATCCTTCCTCAGGTCCTTCATCCGGTCCAGGTACTTCACAATCAGTCACAATCATGATGCTCTCGTCTGGAAACTCGAAGTTCATTGACTGATAGTCATCTACTGCCTGATGTGCGAAGTGGTCTGCCAATACACTTCCCTTGATGGCTTTCTGGGTTGTATACTGAATGTCGTATTCTGTCAAGATCATTTGCCATCTTGCTATTCTCCCAGACAGAGCAGGCTTTTCAAATATGTACTTTATAGGATCCATCTTTGAGATCAACAAGGTAGTGTGAGTCAGCATGTACTGTCTCAGCCGGCGAGCAGCCCATACCAAAGCGCAGCAAGTTTTCTCAAGCAGTGAGTATCGGGTCTCACAGTCGGTAAACCTTTTGCTAAGGTAATAAATGGCATGCTCTTTTCGGCCAGACTCGTCATGCTGCCCCAGCACGCACCCCATTGAGCTGTCAAGTACTGTCAGGTATAGTATCAGAGGTCTCCCTTCAACCGGTGGCATAAGGATGGGTGGTTCTTGGAGATACTCTTTGATTCTGTCAAAAGCAGCCTGACATTCATCATTCCAACGTACTACCTGATCTTTCTTCAACAGCTTGAAGATTGGCTCACAGGTAGCAGTCAGGTGTGAGATGAATCGAGCAATGTAATTCAGGCGTCCTAAAAAGCCTCTGACTTCTTTCTCTGTCCTAGGAACTGGCATCTCTTGAATAGCTTTAACTTTGGCAGGGTCCACTTGAATACCCTTATCACTTACAACGAAGCCTAGCAACTTCCCAGATCTTACCCCGAAGGTGCACTTGTTCGGGTTCAACCTCAGCTTGTACAGTTTCAACCGGTCAAACAATTTCTACAAATGATCTAGGTGCTCTTCCTCAGTCTGAGCCCTTGCAATCATGTCGTCAACATACACTTCTATCTCATGATGGATCATGTCATGAAATAAAGCAATCATGGCACGTTGGTAGGTTGCTCCAGCGTTCTTCAGTCCAAAAGGCATGACCTTGTAGCAGAAGGTGCCTCACTGAGTAACAAAGGTAGTCTTTTCCATGTCTTCAGGTGCCATCTTGATCTGATTGTAACCTGAAAAACCATCCATGAAAGAGAACACCTTATGCTGAGCCGTATTGTCAACAAGGACATCAATGTGAGGTAGAGGGAAATCATCCTTGGGGCTGGCCCTGTTCAGATCCCTGTAGTCGACACACATTCTGACCTTACCGTCCTTCTTTGGTACCGGCACCACATTAGCAACCCACTAAGGGTAAGAAGTCACTGCAAGGAACCCGGCATCAAACTGTTTCATAACCTCGGCTTTGATCTTCTCAGACATCTCTGGACGCATACGGCGGACCTTTTGCTTAACCAGAGGGCAGTCTTCCTTAGTAGGCAAGTGATGGACCACAATATCGGTATCCAACCCGGGCATGTCTTCGTAGGACCAGGAAAATATCTCCATATAATCATGTAACATCTGAGTCAACCGTTGCTTCACGCTGAGCTCTAGGTTGGCACCAATCTTTACCTGTTTCCATTCTGCCTCAGTACCCAAGTTTATTGTTTCCACTGGCTCTTCATGTGGTTGAATTGCCCTCTCTTCCTGAAGTAACAGTCTTGCAAGCTCGCCAGGCACTTCGCAATCATCTTCACCTTCGTCTTCAGCTAAGTTGATCGGATTTTCAAAGTCATAACTGGCAGTAGCAGAGTCGTTACCAGTGAGATCCAGAGTGGATTGAAACCTGTATGAGTGAGTGTGTGTAAATACAGTTGTTTTGAAATATATAAAGGAAGGAAAGAAAGCAAAGGAGCATAAGATTTGAAATGCGAGAAAACGTCTAAGATCTTTATTCATGATATATGAAATGACAATTTATATGCCCTCACAAATGAAGCCACGGTGCCCCGGGTAAGACACCGGGCCATAGAGTTTTAATTGTTTATTACAAATAACAAAACAAAGAAGTTTATTACCGCGTAACAAAAGTAACAGGAGTATGGTCTTTGGCAATCCAATTGGTCAATCCGCCATCAATTGTCGGGTAGATCCAGCTATTGAACTCAGCTTCATCCACTTCATCTTCGTCCCCAATAGCATTCACTCCATGAGCAGGCAGGGGAGCTGTCACTACATTAGGCTTCTCAGATGCCTCAAATTGTACCTCCTTGGCGTCAATAAGGTCCTGCAGCTTGTTCCTTAAGGCCCAACAGTCATTAGTGGAATGCCCCGGGCTATCGGAGTGATAAGCACAGCGGGCATTTGGATTGTATTTTGGAGAGGCGGTGTTTACAACCTTTGGGGGCTCTCTGACAGTCACTAGGTTGGTGGACAGCAACTGCGGCAAAATCTGCGATAGGGTCATGCTCAAACGGGTAAACTCTCTTCGGGGTCTTTCAGCCCTTTGAGGATTGGCTTGCCGAGGAGCGGCAGCAGGCTTAGCAATCATCACCGCGTTGACAGATTGGCGGCGCTTAAGCTTCTCTTGTCTTCTAGACCCATATACAGCACTAGCATCCTTTTTAAAGGGCTTCTTCTCAGAACTTGAAGATGCACCATTCTGAATTTTACCGGACTTCAACCCAGACTCTATTCTCTCTCCAGTCAGAATAAGATCAGTGAACCCTGCAGACGAGTTACCGATAAGATGGTTGAAAAATGGCCTAGACAGGGTCCCCAAGAACATGTCTACCAACTCCCGGTCAGTCAACGGAGGCTGCACCCTGCCATCCAGATCCCTCCACTTCTGTGCGTACTCTTTAAAACCTTCGCTTGAACCTAACGACATACCCTGGAGTTGGGTACGTGTAGGGGCAAGGTCGGCATTATATTGATACTGCTTATAGAAAGCAGTAGCCAACTCCTCCCAGTTACGAACCTTGGTCCCATCCAGCTGATAGAACCATTCGAGATGAGTCCCTGAAAGACTCTCCTGGAAGAAGTGGATCCACAAGTTCTTGTCCACTGAGTACGGTTGAATCTTCCGCACGTAGGATCTGAGATGTAGCTTGGGACAAGATGCCCCGTCATGTTTGGTGAAAGATGGTGCTTTGAACTTATGAGGAATGATCACACCCGTAGACAAACCCAAATCTCCAAAATCCAGCCCAGGCACCTGTTGGATCTCCATAGCATTCAATCTGTCCTCCAACTGCTTATATCTGTCTTCTGCAGGAGGATACTGTTCCTCATCAAAATCAGTCTCGTTGTCGGAGACTACCGGACTAGGACCTTTTTCCCCTTGGGGAGTACCCTTGCCTATAGAAGAACCAGCCTCTTCATTTTGCAGAGTGTTGCCAAACCTTCGGCCCGAGTTGAAAAGAACATTTCTTCTCTTCTTCTTCTTTTCCTTCTTCAGGAGCAGAGCCTTCAGCTCTTCTTGGCCCTGAGCCAAACCCATGATTAATTCCTGAAATTGCGCATTCTGCGCCTGAAGAGATTTGATGGACATCTCAGTTGATGATGAGTCAGGATTCATGATGCTGAAATAAATAGCGAAGAACGGTAAGCAACCTGAAAAGAGGAAAACCTGCTATGCACATGATGAATGGAATGCGTATGATTTATGTTTTCAAAGACAATCGGGAATCAACTTTGTAAACAAAAAGGAACACACTTCATTAGATTCAACTTTGAAACTTAAATTGTTCAACAGGTTGCCCTTAGGCGTTACATGAAAGTAAATACTGAAAAGGGAAATAAAACTGTAAAAGAACATCCAGAGCTCCTTATTGATCCCATGGTCTCCTCTTCTCAGTACGGATGTAAGCATTCAAAGCTCGCTCATTCTCCAACTGCTTTGTCAGCTTCTGGATCTTCAATTCCTGCTCATTGAACTTTTCCCGGTAAGAATCCCGTTCTTCTCGCAGTTGCGACCAAGACCTCTTTAATGTCTCATAATCAGTAGGTATCTGAGGAGGAAGGACAGTTGGAGGAACACCATCTTTGTCAGGACACTCAAGAATGACGGGTGTGACAGCTTCATACGGCATACCTAACTTCTGAGCACGGATGCGAACCCATTTGTAATAGGCTTCCATAGGTAAAGAAGTCTTTGGCCCCAACTCTTGTGGGTCAGCTTTATGAACTTTGTCCCAAGCCTTGATGAACCTACGACGCAGCTCGTCACTATCCACCTGAAACTCAAAACTGATGTGAGGCACCAACATCTCATGGGGGCCTGCTCTTCTGGCTCTTTCAAACTGACGGAGAGCTAGACATGGATTGTAAGAGATCCCTCCTTGGGTACCAATCAGAGGGACATTAGGGTATTCCCCGCATCGATCAATAATAGCTATCTCATCCAAACCTCTGTAAGTCCAAATGATGTCTTTATCGGTGAGAGACATTAACCTATGAGCCCAACCTCTTCCTTCTTGGTTCTTCAGTACGAACTTAGGGAGGTGCGAAATAAACCACCTCACCAACAAAGGGATACAACACCATAGGGTTCCTCGTCTTCGGGTAGTACGAGCATGAAGTTGTTGCAGGATATCACCCAAGAGAGTGGGTACAGGGTTCTGAGATATAAAGATCCTTATGGCAGTGACATTGATGAAGTTGTCAGGATTAGGAAACAAGACTAGCCCATAGATTAAGAGAGCTAGGATGTCTTCATATGCCCTAAAGTCCAGGTCATTCCAGAAACTGTTAGCTTTACCAATCAGGAACTTGGCCAAGAAACCCTTAACTCCGCTTCTAGTTACCCAGTTGTCCATTACCTCTTGATGTGTCAAGGGAAGAGCTGCAGCAACATCCTCAAGCCTGAGGGTCTTTTCCCAACCAGTAAAGGGAGTCTGATCCAAGATAGGGATACCAAGCAAATCAGAGAACTCTTCCAGGGTAGGGACCAGCTGGAAGTCTTGAAAGGTGAAGCACTGGTACAGAGGGTCATAGAACTGGGTCAGAACACTCATCAACTGTTGATCCCGCTTTGCAGTGACTAAACTGAGAAGAGAACCATGCCTCTGAATGAAGGAAGTGGTATTTGGAATTCTGTTAACCAACTCTTCAAGCAACTCAGGTGAGTGAACAAAGTTGAACCGAATAGTATTCCTTCGCACAGGCATCGTGATGTCCTACAAAACAGAGCAAAGGTGAAACCCTCTTGTCTTTGAAATGGTCAGTCCTTATGCAGGATGCATGCAATGCTCATGATGTTATGATGTTATGATAAAGCACACCATAAATAGTTACAAAGGCAAACATGGTAAGGCACACAAGTCACACAAGACAAGCCCTTAAAGTTTAGGCCATCATGAGGTCTAGGTACTACCCTCTTTCAGTTTGTTGGTTCATACCTGTCCTATCAAAGTAACCGGGTTCTTAGAGGATCCCAATATCATTGACTACCCTCAATCGGTCATAACTCCAGCATCGCAATCTTTTCTTGCGGCCAGAACCATCACGAGAGTTTAGCCTCAATGGGCGTAGCATACTGCTACTGTTCTAATGGCCAAGTTGTGTCATTTAAGGTTCTAAGGTTGTTGGTGCTTAATGACTCCTCAGAAGACCCATATTCTCCTCGTTGCAACACAAGGGATATCGGTACAGACCAAGGTGCCACACCAATGTAGCCACTGTTTCACCCGTGTCGGTCTACGCCGGACAGGTCCCTCACAGCTTATGCTACCTAAACAGGGTATCCCCAGATCCGGGTTAAGATCTATGTAACTCCCATGCAACCCACAAATTTAAAGCAGACAAGTCAATACAATTGAAAACACAGTTATGAACTAACCCTAAGGTACACCTCACTTTAAGTTTAAGTCCCCAGCAGAGTCGCCAGTTCTGTGATCGGTGGATCTGGAACTGACTGTTTAACGCTGGTTCGCGAAATGTCGCGGAAGAAAGAGTCGCCACCGTCTTTTATTTTCTCCAAATGGAAAGGACAAAAGCACAGAAAAATTCCTTATAGAGATTGCTCTCGGTTCGGGAGGTAGATTATAGAAAGGGAAGGTGTTAGCACCCTTTCTATCCATGGTTATCCATGGGCTCTTAGATACTTGCTCATTTGTGTTTTCAAAAATGGTTTGTTTGCTTTTCAATTGTGGGTTTTAAAAAGTTTCTTTGAAAATTCCAGTTCGACTCTTGTATCGGTCCTCAAGAGTGTTTGGAAAATTGCTTTCGAAAGCTTTTTGAAAAGGTGTCGGTGTGAAAAGTATTTTTGATTTGTTTTTGAAATTAGAGCAAGTATCTCGAGTCATCTACCTACCCTAAGGAATTCGTCTGTGTAAATGTCCTTTAAAGTAGTGCCATCCTACCATTGAGAGGTAGGTAGCACCACCGTTGGAGGTGTTCGGGTCAATTCGAGGTTCGGGACATGGTGATCACCAGAGCAATAGGAAGACACCTTAGAAGCTACCCTCATGCCAGGTTCCCGGATCATGAGGACTTACTAAGACACCCTCTACTCGACGATCACCTTTCGAGGCAAGGCAACAGGGAGGCGTACCCTAGGGGTGGTGTGTGATTTGTGTGTCGTTTTCATTTATTTTTGTCTTTTGTCATGTCATGGGTGATCTACGCGTTTGTTTTTATTTTTGTCATTCATTCTTGCATGCATTTATTAACAGTTAAAAAGATGCGGAAATTAAAAGTTCTAAGCTATTACAAAGGCGCGGGTCCACATCGCCAAATTTAATCCAGGACCCGATTTGACAGAAAATAAAGAAGTGCGAGAAATTAAATTTACACGGCTTTGGGAGAATTACATAAATATTTAAAAGAAGGAAATAAATAAAATGCGCAAAGAGAATAAAAAAATCGCAAGCGAGGGCATTGGACCCTTTTTAACGAAATTAAATTATGATTATTAAATTAATGAAATTAAAAAGAAAAAAGAAATTATTTTTTTGAGTTTTTTGTATTTATGGTTTTTAATGAGAATTAAATGAAATTTAAACCTAATTCTAGCTATTTTTTAATTTATTAAGAAAATATGAAAATTATCTAAAGTTAAACCTAACTAATTAATGCGATTTGATTTATAAAAAATAAATAATTAATTATTAGTGAAAAGAAAAGAAAAAGGATAAAAATTGATACAAACCCTAATTCTACAAATTTTGATTTATTAAGAAAAAGATACTAAAATTAAACCTAATTTAAAAAAGCTAAATTAATTAATGATATTTACTTACAAAAATATTAATTAAATAAATATATTTTGATTTTTATGACTTTTCTGATTTTTTGTTATTTTATATTTGATGAAAATAAATTAATTGAAGAATTTAAAGGAAATTAATTAAATCAAATAAGAATAGAAAATATAAAAGAATAGCAAACCTTGGGGGGTCTGTCCCCAATTGGAGGTTATTGTTTAGTAATTCAGGCCCACTGATCTTTGGCCTCTTTTGACTTTTCTTGCTGGCACTTTTGACTAACGCCCAGGGTGTTCTTCCAATCAGTGCCTTTGGATTGATCTTGCTATACGCGTGGCAAACCTGGAGGATGGATGTATGGTGGTCGCTTGCATAGAAACTGCACAGAAGCATTGTTAGAAAAATAATATGGAAAGGGATGGGGGACCTGGGATTCGAACCCAGGTCCTAGAGATTACCAATGCCAAGCCTGACCAATGGAGCTATTCACGCGTTTTGTTTATTATCTAGCCAATGAACAATATAATATAAACAAAAGTTAGTGGGAAATTTAGCGCGAAAATTTAAATGAGCCACTTGCTATCCCACACGTCATCGTCTTCTCCATGGCTTGCATTTTCCTGAAACATGAAAAAGAATTAGCGGGGGTTTTGAACCCCCCCAAAACATGCAGTTTTCAATAATAGCGAATAGGCCATATGGCCACATAAATTAGGCGCGATGGGTGTCTTCAAATCGTCCAAGCTCCCTGATTTCAACCATGGCATTGAGGTTCTCTAATTTTACAGTATTCAGAAACGCCTAATTTAAAACTTGAAGAACCCTAACGTCCTTTAATGGTGGTTCTTCATATAGCGCGTGAAAACTCAATTAAAGCACACAGTTAGCTTCAGAATGATGAGAGTAACACAAAACAAGTATTAGAATTCAAAAACATGACATGAATGATGAAATACGATTTATGCAAAAAAGTGAAAAAGTTTGAGTTCCATTCACCAATTCTGGGCGTTAGGGATGTGGAAAACTATTCAGACACATTTCTTGATGTCTCAGGAAGGTGATGAGATAATTATTTTGGCTTCAATCGCCCTGGAAGACAGTTTTTAGTATTTGAGTTTTTCACAAAAAATGCAAAAGTGGTGATGATGTTCTTGCGCAGCTGGGAGGTCCTGGACACTAGGGTTAGGTTTGCACATGTATAGAGAACGGATTTGATCAATAATCCAAGCCCATAGCCTTGCTTTTAATGATTTTCAAGATTTGATTTTCAAGAATCTTTTCCAATATTTCTTCATGCATATTTGATACAAATCATGGCCAATCACTTTAATTCCTTCCATATCTGATCATGCACGAGATCTTGAGCTTATTCCATGCATAAAAAGATTTAAAAAGTTAGGTTTAGTATTTTCCACATATTTATTTTAATTAAATGAATTATTAGTCATTAAAAATCCAAATAAATAAATAAAAATGATGAAAAACTTCCCTTTGGGCCAAATGGTCGTGCACATGCCTTGGATGATGGATTTTGGAAGAAAAAGAGGCCCATTAGCATTTTTAAGACTTTTGAAGCAATGTTGACTTTTCAAAATATCCAAAAATTTCCCAACTTCCACAAGGCATAACTTGCTCAATTTTTAAGCTTTGCTCATGTTCTTGGACATTTTGGAAAGGTCTTGAAGTCCTCTAACCAATGTATTTTGTCCCATGTCATTTTGACTTACCAATATCAAGTTATGGTCTTTGACTTAAAGTCCCTTTTTGTTGACTTTTGAAAATGACCTATAATGTTGAAATTGATAACTTTTTGTGAGAGCATTTCTTGGACTTGAAGTGTGAAGAGGAGTTGTAGGAAATGTCTTTCTCTTAAAAATGAGATTTGGATGGAATTTTTCTGATAAACCATGTGGAAGTTATGCCTTGGTCAAGTTACAGTTGACTTTTTCAACTGTCCAAATATGGAAACTTTTGCATCTTGAGACTTTTTGAGCCAAGCTTTGAGAATCATGATCAAGCATTGATCAAATGATGTTTTTGGCTTCAAAATGAGATGTTGACCAAAAATTTGAACTTTTGACTGTCAAATGACCATTTTGCCCCTGTAGTTGACTGTAGTGCAATTAGGGTTTTTGACTGTGCAATTTTGTGCTGTAAGTTTTGAAACTTGGTATGAGGATACTTGACCATGTTTGTAGGCATGTGGGACTTGATTGGACCCTTGAAAACTTCAATTTCTTTGTCAGAACCAAAACCCTAATTTTTGACTGTTTAGGAGGCCCTTGAACTGTGCAACCCCTTGGGAGATTTTGAAGCTTGCTCTTTGCAATTCTTGAAGAATATGGGAGGGCAAATTTTGGGGTACAACATTAGGGATAACAAATCAAAAGAACGAGGTCATTACAAATCCTCAACAACATGAAAAAATGTTGCAAAAGAAAAAGGAGATGATGACTGTTTTCCAAATTCAACTGGTGAACCATCACCCAAAAGTCGTTCCAAACTCGACTAGAGTGCGACACAAAGTTAACTGAGTCTAGGGTTGAAGAACATCACGAAGAGCGTGTGGGTACAAATATACTTTGAGCCTTTATCCTTTGTTTCTTGAACCGTGAACCAGACCACGTTACAACCCTTCAAAAGTCCTAATTGAAGCATGGGTTAGTTCGAAAGCATACTGTTACAAAAGGTATCCTGACTCCTGTAAGGCTTTGCTCTAAATCTTGTGATTGAATTTGTCTTGTAAAAAAAAAAGTTCTCTGCTAAAAACGCATTTTTCAAAACTTCGAGACAAGCATAAACTTTGCATTGCTTGAATATCACTGTTTACATTTGGCTATTTGTTTGACAGCGAAGAAATTCATACAGCGAATGTTCGGAGGAACGAAAACTCTCTCAGTGAGCAAAATCACTTCAAAAAGGATGACACGTCCAACGACAAATCTCCTATCAACAAGGGGCATGACATGTCACCATCCAATTAACCTGGGGCAGTCCAGTCAAGGTTTCAACAGGTCTTTCAAAGTTCAGTTAACCTGGGGCAGTCCAGTCAAGATTTCAAGAAATCTCTCAATTTGCAGAGTAACCTGATTCAAGACTCTTTCATCATCACTTGGGGCATTCGAATGTCAAAAGTGTTCAACAATTCCTTCATCACCTGTTGGAAGATACAATTTCATATACGCTCCAGACACGGTAGCCATTCTGTCACTCATTCAGATCCAGTTACAGTTTCAGATACACTCCAAACAAGGAAGTCATTCTGCTACTCATGCATATCTCAATTCCAAGATACAGTTTCAGATACGCTCCATACACGGTAGCCATTCTGTCACTCATTCAAATCCAGTTACAGTTTCAGATACACTCCAAACAAGGAAGTCATTCTGCTACTTATACATATCTCAATTCCAAGATACAGTTTCAGATACGCTCCAGACACGGTAGCCATTCTGTCACTCGTTCACAATATCAGACTACCGCGAAGCCTGGATTACGACCAGATAGTGGTACCTCCTAAGAGCAAGCTATGAAACCCGGATTCGACTGGATAATAGTTTAATCCCCAACTAGTTATTGTGAAGCATGGACTACGACCAGATAGCAATACAAGTTTCTGTGAAGCCTGGATTACGACCAGATAGCAGTCAAGAATACTACGAAGCCTGGAGTCGACCAGATAGTGGTATATCTTTAGCCCAAGCCGTGAAGCCCGGATTTGACCGGATAACAGCTTAGCAAGCTATTGTGAAGCCTGGACCACGACCAGATAGCAATACAAGTTTCTGTGAAGCCTAGATTACAACCAGATAACAGTTAACCCTCAAGAGTGAAGACTCTCATCCTTAAAACCTCAGAAGATTAGTATACTCCCAGTTTCTGACCGTTAACAGCATGAAGATTCTCATCAACTCAGAAGATTGATATACTCCCAATTTCTGACTCCCAACAGGATGAAGATTCTCATTCTCAAAGTGGAGTATTTCTTAAGTTCCAGATAAACACCTGTAGCAAGCCAGGAAAATATATGTGGACGACTGATTATGGATCAACACCTGTAACAAGCCAGGAAACCATCTACATGAAGAGATTGAAGATCAACACCTGTAACAAGCCAGGAAAACTATCTTTCTTTCTCAGGTCAGAGATCAATACCTGAAACCAGCCAGGACAACTATCTCACCGACCAACCTTTTCAAGATCCCAGATTAATACCTGCAGCAATCAAAAGATTCTTGCAATCCCCAGCGGAGCTAAAACTTCCAACTATCAATCCCCAAGCAGAGTGAAGACTCTCATTCTCAGTTCCTCACAGAGTATTCAGATATTCTCCAGTGAAGATCCCCTCAAGACAAGAATCCCCAGTAGATTGGCATACAACCCAAGCTCCTGATTCCCCAACAGTGGTCCCAGGACTTCTCATCTTCAACGATCAAAAGATTCTTGCCCTCCCCTGCAGCAGTCAAGGATTCACTTTCCCCGACAGCAGTCAAAGATCTCATTATCCAGGATTCATCTATCCTCAGCAAGATAGTTCATCAGCTTACATGCACATTCATCACATTCATATCATAAAACATTGATATAACATACATTGCATCATGCATCATGACATTGCATACAACTAACTCTTTACCTTTTCAGGAAAGATCAGTCGACAGACAAAGATCATCATCTTACGAGATTCTTTCCATAAATAAGTTCAGATGTGACCCAGACATGGCGACATTCTGATACTTATTCCAGATTCACCCAGAGATAGTTCAGATGTGATCCAGACATGGTGACATTCTGATACTTATTCCAGATTCATTCAGATGCAGTTTTACACGGACTCATCATCAGGAAACCCTACACCGGTTCCTTTTCAACTTCAAGACTTCTGAAAACAGTTTACGGATTCTTCCCAACAACGGATGTTAATCTATCGCTTATTCAGATGCAACTTTTGAAAACAGTTTACGGACGCTTCCCAACAACGGATGCTGCTCTATCGCTTATTCAATTTCAAGACTTCTGAAAACAGTTTACGGATTCTTCCCAACAACGGATGTTAATCTATCGCTTGTTCAGATGCAACTTTTGAAAACAGTTTACGGACGCTTCCCAACAATGGATGCTGCTCTATTGCTTATTCAATTTCAAGACTTCTGAAAACAGTTTACGGATTCTTCCCAACAACGGATGTTAATCTATCGCTTATTCAGATGCAACTTTTGAAAACAGTTTACAGACGCTTCCCAACAACGGATGCTGCTCCATCGCTTATTCAATTTCAAGACTTCTGAAAACAGTTTACGGATTCTTCCCAACAACGGATGTTAATCTATCGCTTGTTCAGATGCAACTTTTGAAAACAGTTTACGGACGCTTCCCAACAACGTATGCTGCTCTATTGCTTATTCAATTTCAAGACTTTTGAAAACAGTTCACGGGTTCTCCAGTAACGGATGTTAACCTATCGCTTGTTCAGATTCTTCTTAACTTTTGAAAACAGTTTACGGACGCTTCCCAATAACGGATGCTGCTCTATTGCTTATTCAACTTCAAGACTTTTGAAAACAGTTTACGGATGCTTCCAGACACGGATGTCAATCTATTGCTTATTCAAACCCCCAGTTCAGAGATGTTCCAAAACATGGATACCTTTCTGATACTCATCCACTCACTAATGACATACAGTTCAACAAATATTTCCAGATGGCATCTTTAAGCCCATCCTCCTACCAACAATTTCCAGATGGCATCTCTAAGCCCATACCCCGACAAGATTCAGTCACATCCCTAGATGGCATCTCTAAGCCCATCACCAAATGGCATCTTTAAGCCCATTCCCTCTACTATCACATCACGGAGTGCAAATTTTTTGGGCACTCTAGTGTCCAATCTCCTTTTACCCTCGAGCCGCGAAAGGCAAGCTTGCCAATCTAACTCTTCAGGTTCAAGAAGATTGAACAAGGGCAACTGTTGTACCCCAAAATTTGCCCTCCTATTTTTCCACAAGAAATCACAGCTTCGAGTTTCCCCTGATTCTTCAGATTGGTCCAAGAATCAGTCAAACAGAATTTTTCTTGTCAGTCTAGCCAAATTAGGGTTTTCATAGACTCTGGAACAATTCAAGCAAATTATTAGGGTTTGTTTGAGTTTGGCACAAGGTTTGATCAGACAGACGTTTCTTTGGTGTCAAGTCAAGAATTAGGGTTTTTGTGCGCGCATTCTCAGAAAGAATTAATTCTACAGTTCTTTTCAGTTTACTCTGGAGGTTTGGATTGAGGCATTTGAATTGAGAACTTACAGTGTTTGGTTTAATCAGTAAAGGCAAAAGAATATGGATGTTTGTTTGATTTGACTGTGCAATGCTTATGGCTATTTGAAATGCCGAGTTTATTATTGATTGATGCTAAGACCACAGTGTTTATTAATTGTTTATTTATTCTAAGTTAGAATAATTGGGATTTATTTCCATTTATTATAATTTAAGAATTATAAATAATTAAATAAACATTTGAAGAGAAATAAAAGAGAAATCTGACCAAAAAAGACTTATTTATTTTATTTTGAATTGTTTGTTACAGATGTTACTTGAATACTGTAAATTCATTTACAGTCATTTACATTAATATTATTACAAATAATTGGAAATGAAATAAAGATACATCCTAAAATTTCCTAAATCTTCATCTTCTACTGATGCTCCTTTGCTCAATTGATTTTCATCTGCAAAAACAAGAAAAGAAGAGAAGTCAATGCAGATAAAATTAAAAGTAGACAGTTAATCAGAAAGTTCATCATTAAAAGTAACTGGCCGGAATCAGTTATTCACCCTCTCTGCAAATCACAAGAAAGCTCTTGGTTCACAAAGAGGGATAGAAATATGCTTGAAATAAAATATGAAATGCACAAAGTTACAATATTGCACAAATTCAAAATTGTCAAACAAGCTGCATAGTTCATAATTCAAAATTGTCAAGCAAAGCTGTCAAAATTCCAAACTAAGTCCAAAAGGCAAACTGAACTACACATGCCTAACCAAGTTTAAAATGTCAAAACCAAGCTGCCAAAAGATATCAAAAGATATCAAGATGTCAACAAGTTCAAAAGGCTGTCAACAAAGTACACAAGATATGCAGAACGGCAGGAGATATGCAGAGGAAAGAAATATTGCAAGCAACATTTCAAGTTACATCATTTTCCAGCCAGCTACTTTTTCAGAAAAGCTACTTTTAAGCAATAAACAAATGCTTTAATCTGTAGAGAGAGAGAAGAGAGAGAGAAGTATAGGCTTACAGTACAGCAGTCTTGAGGCAAAAGATATAAGACAAAGATATCAGAATAAGAAAAGGAGAGGCAGAATATCACAAAAAATATAGAACACACCAAACTGATATGGAACACAAGCAGGAGCCTGCCTCCAAAACTGTTTCAAACCTCTAACCTGCTCCAAACACTATGATTTAAAACCACCAAACTCAGAGCACCAAGCCATCCTGCATAAACAACAAGCCAAGCCTATGACCAAGTCTGAAGCCTGCTAACACCTCAAGCCTTTCAAGACCCAGTCATCAACCTGCCTGCAAACCTGTTCTAACCCTGAAGCCAACTGATAAACCTTTGGCCTGTCAAAGCCTTAAAGCCTATACAGTACAAGAACCATAAAACAAACAAACAGCAAGCCACAAACAGAAGCCTGTAACCTGTTTTGAACCAGTTAGCCTACACCAGAAAAAGCCACACAAACTGATAAACCCCATACAAACCAGCAAGCCTGAAGCCGGAGCTCCAAACAAACTTACAAACCACAAAAATTCGTCCAAAGTCAAAATCACAAAGCCCTCAGAGCTGGGCTCATCATAGGGTTCAACAGCATATCAAGCATCTCAGCAAGCAAACAGTGGAAGAGGAAAAGAAGCATTCAAAGCAAACCAAAAACCCTTAGAGCGAGGCTCATCATAGGGCCGACATTCCAACAACAATACTCAGAACCAACATATCAATAGAAGCAAAAGCAACAACATATTCAGATTCAAATCATCATTAATATCAAAGTAAGCAAGCCATTCAAAAGCGAAGCAAGCAAACATATCAAGCATCTCAGCAAGCAAACAGTGGAAGAGGAAAAGAAGTGTTCAGGAACGAATGAACTAGGTTTTCAGAAAAGCACCTTCATCATTAAACCTAAAAAGCAAAGATAAAGGTACCGGATTTCCAAGCAAGCTCATCAGCGTCGTCTCCCCTCCGCCTGGCCGCCTAGGATGCCGCCGTCCTCCTCCGTCTCCATCTCCGAATGTATAATTTCTCCCCTCTTTTCTTCAAAACCTCGTAGAAACAGAACGCAAATAACAACATAAAAATCAGAACACAAAATTAAAACATGCACGAGCAAGACAAAGTACGAAACCCTAAGGCATAAAAGAGGGAAATTATTACCTTTGCTTGTCACTGCTTGAGCAATCCATAGAGGGAGAAGGAGCTGACGGCGGCGCCTGGCAGCGGGGACGGACAGAAAAGTCAGAAGCTTGGCTCAAGGGAACGAAGGAAGCGAAGAAGATGAGAGCGCCACTCTGAGCCTAACCCTAATCCAAAATGAAGCAAAACTAATGAAACCCTAACAAGCAAATGTGTTAAACGTCTGGGCCCTGCCCCATCCAAGCCTTAAGCCCATCACAAATAGACGCCCCCCTTTTTCTTATTCGTTCCCCTGTTTTGTTTGGGCCAGAGTAAATCTCCTTGAGCCCATATAAACTTTTCTTTTATTAACCAACACCATTTTTTATATAACTTAAATATTTTCTTTGTTAAATAGATAATATATCAGTAATAAATTTATGTTAACAATATTTTTATTATACTTATTTCAAACAATTTTTTTAAAAAATATGTAAATCTTAGATGTATTAAGTTTAAACTTTTTTTATTTTATTAAAACCTTTTTTGTTGTTTACATAAAAAATATATTGACTAAGATACATAAATGTTAATTTTTCTTAAACTTAAAACATTTTTCTTTTCTTTAATTAAAACTTTTGTACATAAAAATACTAACTAAAACACATTACCATTAATACATAAAAAAATAGAATTTCTTAAAGCATTTTCTTTTCTTTTATTAAAACTTTTGTTTGTACATATTAACAAAAAACACAAAAAAGAAATAAACAAAATACTTAATTTTGCATTTTTCATCACTTGTAAATAAATCACATACACTTACACCAATACATTTGCTTATCTTTTATTCTTATACATGCTACATTTTACATTGAGATTGCGATTCGATTTGGTTGTAAATATATTTGGATACTACTCTCCTAATAAGTCTCATCCCCATTTGTAAATATTTGTACCCCCACTCCCGGATACTTATTTGTAATAGCTTAGACTTTAAATTCCCGCAATTTATCGCTTTCTATATACTGTATAGTAATTAGGGTTTGTATGCGAAGATTCAAAATCAACCGCTAGATAAACTAATACAAGACAAATGCATGACAATCAATACACAATTCACACTTGCACCCCTAGGGTAATCTCGCTTGTTGCCTTCTAAAATGGGCCATGCTTGCATGTTGAGTTTCTTTGGCAAAACAAATCAAATGATCATAGTCCCTCGATGACGCTTTCGAAAGTTTCCTAAACAAAATGATCATAGTCCCTTCAAGCAAAATTGCCAAATACACTTGGCACCATTGTATTCATGGTCCATACGATGACCCGCGCCTGTCCTGTTAACATCCTAACACAAGATTATCCACCAAATACAATGGTGGAACAATACTGTTAAAAGGGTTAAAACATGAGAAAAACCTTTGAGTAAATTTAGGGGTAGACAACTCTTAGTTACTTGATCCAACTTGCAAAACACACTTGCCTACTTTTCAAAACCCACTCCACAACACTTTCAAAAACATTGAAATATCTTTTTGAAAAGACACACACCTTTGTAAAACATTCGAGTAAAGAATTGTTACAACGATTGCCTAGACAAGGCATCTTTTTCAAAAGATTTTCAAAAACACATACACACACCACCATTTCAAGCAATTGAAAATCAAGGCAAGTGATCTAAAACAAGTAACTAAGAGCCCATGGATAACCATGGATGAAAAGGGTGTTAATACCTTCCCTTTTCATAATCTACCCCCCGAACCCACGAAACATCTCAAAAGGTTTTTCCTGTGCTTTTTAACCTTTCCTTTAGGATAAAATAAAAAGTCGGTGGCGACTCTTGCTAAACCGAACAAGTGCGAATACAAACACAAAAAACTCAAGTCAGTTCTCCCACCGTACCACATATGGCATATGACTTCTTTCCAATTTTGCTCAAATCCAATCTTTTTCCAACCAAATTAGCCTTGCACAAATTGATTCTTAATTGACAACATATAAGATCTTCCTTCAATGCAAAAATCATCCCTAAAACACATTATATGATTTATTTAGATTTATTTGATTTTATTTGAATTTTAAATGAATAAAAATTAAAATAAATTAAATAAATGAATAAATAAGGCATGGAGAGTCCCATAGGTCGTGGACTATGTTATCATTAAAGTGCAAGCATAAAAACTTGGGCTCATTTAGTAAAAATGCAAATTTGAGCACATTTGACTTTTGGCAATTTTGCAAAAAAGGTCAACTTGGAAAATGTATAACTCTCTCAATTTTGACCCTAGAGAGTTGTTCTTGGACTTTTTAGAAATCTTAGGGTGTCCTCTAAGCAACCCTTTTGGTCTCATCTCAATTGAGTCTTCCATGTTCATGTATGAAGCTTTGACCCAAAAGGTGTTTTTGTTGACTTTTCAAAATGACCTATAATGTCAAAATTCATATCTTTTTGTGAGTGCATATTTTGAACTTGGGATATGAAGATGAATTGTAGGGAATTTCATCCTCTTAATAATGAGCTTCGGATGGGTCATTTATGATAAAGTATGAGAAAGTTATGCTTGGTCAAAGTTGAGTTGACTTTTCCTACAAAACCCTAATTTAACAACTTTTGGGTTTTGATGAATTGTGAGCAATCCTTGGTGAATAATGATCAAACCTTGATCAAATGATGAATGATACTTCAAAATGAGTATGTTGACCAAAAATCTTGAAGTTTGACTATATGTGGGCCACAGTTGAATTTTGACCTAGCACAATCGATTTTCAGGCCTTTGAGCAATTGACTGAGCAAACTTCCTCAGCAAGGCTTGAAAGTTGACATGGATGATATTGAGAACATATTAGGACAGTGGTGAGCATTTGGGATCCTTTGGACTCAAGCATCTTGATGCAAAATGAAACCCTAATTTGAGGTAGATTGCCTTAGGAGAGAGTTTGTCTGGTCAACTCTTGGACTTCCTTGAGCAATTTGAGGACCTCACTTGACATGTATTGAAAAATATGGGAGGGGGAATTTTGGGGTACAACAACTGCCCCTGTTCAATCTTCTTAAACTTGAGGATGTAGATTGACTCGTCTGCCTTTCGTGATCTGAAGGTGGAAGATGATTGAACACTAGAGTGCCCAGAAATTTGCACTCGCATGAAGTGATACTTGATTTGTGATATCGAGAATGGGCTTATAGATTCCATTTGGATGTTGCTAGAGAATTGTCGGAGATGAGCTTAAAGATTCCATCCGAGGAAGCGTCGATCGCATACGAGATTCCTTTGCGAGAACCCGTATACCTGTTGTTTGAGGAGGACTCCGCTGGGAAATGCTGGTCTCTGTTTTGAGAGAAATAGAGTTTTAGGAGCTTCAGTTGTATGTTACTCTACTGGGGAATAATTCCGATTTGGGAAGCGGAAGTGAACTGTGTGTTTGGTCGGGGTATATGCCGTACCGCTACTTTATGGGGAAATGTGAAATCAAATGCGTTTGATCGGGTCCTGGTCTTACAGTGTTGTGGACTGTTGTCCGGGGATAAGAGAGGAAGAACCAGGATAGTAAGGTTATGAGAAGGAACCTGGATGGTAGGGTTACTTCGCGATGAAAGCCTGGATAGTAGGGCTTGATAAGGAACTTGGATAATAGGGTTACTTCGGTATGAAAGCCTGGATAGTAGGGCTGTGAGAAGGAACCTGGATAGTAGGGTTACTTCGAGATGAAAGCCTGGGTAGTAGGGTTGTGAGAAGGAACCTGGATAGTAGGGTTACTTCGAAATGAAAGCCTGGATAGTAGGGATGTGAGAAGGAACCTGGATAATAGGGTTACTTCGATATGAAAGCCTAGATCGTAGGGCTGTGAGAAGGAACCTGGATAGTAGGGTTACTTCGAGATGAAAGCCTGGGTAGTAGGGCTGTAAGAAGGAACCTGCATAGTAGGGTTACTTCAAGATGAAAGCCTGGGTAGTAGGGCTGTGAGAAGGAACCTGGATAGTAGGGTTACTTCGATATGAAAGCCTGGATAGTAGGGCTGTGAGAAGGAACCTGAATAGTAGGGTTACTTCGAGATGAAAGCCTGGGTAATAGGGCTGTGAGAAGGAACCTGGATAGTAGGGTTACTTCGAGATGAAATCCTGGATAGTGGGGCTGCTAGAACCTGGATGAGGTTGCATTTATTGCCGATGATTACTCTGTTTAGCTTCGAGTGTTGATCATGTACCTGCTAGAAATTGTTGATAATAACTGTCTTTCCTGAAAGAAATTCAGGGTTAGTTATATGTGATGCATGAGATGCATTGTATAATGACGTTCTCAAAATAAATGAGACTATGTTATATGTGATGTATGCACATGTCATGATGTATGAACATGAAATGCCGACATAATAATATGGGTCCAGGAAAATAAATCCCTGACTGTTGTTTGGAGAGTGTGATAAATGGTATTCTTGACTGCTGTAACAAACCATAGTTCCTTTGCTTCTGTTGGGGGATGGTGAACAAAGATGCCTGTGTTGGGGATTTTCCCCTTGGCTGGTAAACATTCTACTGGATGAGACTCTGTCTGAAGACAACTCTGCGGGGAATAACTCTGTTGGAGAGGAGATACCCAGTTGATGGATCTGCCGGCTTGGAGAAATAACTCAGCTGGGGATGAATTTCCGTTGCCGGTGAATTCTATTGGAGACTGAATTCCTGTTTGGGGAATAATTTACTGACTCACCCGCGATTGTGAACTTCAGTAGGGGAGAGTTATGTCATGTTTGGGAAAGCTAACATCAATGTCTTTAGATATTTCTTACTCTGTGGGAAGTGTATGTACCGCTACTCATGTTCTTAAGCTGATTCAACCTTGGTACCTGATGGGCAGAGTAACTGTAGGGTTTGGGGCACTTCTTATTTGTCCATGTTCCTGGAATTGTGAGTAATTGTCTTTTTTTATATAAATATTTATGAGCAGTAATTATTTCCAAATGCATATATCGAAAATGAATCATTGGACTTTCTTGCAAAACAAAACAAAAAAAGAAAAGCAATTTGGAATTTTCGTGTGAAAATGAATTGTATTGATTTTTGAAGTTGGCCTGTAATAGGCGTTTTGTACAATAATGCCGACGTCCCAGTAAGAGAATGCTGCCAAAAGATATAAATTACAATTTGAGTAAAAGAAAGAAAAACAACTATGTAAAACAATCCCATTGGGTTCCAACTCTGCTGTTGCCTTTATATCTTCAAGCGTCTCATCACTTTGCTGCTTGGTCGAAGGTTGATCAGATTGATCAGCGTCGTCTGAGATTGATAGTCGATACCGAAGTCTGGTTGCGAGGTGATCCAATGAGACATAGTGTTACGCTTTGATCCCTAATTTTTACCTGGACCGCCCTTTCGGGTTTTCGGTCCACCGGGATACCCTTTTTTGCCCAAGTCGCCTTTTCAGGTTTTCGATTTGTCGGGTGTACAGATTTTTTCATTTTCATCCCTTAATTTTGCCCGAACCCTTTTGGTTCGACGGGAAGCTCTTATTTTTGCCTAGGCTAGTCAACCTAGCGGGTCTTTGATTATGCATAGTATCTTTTCATTATGTCTGCATTGACGGGGTGAGGAAGGCCGTCACCATCCGTGGTGGTTAGAATCATAGCTCCTCTCGAGAAAATGTTCTTAACCACAAATGGCCCTTCGTATGTGGGGGTCCATTTTCCCCTGGGATCACCTTGCGGCATTATGATACGCTTGATCACCAGATCCCCGACTTGATATTCTTGACGCCTGACCTTCTTGTTAAAGGCCTTGATCATTCATTTTTGATATGTCTAACCATGACAGATATCAGTAAGTCTCTTTTCATCGATTAAATCCAACTGATCAAGTTGGGTTTAGATCCAGTCATCTTCGTTCAAACCTGCATCCTTTATAATCCTGAGAGATGGTATCTAGACTTCGATGGGTAGGACTGCCTCCATGCCGTACACCAAAGAGTAGGGTGTTGCCCCTGTCGACGTCTGTGCTGAGGTACGGTACCCATGAAGAGCGAATGGTGGCATCTCGTGCCCGTCTTTGTATGTCACCATCATCTTTTGCACAATCTTCTTGATGTTTTTGTTAGCCGCTTCAACAGCCCCATTCATCTTCGGCCGGTAAGGAGAAGAGTTATGATGCTGAATCTTGAATTATTTGCAGAGTTCGGTGATCATCGTGTTATTGAGATTTATACCATTGTCAGTAATGATCCTCTCTGGTACACCATATCGACATATCAGATTGTGTCGGATAAACCGTGCCACGACGTTCTTGGTTACTGTAGCAAAGGAAGCTGCCTCAACCCACTTTGTGAAATAATCAATTGCTACCAGAATGAAGCGATGCTCATTAGACTCAGTAGGTCTGATCTCGCCGATCATGTCGATACCCCACATTGCAAAAGGCCAAGGAGCTGTCAAAACATTCAAAGGGACTGGAGGTACATGCACCTTATCAGCATAGACTTGGCACTTATGACAGGTTCGAGAGTGTTGATAACAATCGGCTTCCATAGTGGACCAGTAATATCCTGCTCGTAGGATTTTCTTCGCCATGGCATGTCCACTGGAATAAGTTCCGAAGGTACCTTCATGTAATTCTGCCATGATCCTTTCTGCCTCGCTTTTGTCTACACACCGCAGTAAGGTTGAATCATGGTTACGGTTATAGAGGATTTCGTTACTGATGAAGAACTTCGCAGCGAACCTTCTCAGAAATTTCTTGTCATTAACAGATACCCCCTCGGGGTATTCTTGAGCTTCAAGATACCTCTTTACCTCATGGAACCAGGGTTTATCTGCTACCTCTTCAGCCTCAATGTCACAGCAATGTGCGTGTTCGTCCAACCTCTCAATGGTAATCTAGGGAGCTTCATTGTCCCACCTGACTTTGAACATAGAAGACATGGTAGCTAGCGCGTCCGCTCACTGATTCTCCTCTCTTGGTAAATGTTCAAAGGTTACCTCCTCAAAGTGTGGGAGCAATGTCAGTACATATTCTTTGTAAGGAATAAGATTCGGGTGCTTCGTATCCCACTCGCCTTTGATCTGACTTATCACCAGAGCGGAATCTCTGAATACACTCAAGAACTTAATCCTCAGGTCAATAGCAGCTCGAAGACCTAAGATACACGCTTCATACTCCGCCATATTGTTGGTGCAGTTGAAACATAATCGAGCAATGAATGGAGTATGACAGCCCTCAGGAGATATAATTATAGCGCCAATTCCATTACCCAATACGTTTGAAGCTCCGTCAAAATACATAGACCATAAGGATCCGTCCTCGGGTCCTTCATCCGGTCCAGGTTTTTCGCAGTCAGTTACCAACATAATATTCTCATCCGGGAACTCGAAATTCATGGATTGGTAGTCATCCACGGCCTGATGCGCCAAATGATCCGCCAATACACTTCCCTTGATTGCTTTTTGGGTTGTGTATTGGATGTCATACTCAGTTAAGATCATCTGCCATCTTGCTATCCTTCCAGAGAGAGCGGGCTTCTCGAAAATATACTTGATCGGATCCATCTTTGATATCAATAAGGTGGTGTGAGGCATCATATACTGTCTCAGCCGGCGAGTAGCCCATGCCAAAGCGCAACAAGTTTTCTTGAGCAATGAGTATCGGGTCTTACAGTCGGTAAACTTTTTTCTAAGGTAGTAAATAGTGTGCTCTTTTCAACCAGACTCGTCATGCTGCCCCAGCACACACCCCATTGAATTGTCTAGCACTGTCAATTATAAAATAAAAGGTCTTCCTTCAACTGGAGGCATCAAAATTGGTGGTTCTTGAAAGTATTCCTTGATTCTTTTGAAAGCGGTCTGACATTCATCATTCCATTTTACCACTTGATCTTTCTTCAGCAGCTTGAAGATTGGCTCACAAGTAGCAGTAAGATGTGAAATGAATATGGCAATGTAATTCAGACGTCCCAAGAAGCCTCTAACTTCCTTCTCTGTGCATGGAGTTGACATCTCTTGTATGGCTTTTACCTTTGCGGGGTCTACCTGAATACCTTTGTCACTGACAACGAAACCCAGAAGCTTACCAGACCTTACCCCGAAGGTACACTTGTTCGGGTTCAACCTCAGTACGTTTTCAACCTGTCAAACAGTTTCCGGAGATGATCAAGGTGCTTTTCTTCGGTATAGGACATGGCTATCATGTCATCAACATAAACCTCAATCTCGTGGTGAATCATATCATGGAACAAAGCGACCATGGCGCGCTGATAAGTTGCCCCAACATTCTTCAACCCAAAAGGCATTACCTTGTAACAGAAGGTGCCCTACTGTGTAATGAAGGTTGTCTTCTCCATGTCCTCAGGAGCCATCTTGATCTGGTTGTAGCCAGAAAAACTATCTATAAAGGAGAAGACCTTGTGCTACGCGGTGTTGTCGAATAGAACATCAATGTGAGGAAGTGGGAAGTCATCATTGGGGCTTGCCCTGTTCAGATCTCTATAGTCCACACATATCTGTACCTTACCGTCCTTCTTAGGTACTGGAACAATGTTGGCAACCCATTGCGGATAAGAAGTGACAGCTAAGAACCATGCGTCAAATTGTGTCAAGACCTCTGCCTTGATTTTCTCTGACATTTCAGGGCGCATACGGAGGACCTTCTGTTTTACCGGAGGGCAGTCTTCTTTAGTCGGCAGGCGATGTACCACAATATCAGTGTCCAAACCTGGCATGTCTTCATAGGACCAGGCGAATATCTCAACATAGTCGCATAGCATATGTATTAACCGTTGTTTGACACTAGGTTCCAGATTCGCACCTATCTTGACCTCTTTCTTGTCTTCCTCTGTACCCAAATTCACTGACTCAACTGGCTCTTCATGAGGCTGTATGGCCCTCTCTTCCTGTTGTAACAGTCTACCAAGTTCTCCAGGCACCTCACAATCATCCTCACCTTCGTCCTCGGCTTGGTTGATCGTATTTTCAAAGTCATAACTGGAAGTAGTATAGTCGTTATCAATAGGATCCAGAGTGGATATGGATCTGCATTATGATACGTGAGTGTGTGTAAGAGAATAGCTGTTTTGATAAAGTGAGAGACAGAAAAGAAAAACAAGGAATCCAAAATTTGTAATGCAAGAAACGTCCAATGCTTTATTAATGATATATGAAATGACAAATAATAAGCCCTCACAAGCAAAGCCAAGGTGCCTCGGGCAAGGCACCGAGCCATAAAGTTTCAAACTGCTTATTACAAATCTTAAAACAAAAAGTCAATTACTGCAGAATAAAAGAAACATGTATGAAGTCTTTCACCGTCCAGTTATTCAGTCCTTCATTGGTCGTTGGGTAGATCCAGCTATCGATGTCTGAATCTTCTTCACTGTCCTCAATTGCATTAACTCCCCGATTGCTGATGTGTAAAGGAGGTCTTCCAATCCGTGCACGCCTAACAGCCCTTTGTGCCCTTGTAGTAAAGCCCAAACCAAATTTGTCAGTTTTGTGAGTGAAGTCAGGGAGCTGACCTTAATTGGTACACCCACCTTCTTCCACTACAACCCTGGCATCCTTGAGAGAAGCCATATTTAGTGGAGGTTTGTTGGTAGCAACTTCAGTTGACGCCAAAGTCTGAGGGACCTCTTCGAAGTTCTGACAAGGCGTTTATATGAATTCCTCGTCCATCTCCACGTAGCGGAAGGAATTGAGATGACTCACCATATACTCTTCTTCACCTTGCACCGTGACAATCTTCCCCTTCACCGGATATTTCAGCATTTGGTGGAGCGTGGAAGTAACTGCCCCAGCCCTATGGATCGACGGATGACCCAACAAGCAAGAATATGATGGTCTAATATCCATTACGTAGAAGGTGGACCCAAAGGTCTGAGAACCCACTTTGTCAGGGATGTCCACCTCCCTGTGCACCATTCTTTTTGATCCATCAAAAGCCCTTACCACAATGTTACTCGGCTTTAGAATCAAACCTTCACAATCCAGACGGTCTAACGCTTTCTTTGGCAGAACACTCAGTGAGGACCCGATATCTACCAGCACGTGAGCCATAGTGGTGCCCCTGCACTCAATCAAGACATGCAGAGTGTTGTACCCCAAAATTTGCCCTCCCATATTCTTCAAGATTTGCCAAGATCAAGGTTCAAAATCTCCCAAGGATTGCACAGTCCAATTGCCTCCTAACAGTCAAAATTAGGGTTTTGGTTATGGCAAAGAAATTGAAGTTTTCAAGGGTCCAATCAAGTCCCATATGCCCACATATATTGTCAAGCATCCTTATTCCAAATTTCAGGACTCACAGCATCAAATTGCACAGTCAAAAATCCTAAATGCTTCACAGTCAACTGTAGGGGCAAAATGGTCATTTGACAGTAAAAAGTCAAAAATTTTGGTCAACATCTTATTTTGAAGCCACAAACATCATTTGATCAATTCTTGATCATGATTCTCAAAGCATGGCTCAAAAAGTCTCAAGATGCAAAAGGTTCTATTTTTGGACAGTTGAAAAAGTCAACTGCAAATTGACCAGGGCATAACTTCTTCATGGTTTATCAGAAAAATTCCATCCAATTCTCATTTTGAATAGAATGACATTTCCTACAACTCATCTTCACACTTCAAGTCCAAGAAATTCTCTCACAAAAAGTTATCAATTTCAACATTATAGGTCATTTTCAAAAGTCAACAAAAAGGCACTTTAAGTCAAAGACCATAACTTGAGATTGGTAAATCAAAATGACATGGGACCAAAGGCATTGGTTAGAGGACTTCAATACCTTTCCAAAATGTCCAAGAACATGATCAAAGCTTCAAAATTGAGCAAGATATGCCTTGTAGAAGTTGGGAAATTTTTGGGAATTTTGAAAAGTCAACTTTGCACAAAAGGCTTCAAAAATGCTAATGGGCCTCAATTTCTTTCATGAATCATTACCCAAAAGCTATGCACGACCCATTAAGCTAAAAGGGAGTTATTTTCTTATTTTTAATTAATTAATTGAATTTTTAATCTTATTAATTCATTTAATTAAATTTAATTATGAGAAAAATACTAAACAATGTTTTTAAATTTTTTTGTGCAGCAAATTCTTCCATTATGTGCTAAGGATTTCGTTTCACATTCAAAAAGGCAATATCTTTCACAATTGGCAAGAGTTTCATGGCAAAAAGATTGAAAAAGATTGGATTTTATATGATTGGAAATCAAATATCAAAATCATAAATGGATGGATTTTGGGCTGGCTTTTTGACCTAATTCTATTCACTTACTTATGCACAACTAAAACCTAATGCATTAGACACGAAATATTGCACACAAGCTGCAGAGCCAATTTACAATTTTTGCCAAAAACCTTAAAATTGATTTGATACGTAGAGCTCGTTTCAAAGCACAAGAAGCCTTCCATTGTCTTCCTGACATTGCTAGGAACGTGTTGCAATCAAGAACATGCCTTCACACTCAAAGAATTGGTAGAACGACATCACACTTTTCTCAAACTTGTCCATTATCGTTTTTCAATTCTCATGCATTATTCACATGTTTTAAATGTTGATTTCTACTAATATTGATGTTCTGAAGCGAATAGTACTATTTAATTGAATTAACAACGCCCGAACCAAGATCTGCCATGGACGTGTTCTAGGGTTTCAGAAGTTTTAAATTAGGGGTTTACACATATGGTAAAATCAGACCACAAAAACTATGCCATTGAATTCGTGACAGGAAGACGAATCAAAATCACACCTCGTGCCCTTTTTATAATTGCCCATTGTCTAATCGCTATTTTTCCTGGTCTTGTTTAGTGGGGGTTTAAAACCCCCGCTATTTGTTTATGTTACAGGCAGAAAAAGGAAGACGAAGCTGGCGCGACATAACATGATAGGACAATTCAAATACTGGCGCACTTTTCTTTGTTCAGATCACTAACCATTGTTTTTATATATTATATTCTCCATTCATTATATTAACAAATGCGCTAAATGGCTCAGTTGGTAGCTGAGGTGGCTTGCAGGTACTGGGACCTGGGTTCGATTCCCAGGTCCCCTCATATATTTCATAATTTTTCCATTAACATGCTTCCATGCAGCGTTCGTTCAAAGGACCACCATATGTCCCAACGCTCAGGCCTGCCAAGTGTCCCTGATGATCAATCCAAAGGCCAGCACGTGAAGACTACCATACACACTCAGTCAATCACACGCACCCAAGCTGGAAAAGTCAAACAGGCTTCTTGTTCAGTGGGCCAAATTGCTTCCAATTCACCTCCAAATTGGGTCAGACACCCCCATTGTTTGTATTCTTTTTTTTATTTCCTTTTCTTTTCTTTTAATTATTTTAATTGTTTCTTTAATTTCATAAATTAATTTTCATAATATAAAATACAAAAAAAATCAAAAATATTTATTTATTAGTATTAATTTCATTATTATTATTTTTGTAAATAAATGTTAAATAATTAATTTAGTTAAATTAGGTTTTGAAACTTAAATCTTTTTCTTAACAAATTAAAATATGTAGAAATTAGGGTTTTAACTTTTCATCATTTTTTTTAATAAATAATTTTCTCATTATTATTATTATTAATTATTAAATATTTTTGTAAATAAATATGTATATTAAATATTTAGTAAATTAGGGTTCAACTTTAATCTTTTTTCATTAATAATTAAAATAACTTAGAATTAGGGTTTCTTTTAATTTTAATTTTTTATTTTCTTTATTTTCATTAAATACCCAAAAACATAAACAACATTCCTTTTCTTAATTAAATAATTAATTAACATTTAATTTCAATTTAATTTCAAAAGGGTCCAATGCCCTCGAACATCCTATTTTTATTCTTTTTCGCGCATTCATTCTTATTTATTTTCTTGTAAATATTATGTAATTGCTCAAGCCTTGTAATAGTAATTAGGTTTTACTTTTCGCATTTTTATTAAAAACGGGTCTTTGTTAATTTGGCGATGTATAGACCCGCGCCTTGTAATAGCGTAGGATTTTACTTTCCGCACTTTAATTTTCGCACTCTTAAAACTGCTAAACTTTGCATGAAAGAATGTATGGCCCAAATTAAAAACAAGCTTAGATCACCACAAATGCATGATCAAAGACAAATATTAAACTGAAAACAACACACAAATTCACACACCACTCTTAGGGTACGCCTCACTGTTGCCTTGCCCTCGAAACATGGTCGTCGAGTATAGGACGTTTTAGTAAGTCCTTATGTCCATGATCCATGGCATAGGGGTAGCTTCTAAGGTGTCCTACTGTTGCTCTGGTGACCACACTGTCCCTACAAACGAATTGACTCGAACACCTCCAACGGTGGTGCTACCTACCTCTCAATGGTGGGATGGCACTACCTTAAGGACCTTTACACAGCCTAATTCCTTAGGGTAGGTAGATGACTCATAGATACTTGCTCTAATTCAAAACAAATCAAAACTCTTTTCACACTGACATTTTCAAAAGCTTTCAAAATAATTTTTCAAACACTCTTGAGGACTGATACAAGAGTCGATCTGAAATCTTTAAACGAAACTTTTCCAAACCCACTCACAATTGAAAAGCAAACACTTTTGAAAACACAAATGAGCAAGTATCTAAGAGCCCATGGATAACCATGGATAGAAAGGGTGCTAACACCTTCCCTTTCTATAAATCTACCTCCCGAACCGAGAAACTATCTCATAAGGAATTTTGCTGTGCTTTTGTCCTGTCCATGTTGGAGAAAATAAAAGACGGTGGCAACTCTTGCTTCCGCGACATTTCGCGAACCAGCATTAAACAGTCAGTTCCAGATCCACCGATCACAGAACTGGCGACTCTACTGGGGACACTTTTAAAGTGAGGTGTACCTTAGGACTAAGATCACTTGTGTTTTCAATTGCTGTGTTTGTTTGATTTATATTTGTGGGCATTACATCGGAGTTACATAGATCCTAACCCGGATCTGGGGATACCTTGTTAGGTAGCATAAGCTGTGAGGGACCTGTCCGGCGTAGACCGACACGGGTGAAGCAGTGGCTACGTTGGTGTGGCACCTTAGTCTGTACCGATATCCCTTGTGTCACAACGAGGAGAATATGGGTCTTCTGAGGAGTCATTAAGCACCAACCTACCTTAGAACCTTAAATGACCCAACTTGGCCAATAGAACAGTAGCAGTATGCTACGCCCATTGAGGCTAAACTCTCGTGATGGTTCTGGCTGTAAGAAAAGATTGCGATGCTGGAGTTATGACCGATTGAGGGTAGTCAGTGATATTGGAATCCTCTAGAACCCGGTTACTTCTGATAGGACAGGTTTTAACCAAAAAACTGAAAGAGGGTAATACCTAGACCCCATGCTGGCCTAAACCCTAAGGGCTTGTCTTGTGTGACTTGTGTGCTTTATCATGTTTGCCTCTGTGAATATTTGTGGTGTGCTTTATCATAACATCATGCCATCATAAACATTGCATGCATCCTGCATAAGGACTGACCATTTCAAAGACAAGAGGGTTTCACCTTTGCTCTGTTTTGTAGGACATCATGATGCCTATGCGAAGGAACACTATCCGGTTCAATTTTGTTCACCCACCCGAGTTGCTTGAAGAGTTGGTTAGCAGAATTCCAAATACTACTTCCTTCATCCAGAGGCATGGTTCTCTTCTCAGTTTAGTAACGGCAAAGTAGGACCAACAACTGATGAGCGTCCTGACCCCGTTTTATGACCCTCTGTACCAGTGCTTCACCTTTCAAGACTTCCAGCTGGTCCCTACCCTGGAAGAGTTCTCTGATTTTCTTGGCACCCCTATCTTGGATCAGACTCCCTACACTGGTTGGGAAAAGACTCTTAGGCTTGAGGAGATTGCTGCAGCTCTTCCTTTGACCCACAAAGAAGTAATGGACAACTGGGTGACTAGAAGCGGAGTTAAGGGTTTCTTGGCCAAGTTTCTGGTTGGTAAGGCTAACAGTTTCTGGAATGACTTGGACTTTAGGGCGTATGAAGACATTCTGGCTCTCTTAATCTATGGTCTAGTCTTGTTTCCTAATCCTGATAACTTCATTAATGTCACTGCCATAAGGATCTTCATGTCTCGGAACCCTGTGCCCACTCTCTTGGGTGATATCCTGCAACAACTCTATGCTCGTACTGCCCGAAGACGAGGAACTCTGTGGTGTTGTATTCCTTTGTTAGTGAGGTGGTTTATTTCGCACCTCCCTAAGTTCGTGCTGAAGAACAAAGAAGGAAGAGGTTGGGCTCATAGGTTAATGTCTCTCACTGACAAGGACATCATTTGGACTCTCAGAGGTTTGGATGAGGTAGCTGTTATTGATCGTTGCGGAGAATATCCTAATGTTCCTTTGATTGGTACCCAAGGAGGAATCTCTTATAATCCATGTCTAGCTCTCCGACAGTTTGGAAGAGCCAGAAGAGTAGGGCCTCATGAGATGTTGGTGCCTCACATCAGTTTTGAGTTTCAGGTAGATAGTGACGAGCTGCGCCGTAGGTTCATCAAGGCTTGGGACAGAATTCACAAAGCTAACCCACAAGAGTTGGGGCCAAAGACTTCTCTACCTATGGAAGCCTACTACAAATGGGTCTGCATCCGTGCTCAGAAGTTAGGTATGCCGTACGAAGCTGTCAGACCCATCATTCTTGAGTATCTTGATAGAGATGGGGTTCCTCCAACTGTTCTCCCTCCTCAGATACCTACCGATCTTGATACACTAAAGAGGTCTTGGACGCAACTGCGATAAGAACGGGATTCTTATCAGAAAAAGTTCAACGAGCAGGAATTGAAGATCCAGAAGCTGACAAAGCAGTTGGAGAATGAGCGATCTTTGAATGACTACATCCGTACTGAGAAGAGGAGACCCTGGGATCAATGATGAGCTTTGGATGTTCTTACAGTTTTATTTCCCTTTTCAGTATTTTCACTTTTATGTAACGCCTAAGGGCAACCTGTTGAACAATTTAAATTTCAAAGTTGAATCTAATGAAGTGTGTTCCTTTTTGTTTACAAAGTTGATTCCCGATTGTCTTTGAAAACATAAATCATACGCATTCCATTCATCATATGCATAGCAGGTACTCTTCTTTTCAGGTTGCTTAATGTTCTTCACTGTTTATTTCAGCATCATGAACCCTGAATCATCTACCGAGCAGTCCATTAAGGCCCTTCAGGCTCAAAACGCCCAATTTCAAGAGCTGATTATGGGTTTGGCCCAAGGTCAAGAGGAGTTGAAGGCTCTGCTGGTCAAGAAGAAGAAGAAGAGAACTGTTCTATTCAACACGGGCCGGAGGTTTGGTAACACACTGCAGAATGAGGTTGTTGATCAAGCTGGTTCTTCTGTAGGCAAAGGCAGTCCCCAGGGGGGAAGGGCTCCAAGTCCGGTGGTCTCTGACAACGAGACTGATTTTAACGAGGAGCAGTATCCTCCAGCTAAAGACAGGTACAAGCAGTTGGAAGACCGTCTGAATGCCATGGAAATTCAACAAGTGCCTGGTTTGGATTTCGGAGACTTGGGTCTATCTTCTGGTGTGGTCATCCCACACAAGTTCAAAGCACCATCTTTCGCAAAGTATGACGGGGCGTCCTGCCCTAAGCTACATCTCAGATCTTATGTACGGAAGATTCAACCATACATTGTGGACAAGAACTTGTGGATCCACTTCTTCCAGGAGAGTCTTTCAGGGACTCATCTCGAATGGTTCTATCAGTTGGATGGAACCAAGGTTCGTAACTGGGAGGAGCTGGCTACTGCTTTTTACAAGCAGTATCAATATAATGCCGACCTCGCTCTTACACGTACCCAGCTCCAGGGTATGTCGCTAGGATCGGGAGAAGGTTTTAAAGAGTATGCACAGAAGTGGAGGGACCTGGCTGGCAGGGTGCAGCCACCATTAACCGACCGTGAATTGGTAGATATGTTCTTGGGGATTCTATCCGGGCCGTTCTTCAATCATCTCATTGGCAATTCATCTGCAGGGTTCACATATCTCATTCTGACTGGGGAAAGGATAGAGGCTGGTATGAAGTCAGGAAAGATTCAGAAAGGTGCATCCTCAAGTTCTGAGAAGAAACCTTTTAAAAAGGAAGCCAGTGTTGTGTATGGGCCTAGGAGGCAAGACAAACCAGAACGCCGCCAAGTTGTCAACGCGGTGGTGATTGCTAAGCCTGCTGCCGCTCCTCGGCAACCCAACCAACCAAGGGGTGAAAGACCCAGAAGAGAATTCACTCGGCTGAGTATGACCTTGTCACAAATCTTGCCACAACTGCTATCGACCAACTTGGTGACCGTCAGAGAGGCTCCGAAGGTTGTGAATACTGCATCTCCTAAGTATAATCCAAATGCCCGCTGTGCTTATCACTCCGATAGCCCGGGGCATTCTACTGATGATTGCTGGGCCCTAAGGAATAAGGTGCAGGACCTTATCGATGCGAAGGAAATACAGTTTGAGGCCCCTGAGAGGCCAAATGTTGTGACTGCTCCTATGCCCCAGCATGGAGTAAATGCTGTTGATGAAGACTTGTATGCCATTTCTGTGGATGATGTTGCTACCCCTCTATTGACTGTTAAGAGGAACCTGTTGCTGGCCGGTTTATTTCCAGGTTGTAGCAAGGGTTGCCTTATGTGTGCTGTTTCCCCTACTAGTTGTCCGTTGCTGAAGTCAGGCGTCCAAAGCCTGATGGACAGCAAAGAGATTCTGTTCAAGAAGACCGCTGTTCCTTTTGTTCCCTCTGAAGAAGTATCTGTCATCACAATTTCAACAATCCTGCCAAGGCTCCCCCGAGGAAGCCAGTCAAGATCACGTCCGTTGCACCCATTATCATTACTATTCCGGGGCCCCTCCCCTATGAATCTGACAAGGCTGTCCCATGGCACTATGGGGCAGATGTATATGTACTTGGAGTGAAGCAGGAGTTCAACACCGGTACCAACATCAACAATATCACCGGTCCAGCCAAGGTTACCCGCAGTGGCAGACTCTTCTCGCCTGACATTACTCCACCAGTTATTCGAAGACCTCTCATAATAACGCCTGCAAGTGCGCCTGTTCCTACTTCTGATCAAGTTGCTTCCCCTGCTGCCGAGTCATCTAACACTCGGGGCAAAGGGATTGATGATGAGCCTGCCCGGATGGAGGCACCGAAGACTGTGAATGTTAAAGCCTCCCAGCAAGAGATGGAGGAAATTCTTAAGATAATCAAGAAGAGTGACTTCAACGTCGTTGAACAGCTGGGGCATACCCCCTCCAAGATCTCTATGCTATCATTGCTGCTGTGTTCAGAGGCCCATGCCAAGGCCCTGATTTCATTTCTGAAGACGGCCCATGTGCCATAAGAGACATCTGCAGATCAATTCACTGACTGTGTGGCCAATTTGACAGCTGACAATGGTTTGGGTTTCTCGGATGCTGATCTTACTGTTAAGGGAAAGAACCACAATGATGCCCTGCATGTCTCCATTGAATGCAGGGGCACTACTCTCGCGCACGTGTTGGTGGACACTGGTTCTTCCCTGAATGTATTGCCCAAGAAGGCCTTAGACCGGTTGGATTGTGAGGGCCTGGAGTTGAAGCCTAGTAACATCATTGTTAGAGCCTTTGACGGGTCGAAGAGGATGGTTCATGGTGAAGTAGACATTCCTATTCGTGTGGGTTCTCAAGTATTTGACTCAACGTTCTATGTGATGGATATCCGTCCGTCTTATTCCTGTTTGTTGGGTCAACCTTGGATTCACAAAGCTGGGGCGATGACCTCCACTCTACACCAGAAGCTCAAATACCCTGTCAGAGGGAAGATCGTTACTGTGCAAGGTGAGGAAGAATACATGGTTAGTCATCTGAATTCCTTCCGGTATATTGAGATGGACGAGGAGTTTATTGAAACCCCCTTTCAGCATTTTGAAGAGGTACCTCCAACATTGGCAGCAGCGGAAGTAGTAACTGAAGAGGGTTCTCCTTTGAAGATGGCCTCCTTAAAGGACGCTCGGGCTGTAATTGAGAAAGGTAAATGTGCTAACTGGGGCAGGCTCCCTGATTTTACTCCTAAGACTGATAAGTTTGGGCTGGGTTTTACTGCAGAGGCTCAGAGGGCTGTACGTAAAGCTAGGATCGGAAGACCTCCCGTGTTCATCACCAACCCGGGAGTGAATGCTATAGAGGGCGATGCGGAGGAATTAGAGTTCGATAGCTGGATCTACCCGACGACTGATGGTGAACTGACCAATTGGACCGCAAAAGATCACATACCTGTTACTTTTGTTACGCAGTAATGAATTCCTTTGTTTCTTTAATTTGTAATAAACGATAAATCGAAACTTTATGGCCTGATGTCTTACCCGGGGCACCGTTGGCTTCATTTGTGAGGGCTTATTAACTGTCATTTCCATATGTCATGAATAAAAGCATTGGACGTTTTTCGCATTTTCAAATCTTGTGCTCCCTTTCTTTCTTTCTTTCTTTATATTGCAAAACAGCTATATTTACACACACTCACTCATACAGGTTTCAATCCACTCTGGATCTCACTGGTAACGACTCTGCTACCGCCAGTTATGACTTCGAAAATCCGATCAACTTAGCCGAAGACGAAGGTGAAGATGATTGCGAAGTGCCTGGCGAGCTTGCAAGACTGTTACTCCAGGAAGAGAGGGCCATTCAGCCACATGAAGAGCCAGTGGAAACGATAAATCTGGGTACTGAGACAGATAGAAAGGAAGTTAAGATTGGTGCCAATCTGGAGCTCAGCGTGAAACAACGGTTGGTTCAGATGTTACATGATTATGTGGAGATCTTTGCCTGGTCTTACGAAGACATGCCTGGGTTGGATACCGACATTGTGGTCCATCACTTGCCTACCAAGGAAGAATGCCCTCCGGTTAAACAAAAGGTCCACCGTATGCGTCCAGAGATGTCCGAGAAGATCAAAGTTGAGGTTATGAAGCAATTTGATGCCGGGTTTCTTGCAGTGACTTCTTACCCTCAGTGGGTTGCCAACGTGGTTCCGGTGCCGAAGAAAGATGTCAAGGTCCGAATGTGTGTTGATTACAGGGATTTGAACAGGGCCAGCCCCAAGGATGACTTCCCCTACCTCACATTGATGTTCTAGTTGACAATACTGCTCAGTACAAGGTGTTCTCCTTCATGAATGGTTTTTCAGGTTACAATCAGATCAAGATGGCTCCTGAAGATATGGAAAAGACTACCTTTGTTACTCAGTGGGGCACCTTCTGCTACACGGTCATGCCTTTCGGGTTGAAAAATGCTGGGGCAACCTACCAACGTGCCATGGTTGCTTTATTTCATGACATGATCCATCATGAGATTGAAGTGTATGTCGACGATATGATTGCAAGGTCCCAAACTAAGGAGGAAACCCTTGACCATCTACAGAAGCCGTTTGACCGTCTGAGGTTGTACAAGCTAAGATTGAACCCAAACAAGTGCACCTTCGGGGTAAGATCTGGAAAATTGTTGGGCTTCGTCGTAAGTGATAAAGGTATCCAAGTGGACCCTGCCAAGGTTAAAGCCATATAAGAGATGCCAACTCCCAAGACAGAGAAAGAAGTCAGAGGCTTTCTAGGACGTCTGAATTACATTGCCCGATTCATCTCGCATCTAACTGCTACTTGTGAACCAATCTTCAAGCTGCTGAAGAAAGATCAGGTAGTACGTTGGAACGATAAATGTCAGGCCGCTTTTGACAAAATCAAAGAGTATCTCCAAGAACCACCCATTCTTATGCCACCGGTTGAAGGGAGACCTCTAATACTATACCTGACAGTACTTGACAACTCAATGAGGTGTGTGCTGGGGCAGCATGACGAGTCTGGCCGAAAAGAGCACGCCATTTATTACCTTAGCAAAAAGTTTACCAACGGTGAGACCCGATACTCACTGCTCGAGAAAACTTGCTGCGCTTTGGTATGGGCTGCTTGCCGGCTGAGACAGTATATGCTGACTCACACTACTTTGTTGATCTCAAAGATGGATCCAATAAAGTACATATTTGAAAAGCCTGCTCTGTCTGGGAGAATAGCAAGATGGCAGATGATCTTGACGGAATACGACATCCAGTATACAACTCAGAAAGCTATCAAAGGAAGTGTATTGGCAGATCACTTGGCACACCAGGCAGTAGACGACTATCAGTCAATGAACTTTGAATTTCCTAACGAGAGCATCATGATAGTGACTGATTGTGAAGTACCTGGACCGGATGAAGGACCTGAGGAAGGATCCCGATGGTCTATGCACTTTGACGGAGCCTCCAACGCTTTAGGTAACGATATTGGCGCTGTGATCATATCCCCTCAAGGCACTCATACTCCACTCACCGCCCGGCTATGTTTCAATTGCACCAACAACATGGCGGAGTATGAGGCATGAATCATGGGTCTTCAAGCTGCGATTGACTTAAGGATCAAGTTTCTGAGTGTCTTCGGAGATTCCGCTCTCGTGATCAATCAGATCAAAGGCGAGTGGGATACGAAACATCCGAATCTTATTCCTTACAGAGAATATGTGTTGACATTGATCCCCCACTTCACAGAGATAACTTTTGATCATTTCCCAAGAGAGGAGAATCAGTTGGCGGACGCGTTGGCTACGATGTCTTCTATGTTCAAAGTCAAGTGGGACAATGAGGCTCCCCGGATCATTATCTGGAAACTGGATGAACCGGCATATTATTGTGATCTTGAGACCGAGTTAGTAACTGAAAAACCATGGTATCATGAAGTAAAGAGGTACCTGGAAGCTCAAGAATATCCCGAGGGTGCATCTGTCAATGACAAGAAGTTCCTGAGAAGGTTCGCTGCAAAGTTCTTCCTTAGCAATGACATTCTATACAAGCGAAACCATGATTCAACCTTATTGCGTTGTGTGGATAAAGCTGAAGCAGAAAGGATCATGGCAGAGCTACATGAAGGTACCTTTGGAACACATTCCAGTGGACACACCATGGCAAAGAAAATCCTTCGGGCAGGATATTTCTGGTCCACAATGGAAGCCGACTATTACCAACACTCTCGGACATGTCACAAATGCCAGATATATGCAGATAAGGTGCACGTTCCTCCAAACGTCCTGACTGCACCTTGGCCTTTTGCAATGTGGGGCATTGATATGATCAACGAGATTAAACCTACGGCATCCAACGGGAATTGCTTCATCCTGGTGGCGATTGACTACTTCACAAAGTGGGTCGAAGCAGCTTCCTACGCTACGGTAACCAAGAACGTTGTGGCACGGTTCATTCGGCATAACCTGATCTGTCGATACGGTGTACCTGAAAGGATCATTACAGACAACGGTACCAATCTTAATAACAAGATGATCACTGAGCTCTGCGAGCAATTCAAGATACAGCACCACAACTCTTCTCCTTACCGGCCGAAGATGAATGGGGCTGTAGAAGCAGCTAATAAGAATATCAAGAAAATTGTGCAGAAGATGACAGTGACCTATAAAGATTGGCACGAGATGTTACCGTTTGCTCTTCATGGGTACCGTACCTCAGCAAGGACATCAACCGGGGCAACTCCTTTTTCATTTGTCTACGGCATGGAGGCAGTCTCGCCGATTGAAGTGCAGATACCCTCTCTCCGGATAATGAAGGATGCAGATCTGAGTGAAGATGACTGGATCCAGACACGACTTGATCAGTTAAACCTGATTGACGAAAAGAGACTTACTGCTATTTGTCATGGTCAAACGTACCAAAAGCGGATGATCAGAGCATTTAACAAGAAAGTCAGACCACAAGAGTATCAAGTTGGGGATCTGGTAATCAAACGCATCATCCTTCCTCAGAGTGATCCCAGGGGCAAATGGACCCCTACGTACGAAGGGCCATTTGTGGTTAAACATGTGTTCTCAGGAGGAGCCATGATCCTAACCACCATGGATGGTGACGACCTTCCTCACCCCGCTAATGCAGACATAGTAAAAAGATACTACGCATGATAAAAGACCCGCTAGGTTGACATACCTAGGCAAAAATTAGGGCTTCCCGGCGAACCAAAAGGGTTCGGGCAAAATGAGGGATGAAATGAAAAAAATCTGTACACCCGGCAAGTCGAAAACCTGAAAAGGCGGCTTGGGCAAAAATGGGTATCCCGGTGGACTGAAAACCCGAAAGGGCGGTCCAGGCAAAAGTTAGGGATTAAAGCGTAATATTATGTCTCATTAGATCACTTTGCATCCAGAATCCGGTATCAACTATCAAGTTCAAACGGCATCGATCAATCAGCTTCATCGTCAACTGAGCAGCAAAGTGATGAGACGCTCGAAGATATAAAGGCGATAGCAGAGTTGGAACCCAGTGGGATTATTCTTTTCACATAGCTGTTTTGTTTTTCACAAAATTGTATAAACTCTGTTGTTCGGCGGCGTTCTCTTACTAGGACGTCAGCCTCTTGTACAAAAACGCCTATTTACAGACAATTCAAAAATCAATACAAATTCACTTTTCAGATCAAATGGCCATTTGTTTTTCCTTTTTCTATTTTGTTTTGCGAAGAACGTCCAAGGTTCAATTTGTGATATATGCATTTGACACTAATTGCTAACTCATAAATATTTGCATGCGAAACAAAGGATTAATTACAGGTAACATTAGAAACAGGGGCAATAATGAGTTGTCTAAGCGATCTAATTGCTCTGTCCACCAAGGTACCAAGGTAAGTTCAGCTGAAGAACATAACCAAGATATCTTAATTCCCCAGAGAGTGAGCCAGCAAGTCAACACTCTCCCCAAGCAGAGTTAGCCTACTCAGTCAGCCTTAAGGAAGTTGGATATTCCCAGCAGATCTCAACATTCCTCAGCACAGTATACAAACATTCTTAACAAGCATCCCCGGCAGTCTTGATCTAAGATTGTTCCCCGGAGGTATACCAGGCATTCAGTGGAGCCACTTCCCCAATACATCTCAAAAATTTCCCCCAGGGGAGTCCAGTCCGAAAGTTTCCCCAGGAAAGTGGAGCCCATCTCCCCAGTAGGAAGCTTATCCCTAGTAGATTCTGGAAGCTTATCCCCTGCAGAGCACGAACGCGTCTCCCGGCTTTATTCAGAAGGTTATTTCCCCACCAGGATATAACTGGTTTATCCTCAGCCAATAACCACGGAAAGATCATCCCCGGCGAAGTCTTCCTATTCCCCAGCGGAGTTCATCAATTCCTTCAACATAACATAACAATGGTATCCCCAGCGGAGTTATCATCAAATCTCAGCAAAGTATCTCTCTCCCCACAGAGCATCTCCCCGCAGAGTAATCTATTCGCCAAGTTTATTTCCCAACGAAGTCATCTTCTCCTACCGGTATTCTTGCAACCATCATCCCCAGCGGAAACAACGAAGCACTATTCTTCAACATCAGCCCAGGATTCAACTTCCCGGCACTCGTCAAGGATTCATTTTCCTAGACGAACATACATTTTATAAACATCACATCTTCATACATTATAGCATGCATATACGCATCATGAACATATAATCTCATCACGCATGTCATACATCCTGACATCGCATACCACTAACGTTTTGTCTTTTCAGGACAAAGGTTAATACAAAGATGATTACTATCAACGGTCGCAACTAAAGATCCGATTCCTGTATCTTTCCAGGGTGTATTTGTTGACGACTGATTCCAGACTCGATTCCTGTATCTTGCCAGGGCACGTCTGAAGAGTTTGAGGATCTGATTCATGTATCTTGCCAGGGTGTATCTGTTGACGACTAACAATACCAGACTTGATTCCTGTATCTCGCCAGGGCACGTCTGAAGAGTTTGAGGATCCGATTCCTGTATCTTGCCAGGGTGTATCTGTTGACGACTAACAATACCAGACTCGATTCCTGTATCTCTCCAGGGCACGTCTGAAGAGTTTGAGGATCCGATTCCTGTATCTTGCCAGCGTGTATCTGTTGACGACTAACAATACCAGACTCAATTCCTGTATCTCGCCAGGGCACGTCTGAAGAGTTTGAGGATCCGATTCCTGTACCTTGCCAGGGTGTATCTGTTAACGACTAACATTACCAGACTCGATTCCTGTATCTCGCCAGGGCACGTCTGAAGAGTTCGAAGATCCGATTCCTGTATCTTGCCAGGGTGTATCTGTTGACGACTAACATTACCAGACTCGATTCCTGTATCTCTCCAGGGCACGTCTGAAGAGTTCGAAGATCCGATTCCTGTATCTTGCCAGGGTGTATCTGTTGACGACTATATTCTCCGGACTCAATTCCTGTATCTTGCCAGGGCACGTCTGAAGAGTTTAAAGATTCCATACCTGTATCCAGCCAGGGCACATCTACATGAAGAGTTTGAAGATCAACTCCTGTAACAGGCCAGGTAATTATTTTCTTTCTCAGGTACGCAAGTTCTCGCTAAGGAATCTCTTACGCGATCAACACCTAGATGGCATCTGTAAGCCCATCCACATACCAACAATCTCCAAATGGCATCTATAAGCCCATTCCCGACAAGGTACTGTCACACTTTCAGATGGCATCTACAAGCCCATCCTCCTATCCACTATCTCTCCAAATGGCATCTGTAAGTCCATTCCCGCTATCACACTGCTGATACTCAACTATGTGAGTGCAAATTTCTGGGCACTCCAGTGTTCAATCATCTTCCACCTTCGGATTACGAAAGGCACGCCAGCCAATCTACATCCTCAGGTTTAAGAAGATTGAACAGGGGCAACTGTTGTACCCCAAAATTTGCCCTCCCATATTCTTCAAGATTTGCCAAGATCAAGGTTCAAAATCTCCCAAGGATTGCACAGTCCAATTGCCTCCTAACAGTCAAAATTAGGGTTTTGGTTATGGCAAAGAAATTGAAGTTTTCAAGGGTCCAATCAAGTCCCATATGCCCACATATATTGTAAAGCATCCTTATGCCAAATTTCAGGACTCACAGCATCAAATTGCACAGTCAAAAACCCTAAATGCTTCACAGTCAACTGCAGGGGCAAAATGGTCATTTGACAGTCAAAAGTCAAAATTTTTGGTCAACATCTTATTTTGAAGCCACAAACATCATTTGATCAATTCTTGATCATGATTCTCAAAGCATGGCTCAAAAAGTCTTAAGATGCAAAAGGTTCTATTTTTGGACAGTTGAAAAAGTCAACTGCAAATTGACCAGGGCATAACTTCTTCATGGTTTATCAGAAAAATTCCATCCAATGCTCATTTTGAAGAGAATTACATTTCCTACAACTCATCTTCACACTTCAAGTCCAAGAAATTCTCTCACAAAAAGTTATCAATTTCAACATTATAGGTCATTTTCAAAAGTCAACAAAAAGGCACTTTAAGTCAAAGACCATAACTTGAGATTGGTAAATCAAAATGACATGGGACCAAAGGCATTGGTTAGAGGACTTCAATACCTTTCCAGAATGTCCAAGAACATGATCAAAGCTTCAAAATTGAGCAAGATATGCCTTGTAGAAGTTGGGAAATTTTTGGGAATTTTGAAAAGTCAACTTTGCACAAAAGGCTTCAAAAATGCTAATGGGCCTCAATTTCTTTCATGAATCATTACCCAAAAGCTATGCACGACCCATTAAGCTAAAAGGGAGTTATTTTCTTATTTTTAATTAATTAATTGAATTTTTAATCTTATTAATTCATTTAATTAAATTTAATTATGAGAAAAATACTAAACAATGTTTTTAAATCTTTTTGTGCAGCAAATTCTTCCATTATGTGCTAAGGATTTCGTTTCACATTCAAAAAGGCAATATCTTTCACAATTGGCAAGAGTTTCATGGCAAAAAGATTGAAAAAGATTGGATTTTATATGATTGGAAATCAAATATCAAAATCATAAATGGATGGATTTTGGGCTGGCTTTTTGACCTAATTTTATTCACTTACTTATGCACAACTAAAACCTAATGCATTGGACACAAAATATTGCACACAAGCTGCAGAACCAATTTACAATTTTTGCCAAAAACCTTAAAACTGATTTGATACCTAGAGCTCGTTTCAAAGCACAAGAAGCCTTCCATTGTCTTCCTGACATTGCTAGGAACGTGTTGCAATCAAGAACATGCCTCCACACTCAAAGAATTGGTAGAACGACATCACACTTTTCTCAAACTTGTCCATTATCGTTTTTCAATTCTCATGCATTATTCACATGTTTTAAATGTTGATTTCTACTAATATTGATGTTCTGAAGCGAATGGTACTATTTAATTGAATTAACAACGCCTAAACCAAGATCTGCCATGGATGTGTTCTAGGGTTTCAGAAGTTTTAAATTAGGGGTTTACACATATGGTAAAATCAGACCACAAAAACTATGCCATTGAATTCGTGACAGGAAGACGAATCAAAATCACACCTCGCGCCCTTTTTATAATTGCCCATTGTCTAATCGCTATTTTTCCTGGTCTTGTTTAGTGGGGGTTTAAAACCCCCGCTATTTGTTTATGTTACAGGCAGAAAAAGGAAGACGAAGCTGGCGTGCCATAACATGATAGGACAATTCAAATACTGGCGCGCTTTTCTTTGTTCAGATCACTAACCATTGTTTTTATATATTATATTCTCCATTCATTATATTAACAAATGCGCTAAATGGCTCAGTTGGTAGCTGAGGTGGCTTGCAGGTACTGGGACCTGGGTCCGATTCCCAGGTCCCCTCATATATTTCATAATTTTTCCATTAACATGCTTCCATGCAGCGTTCGTTCAAAGGACCACCATATGTCCCAACGCTCAGGCCTGCCAAGTGTCCCTGATGATCAATCCAAAGGCCAGCACGTGAAGACTACCATACACACTCAGTCAATCACACGCACCCAAGCTGGAAAAGTCAAACAGGCTTCTTGTTCAGTGGGCCAAATTGCTTCCAATTCACCTCCAAATTGGGTCAGACACCCCCATTGTTTGTATTCTTTTTTTTATTTCCTTTTCTTTTCTTTTAATTATTTTAATTGTTTCTTTAATTTCATAAATTAATTTTCATAATATAAAATACAAAAAAAATCAAAAATATTTATTTATTAGTATTAATTTCATTATTATTATTTTTGTAAATAAATGTTAAATAATTAATTTAGTTAAATTAGGTTTTGAAACTTAAATCTTTTTCTTAACAAATTAAAATATGTAGAAATTAGGGTTTTAACTTTTCATCAATTTTTTAATAAATAATTTTCTCATTGTTATTATTATTAATTATTAAATATTTTTGTAAATAAACATGTATATTAAATATTTAGTAAATTTGGGTTCAACTTTAATCTTTTTTCATTAATAATTAAAATAACTTAGAATTAGGGTTTCTTTTAATTTTAATTTTTTATTTTCTTTATTTTCATTAAATACCCAAAAACATAAACAACATTCCTTTTCTTAATTAAATAATTAATTAACATTTAATTTCAATTTAATTTCAAAAGGGTCCAATGCCCTCGAACATCCTATTTTTATTCTTTTCGCGCATTTATTCTTATTTATTTTCTTGTAAATATTATGTAATTGCTCAAGCCTTGTAATAGTAATTAGGTTTTACTTTCCGCATTTTTATTAAAAACGGGTCTTTGTTAATTTGGCGATGTATAGACCCACGCCTTGTAATAACGTAGGATTTTACTTTCCGCACTTTAATTTCCGCACTCTTAAAACTGCTAAACTTTGCATGAAAGAATGCATGGCCCAAATTAAAAACAAGCGTAGATCACCACAAATGCATGATCAAAGACAAATATTAAACTGAAAACAACACACAAATTCACACACCACTCTTAGGGTACGCCTCACTGTTGCCTTGCCCTCAAAACGTGGTCGTCGAGTATAGGACGTTTTAGTAAGTCCTTATGTCCATGATCCATGGCATAGGGGTAGCTTCTAAGGTTTCCTACTGTTGCTCTGGTGACCACACTGTCCCTACAAACGAATTGACCCGAACACCTCCAACGGTGGTGCTACCTACCTCTCAATGGTGGGATGACACTACCTTAAGGATCTTTACACAACTTAATTCCTTAGGGTAGGTAGATGACTCATAGATACTTGCTCTAATTCAAAACAAATCAAAACTCTTTTCACACTGACATTTTTAAAAGCTTTTAAAACAATTTTTCAAACACTCTTGAGGACTGATACAAGAGTCGATCTGAAATCTTTAAACGAAACTTTTCCAAACCCACTCACAATTGAAAAGCAAACACTTTTGAAAACACAAATGAGCAAGTATCTAAGAGCCCATGGATAAACATGGATAGAAAGGGTGCTAACACCTTCCCTTTCTATAAATCTACCTCCCGAACCGAGAAACTATCTCATAAGGAATTTTGCTGTGCTTTTGTCCTGTCCATGTTGGAGAAAATAAAAGACGGTGGTGACTCTTGCTTCCGCGACATTTCGCGAACCAGTGTTAAACAGTCAGTTCCAGATCCACCGATCACACAGAGCATCATTATGATTCCTCCCTTTCGGTGTCAGATCCGCATCTGAAAAACCTAACCCATTGTCAGTAGTCAGGCTAGCCACGCAATCTTTGAACTGATATGCGGAAGTTTCCTACGGCACATGCGCAGTTTTGAGAAATGCAATCAAAGCCTTCGCATGGGCTTCAGAACATAACAGTAGAGACAACATGGAGATCTTTGACAGGGTCTGCCCCAGCTGCTCGACCATATTGTAATCGCTCTTCTTGAAAATTTTCAGGATTTCCTCTATTTCTTGTTTAGAGGCTTCTACAACGATTTTCTTAGGTGCCTCCGTTCGGGCAGGCTCACCTATGCTTTCTTTGCCCCGAGTCCCAGATGGCTCAGCGACAGGGGTAATGACTGGATTGAGAATTGGAACAGTAGTTGATGCACTAGCAGATGAAATGACAACAAGTTTGTGGACAGTCGGAGGAGAAATCTCGAGAGAAAAGAGTCTTCTACTTCTGGTGACCTTACTGGTCCCGACAATATTAATGATATCAGTATCAACTTCTTCAGTCCTCAGATCTTGCTTAACACCATAGTAATATACATCAGTACCATAGTGCCAAGGGACAACTTTATCCGAAGTGTATGAGATGGGACCAGGAATAATGATTATTAATGGAGCAATTCTTGGAACAGGTGTAACCCTAACAGGTTTTCTCGAGGAAACCTTGGAAGGATTGGCGGAAATGGTGATAATGGAAACGTCTTCATTTGGAACAAACAGAAACATTGTCTTCTCAAACAAAATCTCTTTATTATCCATCAGGCGTTGAACACCTGATTTTAATAAACAACAACCGGAAGGCAAAATTGAACACACGTGGCAACCTTCACCACAACCCAGAAATAAACTGGCCAATAACAAATTCTTCTTAACTGTCATCAGAGGAGTAGAGATTTCTTCCACAGAGGTCACAAACGAATCGATGTCCACAACATTAACTCCACGACCATGTTTGGGCATGGGAGCAGTTATAACATTTAGCTTTTTCGAGGAATCAAACTCTATCTCCTTAGCTTCCAACAAATCTTGTACTTTATTCCTCAGAGCCCAGCAATCGTTTGTGTCGTGGCCTGGACTCTCCGAATGGTAGGCGTACCGCACGTTGGGATTGTATCTGGGAGAAGCAGTGTTTGGATTCTTGGGAGCCTCTCTCAAGGTTGCCAAGTTGGATTTCAATAGATGAGGTAGGACCTCAGCCAAAGTCATATTGATGCGGGTAAACTACCGTTGCAGTCTTTCCACCCTTTGTTGATTGTTGCGTTGTGGAGTAACTGCAGGTCTCGGTATCACTACAGCATTCACCGTTTGACGGTGTTTAGATCTGTTTTGGCCCCTCAGGCCAAATACTGCACCAGCTTCCTTCTTCCCAGCAAAAGGCTTCTTTACCGAACTCGAAGAGGTGTACTTCTGTATTTTACCATTTGGATACCAGCTTCTACTCTTTCTCCAGTCAGAATCAACTCAGTGAAACCAGATGACGAGCTCCCGATCAAGTGATTGAAAAATGGACTAGATAGCGTCCCTAGAAACATGTCAACCAACTCCCTATTAGACAAAGGGGGTTGGACTCTTCCATCCAAGTCTCTCCATTTTTTAGCATAGTCCTTAAAACCTTCACCTGCACCCATGGACATACCCTGGAGCTGAGTACGAGTGAGAGCAAGGTCGGCATTATACTGATACTGCTTGTAAAAGGAAGCAGCAAGGTCTTCCCAATTTCGGACACTGACTCCTTCCAACTGATAAAACCATTCAAGCTGAGTCCCTAACAGACTATCTTGAAAGAAGTGCACCCACAAATTTCTATCAGCAGTGTGGGGTTGGATCTTCCTAACATATGAGCGGAGATGGAGTTTTGGGCAGGATACTCCATCGTACTTGGCGAAAACCGAAGCAATGAACTTATGAGGGATGACCACTCCTGATACCAGCCCTAATTCTCTGAAATCCAAACCAGGTATTTTCTGAATTTCCATAGCACTCAGCCAGTCTTCTAGCTGCTTGTACATATCTTCAGCAGGAGGATATTGCTCATCATCGTAATTCGTATCGTTATCAGAAACTGCAGGACTATGGTCCTTTGCTCTTTCTTGGTTCTCCCCGTCATTGGATGAGGAGGTCAGATCAGCTGGTTGTCTCAACCTTTCTCCGAATCTTCTACCCATGTTCAGAATTCCGACCTTCTTATTCTTCTTCTTTTCTTTCAGAATAAGGGTTTTCAGATCCTCTTGCCCCTTAGCCAGACTTATGAACATCTGTTGGAATTGGGCGTTTTGTGCTTGAAGATCTTTGATGGCTTGATCGAAAGACATTTCTGCTGTAATAAATAGCGAAGAAGATGAGAAACCTGTAATGGTACCTGTAATGATGTGCATGGTAATGGGATGCGCATGTAATGATTTCAAAGACTTTGGGAGATTTAAATTTGTAAACCAAAAAATAAACAAATCTTTATTAGCTTAAACTTTGAAAGGTTCAACAATACCTTTAAGGCGTTACAAAGAAGTAAATAAAACAAGATCTAAAACTAGAAAAAGAAAAATCAAAAGTCCCACGGGCTCTAGAGAGGTATTCTTGGACTTTTTAGAAAGATGAGGATGTCCTCTAAGCAACCCTTTTGGTCTCATCTCAATTGAGTCTTCCATGTTCATGTATGAAGCTTTGACCCAAAAGGTGTTTTTGTTGACTTTTCAATATGACCTATAATGTCAAAATTCATATATTTTTGTGAGTGCATATTTTGAACTTGGTAGATGAAGGTGAGTTGTAGGGAATTTCATACTCTTCAAAATGAGTTTTGGATGGGTCATTTCTGATAAAGTATGAGAAAGTTATGCTTGGTCAAAGTTGAGTTGACTTTTCCTATAAAACCCTAATTTAGCAACTTTTGGGTTTTGATGAATTGTGAGCAATCCTTGGTGAATAATGATCAACCCTTGATCAAATAATGAATGATACTTCAAAATGAGGATGTTTACCAAAAATCTTGAAGTTTGACTATATGTGGGCCACAATTGAATTTTGACCTAACACAATCGATTTTCAGGCCTTTGAGCAATTGACTGAGCAAACTTCCTCTGGAAGGATTGAAACTTGATATGGATGATCTTGAGAACATATTAGGACAATGGTGAGAATTTGGGATCCTTTGGACTCAAGCATCTTGATGTAAAATGAAACCCTAATTTGAGGTAGACTGCCTTAGGAGAGAGTTTGTCTGGTCAACTCTTGGACTTCCTTGAGCAATTTGAGGACCTCACTTGACATGTATTGAGAAATATGGGAGGGAAAATTTTGGGGTACAAAAAAAGGGAAGAACAAAGGTTTGGTTTTCTTTTTGGGATTTCTGGATTTTTACGAAGGGTTTCACAATTTTCTTGTCTCTCTTTTGATAATTTTCTCTCTCCAAAAGCCAGCCCCTTGAATGTGTGACGGAGCAAATTATTTACAGATGGGTTTGCTGTGGTTTTGAGGGGGGGGGGACAAATGAGATTTAAACCTTTTTGGTATACTGTTCCATTGCTTTTTAATCACAGTATTTGTATGCTAATTTGGTGCAAATATAGGGTTTGAGAAAAATGCAAGCGTGGACTAGATCAACAGTAATTTAGAGTGTTATGGCAGCTGGTTACAGGACTGTGCTATAGCAGTGCAGCAGGCTGTTCAAACAAGGTTTTGGAGCTTTATGATGTTCTGATTGAAGAATTATGTTCTGAACCATGTTTGCAACTTCTGACTGCAATTGCATGGAGGATGGTTCAGAAGTTCTGAAGTATCATATTCTCTTAACACTTAGAAAATTTTCTAAATGTTTAGAAATTTGATTTTTTTCAAAGTAATTTCTGAATTCTGATTTTTTTGATGAACCAAATTCATGTCTTGGTGAAATATAATTGTTAAAACTGTACTTTTGATCTAAAAGTCAAAGTTTGACTTTTCAGTGTGCTTTTGACCATTTTTCCCTTGTGAATGATTTTCTCTGAAAGTTGTAATTCAAGACTTGAAACTTGATAGAAGCAAATTTGATGGTTCAGGATGATCCTTTGAGAAACGAGAGGGCAAATTTTAGGGTACAACATGCGCATACGACTTTTCCCCGCCCATGTCATACGCATATCAAATGTGTAAGGCCAAAACAGCCACGTTCCATCTGCGTACCACCAGAGGGGATTTCCCCCAAAAACCCTTCTAGAATTTCCATACGCGTACTGGCTAGTCCATACGCGCGTGGCCTCTCATCATCCATGTACCATGCGCGTTCTGGTAGAAGGCCGTGATGGCTTGGGAACAGGGCGTGTACCATACGTGTACGGCCCCTGGGAACCTCCCCTATACGTGTATGGCCATTCTGCTACACAAAATCCTGTTTTTTGCACCAGTACGAATTCTGCTCGTTTTACACACTTCCAAGCTACCAATTTGACCCAAAACAATGTTTTTACACATAACAGCTTATAGACTTCATCTAGTTTCAATAATCACTTAATCTACAACAATCTTCTTCACCAAAAACTCACTCTTCATCATCTCTTATAGATCTACAATTTAAATTTAGGAATTTCATGGAACAATATAGCATCAAAGGTTATCAACAACAATCATTCATGGACATCAAATTATTCATAATTATACATAGGATCACATAGGTATATCATAAATCAACAAAAGGAATCATAATACACCAGATCTACACAAAACCCTAAGAGGGAAAGGAACCCTCACTACCCTTTCATGTTATAATCACCATTTAGAGAATCCATTCTCCCCCCTTATCTTGGTTTGGAGGTTTGATCCTTCAACAATGGTGGGATTCTCCTTGTCACCCTTTTTCCCTAACTTCTCTTCTCTTCTCTTCTTTTCACGTGACAACAATTTTTCCCAATTCTCTTTCTACTACTCTCTCTAATAATTCCTTATTATTATTTCCCAATAATAATAATAATAATAATAATAATAATAATAATAATAATATCATTAGTGGAAAATACTCCATTTAACCAACAAGTGATACTTTTATTAATAATAATGGGATATTTCATCCTTCATCAGAATTATCATTATTATAGTATTATTCAAAGCTTACTCCAATTATCGAATCATACTAAGTTCTCACACTCCCTTAGTCAAGCCAACATAATTATACAAATCCAATCATCAAATGACTAAATATTTAAATGGGGTGTTACATGAACTACCAATTTCCACTGAAGGTAGAGAATAAAGATACATCGACGTTTACTGAAGGTGAACTATCAACTTTCACTGGAGGTAGAGAAATAGGGAATACACCAACTTTTATTGAAGGTGAACTACCAACTTCCACTGAAGGTAGAGAAATAAAGATATACCGACATTTACTGAAGGTGAACTACAGACTTCCACTGAAGGTAGAGATATAGAGAAAATGCACCGACTTTTATTGAAGGTGAACTACCAACTTCCACTGAAGGTAGAGAAATAACAGATACACCAACGTTTACTGAAGGTGAACTACCAACTTCCACTGGAGGTAGAGATATAAAAAATGCATCGAATTTTACTGAAGGTGAACTACCAACTTCCACTGAAATAAATAATATCATATTTCCCAAAATTCTTGGCATTCCACCAAGAATGGTAAATGTTTCTTCTTTGATCAAAATATCACTTGAAAAGGGTAATAATTTGCTGTAAGAATCTCCCAACAAACCGTCCCTATCATATCAAAGAGACCAACCATCTATCAGAGTAAACCCTTTATTAACCTTCTATGGGAACCAACATACTGATAAAAAGAGATGACCATTTGATGGAAGAAAAAAATGATAACAGACTTACTGGGGAAATACAGGTTGCTCAAATAAAGAGACTACCACTTGCTGTCAGGAATAGTACTGCAATAACATTGCTGAAAAATAATTTTTCACTTCCTGGGGAATTATAAACACATCCCTTCTAAGAAGATAAAGTCTTCACGTGCAAAAATAAATGGACTCTCGGTCTTGGGCTCACTTCTCATAAAGATCAGAACAACATTGCTAGGAGGGACCAAAGTTTAAACCATGAGTAAACTGGAGTGAAAAAGTAAAAGGAGGTGAATACCATCTATCAAAGGTTTGATAATCTAATAATGGTAAACAAAAAGGTTATGGATAAACCAATCTTGAAAGCAAGACAACAATTGCTAACAAGGACCAAAGTTCAATCTAGGAACAAACTATAGAGCAACGGTCAAATAAGACTCTATCCAATGAGAAACAATCTCAAAATAGGGATTAATTCCATCCAGATAATGAGATGGGTAGGAAGGATGAAGAAAAATTATTCTACGAGGAATAAACTCAGTGGGGGAAATGGAAAGGATATACACTTTCTGCTTAAGGTTAACATTCTATTGGAGAGGGGATACACACTCTGTAAAGAGGATAAAATATCAACAGGAACATCAATGAATGAAAATAAGCAATGGATTTTAATTCAACTATGCATGATGTATGTATGTATGAATGTTATGATGATGCGCATGCTGACAAAACATATATACAACATTAGGGATAACTAGATAAAGCAAACTCGGATAAAGACATCGCTCGACTAAATTGCATCCAAGATGGAAATCCCATAAGAGAGTAAGCAATCAACTGAGGAAACAATGTCCTACTTTAAGGCTTAACTTCTTAGGTAAATGAAATGTTGCTTGGGAATAAGAAAAACACAATCCTAAAAGAATACTCCATAAAGTTGCAGGGATATAATAACTTCCTCTAAGCTTCACTAGAAAACAACACACGAACTTCGCTAGGGAAGATGATATCATAAGTGTTGGGAAGAAACCACAATGCTTCTCCAATACCAAGAATAATGATTGCATCAACTCCACTGGAGACGATCAAAGAAAATTCATGAGGATAACAAACTCAAAGGGTCTTTTGATGGTTGACGAACCAATGAGGCTTTCGGAGTAGCAGTCACCCTTTTGTCTTCGTGTTTGTAGTCATACAAATCTGTTCTTTGTTGGGGACTTTTTCTTTGTAGTCCTTTCTTTATAATATATTTTTTACTTTATGCTTTTTAAATTTTTTTGTTTTCCCTAAATTTTGCTTGGACTAATTCTTTTGAATTGATAGTCCAGCGGGATGCCCTAAATTTTTGCCTAAGTTACTTGACTTAGCGGGATTTTATTTTTCTTTTCTTCTCTTTTTATTTTATTTGAACAAACCACGTGACATTGACTTGTCTTGATTTGTTGAGAGGGTGATGACTGTCTTGTTTCTTAATGGATGAGGGATAACCATTATGGTCTCACCTCTTCTAGCCTCATAACTTGTGAAAGATAACCATTATGGTTTCTTCAGAGGTACCTTCCTTTTGAAAATTAAACACCCGGTCAAATTAATTGAAGACTACCATGCCCTAGGTTAAAAATAAGGGTTTTTACGTATAGAAAAGAAACTCCTTCTTCCAGGCTCAAAGAGGTTAACAAGGGATTATCTTCCTTATATCTCTGGTGTTTGCGGATTTGAAACAATGTCCGTACATCATCACCAGGATTTTATTAAAAAGCATACAATCAGAAATTTTGCGTTTTTCAATCATCCTCCTCCTTCCAATATCTTCCTAGGAAAGAGAATTGGTAACAAGTTGGTATCATGATGCAGAAAAGCAATTTAAAGTTGAAAACAAATACGAGTGAAATGGATTTCTTCAAGACATACATATTCATTGTATTAAGATAATCATTCAAATGCAAACAAGTTCTTACATGCAAAAAGTGCAATGATAAAAAGAAAAATTACAAATGAAAAAGAAGTAAAATGCTAATAATCTGAGAAGAATTTCCATCTAGTCTTATGCTGAAGGAAACATCTTTCAAACTTCAGAATAACCATTAATCGTGTTTATTCTTCGACAAAGGCTTGACTTAATCATCAAACACATCATCCTTAAAAGGCAGAATTCCATTATTGATTATCCTTTGTACTTCAGTTTTCAATGGATAACATTTCTCTATGTCATGCCTTTGAGCTCCTTCATGAAAAACACAAGTAACATCGACTTTGTACCACTAGGGAAGTGTTCTAGGAACCTTCGATGGAGATCGAGTCTGAACCAGATTCCTCTGTATCAGGATAGGAAACAACTCTACATAGGTTGTTAGAATTAGATCAAATTGATGTATATGATGATGACCTTGTTGATGATGAGTATGCTGTTGATGAGATGTAGTTGTAAGAGGTAAATTGAATACATGGATGACAGGAGAAACATGTTAATGTTGAAGACAAGTCCTTCCATGAGCTCCTTTTTTGGAAAATTCATTACCATACTTCTTTATACCGCTAGCTGAGCCACCGTGTTTAGATAAACGTCCCTCTCGGGCATCTTCTTCTAGAAGCACTCCCACATTCACCTTTTTAGGGAAATCACTAGGTGTATTAACTATCATATTACCATGAAAGAATGATTTCAGAGTTTCTCTGAAGACCTTTAACGTCTCTTCTTCCTTCATAGAAGGATTGACTTGGGCAACAATCAAAGCTTTAATCAAAGTGGACAGACTCTCCATACCAGCCTTCAAAGTAGTTATCTCTTTGTAGAGCTCAAATATCTCTTGCTTAATGTTTTCCATCTTCTCTTAGCATGAGTGTTGTACTGACGCGACAACCTGACTTTTGAAGAAGAAGACCAAGAGCAAAGGATAAGACACCATACAACTCTCAAAAACAAGACAAAAGTGCGAATGATGCATGCTATGCAATTAAAAATGATTGTTTAAAAGTTTTAAAACTAAGTTTTGAAGGAACTTTGGAATATTATAAATAAATTACAAACATCAATTAAAATACACAATTGGGACAGTTGGAAAAAATCTCATTTCATTAATATTGGAAGGATTACATTTGAAGTACAAAGTTTCATTAATCCTATACAGAAGAAAGAGAAATCTAAATCCTCAGGTCCAAATGAACTACATTTGAAGAAGACTCACTCACTGGGCTCCAACATATTCTTGAGCTTGAACCTGAAATGCTAAAGGAAAATAAATCCTTTTATACTTTTCTCTTCTATATTTTTTATAATCGGGAAAATAAATCACTGATATAAAGGATTGAGGAACTAGATCAAAATGTGGAGAATTCCATCTTCTAGATAACCAGGAGAATTTGAAATCCCAAAGACTAGATACTAAGGATTAAAGCTTTCTCAATTCTTCTAGATCATGACTCTTTTCCTCATAGTGCGAGTGCGAGTGTGAAAAGAATGTAGGATGTCTCCTAACAAAGTAGGCACTGGGTTACAAGACATGAAGATTTTGATGGCGTTCACATCTATGAGTTGGTCAGGATTTGGAAACAAAACCATCCCATAGATGAGGAGAGCCACAATTTCCTCAAAAGCTTGCAAGTCTAAGGAGTTACAACAATTTTGGGCTTTCTCAAACAAGAACTTGGCTAAGAAACCTTTGACACCACTCCTTGTTTCCTAATTAGTTGTGACATCAGATGTTTGCAAGTGTAAGGCTTGAGCAATCTCTTCTGGCTTTGGATCTATTTCCGTACCGTTGAAAGGTAGTTGATTGAGAATGGGAATCCTCAAGAGTTGGGATAATTTTTCCAAAGTTGGAACAAGTTGATAATCAGGAAATGTGAAGCAATGGTGTAGAGGATCAAAGAACTGGAAGAGCACCTTCATCATGTCCTCATCAGTGTTGGAGGTAACCAAGTTTAGGAGGCGACCATGTCTTTTGTTAAATGGAGAATTTTCGGGAACCCTTGATGTTAACTCTTTAAGTTGAAGAGGGATCCTTACAAGATTGACTTGAATGGTTTTCCTGCGAATAGAATCCATGTCCTATAAAACAAAACAAAGATAAATTCCAAAATCCTTGAAATGGTTAGTGAGTATGAGCATGATGTTATGATGTTTATGATGTTTATAATGTTATGTACAAATAGATATATACAAGTAAAACAAACAAGTCCTTAGGATTAGGCTTGCATGGAGTCTCATAGGTAAGTACCCTCTTGAAGTTTAGTTGGCTCAAACATGTCCTAACAATAGTAATCGGGTTCTAAGGGAGCTCAATATCACTGGTTTGTTTTCCCGGGCATTGTTTCAGCGCAAGCCTCTTTAATGGCGACCGAAATATCCCAAAAAACCAAACCTCAATGAGTGTAGTATCGAGTATCTACCAACTTCGGACTACACCAAAGTCGGTCATCTAACTACGTCCTAATGGCCAAGTTGGTCAAGTAAAGGTTCTAGAAGTTAGTTAGTGCTTCATGACATCACTCAGCGGCCCCGTATTCTCCTTGACTACTCAAGGGCTACCGGTATCCACAAATATGTCACACTAACATAGCTATTGCTTAGACCTTGTCGGTATACCCCGCACTGTTTCCACAATGTATTGCTACTTACCTATAAGGTATCCCAAATCCGGATAGAGGATTCAAACCCAAACAAAGAACCAAAATGTAAATCATACAAGTCAAACAATGAAAGCAAATAAATGTGATATAACCCTAAGGTAACCCCACTTTTAAAATTTTCCCAGCAGAGTCACCAGTTCTGTAACACGGTGAGAGAACTGACTTGGCTGCTTTGCGTTTGATTGCAAATGTTGCGGTTTAGCAAGAGTCGCCATCGACTTTTCTTTTATCTAAAAGGAAAGGCTGAAAAGAACAGGAAAGACCTTTAAGATTATTTCTTGAGTTAGGGGGGTAGATTATGAAAAGGGAATGTGCTAGCACCCTTTTCATCCATGGTTTTCCATGAGGTCTTAGTTACTTGCTAGATCACTTGTTTTTGTTTGAAAATGTGCTTTGTGTGGTTTTTTGAAAGTATTTTGTAAAGATGCCATCATTTAGGAAAACTTTGTAATGATTCTCATTCGTAAGAATGTATACAAAGTGTTTGATCTTTTGAAAATGTTTTCAAGTTTGAATGATATTTTTGGAAGTGTTGGTGTTTTGAAAATAGCAAGGATGTTTTAGTTTTGAAATTGAGCAAGTAACTAGTAACATTCTACCTACTCAAAAGTCTTTCATGTTCATTTCCTCTTTCCTTTGACATTGTTATCTTACCATTGATTTGGTAAGTAACCCTATCTTTGGATGTAAAAGGGATGGTCGTGGGTCATCGTATAGCCATGATTAGCAATGTTGTAAGATATTTTAGCATTTTCTTTAGGGACTAAGATCATTTTGAAAGGCAACATGGATAGCATCATCGAGGGACTATGATCTTGTATTTTGCTTGTTTTTGCTAAGATACCTCACATGCATAATATGGCCATATTTGTAAGGCAACAAAGTGGATTCACCCTAGGGGTGTATGTGTGCAATTGTATTGATTTACATACTTGATTTGTCTTGATTAGGGTTTGCTATTCGTTGGTTTTAATCTTTCCATACAAAACCCTAATTACTAGAATTTGTATATAAAGCATTAAAATTGCGGAAAAATAAAAATACTAAGCTATTACATCATTTAGGGGAGGGGGTGTATAAATTACAAATGGGGAATTGCAAGAAATTAAATCTAAATAATTATTACAACCATATTGAATTTGAATAAATGTACAAAAATAAAGATAAAAATGCAAGAATATAAAATGTAAGAAGAAATGTGATTTTTTTTGTTTGATTTTATGAAAAGGGTTTTTTGACCTAGTTAACTAAAAATAAAAATAATTAACTAAAAATAAGAAAATTAAGATTAAGTTAAAAAAAAGTATTTTTTAGGGTTTTTCTTATGAAAGTTTTTATCTTAATGAAAATACAAATGAGAATTAATTAATTAAATAAACCTAAGCCCTAAATTAATTTTATTTACAAGAAAATAATATTATAATCAAACCCTAGTCTAAATATTTATTGAAAAGAAATTAATTTATTAAATGAAAAATGTTTTTGTGTTCTTTTAGTTTTTATAAAAAAAATAAACTAAATAAATATAAAATAATAAAAATAAAAATATTTTTGGATTTTTATTAATGAAAATAATAATAATAATAATAATAATAATAATAATAAAAGATGAAATAAAAATAAAATAAAAATAATAAAGTTAGGGAGGTTAAAATTGAATTTGGGAGGTAATGTTAAGAAAAAGTCAGGCCCGAGGTTTTGCTGGCCCAAACGCTACCTGAAAGGAGAAATGGCAAAAAATTTGGAAAAATGCAAAAGGCAGCACACTGGGTGTTGAACCCATGACCTCTTGGTTACCAGCGCTCTGCCTTACCACTGGGATGGCTATACATCCGTTAATATAACTGAAATGATAAATATATAATACAAAATGAGTCGTGAATACACTTCATCTTCAACCTCCAGCCATACCACCTGTAACTTCACCATTTCTCAATAAAAATGGAAAATGCAAACATGAAAGTTGTTCCATTTTTCCATACGAATCCAACCATATGAATATCATAAACTATAAATCAAAGATGAGTGAGAATTTTTGAAAGTACCAAATCCTGACCTAATTATTTTCAGAGGTTCAGATTCAAAATTCTAACTACTCAAGCAACAATAATGAAATCTAAGGATATGGTTAGCTTCAGGACAATGATATCTACATTTCTTATTCACAAATAAACCATTAATGATGCTTGTATGAAGAGTTCAAAAGTCAGAAAACTCACCTTGTAAGAGGGTATCATGTTTTGAGTTTGAGCAACTTTTGATGAGTTCCAGTGATTGGATTAGCTTCCTCAAGTTCCCAGGAAGCTAATGTGATGCTTGGCTTGAGCTGAAAGTGGCCGAGGAGTTATGGAGAAGTCAAGGTGCAAGGTGCTGTTTTTGAAAAAGGTGGATGATGATGGAGGTGTTACAGTCGTGTTGCAGGTGTTGGAATTGTTTGTATATGTTATTTAGAAGCTTTTGAAAGTAAAAGGCCAAGAAACGCACGAGCAAATTTAGAGATTGGATTCAAAACTCAGAAATGGCAAGTTTTGAGATGTTTTTGGTGGTTATGTACTTTAGGGGGTTTTAAGGCTTGAGCATGCGTGTGTTTTCTTGCCAAAATGACTTGTGTATATGTATGGAAAAGGTTTTGATACTTAAGGTGGTCAGAAGTACAAGATCACATGTTTTGGCTTCTTGACTTGTTTTTGAAGTAAGGTTGACAAACATGGTTTCAATGCATATTACAAAGTTATCTAGAGTGGTCACCAACTTTAAACATGCTTATCTGACTTTGTAGAGGATGTTTGTGCAGAAGGAACAAGTGCAAAGCTCAATGCAAGTTGACTTTGCATAAAGCTTGCTTTATGTAAATGGCAATGGTGCCTTTGTGCCATTAATGGAAAATTACCTTCGATAAAGCTTAAATTAAATGGATAATAGCTCAAAAGCAAGTGTAATATTCTGATTAGGGAGAGATCTTAAGGTTTAGAGGTCTGTAAATCAAGATTGTGCAGCATAGGTTTGAGATTTGAATTTTGTTCATCACAAAATTTGCCTTGTAAAATAACTTGAAACCCCAATTTCTGGACTTCGATTCTCCTTGCTCACAAATGATCTCAAGGAGTTATTAGACATTTTGGAAAACTTGTAATGTCCTCAACAACCCCTCTTTAAATCACTTTTGCAAAATCTAAATGGAACTATGTGAAACTTGGGTCAGAAGTTAGGTCAAAATCCTGACCTAAAATGCTCAAAATTTCACTAAGTGTTTAGTTTCATCACCATGACTTCATGGATTAGTAACATGAGATCCAAAAATTTCTAGGAGAAGTTGTGTAAAGCAATGTTCTAGATCTCATGGATATCTACAACTTTCATGTTGAAAGTTTCTTTTGAATCATCTTGCATCATGGTGAAAATTTGGCTCAAAGTTGTGAAAAAATATGAAGTTTTCAACACTTAGAAAAATTTCTAAGTTTGAAAACTTTGAATTTTCAAAATGAAATCTTGACTTTTGATTTCTTGATGAACAAGTTTCATATTTTGACATGTTTTGATGAATTGTGATCTTTGATACTTGATTTTGACCAAAAAGTCAAAGTTTGACTTTTCAGTATACAGTTGACTGAAAATCAACTATCAATCAAATGACCTTGAGCAATGTTTTGAGTCATGCCATTAGGTCAAAATGATGAAATTTAAATCTTTAGATCATGCCTCAAACCAATTAACCATTTGCTAGGTCAAAAAAACATAAATTTCCCTTTCTCAGTCAAAACCCTAATTTTGACCATTTTGCCCTTTTGATGATTTGATCAAATTTCTTGAGGAATTATGGTCCAAAATTGATCAAATGATACATATTAGTTTATAATGTTGATATGGATAAAAAATTATGAAGTTTGACTGTAAATTGGTCACAGTTGACTTTATCCCCAATACAGCTGATTTTTAGGTCAACTGCTCAATAGACTGAGCAAAAATGTGATCTAAGGCTTGAAATTTGACATGAGTAATCTTGGGGGCCTACTTTCCGGTAATCGCCTAGCTTATTTCCTTTCTACCTTCCGATATTTGAGGGTCCATAATGGTCCATGAAAGTCATATGAGGCATTGAAAGTTCAATTATCCTTGTGCAATCTCAAACCCTAATTTCAGTCATTAGTGCTTAAGGAGGTGTCTTGAGCTGATCAAACCTTGTGCAGTCTTGAACCAAAGGAGATCTTGTGATAAAATACTTGGTAAATAAGAGGGCAAATTTCGGGGTACAACAACATAGATATAAATACATGAACCTATGAAGTTTCTTGATAAATTCAACCACCAACTTTGAGACAATCTTGACCAAATGAATTTGAGAGAGTCCTCAAACCATATAACTTTGATGTCATAACCATAGCATTGAAGTTCAAGCCTTTAAAATCCAATAAATATCCAATTGACTAAGGATTGTCCTTCAAAAACCTAGATTAGGATGTGATAGAGATGACTTGGCTCAATACCTACAATGTACAAAGCATGGAGAGAAATCACACATTTTTGGATTTTGGTTAGAGGTTAATAAACACAAAATACATATACAAGATATACAATTCAAGGTTCTTGGTGATCCCTCAAGAGCAAACTCAAAGATAAAAGAGAGTATAAATGATAATCAACCCTAATGTGTGATCTTGACGCATTGTGATGATATGAAGTGATGAGGGATCTTACGGACAAAAATTGGGTATAACATTAAATCATTTCTGAACTCTCTCCACCTTCATCTTCTAACAACATTGCCACCATCTTGTTGAATTTGTAAGCAATTTTATCTCCACCATCTTTATAGCTTAAATGTGATTTTGATTTTGATAAGTGAGATAAAGATTAATTATTTGTCTTGATTTTATGATAAGGAGAAATTTGAATTTAATGGTGTTGTTATGGATTTTAATGTTGAATTGATAATGATAATATTGTTATTGATTTAAAGGTTGAAGATGATGAATAATGTTATTTGTGTTTAAATCTTGATGACATTTTTGTGGGTTTAATGTGAATTTAAGTGTTAAAATTGTTATTGAAATTGATGGTGATGATGTTGCGAGTTCATTGGTAGGAATTTAGTGATGACATAGTTATGGGATTATCATTGTTGCTAATTGTTGTTAAATATTGGTGTTAAATTATTGAAAGTATGGAGTTTTTGGTTTGAAATATAACTTTGGAATTCATTGAAATATTGATAATAAATGATGAGTTTGTTGTCATGGTTTATTTGAATTGAAACAATAATTGTTGGCATGCCATTTGTGATGAACCAAGAATTACCATGTTACTTGAACCGACTTGAATGAACTTTGTTATCAATGCCACGTGTTTTATGTTATCTATGTTAAATCCGAGTGAAGTTTGGTGTTGATACCATGTTGCTTTAATTAATTAAAAAATATGTTGATAACTTGTTTCAATTAATTTAAGTTGCTTTTGAGTGTTGAAGCTTGGTTTTACTTGTGAGATGTTTCCCTTTGATTTCAAACTTTTTTTGCATTGATTTTTGGGGCATAATTGGGCAAGTTAAGTTGCTGCCTGGATATTGTTATGCATGATTACAATTTGTTTCAATCTTGTTTTCTCGTGTCTTGAATACATTTTGGGTGCCAATTTGAGTCCATAACACGTATTGTTGGTTTACATGAATGAAATGTTTATTTTAAAAATGCGAGAAGTCATTTTAGCATGTTTTGACTCATGAATTCTAATTCTTTCTTTTGTTTTAAAAATCACTCAATCTTTGTTTACTTGACACTTATGATGATTAGAGCTTTGTTCTTTCATGAGTTGAAGTTTTGTCCCTTAATTTAAATCTGTTTGAAGTTTATTTGAGAAAATTCCATGAGACTTATGGTTGCAATTCATCTCTTACCATCTACTTTGTTGATTCTCATGATTAAATAATGTAGTTTTGAACCATGTTCTCCACTTTGCTATTTATTCAAATATGTATGATTTTATTTGGTTGAGAATTAGTTTCTTATCAATTAATTTAAAAGCAAGCTTCATTTGTTTCATTTGGCTCTGATACATGATTCTAACCCACTTTGGCTCGAGTTTTTTGTTTCATGAAATATCTAGATTATTTCTCTGTTATCCTGGTATTGTCTGTCTGTGTGGCTTTATATCTGATGCAGAGATTCTTATCCAATATTCAGATGATTATCCGATACTTTGAGCTTTATCTAACACCTTGGGCTTACCTGGTGCACTTTCTTCGATTGTGAGTTATTTTCACCTGATGCACTTTCTTTGCTCGTGATTTATTTTCACCTAATACATTCTTTGCTCATGATTTATTTTCACTTGATGCCTAGTACACTCTTGGTTTATTCTCTGCTTGTGGCTTAATACAAAGGGATGAGAGCAATGTATTGAGTTCTTTGTGTCAAGTATTTGCTTCTTATTTGGTTAGACTATTCCTTACCTTAGTTTTACTTTATGCTTTAAGATATTCTCTTCATCTTCTCCCGTTCTTCAATTTTCAAAACCTTCTCATCTTTTTCGAAACCTTCTTGTTTTTCTAAACTCGAACCGCTTTCATAATAAACCTAGACTTTGTCAAGTGACTTTCAAACTTCTTTTCTCAATAAATGCTAAACCACATAATCATATTCTAACACTTTAAAAAAGACTAAAAAACATTCAACCTCATTCAAACCTTTTTGTACCCTCGTGCACATTTTCCCTTTAAAACTTTTCAAGATTAGACATAAGTCATTTATAGTCGAGATTTCATTTTCCTATCCCCATGGTTGTAAAGATGCCGACATTTCCACTTGAGTACTAGAGGTGTGTACAAAACCTCCCTCATGTTGGTGTGTTGTCCCTCTTTCTTATACTTTATGGGTGATTAGGCGAGTCTTCTCCCTAAAAATGATGACTTGTCTCTTCATTTAAAATCAACCAGCACACCAATTTTTGTTCTTTTTTAGAAGAACTGCGTGGTTATGATTCTTCATTGCACTTGGTTGATACGTAGGTACATGGATCTCTAAGCCTTGCCGAATTAAAATAATAAAAATAAATTTTTTTCTCATCTCTCTAGTCATTTTGCAAACAACCATTTTTAGCCAAATACACAGATTTTCAAAGAGGTTCATGTGAGTACCGTAGATGTTTAGGGTGATAATACCTTCTCTTTGCATAACCAATCCCCATACCTTGATCTCTATTTTATTTTGGGTTTTATTCGCTCTTTTCTCATTTCCCTTTGGAAACAATAAAGTGCAGTGGCGACTTTCACTTTGTGAGTTAAGTCAATTAATGACTTAGTCTCAACTTTTTACCGCTCCACTGTGGTGAAAGTTGTGACCATTCACATTATTCTCACTATTTCTCTCTCCAAGTCCTGGCCCATTCATCAATTAGATGTTCAAAATTATTTTCTACATGGTGATCTTTATAAAATTGTCTATATGCATCAACCACTAGGTTTCCGTGATCAACATCGCCCAAATTATATGTGCCGCTTGGGGAAATCTCTCTATGATTTTAAGCAAGCACCTCGTTCCTGGTACCAACATTTCATTGGCTATGTCTCCATCATTGGATTTCAGCATAACACCTCAAATCACTCTCTTAATCTACCTATGTAGCTCTGACATGGCTTATATCTTACTTTATACTGATGACATCATCTTCATCAATTCCTCTCATGACCTATACAAATATATCACAAGGCTTCTTGCCTCCGAGTTTGCCATGAAGGATTTGGGATCACTGAGTTATTTTTTGGGCATTGCAATGACCAACATGCAGATGGACTTTTCCTTAGTTAGATTACTTATGTCAGTGACATTATTGCTCGAGCTGAAATGGCCTTATGAAAACCTTATGCTACTCTAGTTGACACCAAACAAAAGCTCAGTACCTTCGTTGATACTCCATATGATGATCCTACCTTATATCAGAGTCTTTTCAGTGCTTTGTTGTGTCTCACATTTACCCGTCCTAACATTTCTTATGTTGTCCAACAGGTTTGTCTTCACATACATGCTCCTTGCATGGAGCACATGCTGTATTAAACGCATCCCATGTTATGTTCAGGAAACCCCACAATATGGTTTGCATCTATATCCTTCTCCTATTAAGAAGCTTGATTCCTACGCAAATGTCAATTGGGGTGGATGTCTTAACTCTTATCGATCTACTTATGGTTAGTGTGTTTTTCTTGGTGATAACCTAATTTCATGGTCTTCCAAGAGATAACATACGCTTTCTCGTTCAAGTGTAGAGGATGAGTACCAGGGCGTTGCTAATGTGGTTTCAGAATCATGTTGGCTCGTAAACCTTCTTTTGGAGCTTCATTTTCCCCTTTCTCATGTTACTTTGGTGTACTGTAACAATGTCAGTGATATCTACCAATTCAAAAAATTTGTTCAGCATCAGCATACTAAATACATCGAGATAGACATTTACTTTGTTCGGGAGAAGGTCGCTCGTTGTCAGGTTTGTATTCTTCATGTTCCTTCCCGATATCAGATTATTGATATCTTCATCAAAGGCCTTCATGGAGTTCTTTTTGATGATCTTCGGAACATTCAAAGTCTTTGTCAACCTCCAGATTTGACTACGGAGGTGTGATAGAATTATTCTATATTTATTTTGTAATCAATTTGTGATTATTAACTTACCTGGAATTATACTTTTATTAAGGAAATCAGGTCAACTCTTACGTACTATATATATACCCTTGTTAGTAATGATAAATACACGAAAAATTCATTTATCCTACTGTTGGCTGAAGATTTTGATATTGTGATTCGAAATGAAATGATTGGGCTTTGTTTGAATAAAGCAAGTTTTATGGTTTGGAATGGAAGAGACTGTTTTTTCGAATGGAAATATTAAAGTTCAAGGTTTCGAATGATAGTTGTGGAGTGTAAGTCTAAAGAATTTTCGAAATAATGATGAGATTATATTTGTGAAGGTTGTTTTCGAAAATAACCTTTGAAACGAATTCCAAACGAAGGTTCCAAGGCGTTTGAAATTCAAACGTGAGCGGGATATTGGAAATTCAAATACATAAGCGTTGGAGCGTTCGAGGACGCGTGGAGGCTAGAGGGAAGTAATGCTTTGCATGCTTCGAACGTGGCAGATTCTGATAGCAAGACCGTTATGGTCGAAATAGTATAAATAGAGGTCTTAGTGTTAGGATTTCGGGGTGTCATATCTGTTGTACAAATTCAGTAAACATTCAAAATACCGCATGGATAGGGAAACGAATTCTCAAAAGATGTACGTATGATAACACCAACATTTACAATTCAATGAAAACTCTTTTATATTTTCCAGTTTTGTCTTTCATTTCCATTTCATTTGTGCTTCAAACATTTTTACGTTCATGCCTTTACATTAAAGCTTTTACATTCAGAGTCATTTATTTCTTTCTGCATTTAAACGCTTTTCTTATGTTCGAATCCTTTAAACATTCAGCAACTTTTACATTCACTCACTTAATCCTGCCATTTACCCAATCTTAAGTCTTTTTACTTTTCTAATGAACATTCCTTATATCATATAGAAATTATCCTTCGAATCATTTAGTGTAGTAATCGAAGTGGATTGGATGTCTTTGAAACACTTTAATTAGAAGTCCTAAATATGAATACCAGTTTTACAATTACATTTAGCCAAACAACTATGTCCCATAGGATCAATCTAGTCGATCCTGCAAGTTACCAGAGAAATTGAATAACAGTAATTAAGTTTATTCGATAGTTTGGAAGACTAGCGGTTGTTTACCAGAAATCACTGTGAACAAATTGGCACGCCCAGTGGGACACGTTGTTAAGAAAGTCGAAAGTAAAGATTTTTAGGATATAATCTCGCTGTGTAAGTTCTTTTTTGAGTATCAATTTCGCTGTTATATGAACCTTAGAAGTGGTAAAACAACTAATAGTAACCAACCCTTACCCAGAAGAAAACGTAGTAGTAGGATGTCTAATCCAAGCAATCAACAAGGGGAACAAAATGCCCCACATGGAACAGGCACCAATACTTCTGTTTCGACGGGGACGTCTAACGCGATCCCTACGAACGCACAGTCTGTTGCATCTTCTACCAGTAGTGTGGCCACAAATGGAGCAAGTGGCACGACAACCAACAGTTCGACCCTAGGAAATACAGGGACCACAGGTTATCCTGCGGGATTTGTCCCACCATTAGGGACACAAACCCATTTTGCCACCCCACCACCAACTAGACCACCCGGTTTCGATGGCAATAGACCCAGAAATCCCTCTTATGGGATGCCAACATCTTTTATGGCGGGTTTGCATAATTCCACATCAAATTTGTCACCACAATTTGGGTCCGGATTTGGGGCCAACCAATTTATGACAAATACCCAAGGTTCAGTAGGTCATAATACACTGCCTATCTTAACCACATAAAATCAGATGGCCTTTAGACAATTAATGGATGATAGTAACCATAATATGATAGGAGTGTTAGCGCAGACTATGCAAGAAATCTTTGCCCAAATAGTACAAAATGTAACTGTAACCAACAGAGAAAACACGGACAACATGAGTCGAATAGCAGATTTTTTCGCTCCGCCAGAAAGGCGTAGGCAGAATCAGGCGTTGGTTCGAGCGAACATACCCATCATAGAACAAATTGCTGATGACCCACCCTATAGACCAGCCAGAGAGGGGGTTAACTTGGGGGCAAGGGCACAAAGACAAGATGCCCCAGTGATTCGAGAGGAATCACAAAGGGGAGTTATAGAACCAGGGGCAAGGGTTGAAAGGTTAGAAGCCCCAGTGATTCGAGAGGAACCACAAAGGGGAGTTATAGAACCAGGGGCAAGGGTCGAAAGGTTAGAAGTCCCAGAGTTTCGAGAAGAACAACCTAGAGGAGTTGTCATGGTGGGTCGACACCAAGATGCTGATGAAGTCGTTCATAGAATTCGAAATGACAACATCTTGTCAGAAAATAATTTAACCACCATGATAGAAAGGATTATGGCTCAAAACGGTCTCAATACAGGAATTAGAAGGCCAAACTATTCCTCTCCCATAGTAGATTATGTGATGCACACTGATTTACCAAGGGGATGTAAGGTCCCTAAATTTACAAAGTTCGCTGGAGACACCAATGAGTCAACAATCGAACACATAGCCAGGTATCTGACCGAAGCAGGAGACATAGCAAATAATGAGAACCTTAGGATTAAATATTTCCCAAGTTCCCTAACTAAGAACGCTTTCACATGGTTCACCACATTGCCTCCTGGATCCATAGATACTTGGACTCTTTTGGAGAGATTATTTCATGAACAATTATACATGGGACAATCTAAAGTAAGTCTGAAAGAGCTAGCCAGTGTCAAGAGGAAGTTTACTGAACCCATAGATGATTATCTGAATAGGTTCAGACTCTTGAAGTCTAGATGTTTCACAGTAGTTCCTGAACATGAGTTAGTCGAAATGGCTGTTGGCGGCCTAGACTACTCCATTCGAAAGAAATTAGATACACAATACTTGAGGGATATGGACCAATTAGCGGATAGGGTTCGACAAGTCGAAAGACTAAAGGCCGAGAAAGCCAGGGTTTTTAAAAATAACAAGAAAGAAAGGGTTTCCTATGTCGAAACTGAGGAAGCAGAAGATTACCCTGAATTCGAAGAGGTCGAAATTGATCTCGCTGAATTGAAACAGGCTCCACCTTACTCTTGTAAATTACTAGTTCCCACAAAAGGGAAAGAAATTATTGAAAATGAGAAAAGTGACAAGTTCCCAAAGAAGGTGTATACCTTCGACGTAACGAAATGTGATGAAATTTTTGATGTGCTTGTCAAAGATGGCCAACTAATAGTGCCATCGAATGTCAAATTACCACCTTTAGATCAAAGAAAGAAAAGAGGGTTTTGTAAGTATCACAATTTCTTAGGCCACAAAACCTCACAATGTTTTCTTTTCAGGGATCTGATTCAAAATGCAATCAAGGATGGTAGATTAAGGTTCGCTGACAAGCCAAAGATGAAAGTGGATGATGACCCTTTAGATGTTGCTGACACTAATTACTCTGAACCTGCATACATTGGAGAGATAAATATGGTTGGAGCAAATGAAGGTGACACTTCATCAGAAGAGGAAAACACTAAAGATGAAAACTATGTGTTAGTTGAAGTCGAGAAGGAAGTTACTGAGGACTTCCATAAGGAACAAGAAGCTTTGATCGAAGCAGTTCCTTTGGTTGCTTTGAAAGAGATCCAGGCTACTGAAGGCCAGGAGAACCAAAAACAAAATTTGACACAGGCTACTGAAAGCCTGAGGCGAAAGTTGGAGAAAGTACAGATCACACTGCCAGTTCTTCCTCAGAAAGGAATATGGGATACCTTGGGGGAGCCCAGCGGAAAGTTCGATTACATGGTGAAGTATTCCGCCCCAGAAAGCTCAAAGACCCCAATTGAAGACATCAAACCTACATGATGGGGAGATACTGATATCAAAGGAGAAGATGTGGATGTTAACATGGTAAATATGGAGCAACCTTGTTCTGAAATGAAGGAAATGGGAAGGTACTTAGAGAAAGAAAAATACAAGATGGAAGACAGTTATGCTAGGGATGCCAGTCTCAAAGACTACCTTATGATATGCCACAAAGAGAATGCTGTAATGATGTTATGTCCCAGATGCAACATCATTTGTAATCAGAGAATTGCTGCAGACTTTGAAAAAAGACAAAGGGCACGAACAGGCGTCAACTGACGCTAGGATAACCAGTTGTTCAGATGCTACCCTAAGGCTGGAGAAAGTCTTTTGGGGTTCTTAGTTCGTTGTCACAAGGGGGCAACCAAATGCCTAGTGTGTCCAAGATGTTCTGCAGTATATGATCAGAAAGTGGACAAAACCTTCGTAACAGTCCCTTTCGCCCCATGTTGGAACCACAGAGAAACTGGTCAGATGGGCCAACGTTTCGAGAACAACTACACCCAACGGAGGCCTGACAGCCCTTATCCTAGAGGCGCTCGAAGGGTAACATTCAAAGTTCCTACTGAGGTACCAATGGACAAGTGGCTACAAGTTAGGGCTGACAAGGGGAAAGACAAGTGGAGGAATAATGAATGAAATGCACGCCATGCCATGGCGTACAGAAGGCAGTTCAATATGGCGAAAAGGGAAGAAGTAAGGTTGGAAAACTACAAGGGAAAGAACCCTATGTCAAGGTCACAATGGCGCAGGAAACAAAGAGTTCGAAAAACTGAGAGAGAAGCTATGTTAGACAAAGGAGTGGCTTCGAGCAAGGGCAAAGAGGAATCGAGTGCCAACAAACCTGCACCAAACAATCAACCTGGGGGCAAACCTCCAGTTAGCAGGAAACTTTTCTCTGAAACAAAGCAAAACGAATCGAAGGAATATACGCCAGGTCTAGAGGAGGATGAGGATATGCTGACTGAAAATTTCGAATCAGAAGGAGAATCTCCACTCAACATTAACTGCAATATAGTATCTGTGTTTCCTTGCGAATTTGGGCAAGAGACTGAAGTCGAAGAGCACGAGGAGGATGATGCAATAGACCTAACGAAACATAGGCCAGTATGCTATTATGTGATGGATAATGGGGTTGTCGAAGAGAAGAATGCCTACTTCGAGTACCCAGAACCAGCCATGCAAAATCACCTAAAGCCATTGTTCATTCGAGCAAAAGTTGGTACACATGGCGTAAACAAAGTCCTGGTGGATGGAGGCGCTGCAGTGAACTTGATGCCTCATTTCATGTTGAAGAAGTCAGGGATACAGGATGTTGACATAAAACCACACAATATGGTACTATCAAACTATGAAGGTAAAGTAGGCCAGACATTGGGGGTGATCCAAGTGGATTTGACAGTGGGATCAAGCTGCAGAGCCACTATGTTCATGGTAATCGAAGCTAAAGCCAACTACAATTTGCTGTTGGGCAGAGAATGGATCCATGGCGTTGGAGCAGTCCCCTCGTCGATGCATCAGAGGTTAGTATTATGGAGAGAGGATAGCATTGTTGAAAACATCGAAGCTGACCAAAGCTATTTCATGACAGCAGTCAACCTAGTTGATAAGAGAAACTATGACAAACACTTAGCCAAAATTGCTCCTTGTACCCCTAACGACGAGATCAATGAGACCAGGAACACACATTATTACATGACCCTTCGCCATGATGGAATGTAATGGGATCGAAGGATAATCAAGGGAGATGGAGAAGTTGAAGGCGCTGCACAAAGACGGCCAGCATGCTGGGAATTCGATAGTCCTGCTCATGATTGAGTCCTTCTTCTTCGAAAAGATTTCGGCCTACATGGCTGAGAACGAATGGAAGGCGGCCTTAGAAGCTGAAGTAGATAGTATGGCTGCAGAAGTAAACAAAACAGGTGGGGATGGCTCAAAAGGCTCACCCTTTGAAGAACAAGAAATAGTTGAAATAGATCAAAGGCTAGATGCCGTTTATGATAAAGAACCTTTAGGCTTCGAGAAGGACCCCACAGACTCAGGTGCTAAAATGTTAGCGCAGGATCCACTCGAAGAGGTGAACTTGGGAGATGAAAACACAAAAAGAATAACTTACGTGAGCACAAAACTCAATTCAAGCCTCAAGCAGAAAGTGATCTAAGTTCTTAGAAAAAACAAAGATTGTTTCGCGTGGGACTATGATGAAATGCCTGGTTTAAAGAGGGAGCTAGTGGAACACAGACTTCCAATCAAGGATGGCAAGAAGCCCATCAAGCATACCCCTAGAAGGTTCGCACCAGCAGTTCTCACGAAGATTAAAGCTGAAATTGAAAGGTTATTGCGCTGCAAATTCATCAGGACCACAAGGTATGTCGAATGGTTAGCAAATATAGTACCTGTTATTAAGAAGAATGGCTCTCTGAGAATTTGCATAGATTTTAGAGATTTAAATACTGCTACCCCCAAAGATGAGTATTCCATGCCTGTGGCAGAAATGTTAATAGATTCTGCTGCAGGATTTGAATATTTAAGTATGTTAGATGGATACTCTGGGTATAACCAGATCTTTATCGCTGAAGAAGATGTTGCTAAGACGGCATTTCGTTGTCCATGAGCCTTAGGCACCTACGAATGGGTAGTAATGCCTTTTGGTTTAAAAAACGCTGGAGCAACTTATCAAAGGGCAATGAATTCGATTTTTCATGATTTCATTGAGACTTTTATGCAGGTGTACATTGATGATATAGTCATCAAATCAGTATCTGCAGAAACTCATTTGCATCATTTGAGCCAATCATTCGAAAGAATGAGAAAACATGGCTTAAAAATGAACCCCCTTAAGTGTGCATTTTTCGTGCAGGCTGGAGATTTCCTTGGTTTTGTGGTTCATAAGAAAGGCATCGAAATCAACCAAAACAAGACCAAAGCCATTGTAGAAATGAAAGCACCTACATAAAAAAAGGAGTTGCAATCTTTGCTAGGTAAAATTAACTTTTTAAGAAGGTTCATTTCGAATTTAAGTGGAAGAACCCAGGTTTTCTCTCCGTTACTTCGTTTGAAGCAAGGATAAGCTTTCGAATGGAACGAAGCACATCAGGAGGCGTTTGACAATATAAAAAGATATCTCACTCAGCCTCCTATCTTGTCTCCACCTTCATGGGGAAAACCCATGAGATTGTACATATCCGCCTCTGAAGTTACCATAGGTAGTATGTTAGCACAAGAAGATAGCAATGGCATCGAAAGAGCCGTATACTATTTAAGTAGGGTGTTGAATGATGCGGAAACCAGATATAGCAACATAGAAAAGCTATGTCTCTGTTTGTATTTCTCTTGTATGAAACTTAAATATTATATAAAGCCTATTGATGTTCATGTTTCATCTCATTTCAATGTTATCAAACACATGCTTTCGAAACCAATAATGCATAGCAGAATTGGTAAATGGGCTTTGGCCTTGACAGAGTATTCTTTGACTTTCATGCCTTTAAGAGTTGTGAAAGGTCAAGTAATTTCTGATTTCATTGTTGATCATTCACTGATCGAAGAGACTGTCATGGGTTACGTTGAAATGCAACCTTGGAAATTATACTTTGATGGTTCGACCCATAAAGATGGTAGTGGTGTTGGAGTTCTTATAATTTCTCCCGAAGGAATTCCAACAAAATTCAAGTATAAGTTAGATGGTCCTCGTTGCTCGAACAACGAAGCTGAGTATGAAGCACTTATCGTTGGACTTGAAGCTTTGTTGGAATTGGGGGCAACTAGAGTCGAAATTAGAGGAGATTCGGAGCTAGTGGTCAAGCAAATAACAAAGGAATACAAATGCATAAAGGACAATTTGATTACGTATTTCGTCATAGTTAATAGGCTACTCAAAAAATTAGAATACATGGATATTAAACATATACCAAGAATAGAAAATCAAGAGGCAAATGACCTAGCACAATTGGCTTCAGGGTATAAAGTTTCCACCAAAGAATTTGAATATTTGGTTGAATTAAGAGGAAGGGTTATGGCTACTAGACTCATACCATCAGACTTAGAAAATATAAAGTTAGGTTGTGCTGACAAGCAGGAATTCGAAGTATTAGCCATAGACACCTTGTCAGATGCAGATTGGCGAAGTCCAATTGTGAATTATTTAAAAAACCCAACATTGAATGTTGATAGGAAGATAAAATATAGAGCGTTATCATACGTCCTCATGGGAAATGAATTGTTCAAGAAGACCCAGGAAGGCGTATTACTGAAGTGCCTAGGAGAAGGTGAGGCATACTTAGCATTATCAGAGGTCCACAATGGGGTATGTGGGGCACATCAAGCAGGCCATAAAATGAAATGGTTATTATTCCGATATGCCATGTATTGGCCCAGCATGCTCAAAGATTGTATAGATTTTCCTAAAGGGTGTGAAGAATGCCAGAAACATGCAGGAATTCAACATGCTCCTGTAAGTGAGTTACATTCGATCATTAAACCATGGACCTTTAGAGGATGGGCATTAGATTTAATAGGAGAGATCAATCCAGCTTCGTCTAAAGGATAGAAATATATCTTAGTAGGAATTGTATTTTACCAAGTGGATCGAAGCAATACCGTTAATAGTTACTGATCAAGAGGCTATTATTGGGTTCATACAGAAACAAATAATTTATAGGTTTGGATTACCAGAGAGTATAACCACATACCAATGTTCTGTGTTTACTGGTAGAAAGATGCAGGAATTTGCTCAGGAGATGGGTTTTAAATTATTAACATCAACGCCATATTATGCTCAAGCAAATGGTCAGGTCGAAGCAGCAAACAAAGTGATAATAAGGTTACTTAAAAAACATGTTGGTAAGAAGCCAAAGAATTGGCATAAGACTTTGGACCAAATACTCTGGGCTTGTAGAACATCTCCTAAAGAAGCTACTAACACCACGCCTTTCCAACTAACATTTGTCCATGATGCAGTTTTACCAGTGAAAATTCTTCTGCAATCAGTTCGAATTCAAAGGCAAAATGAGATCCCATCTGCATTATATTGGGAGATGATGATGAATGAGTTAGTTGAGTTAGACGAAGTTAGATTGCATGCATTAGAAATCCTAATGAGGCAAAAGGAAAGGGTAGCCAGGGCATACAACAAAAGGGTGAAAGGTAAAACATTCATTGTTAATGACTTAGTCTGGAAAGTCATATTGCCCATGGACAAGAAGAATAAAACATTAGGTAAATGGTCACCTCATTGGGAAGGACCCTTTCGAATACTAAAGAGATTCTCGAACAATGCGTATGAAATCGAAGAGTTAACTGATGACAAACGAATCTTAAAGGTTAACGGAAAATATTTGAAAAAATATAAACCTCGCCTGCAGGAGATTCGAATAATAGCAACGTAGTCGAAATATTATAAGGAGATGCCAAAATGGTGCCATACGTTGCCAAAATGGTGTTGTTCAAATATTACAAAACCGAGACTCAAATTAATTCAAATAAGCAAAGATTTAAAAATAAACGTTGTTTCTCAATCTTGCGAAGGTGCTTCTAAAGGACTCAAGTCTTTGCTGGGTATAACGTCTCTCTCCTTCCAGAGTAGTTACTTCTCTTTTGATACGCTCTGCTGCTTCTGTTTCAGAAAGGCCCCTGCTAAGAAGTTCTTCAAATTGGTTACTAACGATGTCAGTTTCGTAAGCCAGTTGCTGTTGTTAAGCTTCTTTGACCTTTTGCTGGAGCTCTTGAATTTGTCCTTCCCAAAAGAGAATAGACCGCGCTCGAACTTCATAGTCAGCCTTCGCCTGTTTAAAACGCGTTGCTTGGTCTTCAGTCTCTTTAGAAAGTTTCGAAGCGCGCTCATAAGCAGCATCCATGGCGTTTCGTTTCTCCTGAACTTTAGCAGCAGCTAATTCATCTTGTAGGAGACATCCAGTCACATCATCCAATAATACTTGGAGGTCGAACAGTATAGTGCTGACTGGCAAGGAGCAAGCTACGAAGTTAACTTGAGTGAGAAGTTCCTTCATGGTATAGAAAGCAGTGCTATCCTTTTTAAGAACTTCGAATAGGTCTACATCAAGGATTGTTTTCCTGACTTTGTTAAGAAGTATAGCTCTAGCATCTGGGGACAATGTGTTGTTAGTTGAACCAGTGCCAACCCTAGTGAAAGGGATGTCCTTTTGGGCCAATTTAGTTTTCATGTACCCAATTGGGTCATTTTGTTTTAGGAGAGCTAGTTCCTCTTCAGTCAGTCGAGGCTGGGAAGTTGGGGGAAGTTCCATGTTCAAAGGAGTCACGTCCATTTCGACCTCCATAGGTTCTTTAGTCTTACCACCATTATCTTCATCCTTGCCTTGCTCATTACTTTCTCCTTCGTTGCACAGATCCACCACATCGACAGTATTGGTCTCGCTGCTATTAGCATCAGACTTCGTTTCATCAGCCGAACCACTTTGGGTTTCGTCTTCACCAGATCTTTCTTCTGCAGTTTCTTCACTCTCTTGAGGAGAATCAGTCTTGTCCTTTTCAGCATGAGTGATTTTTGGACTCTCTTGAAGAGTTCCAAGAGGAGATTTCAGAAGGGAAGTTTCTGGTGGATTTTCTTTAGACTTGTTGGGTGATTCTTCGTTTGCTTCCTTCAAAGGAGGTGAGGTGCCTTGATCATCGTGTGCCTCCGAAGTCTCAGTCAGGGCCACCATGTTGGAAGACCCTTTGTTTTGCACGAAGTTGCTGGAGTCCCCATGGAGAGAGGAAGTGATTGGAGCAATGGTCCCGGTTGGAGGAGTTGAAGCAGTAGGATTCGTGTTCGAAGTATCTTGCATGAACAAAGAAAAGTTAAGAATATGTACCAATGTATGAATAACTATTTTTGTTAGGAATTCGAATTTGAATTACCTGTGGATTATCAGAAGAAATGTTACTGTCAATATGTTCCAATATTACATTGGAGGTCGAAGGTGAAATTTTGGATGTTGTTGAGGGAGCAACGTCTTTGGAATCAAGTCCAGGAACGTTAGTAGGCTCAGGGACTTTGGAGATTTCTTTCTTTTGCTTCTTCTTAGAAGCTGTTGGAGAATTTTCACCAGTCTTGAGGTTCTTTTCAGTGGGGCCTTGTTTCCTTTTCTTAGGAGTAGTTGGTGGAAGTTTGCTAGTCTGAAAAGGTTTAAACATAAGTTAGATCTAAATCATAAACTTCAGTTTATTCGAAACAACAGGGTTAGTTGATTACCTTTGGAATTGAAATGTCTGTTGCTGCCGATGTTGTTGTTGTAGTAGTTGTTGTTGTTGTTGGTATTGTTGGAGTTACATCATCGCTAACTTCAATAGCTTGTTGAGAAGTGTTCCCTTCCTTGGGCTTCGAAGTAACGTTTTTTATCCTAATGGCTGAAAAGTGAAACAATTAAGGTAAAATGTTAAGGATAAGGGAATTAGGATACAATTGGAATTTTCCCAAGCATTCGCACATGTGCCTTGATTAGATGTAATCGAAATGGCAGGAAGGGCATAGCGAAGATGTCCTGGGAAATTATGAAGCCAGTAACGAGCCCATGTCACAGTCTCAGATGGCTTTAGTTTCTTCCGAGATTGGTATTTGAACATTTCTTTGCAAGTAAACCACCAAGGGTATGGAGGAAACCAAGCCAGAGCCAGTTCTGAGGTAGGCAACCTAGGAAATTTAGGTGGATGCATTTCAAGTGCCAACCTATACACATCCTCAGGTGACAACCCTGAAGGAAGTTTGAACTCAGAAATTTTTTCTTTAAATTTTTCCTTCAAGGTCTCGGCCGCTCGATGTACAGTGGTTCCCAAGTGTGTGGGATCATAAGTGGTTTCGAAATAATTTTGAAAAGCCCTAATTTCTTTGACATGAGTGAACATACCTTTCTTGGAGTGTACCTGCACATTGAACGCGCCAGTTAGCTTTTATTGAATGGTGAGTGTGTCAAACATATATGTCTGGTAGAACTTAGTCCACCATTCAAGAAATCCTTTTGCTGTGAAGTATGTTGGCTCGAAAGGTAAAAGCTCGAACTGAGCAAAATCTTGATATTGCTCCTGTTGTAATTTGGCCTCTCTTGCTTTGAACGTTTTGCCTGAGGTTATGGCACTTTGTGTTTGGAACAAAGGTTCAGGAATTAATTGGCACATGCCAAATTGTCGAGAAACGAAATTGGGTTGATAAGCCAGGAGGAAAATCTGATTCTTTGTTGGAGTAATTCTTGAGGAAATTAGCCTAGGAAGAAGAAATGCTTTCCAAATGTCCTGCATCTCTCTGCTCTTAACAGCTTCTGAGAGAGACGTTGTGAACCATGATGGTCCACAATTCCTTTGAGCAAAAGGTTCCATGGACTCTTCGAACTTGTGTCTTTTTGAGAAGATCATGATGTATTTAGAAAAATGGACTTTGAAATCATCCTTGTCATCATTTGGAGTAAGCTTTCGAAGCCTTGTGCCTTCGATGATCCTGTCAGCTATTTCTGGATCTTGTTCGATGATAGTATCAGCAGTTGATAAAGAAGTTTCGAACATGGCATTAAGCCATAGTTGAAGCAACCAAAAGGGTCCAGCCAGAAGAATGTTCTTTGGAGCATGGGATTTTAAACCAGAAACTGCTGACCTTAAGCTCTCATAAAGATCGACAAGTAGCAGTTCACTCAGGAAGACTTTCCTATTTTCATGGAAATCCCTGGCTAGGGGAATGAACCTACTCGCCACTTGCAAGGATCTGCTGCAGAACACATATCGTGATAGCCACAAGGTAAGGAAAGCGATATGTTCTACGTCTGAGACATCATCCCCTTCAGTATGATAATGGCTGATGAATTTTGAAAAGCTAGCTAGTGTGACATCGAAGTCAATGATGCTAGAATGTTCTTCGTTATCAGGAATATAAGTTTCCCCCACTGGTGAAAGACCAGTGATGGCAGCTATATCAAAGAAGGTGGGTGTTATCATTCCGCCCGGAAGGTGGAAAGTGTTATAAGTGCTGTCCCAGAAGTACAATAAAGCAAATAGCAATGGGTGACTGTAAGTAAAGCCTGGTTTCGACAGTTTGATTAAATTATAAATTCCTAATTCTTCCCATTGCTGGGATTTTTTGGATTCTACTTTAGTGAGACAGTTTTGATATGCTACATCTGAAGTGGGGCAGGATCGAAATGGTTTGAAATTGCTTTTGATGTAATCTAAAATAAAAGGATCTTTTGGAGGTGAGACTGGAGTTTCAGTTGTTTTCAAATCAGATGATTCGCTTATGTCTTCAGTTCCTGCCTTAGGGGCATCCATCTTGTTGAATAGGGGTTTGAATTTATAGCAAACGGGAAAAATTTTCCTAGTATCTTTCAGAATTTCAAAAACGGTTAAAGGACCCATTAGGGCAAACCTTTTTCCAGCAACAATGGTAGGGATTAATACCTGAGAAGCATACAACATTTCTTTCTCTTTGGAGATCGCTTGAGGATTGAGCACAGATTGATTCTGATAAGTACCCACCTTGCTCTCCATGACAGTTTCCGTGTTGTTGTTCTTGTTCTTCCTCTTTGATGATTTCTTCAATTGTGATGATGTTGATGAAGACATTGTTAAGATTGCTGGAAGTTTTAGGGTTTAGTGAAAAAAAGAGGGGGGTTTCAGAATTTTGGAGAAAAAGAAGAAAAGACTAAACTGATGAGTTTTATAGAGAGTGTGGAAGAGTGAGTGTAAACACCCACTAAATAAGACTAGGGGTACGTGGAAGTCGTTGGTTGGATTCAGAGAGAGGTGGCGTAAGATCTAGTGTTGGTAATGAGTGTGATTAATAGTAATCATTATTTTTAAAACCGCACCATGCTATGGTAACTGGTCCAAGACAGTTAGGTACTCAAAGAGGCGTCTTGATTGACGTGGGTAAAGTCATGCACAGTAAATGTCATGATTCTTCAAAAGACCTATCAAAATCTTGTGAATCTATTTAAAATAAGTATTTCTCAAAGGGTTCGAAATACATATTTTAAAGGGGCATTTTGTTGGCTGAAGATTTTGATATTGTGATTCGAAATGAAATGATTGGGCTTTGTTTGAATAAAGCAAGTTTTATGGTTTGGAATGGAAGAGACTGTTTTTTTGAATGGAAATATTAAAGTTCAAGGTTTCGAATGATAGTTGTGGAGTGTAAGTCTAAAGAATTTTCAAAATAATGATGAGATTATATTTGTGAAGGTTGTTTTCGAAAATAACCTTTGAAACGAATTCGAAACGAAGGTTCCAAGGCGTTTGAAATTCAAACGTGAGCGGGATATTGGAAATTCAAATACATAAGCGTTGGAGCGTTCGAGGACGCGTGGAGGCTAGAGGGAAGTAATGCTCTGCATGCTTCGAACGTGGTAGATTCTGATAGCAAGACCGTTATGGTCGAAATAGTATAAATAGAGGTCTTAGTGTTAGGATCTCGGGGTGTCATATCTGTTGTATAAATTCAGTAAACATTCAAAATACCGCATGGATAGGGAAACGAATGCTCGAAAGATGTACGTATGATAACACCAATATTTACAATTCAATGAAAACTCTTTATATTTTCCAGTTTTGTCTTTCATTTCCATTTCATTTGTGGTTCAAACATTTTTACGTTCATGCCTTTACATTAAAGCTTTTACGTTCAGAGTCATTTATTTCTTTCTGCATTTAAACGCTTTTCTTATGTTCAAATCCTTTAAACATTCAGCAACTTTTACATTCACTCACTTAATCCTGCCATTTACCCAATCTTAAGTCTTTTTACTTTTCTAATGAACATTCCTTGTATCATATAGAAATTATCCTTCGAATCATTTAGTGTAGTAATCGAAGTGGATTGGATGTCTTTGAAACACTTTAATTAGAAGTCCTAAATATGAATACCAGTTTTACAATTAGATTTAGCCAAACAACTATGTTCCATAGGATCAATCTAGCCGATCCTGCAAGTTACCATAGAAATTGAATAACAGTAATTAAGTTTATTCGATAGTTTGGAAGACTAGCGGTTGTTTACCAGAAATCACTGTGAACACCTACAATTTTCATTAATTAGTTAAAAAAATTGTATATTATATTGTTCATCTCAAATTAAAAATTTAATATGAACTACCTATGTACAAGATGTTAATAGATATATTTAAAGTTTTGTTAGAATTAGTTTGATATTAGTTAAAGTAGTTATTAGTTAATTAAAATTAACTACTAATGGATTATTTAATTGCACAAGAGTGAAAGGGTGTTTTTAGATAGATTCACTTTTTATTAGGAAGTCACATAGAAAAATTTGATTACAATTTAAAGATATATTTGGTGAGATTTTAACTACCAACATAAAGTATTAATTATGGGTGTAAGAATTAAGAGGAGAGCAGAGATAATAAGTTACATGAGAGTTCCAGATATCAAGTGGTGACATTATAAGAGTGAAAAATAAGAGGCTTACCAACATAAGATCTTAGAGAGAGGGTTCAAACATCTACAAGAAATGCAAATGATATGTGGATCAACATGACATAAGAGATTATAATAGTAGTTAAGAAAGAGAGTAAGAAGGTGGTGAGTGAATCCAGAACCCAAGCTTTTTACGGATTATGTAAGCTTGTTATGAGAAAAGAAAGAAAGACAAAAGATTTGTACCAAGTGAAGTGTGTTAAAGATGAAGAATACAAATCTTAATTTCAAAAAATAACATAAAATATAGGTGAAAGACACATTTCTATAATTTAATTAATAAAGAATATGATATGTCACCGAACTTTAGCATGTTCGACATTAGAGAAGAGAATTAAGGTTATAATTACTATTGTCGGATTCAAAAAAAGAAGTAAAAGAAGAATTAAAAAGAATGAGTAACAATAAAGCGGTTAGACCAAATTGAAGTGTGGGAATTTTTTGAAGATAGAGGCATTGAGTGACTTACTAAACTCTTTAACAAAATTATGAGGTCAAAACAAATTTCGGATGAATGAAGAAGAAACATTTTAGTTCCAATATATAAAAAATAGGGATATACAAAATTGTACAAATTATAGGGAGTTAAACTTATGAGCCATGCCACAAAGTTATAGAAAAGATTGAACGAACGGAGACTAATAAAAGAGACTCAAGTTACCAATAAACAATTTGGTTTAATGTTTTGGAGGTCGAACATGAAAGTGATATATCTATTACGATATATGATAGAATAATATCAGATGGTCCAACAAGACGTGCACTTAATTTCATCGATTTGGAGAAAACATATGATAGAGTGCCTAAAGAGATTTTATGAAAAATCCTAGATAAGAAAGGGGATAGAATTTCTTATATTTGAGATATCTAAAATATGTATGATGGAGTATCGACTAGTGTGCATGCCAATACTCAACCCTAAACCCTTGTCTTTTTACTTTAATTTTGCATGTCTTCATAGAACACATTCAAGAGGTAACACAGAGATATATGTTTTTTTTACAGATAATATAGTCTTAACTGTTGGGGTTGGTTGAAAATATACATATTGAAGAAGTCCCACATCGTTTATTTTTGTAAAGGAAGAGGGAGTCCAAGACTATATGTAGAATTAATGTTTTCCTAGTCCCACATCTCTTAGTTTAGTGATGGGAGAGAGAATATAAGGCTATATATAGGATTCAAGTTTTTCTTTACAAGATGTACCAGTAAAAAATACTTTAAACTTACATTTGATTTTTTTATTTTCTCTTATGCTCTTGTTTTAGAGTGTTCTTAGAGGTAGTTAAATATTTTCTTTGAAGAGTGTGGGTGTATTGGGGCCTTGTGGTGTTTAAGGACAATCTAGGTGTTGTAACAATTTTCATATAGTGATATTCTTTGGTTGTCATTTGACAACGGTCGTGGTTTTTTCTCCGATTTTGTAGTTTCCATGTTAATCTCTTGTGTTGTTATTTTGTTCATCTTTTTTCTCTATGTTTTTTTTCTTCCAACAAGTGGTATCAAGAGCCTTGATTTGGTGGGGTATAAATTTTAGTATGCTCTGTGGTTGCAGTTTTGTCTGATCTTCCAGACCAAAAAAGAAATTTTACACTGTGTTGGTTGGGAAAATTTTAGTTTGATGTAGGAAAAGTTTTGGTTGCAATGTCAATTTTTTAAAGTGCAGTGAAGATTGATTTAGAGAAATTTGATGGAAGAATCAATTTTTTCTTGTAGAAAATTCAAGCCCAAGATGTTTTGATACAATTAGGATTACACATGGCGTTGAAATGAAACATTTCCAAGATGGACAATGAGAAGTGGGAGGAACTAGATTTGAGAGCTTCGAGTATAATCCGCATGTCTTTGGGCAAGAATGTTCTTGTGAATGTTATTGATACGTCGCTAGCCAAAGAGCTTTGGGAGAAACTTAAAGAGTTATATCAAGGAAATGGTATATCAAATTGTTTATTGTTGAAGGAGCAATTTCTAACTTGCGTATGGATGAACTTACAAAAGCATCTGATCATCTAAGTGTTCGAAATGGTATTGTTTATGAATTAGAAACTATTGGAGTCAAAATTGATGATGAAGATAAATCTTTGAGACTCATATGGTCTCTTCCATCTTCCTATGAGCATATTAAACTAGTTTTGATATATGGGAAGGAAACTTTGAGTTTTGAAGAAGTTGCTAGTAAAATAATTTCTGAAGAAAGAATATTGAAAGGTGAGGATAATACTTCATCAGACTTAGTGTTGGTTGCTAGGGGAAGACCTTATGTGAATAAAAATAATGAAACACGTGTGAGATGTTGAAAATATGGAAAGATTATACCTATAAAGTATAAGTGTCCTGATAGAGTAGTGTCAGAGAATGGCTATGATTCAAATGCTAACAATGTCTCTCTCGTTGTGAGAGAGGACGATCTTATCTAAAAATTGAGAAGTGTGTCTTAATGACAATTCTGCTGTCATGGAAAAGAACATGTTATTGCTAGAGGATTAACACACGGGCATTGATGCAAAGTGTATTGTGAGATTATGTTGATGGTTGAAGAGCTTCCTGCCGACATGGAAGTTGCACCATGAAGTTTCAACCTAGTTTTCGGCATGTGAAAATTCTTAAAGTGGTTTAGATTCAAGTGAAGTATACTCTTCTTTAAGTGGAGTATGATAGTTTTTAAAACTATGATTGTCGATGAAGACAATGTGAAAATTCCTGGAGTGGTGTAGCTCCAAGTGATTATACTCTTTATAGTGGAGTATGATTGTTGGTGAATACAATGAAAGCTTATGTATTATTTTCAATCAAGGTGGAGATTGTTGGGGTTGGTTGAAAATATACATGTTGAAGAAGTCCCACATCGTTTATTTTTGTAAAGTAAGAGGGAGTCCAAGACTATATATAGAATTAAAGTTTTTCCAAGTCCCACATCGCTTAGTTTAGTGATGGAAGAGAGGATATAAGGCTATATATAGGATTCAAGTTTTTCTTTACAAGATGTACCAATCAAAAACACTTTAAGCTTGTATTTTATTTTTGATTTTCTCTTATACTCTTGTTTTAGAGTGTCGTGAGAGGTAGTTAAATATTTGCTTTGGAGAATGTGGGTGTATTGGGGCCTTGTGGTGTTTAAGAGTAGTCTATGTGTTGTAATAATTTTCACATAGTGATACTCTCTGATTGTCATTTGATAACGATCGTGGTTTTTCTTCGATTTTAGAGTTTCCACGTTAATCTCTTGTGTTGTTATTTTGTTCCTCTTTTTTCTCTATGTTTTTGTTTTGTTTTTTTCCTAACAAGCATCGCTTAGTTTAGTGAATGAAGAGGGAGTCCAAGACTAACTATAAGATTCAAATTTTTCTTTACAAGATGTACCTGTCAAAAACACCTTAAATTTGTATTTGACTTTATTTGTTCTCTTATGCTCTTGTATTAGAGCGTTGTGAGATGTAGTTAAATATTTGTTTCTGAGGGTGTGAATGTATTAGGGGTTTGGGTTATTGAGCCTATATTATGTGTTGTAACAATTTTCATATAGTGTTATTCTCTGGTTGTCGTTTGACAACGATCATGGTTTTTTCTCCAATTTTGGAGTTTTCACATTATATTCTCGTGTTATTATTGTGTTCCTCTTTTTTCTCTATGATTGATTTATTTTTTTCCAACGTCTGGTATCAGAGTCCGGTCTGATCCGAGGATAAGTGTTCTTAGTATACTTTATGGTTGCAGCTTTGTCTGATCTTCCACATCAGAAAAGAAGAGTAGTATTGTAAAAGAGTTGTTGAGTTGCAGTCACAAGTTTCATTGTGCAGTTTAGGCTAGAGAAAATTGATGGAAGAATTATTTTTTACTTATGGAAAATTCAAGTCAAAGATGTGTTGATACAATTAGTTTACACAAGGTGCGTGAGATTATGCCGATGGTTGAAGAGCTTCCTACCAACATAGAAGTTGCACCATAAAGTTTCAACCTAGTTTTCGGCATGTGAAAATTCTTGAAGTGGTTTAGCTTCAAGTGAAGTATATTCTTCTTTAGATGGAGTATGATAGTTTTTAAAACTATGATTGTCGATGAAGACAATGTTAAAAATTCTTGGAGTGGTGTAACTTCAAGTGACTATACTCTTTATGGTGGAGTATGATTTTCGGTGAAGACAATTAAAATTAATTTATTATTTTCAATCAAGGTGGAGATTGTTGAGATTGGTTGAAAATATACACGTTGAAGAAGTCTCACGTTGCTTATTTTTGTAAAGGAAGATGGAGTCCAAGACTATATATAGAATTAAAGTTTTTCCAAGTTCTACATCGCTTAATTTAGTGAATGAAGAGAGAATCCAAGACTACATATAAGATTCAAGTTTTTCTTTACAAGATGCACCGGTCAAAAGTACCTTAAACTTGTATTTGACTTTCTTTGTTCTCTTATGCTCTTGTATTAAAGTGTTATGATATGTAGTTAAATATTTGTTTTTGAGGGTGTAGATGTATTTGGGGCTTGGGTTAGTGAGGGTATATTATGTGTTGTAACAATTTTCACATACTATTATTTTCTGGTTGTCATTTGACAACGACCGTGATTTTTTTTCTTCTAGTTTTGAAGTTTCCACGTTCTGTTGTTGTTATTGTGTTCCTCTTTTTTCTCTATGCTTGTGATTTGTTTTTTCCTAATTGGAGAGTCGAATGAGAATTTAAGTGAGATGTTAGATATTTGGAGACGATTCTTAGAAACATATGACTTTTGTCTAAAATGAAGACGAAGTATATGGAATATACGGTTATCAAAAGGAGAAGTGTTTATAATTTGGAGAAGGTTAAGACATTATCATACCACAAGTCACCCACTTTAAATATTTTGGATATGTAATACAAAATGGTGGAGAAATAAAAGGGAGTGTAAATTATATAATTCAAGTTGGATAGTTGAAACTGAGGAGTGTAGTGAGACTTTATATGACACAAAAGTACCACTTAAGTTGAAGGAAAATTTTGTCGGACAACAGAAAGACATGCGATGTTGTACGGAACATAATGTTGGACAGATAAGAATCATCACGAAAATAAAGTAGTGTAGTAGAGATGATCGTGTTATGTTGGATGTATAGTGAGACTAGACAATATAAGATTAGAAAAGACAATATTAGTAAGAGAGTTCGGAAAACACCTATAATAAAAAAGATGGTAGAAAATAAACTTAGATGATTTGAGCATGTAAAGAAAAGACACGTAGATTTTGTTATAAGAAAAATATATCAAAGAGATGAATTGAACAACTAAAAGTAAAAAAAAAAAATGTAAGAGAAACTATTAATAAAAATTTCAAAATTAATTAGTTAAATAAAAATATGATATTGAATTTTATCTATATAACCCTCATTTAGTGGGATAATGATGGTGTTGTAAACCTTAAAATCACTATGTAAAATATGTTCTACATATATTATAATCATCAATTTCATTCTATCAAATCCATAATTAATATTTCTCTCATTTTATTTTTTGTAAGCCTCTACTATGCTTCTCAACCCTTCATTTTTCATAACCATAACATTGCTTATCTGGTTTACATTGCTTGTATGGTTTACAACCATTAAGTATGATGAAGAAATTAGTGTGGTGATCCAGACTAAGTCATTGGTGGCAAAGATATTTGTTTATGTTTGTGTGATTTAGATGGTGGTAATGGGTCAAAGGTAGTATAAGTGTGGTTTATGTCATATCACACTAAAATAATTAGATTAAAGCTTAAAAAGACTTTTATAAAATATATAAATATATAAGACAATTTCAGTCTTAGAAAGTTCAACTTTAACTATTTTGATTTGAAAAAACATTTATAAAAGACAATTTCAGTCTTAGAATGTTCAATTTTACCTATTTTGTTTTGATTTTAAATATTCCAAGACATATTCAAGTATGGTATATGTGGGATTTTGGATCAAACTCTAGTATGATCGAAGTACATGCTGTAGTCGAAGCAGGGTATAGCATTTGTCGAACATGCTTGTTAAAATTAGGTTTTAGTGTTTAAACCCTAATTTGTTAAGTTAGCTTGTTTATTAAGTTAGCTTGTATAATGGGCCTTGTGGAAAAAGCCCATTAGTTAGTATGTTAGGTTTTATTATAAATAGCATACTAGTCTCTCATCATTGAATTCACAACAAATTGGTGCGGTGAGCGTGGAGAAGATGCCTTCAACAAAGTATGAGATTGAAAAGTTCACCGGAGTGAATGATTTCGGTCTATGGCGCTTGAAGATGAAAGCCCTACTGGTTCAGCAGGGTTGTTTGGAAGCGTTGAAGGGAGCGACGGCGATGGACGCTGCGTTAACAGAAAGAGAGAAGACGGCCATGATCGAGAAAGCACACAGTGCAATTTTGTTAAGCCTTGGTGATAAGGTTCTTCGACAGGTATCAAAGGAGACGATGGCATCAGGGTTATGGGTAAAACTTGAAAGTTTGTATATGACCAAATCTCTGGTAAATCGACTCTACCTGAAGCAAGCTTTGTATTCATTCAAGATGATTGAAGACAAATAGTTGGCTGAGCAGTTGGATATGTTCAACAAACTGATTCTTGATCTTGAAAACATTGATGTAAAGATTGATGATGAAGATCAAGCGCTGTTATTGTTGTGCGCTTTGCCCAGATCACATGCTCACTTCAAAGAAACCCTCTTGTATGGAAGAGAGTCCCTGACCTTTGAAGAAGTTCAATCAGCTTTGTACTCTAAGGACTTGAACGAACGTAAGGAGCATAAACCTTCGACGGTTGGTGAAGGGTTGGCTGTTAAAGGAAAATTCGACAAGAGGAAAGGTAAAAATCAGTCGAAGTCTTATAGTGGTGACGCATCTGGTATTAGATGCTACCACTGTAAGAAAGTAGGTCACACAAGAAAGGTGTGCCCTGAACGCCTGAAAGATCATGGAGGTAAGGATAATGGCAATGCAGCTATTGTCCAAGATGATTTCGAATCATCTGATGTTCTTGTGGTTTCAAGCAACAACTCGTCGAAGGAGTGGATTATGGATTCTGGATGCACTTGGCACATGACTCCAAACAAAGACTTGTTCGAGGAATTATGTGATCAAGATGGTGGATCTGTATTGCTGGGAAACAACAAAGCTTGCAAGATTGCAGGCGTTGGATCTGTGAGATTCAAGCTCCATGATGAGTCAATAAGATTGTTGACTGAAGTCAGGTATGTACCTGATTTGAAGAGAAATTTGATTTCTCTTGGTGAATTCGACAAGAAAGGATATGTGTTTCAAGGAGAGAAAAGTATCCTGAGAGTCATGAAAGGGTCGAAGGAAGTCTTGAGAGGCGTGAAGAAACAAGGCTTGTATACCCTTGAGGCTGAAGTTGTAAGTGGTTCGACAAATGTTGCATCCACGAAACCTTTGTCGAAGACAGAAATTTGGCACATGAGATTGGGCCATGTCAGTGAAAGGGGTCTGGTCGAATTAGGGAAACAAAATCTGCTTGGTGGAGATAAAGTCGAAAAGCTGAAGTTTTGTGAACCCTGTGTACTTGGAAAGTCCTGTAGAATGAAGTTCAACAAAGGCAAACAAAGAACACATGGATCCCTTGATTACATCCATGCTGATCTTTGGGGGCCTGCAAGGTGTCCATCACATTCAGGAGCAAAGTATTTTCTATCCATAGTAGATGACTATTCCAGAAAGTTATGGGTATTCATCCAGAAGACTAAGGATGAAACTTTTAAGAATTTCAAAAGTTGGAAGACTCTTGTCGAAAATCAAACTGGCAGAAAGGTAAAGAGGTTGAGAACCGACAATGGCCTTGAGTTTTGCAATGAGGCGTTCGACAGTTTTTGTGTTGCCTCTGGTATTGCAAGGCACAGAACTACCGCAGGTACTCCACAACAAAATGGTTTGGCTGAAAGGTTTAATCGAACTATTTTGGAGAGAGTTAGATGCATGTTGACTAGTGCGGGATTAAAGAAGGTGTTTTGGGCCGAGGCTGTTTCGACAGCAGCATATCTGATAAACAGATGTCCTTCGACAGCGTTAGATATGAAGACACCCGAAGAAGTGTGGTCGGGACATCCACCAGATCTCGACAAACTAAGAGTATTTGGCTGTGTAGCCTATGCTCACATTAGGCAAGACAAGGTCGAACCTAGAGCTCTGAAATGCATGTTTATGGGATACCCTGAAGGAGTGAAAGCTTATAGGCTATGGTGCCTAGAGCCAGGTCACAGGAGGTGTATCACCAGTCGAGATGTGGTTTTCAATGAAACTGAAATGGCTTTCAAGAAAACTGATGATGTTGACGAAGAGCTGGAACAGGTAGAGATTCCTGTTGAGGTGGAGCATGTTGATGCTGAAATGCGTATCCCAGATGAAGTCGAAGAAGAAACAGAAGATTCTGATGATATTGAGGAAACTATTGATGACTACCTATTATCGAGAGATAGGCAAAGAAGAGTTATAAAACCACCTCAGAGACTTGGATATGCAGATCTTGTAGCTTATGCCTTAATCTCTGCAAGTGAAGTTCTAGACGAAGAACCTAGAGATTATAAGGAAGTTATAAGGAGTCGAATGAAGACTGAATGGCTAAAGGCCATGCATGATGAGATGAAATCTCTTCATGATAATCACACTTGGGAACTAATCAAGAAACCTGTTGGGGCAAGGTTAGTCAGCTGTAAGTGGATTTTCAAAGTTAAGGAAGGAATTGAAGGAGTAATGTCGAAGAGGTACAAGGCAAGATTAGTCGCAAGGGGTTTCACTCAGAAAGAAGGTGTCGACTTCAATGATGTATTTTCCCCTGTTGTGAAGCACAGATCCATCCGAATGTTGCTTGCCATGGTGGCTCAGTTCGACCTTGAACTGGAACAAATGGATGTGAAGACTGCGTTCTTGTATGGTGACTTAGATGAAACAATCCTGATGAGGCAACCTGAAGGGTATGTCGAAAAAGGGGAAAGAAGATTATGTGTGCAAACTGAAGAAATCTTTATATGGACTTAAACAATCTCCTCGACAGTGGAATAAGAGATTCGACAAGTTCATGGAACACATAGGTTTCATTAGAAGTCAGTTCGACCATTGTGTTTACTCCAGATTTCGACCTGAAAATTCATTTGTTATTTTGTTGCTCTATGTTGATGATATCCTGATAGCAAGCAACAATGTCGAAGATGTAATGAGGGTGAAGGCTGAACTCAACAAGGAGTTTGACATGAAGGATCTGGGAGCTGCATCTAGGATCCTTGGAATTGACATTCAAAGAGATAGAAAGCAGTCGAAACTATGCTTATCTCAAGAGGCATACCTACGAAAGATTCTCGACAAGTTTGGTATGTCGAATTCAAAGCCTGTTGTGACTCCAACAAACCCTCAATTCAAGCTGAGCATTGATCAATGTCCCAGTACTGATGTTGAAAGAACCTATATGAACAGCATCCCATATGCTAATATAGTTGGTTCGTTGATGTATGCTATGGTCTGTACTAGACCCGACATAGCATATGCAGTAAGTCTTGTAAGCAGGTACATGGCGAATCCTGGAAAGGCTCACTGGCAAGCGTTAAAGTGGATTCTAAGGTACATAAATGGGTCTCTGAACAGAGTCTTAATTTATGGTGGAGCCTTGGGTGAAGATAGTAAAGCAGCTGTCGAAGGCTATGTTGACTCTGATTATGCAGGCTGTATGGATTCCAGAAAATCTATTTCTGGATATGTTTTCACTATGTTTGGTACAGCAATTAGTTGGAAAGCAACTCTTCAGAAGGTTGTTGCCCTATCAACTACTGAAGCAGAATATATTGCCCTAACTGAAGCTGTGAAAGAAGCATTGTGGCTTGAAGGTTTTGCAAAGGAACTGAAACTTCAAAGTCAAGGTATCACTGTTAAATGTGATAGTCAAAGTGCAATACACCTATCGAAGAACTCAACCTATCATGAGCGAACCAAGCACATAGATGTGAGGCTGCATTTCGTCAGAGGGGTAATCGAGCGTGGAGAAGTCCAAGTGCTGAAGGTCTCGACAGATCACAATGCCGCTGATATGATCACCAAAACATTGCCAAGTTGCAAGTTTTTCCACTGTATGCAGTTGATAAAGCTGCATGAAGAAAGCTAGTTAGTGTCTCTTGATGTTGTAGAGTTAGGTCCAAGGTGGAGATTTGTGGGATTTTGGATCAAACTCTAGTATGATCGAAGTACATGCTGTAGTCGAAGCAGGGTATAGCATTTGTCGAACATGCTTGTTAAAATTAGGTTTTAGTGTTTAAACCCTAATTTGTTAAGTTAGCTTGTTTATTAAGTTAGCTTGTATAATGGGCCTTGTGGAAAAAGCCCATTAGTTAGTATGTTAGGTTTTATTATAAATAGCATACTAGTCTCTCATCATTGAATTCACAACAGTATATAATCACACACTCACTCATTTTTAAAATAAATCCCATGTTCAATAATGTATGAACTGTGGCCATCCATCATCACACTACTCCATCACATAAAGCATATTACAAAGAAAATTTATCATGTATGAATCTATATCACAACCAAGAAATCAATAAATTCTAAATCTCACACCACCTAAACTCAAGAACCTCAATTTTATATATATTTTTTACATATGTATGTGTATATGTTCCCTTTTTCATCCCTTGAAACGAACTACAACGCAGGAAATATCATCTTTACTGTCTCGGTTCAACGCCTCAGTAGCTAGTTGTTTAGCAGCCTTTTGTGGATCCTTTATTCTTTTTGCGATATCGACGGCTTCTTGATTTGCCATTACCTGGACGAATCAATGGAAATTAAGGTACAAGTGTGAAGATTGAACTATCTAATAATAATAGTTAAAAAGAGAGATGAATCGAAGACCTTCCATAGACCATCACTAGCGAGAATCAAAAGCTCGGTATCTTGGTTAACATCAGCATACTGAATGTCAGGGTCAGATCGCAAGTGTGTTTTGAGGTTTTTGTCTCCAAATGCTCGAGAAACCGCAAGCTGCCCGTTCACTCTTGCAACATCTCCTGATATATATATATAACCCACAAATGAAAGAAGTTATTATAAAATTGAGCAGTGAGATAAATCAGCATTGAACTTGTAAAATCAACAGCAGATAGATTTCAGGGTTAATTGAAGAACCTGGCATGTTTGAGACAAAGCCACCTCTATTCTCAATGCTGCCACGTTCCGTATTAGGTTCATGATCAGTAGTCATCTGTACAGCTACCCCTTCCCTCGACAGAACTGCTCGTGAATCACCAACATTGGCGACCCAGAGTTTCTGATTATTTATGAGAATTGCAGTCACGGCAGTTGATCCTCCTCGCCCCAAATCAGGACTGTGAGAAAGAATTGCCTGATCTGTTGACTCGTAAGCTTTAGAAATGGACATGAATGGATCGTTCCAGAAATCGTCCTGGATAATCAATCACAACCATATATATATAATTAACAATAGGAATTAAAAAGATCACGCAATACCATACGTAATATCTTTAGTTTTGGTTGAACAACTCACTTCCTTCAAGATATTAGAAAAGAGATACTTTTGGAGATATGACGGTACACTGTCTCCGAGGTGTCCATCGTATATAGCAAAAAGTCCTAGCTCTTGTCCTTTGAAATGGACAAATTTCGCTACGTGATAGTCCTCCATTGGATGGTTGGCTTTCCCTTTAACAAGGCTAAATCCATATTTGACCGGCGACTGACTGCTTTTACCTTTGCCAGAGTTGCATGAAGAACGCCCTCCCACTGCCTATAAACATAGAAGAGTTTATAAGACTAAACACATCTAACAATCAACAATTATGTATATAAGAAAAAAATCTACATCAATAAAGAAAGGAAACCAAGCCACAGTTGGAAATGAAACGGAGATGCACATTTCCTACTAAAAAAAACCACATATTTCAATCTTATTAAGCCTCAAATTTAATAACACCAGAGAAACAGTAATAATCTCATCATCGCCATCCCACCATTCCCAGAGAGTTGTCTTGTAAATCGAGAATTAACCAAGACTTAGGGTCATATCTCTCGTTGATGCTGGAGTTCAAACACACCCTCACACTCAGGACTGGAGTGATGCAGGTGGAATAGCAGTTGTCTATACACCTTCACGCTCAAGGCTAGACATCTGGAGCATGGACAAATGTGGGTGAAATAACAGATATATCGTTCTGAAAACATCTAGAATACGCTCTGCTACCATATTAAAATTTAGCTTTAAGGTCCAACTTAACCTCATAAAACCACCTTGTAAGGCGAGGACTATTCAAGCATTATACATTACAAGGACTACCTAGGCCCCAACTCTGAATGATACGAGATTCTACACAGCTCTTATTTCCTCTCTTACCCTTCCACGAGGACTATATCATATTCAAAAAGCATGATTGTGGCAGTGGCTCCTGGATATACTAAATAAGCACATCCAAAACCAGAGTAAGAATATATGCACTGAAAGTAAGCCTTTGGAGTAATCCTATCCTAATAGCGTTATAGCATAGCAGAATTCGAACAAATAGAGAAATTCAAGAGTCCAACAAGAACTTATAAGAGATAGAAGAACTCGTTCCTGACCTGACTAACAGAGCTGAAGCAACAGAAATTATCCATATACTCCAACCCCACCTCAACTGTTCTGTTTATAATAATAACTCAGCATCAAACTAACCTTCAACAACAACAACAACAAAAAAAACTTCACGTTAAAGAAAAGTCCACAACTTTTCTGCAATAAAACACCGATCACCTAAAAAACAAAGGGTCCTTACCGATTAAAAACTAAAGCGAAGAAGATCTGGACGGTGTATGATTGAAGTAACAAAGACGATATGATGATGAAGAAGTGGTTCGGTTTAGTTTTGGTTGATAAAGAAGAGAGAAACGGAAATGGGTAAAAGAATGGTTTTGGGGTTATTGACTTTTGAAGTTTGGTTCCCGTGTTGATTTTATTAATGCTGAATGCTGACCTGACACAGTGTCCTTTGTTTGTTTCATTATTATTGTTGCACAGCTGTTTTTGTTTTCAATACTTTGTTTTCTTCATTCTTTCCTTCTTCTATTACATTGGTCGACTACTTTGAGATGTGTTTCACACCGCGTGTGCGGTGGGGTCCGCTCTATAGGGTCGGCGTACACCCACTCCTTTTTCATCCATATTTCTCCTATCAGCTTTCTCTCTATACTCTATGTTGACTTACTTGTTAAGAAATTGAACTGACAATCTTTTAGATCAATTACATTTTTTTCGACAAATTCAATCTCCAATAAAAATATATTTTATAAAGACAATTACATCAAAGTTAGAATTAATTATTGGATTTAACTACTACATATTTACACTATAATAGATTTTTTTTTTTTTTTGTTTTTAATATAGAATAAAAGTACAAGGAGCGTGACAACTTTTAGTAGATAAGTGTTGTCAAAGACTTTAAAATTTGCTGAGGGTTAAAGTTAGCTTACACGATGAAGTGAGAAGTTATGTATGAGTGATTTCTATATTAGAGATTAGATCCCCTCAGTATCAAGGTATTGATGTATTTATAACTTCATAGGAGCCTCTGGTCAAATGAACTAAGTCTCTTTAAGATATAGCGACCCTCGTGGGAGTGGATGGTTAACACCTAGAAATTCATGAGAGAGTTAAACCCCGCGACTTTCTAGGTATCGACTGTTGACCCAATTCACACTTCACCCACAAGCACGTTATGGGCAGAGGAATGGGAAGTTGGGCAACTGATCTAGGCAATGGGCGAACAAACCATATTGAGGGCGCTAGAACTAATACAAGAGCGACTCATGAAGGAAAAGACGCACACCTCTCGCCTTTGCCCTAATGTCTTCCACAATATTCCACTTTACAATCCCTCAAGCATGAGGACTCGTAGATGCTGAAGTGTTTTAACCTTTCACCTTCAAACCTTCCAAGGAGTCTAGTCGAGGTACATACCCTTAGGTGAGGATTGGTGGCAACTCTCTAGACGAGGTCCAATCGGGTCCTTCAGGCGGGATTGTACTAAGTCCCTCAAATGAGACTTTGTTGAGTCCCTCAGGATAGACTATGTTAAGTCCTCTCAAGTGAGACTGTGTTGAGTCCCTCTTACGAGACCTTATTGAGTCCCATCAGGAGAAACTTTGTTGAGTCCTCTCAAGCAAGATTTTGTTGAATTCCTTCAACAATAATTTGTTAAGTCCCTCAGGCGAGACTATGTTGAGCCCCTCTAGCGAAACTTTGTCGAGTCCTTCAGATAAGCCTATGTTGAGTCCCTCTGACGAGACTTTCTCGAGTCCCTCATAAGAGACTATACTGAGTCCCTCTAACAAGTGTTATACCCCAATTTTCCCCATAAGATTTCTCATCATCTCACTTTTATCAATACATCAAGATCACACATTAGGGTAGGTTCTCCCTTTTTTTCTTCATCGTATCTTTAAGTTTACTCTTGAGGGATCACCAAGCACATTGAATTGTGTATCTTGTACATGTGTTATATTAACTAACATAAATATATGTATACATGTTTTTTTTAATGTTCATATTGTAGGTGATCACAATTGCATTCATCTCATCATCTAACCTAGGGTTTTTAGGGGTAGTTCTCAGTCAAATGATGCTTCAAAGGACTATAAGAGCTCAATCTTAAAGGTTATGTCTAAGATATCAAAGATTTGTGGTTCAAGGAGCTCTCTCACTTTATTTAGGATAAGACCTCCTCAAAGTTAGTGGTGGCATTCATCAAGAAGATAAGTTCATATGTTTATTTCCATGCCTTCTTCAACAAGCTTCATTGGGAATTGAGCTCCATCTTTGAGTGTGCTTAAAGATAATATAATTTCAAGACCTATTATGATTCATCATGCCTTATTTTGCCAAGAAAGATCAAAATATTCAAGGTTGGCTCAACAAGTTTGACCTAATTGAGCAAATGCTTGATTCAGTGATCATAAGTGCATAACTCTCTCAATTTTCAACATTTAGAGTTGGTTCTTTTTTGTTGTGGATTCTTATCATCATAAAAAATAACCTCCCTTCACATGACAAGATCCAATTGTGCAAGAAAAATCATCAAAAATTGAAAGGGGTTTCAAGTCATTTTGACACTCTCTGAGCCAAGGTTTGTTGACTTCCAAGGACCATATCTTGATCATTTTTTGATATTTTTGAGTGAATCCAAAGCCATGATTCTCTTTAAAGGGTCTTTAACAAGCTATCTTCATAAACCTAAGGCTAATTTTCAATGGAAGATCACTAATGATTGAGAAATATTACAATTCTACTTGAAGAGCCTTTGAATTCTAGGCTTTGACTTCAAATGATCATAACTTCGTCATTTTTTATCTCCTTGAGCCTATTCTTTTTCCATAATAATTTTTGGGATGTCTACTACAACTTTGTTTTCATGTGCAAGACTTGAAGATGCTTGGAAAGTTGTTGAAGAATTAAAAAGATTATAGGTCTTTTGTGAATTTCCCCAAATTTGTTCATCATCTTACAAAGACCATAACTCTTTTAATTTTTATGATTTTTGAGTAATCTTAATTACACACTTCAATTCAAGAGGTCTACTTCATGTCATCTTCATATATCAAGATCAAATTTTGAGTGAAAAGTCATGTAATTTTGAAGAACATTATAGGTCATTTTGAAGTTCAACACTTAGATTTTTCTAAGTACAAAACATCTGTGTGTTTTTCACAAATTCAATTGGACATAAATTTTTGCTCAACCATCCAAATGATGTCTTTTTGGCATATTGTAAAGATTGTAAACTTGTCTTTCAAATTCTTCAAGAATCATCCCATAAAGGTCCCTAAGTAGTGAGCTATACATTATTGAAGTTGGCTCCATAGAATCTGTCCTTGCTTTAAGTCAGGATTTTTTACCACGAGTAAACTTGGATTATAGGTCAAATTACTCAAGGTTTAGTTGCTAAACATGTTTAACTAATTGTCCAGATGCGTTTTGATAAGAATTGCACTTGATATGAGGTCGTTTTGAGGCATTTCAAGTCACACGTTTGGCATGATCACAACTGGCTTGGTTTGTACGATTTTCTCACAATTCCTCTCGTTTCTCATCATCATTTAATTCCCTATAAATAGAGGATGATATCACACTCATTATACAAGCTTTAGAGAGCCAAAGAACCTCTGTTGAACTCCCTTCTAACCTCTCAACTTTGCAACATCGAATTTAGTTTTAAAGCATCTTTCAATCCATATTCTTTACTGATTATTCATCCTTGAACTTCCATGAAGCTAACAGAATAAGAACCAAGCCTTGAGGTGTCCTTAACCTCGCTAGCCAAGTCCAGTTTCAGAGCAAATTCATCTGACTTCGTTCAAGTAGTTTAAGGCACCAAATCTTCTAACTCAAATTACTGGAATGGTTTATGATGTTCACTGATGTTTGCTATTAATTCAATTTTGGAGAATCAATGCATTTGATGCTTCTGCTTTTTAATTTCAAAATTTTCAAAACTCTCTAGTTTTTTCCAAATCGAGTAAGTTGTGTTTTATATACATTTTTCGCGAGGGTAAGGTTAGGATCGTCTTGAAGAGGCGAATCCAATGATACCACTATGAGTTTATAATTTTTCCATTTGAAGAAATCACAAAAAGCTAACGCGCAGAAATCTGGAGGCTGAAGACGACCTACTTATCATTCTTCAACCAATGATAGTGTGACAATTGTTTTAATTTCATTGGCCCAATTTTAACTGATCGTGTGTGTTTCTCACTAAGATCCATATCAAGCACAACGCACTAAGTTCTTTGGATCTGTTTATTAACGCGTTTTAACTACGATCAGATGGTCCACATTATTTTGACATTATTTTTATTTTCTGATTTTTGATTTAATTGTTTTAAACTTCAAAAATTCATAAAAATTCATTTCAACTTCTAAAATGCTAAAAAAATCTCAAAAATATTGTTGATTTTTCTCTTTTTGATTTTTATTTTTTCACAATTTTATTTTATGATTTGGTATTTTTTATAATTTTTTCACTTTATTTGACTTGTTTTAATTGTTTAAAAATACATTTCTTGTTTTTTAAATTCTGGAAAAATTATGGAAGGATCCAATGACCTCTTGACAAATATTGCTGACCTCATTTTATTTTTATTCCTGATTTTACTATTTTGCATAATTTTTGGTTTATTTTTCTTATTTCTTTAAATGTAAAAAAATAGTTTCCGACTTCAACAAATTCTGAAAATTTTTGTCAACACTTGTTGACTCATGTTTGACTTCTGATATTTTTTTAAGAATTTTAATTTGGTGTTTTAACATACTTTGTGTATTTTACTAATTATTTCCCTTTTATTAATCATTTTAAATATTGTTTTATTAAATATTATTTTATTATTTTTGTTTGATCCTGATTTGGGTGTTATTTTGGGACAAGTTCCTCAACCTCATTGGACCTTGGGTGTTGATAGGTTAAAAAACCAAATCCACCAAAATGGATGAATGATGTTGATGATATTTGAAACCCTAATTTCATCGGATACATCCCCTCCCTCTTCATCTTATCCCTTTCTTACTTGTGATACATGTTGTTGGAGAATAATTCACATATCATTTCTCTAACATGTGGTACATAGATTGCTATTGACCGGCCTCAAAATAGGTGTGACTTCTACATAATTCCACTTACGATTGCTTAACATAGCGCTAAATCTGTCCCGATTCGAAAAATGACAATTTGTGGCCCAAAACTATATATGCAAGCTCAAGTATGTTTAATTTGAAACCTTTGATCTAATAACTTTGAGGTTCATTGTTAGGAGGATTTGATCTTATCAATCCTCTAATGAACTTCATGAACTTTAGTCCAAGTGAATCATTTGAACATCGTTGGTCATATGTGGTTGCCTTGAATACTTGAAATGAATGATATACTTGACAAAAAGAAAATGAGACTTGTTATTGAGAAGCTTTAATTTTATCAATCTTCTAATGAGTTTTCAAATGCAAGTTTCAAGATGGTCATTCAACTAACCTCTAACTTCTAATTCATTAACAATTGACTTTACTTTGTGCTTTTACTTTATGCCTTTATTTTATGTCTTTACTTATGTACCATTTATTTTAGCATTTACATTTCATGCTTTTTTCATCTTTGCTCATTTGATTACTTACCTTTATGTCATTTTATCTTTGCTCACTTGAGCATTTATCTTTATGTCATTTTTATTTTGCTCACTTGAGCTTTCATTTTCTTTTTGAAGACACTTAATAATCAACTTGAACATTAAAAGCCTTAAGGTTACTTGGACTATTTGGTTACCATCCTTGGCATTATGGAGTTTTAGACCTCTTGGACTTAGGATTAAAATCCTTGATACCCTTGGAACCTTGTGACTTTGTTGTTATTTTGTCTGGAGTTATTGGGGTTTACCACAAGACATTAGGTTGATTTTCTTTGTGTGCAGGTTATTCCGATTATGTGCTTTGTCTGTGATTGAGAATTCCTCTGTATACAGCCGTTACTCTGCCCAATTTTTGAGAAAACTTAATTCATCTGAAGCTTGGTATTCCTAAGAGGTTTATTATTTTTGCTTGCTTGGTTTCAATCCAAAGGATGAGAATTTTACATTGAATCTTTATGTCAAGTATTGGCTTCTTGTTGGTTAGATCTTTCTTTTCCTTAGATTTTACCTTATGCTTAGGATAGTCCCTTCATCTCCTTCCATCTTATTTAATTTAAAAAAATCTTCTCCCTCCTTTTCAAAACTCTTCTTGTTTTTATAACTTGAACCACTTTCATAATAAATTTGGACTTAGGTCCATGCATTTTCGAAAGTCTTTTCTTAATCAAACTTTAATCAATTTAATCATACTTTGATATTTCTTGTAAAGACTAAAATTCATTAACCTCATTCAAATCATTTTTCCACTTTGACTTTTTACTTTAAAACTTTTTCTCAAAATATTAGACTCTTGTCGATTCTTGTAGTGATGCGAGCTACTATACTTCTATGATATGTAGTGAAGTGAGATATTTTCCACTTGGGTGTTAAGTGAAGCTTCGTTGATTTTAAAATCCAAGCTATACAATCCACTTTGAGATTTCGCAAATCCCTATTTCTCATAATCGTGGGTAGTGAGTATGTTTTCCACTCGGATACAACGATGATGTCTCTTCTCTTAAAATTAACCAACACACATGTGTTTTAAATTTTTTAAGGTGAACAATGAGTACCCTGATCCACTATTTCACGGGAGGTGGTATCTAGGCACTAAAGGTTCGTAACCGCGACAGGTGCAAAATTATAAAAAATACTTCTTTTCTCATCATCACCATTTATTTTTGTATACACTTTTTATAGCCAAAATATGCAAATTTTCAAAGAGGTTCCCGTGGAGTGCCGTAGATGTTTAGGGTACTAATATCTTCCCTTTGCATAACCAACTCCCGTACCTAGATTCTCTCCCCCTCTTTTGGGTTTATTCGCTATTTTCCCATTTTCTCTGGAAATAATAAAGAGCGGTAGCGATATTTTTACTTTGATATATGTGAGTCAAGTCAATCTAATGGCTTAGTCTCAACATTTCTACCACTACATAAAAATGGCGACTTCACTAGGGATACAAATTATTTAAGTGGGTTGAGCCTATATTTGTTTATTTGTGCATGTGCTTTTATTTGTTGTATATTATTTGTTATATATATGAATGTCTGGATTTTTCTGGTTTTCAGGGTGCTTGGTGATCTCTTATAAGTCCTCTACCTGGACTTGGGCAAACTTAAGATATGACAGATGGTATAGTCATGTTAACTTTAAGGGAGGAATCCCAAAAAAGGAGACATGAGATCCCCCACTCAGTGGAGGCCCCTTTGACTGTAGTTTTTGTTTACCGAGCAACCGGGAAGACGTGCAAATTTCGAACTGGGAGCCTGCTGAAGCTGAGGACCGTAGAACCCCTAACCCATCTTGGCCTTTTAGATGTAGTGCGAAGACTATGACGGAGCAATCCGAAAGTGGTTGTCATGTGATGCTACACTCAGATGAGTTTTTCCTAAGAATATTGATGATTACCGAGTTAAATGAGATATTGGCAATATCCGAAGGAGGGGTGTAGACATTGGAAACCTTTTAGAACCTTGTTCGGCGTGTGATAAACCATTAGTCCATACCTTTTAGGTAGTACCTTTGACTTCATGCCCGTGACGTCGAACTTATGAACCCCCATGTTTGTGATCTTGTGTGTGATTGTTGCATTATCATGCATTCATGCACCCATGATCATTCTTTAAACAGTTGATTCAAGGAACTTAAAGTTGACTCTTGCAAAGATCTCAAGTACTTTTTAACCATGGATTTTGGAAGAAAAAAGACTCGGAAGTACATTTTCAAGGATCCTAAGATAGAGGAATTGATGAGTTTGATTCCTGAGATTGAGAGCTCTACAGATTTCTGGAAGAAGTATGGAGCCACCGTGCCTCTTATGAAGCTCAAGATGAAGAAGGGTATTCTTTCTACATTGGTCCATTTCTATGATCCATTATGTCAGTTTTTTACTTTTCTTGATTATCAGTTGATACCCATATTTGAGGAGTATTCTTATTTACTTGGCTTACTTATTACTGATCATGTTCCTTTCACCAGCTTAGAAGGAGAGCCTAAATCTCATGAGATTGCTGCCATGACTCATTTGAAGAAGTCTGAGATGAAGGCTAACATGACTACTAAAGGAGGAATCAAAAGTTTGCCTGCTCAGTTTTCTTACTAAAGGAAAGAAAGGTTAGACCTCTGAGATAACGTCATCAACACCAACAATAAGTTACTTCTGTAACTCAGGTTGTCAGTGTAGCTCTGTTGTACCCCAAAATTTGCCTTCCCTTTTCCACAAGAAATCACAGCTTCGGGTTTTCCCTGATTTTTCAGATTGACTCAAGAATCGGTCAAACAGACTTTTCTCATCAGTCAGTCCAAAATTAGGGTTCCCATTGATTTTGAATCAGTCAAACAGATTATTAGGGTTTCTATTGATTTGGTTGAGTTTGGCTCAGGGTTTGATCAAGCAGACGTTTCTTTGACAGCAAATCTGGAATTAGGGTTTTTCACTCGTATTTCTCAGAAGAATTTGAATCCATAGTATTTCAAATTAACTGTTACATTATTTTGCGCTTGTTCGAGATTGTTGTTTGTTTCTCAAAACCTAAACATCTGGGGCTAGAAGCTGAGGCTTTTGAATTGAAAGGTTGGAGCGTTGGTTTGATCAGTGAAGTGAAAGGCGTATGGACGTTTGTTTGTTTAACTGTGCAATGCATATGGTTAACTGGAATGACGGACGTATGGTGGTTAATGCAAGGTTGCGAGACTGCAACGTTTGTTGATTATTTATTTTATCTGAGTTACAATTATTGGGATGCATTTCCAATTATTTTAATTCAAGAAATTTAAATAATTAAATAAACAGTGCAGAAGAAATAAAGAATTATCTGACAAAGATTTTTATTTATTTTTAATTGTTGTTACAAATGTTATGTGGAATACTGTAAATTTATTTACAATATTTACAATAATATTTATTACAAATAATTGAAAAGAAAATAAATCTATATTCTAAGTCTTCATCTTCTGCTGCTGCTTCCATTATCCCAACTGGTATTTACCTACAAAGACAGAAGAAAGAAGTCAGTACAGTTAAATTGAAAAGCAGTTTTGAACAGATAAATAAAAAACTCATCATTAAAGATTGTTGACCGAAATCAGATTGTTTTGATTTTAATCATGTTTTACTCGTCCTCTTTGCAAATCACAAGAAGATTTCTCTTCTTGGTTCACAAAGAGGAAAGTAAAATTATTTTTTGCAAGCATATAATACAAGGCACAAAGCTGCACAAGTTCAAACTGAACAACCAATTTGCAATGTCAAACAAAGCTAACTAAGTTACACAGACTGTCAACCAAGTTGCATAAAAGCAAACCAAGCTATCACCAAGCTGTCACCAAGCTGTCAAAACAGAAAAACTGCCTACAAGCTACCAAACTGTCAATGCAGAAGATAAGAAAGTACATAATACAGAGGAAAACCAAGATGCAAGCAAGCAATCTTTTTCAAAACATTTCATCATTTCCCTGGCCAACAACTTTTCAGAATAAAGATATATTAAGCAATTAAATATGCTTTTTTGATGGAGAGAGAAAGAGAGTAAAGTAAAAAGGTTTGCAGTTTGGCAGGCTTAAAGAATAGATAAATATAACAAGCTAAGGGTTAAAGAAAGGGGGAGCAGTTGAGAAGAGAGAACCATAAAACTGTAAGGGCAAGCAAAAACAGCAAGTTATCAAAACCTGCCTCAAACCTTCAAACTTACACACAAACTTGCAGAAGCATAGGCCTGCATAAATCCAAACCTGTTTCAAAGCTGCAAGTTATCAACTTGCCAAAGCCTGTACAAAAAACAAGTCTGCTCCCAAAAACCAACAAACCAAGCTGTCAAAGCCTGTACAAAAAACAAGTCTGCTCCCAAAAACCAACAAACCAAGCTGTCAAAGCCTGCCTGTATCAGGCAAACAAACCTGCTAAAAAAAACCCTTTGACAAGCAAACCTACAGAAGGGTAAGTCTGCCTGCACAACAAGCCTCAAAAAACTTGTTCAAACACCAAACCTACAGAAGCCTGCCTTACACATACAAAAACTTCAAACCACAAACAATAACTTCAAGCCTTCAAACCTGCCTAAAACCAACAGGAAGCCTCAAGCCTGCCTTACCAACATCAAGTCTCCAGCCTGCCTAAAGCCAAACAAACTTGCACAACAAAAGCAAGTTCAAACTAACAAATCCAAACCAAATATCACAACAACAATAACATTCTCAGAACAAGAGTTCCTCATTAAAAGCCCACAAAATCCAAAGAAGAGGGAAAAGTCAGAAACAATAACAAACACTCTCAGAATAGACTTCATCACAGAGTCAAACACCAAATCAGAACAACAAAGACTAAAGTCTCAAAGTTCATCATCAGAATCAACATAACCAAAGCCAACACAGAAGAACATATCAAAGGCAACGTTTCATACTCAATCATCACTACCATATTTAGATCAGAAGAAGAAGAGAAAAACTCAGAAGCAAACAATCTTCAGAAATAAACTCATCATCAGAATCAACAAAAAACAGCCAAATCAACAACCTTCAGAATCAAAGTTCATCATCATTGGAAATCAACAAAGCCCAAAAGAGGAGAAGATTCAGAAACTAACAAAATAGGGTTTTCAGAAATATCTCATCACTAAACGTTCAAAGAGAAAGATACGAAATACCAGAGCGCGGTCATCATGCTTCTCCCTTCTCCGGCCACCTGAGAGCGCCGCCGTCCAACCTTTTGCCTCCTCTCCAGAAACAATCACCAAGGTATCATTCTCCTCCTTCCTTTTTCTGCATCTCATATCACGAATAAAAATACCAAAAGATCAATACTGTGAAACAATAAAGCATACAAACATGCACGAATCTAAAAACCCTAAAACACATTTAGAAGGAAGGCAATACCTTTTTAATCATCGCCCTGTGTAACCATGGAGAGAAGAGGTTGGAGTTGGCGCTCCAGTAGCCGAGCATGGAGGGCCTCAATGGCTCTGTTTGAGAATGATGAAGAGGACGAAGAGAGGAGAGGAGCGGCGTCGTTCATAAAACTGTAAACCCAGGTTCTGAGCAAAACAAACGAAAACCCTAACAAAAACTTTGTCAAGCATCGTTTGGGCCTGCCCCTCAAACCAAATCACTAAGCCCATTAATTCTGGCGCCACACCCCCCCTCTTGGTCTTATTTTCTTTTTGTTTTTAGGCCCAAACCCATTCAAAAACTTCAAAAATCTCTTTTATTAACTTATTAATTTTTTTTGCTAACTAACCTTAATTAGTTTTCTTTCCTTTTTTTAATAACACTAATTAATTTTTGTTCATCCTTTTTAAGAGATAATTATCTCTTTATTAATCTTGTTTTCCTTTAAAAACACAAAAAAATATTACTATTCTTACAAGACTCGTCCCCCTTTGTAAACATTTGTACCCCCATCCCCGGATACTTATTTGTAATAACTTAGACTTTAAATTCCTGCAATTTATCGCTTTCTATATACTGTATAGTAATTAGGGTTTGTATGCGAAGATTCAAAATCAACCGCTAGATAACCTAACACAAAGATAAATGCATGAAAATCAATACACCATTCACACTTGCACCTCTAGGGTAACCTCGCTTGTTGCCTCGGAAAATGCAATCATGTCCCTCGAGTCTGAGACACTCTAGCAAATGTCCCTTCGATAAACAAAGATCGTAGTCCCTCGATGACCCTCGATGTTGCCTTTGATAAAGCGATCTCGTCCCTTACAAAATTGCTAGAGCGTCTCACAAGTTGCCTACAATGATTGCATACGATGACCCGTGCCTGTCCCGCTTAACATCCTAACACAAGGTTGTTCACCAAATACAATGGTGAAACAACACTGTTAAAAGGGTTAAAAACATGAGAAAGATCTTTGAGTAAAATTAGGGTAGATAGCTCTTAGTTACTTGATCAAACTTGCAAAACATCCTTGCCATTTTTCAAACACACATCACAACACAACTTCAAAACAACTTTCAAAAACATTGAATTATCTTTTCAAAAAGACACACACCTTTGTATATATTCAAACAAGAATCATTACAAAGGTTGCCTAGACAAGGCATATTTTTCAAAACATTTTCAAAACCGCACACACAAAGCACCATTTCAAACAATTGAAAAGCAAAGACAAGTGATCTAAAACAAGTAACTAAGATCCCATGGATAACCATGGATGAAAAGGGTGCTAGCACCTTCCCTTTTCATAATCTACCCCCCGAACCCACAAAAACATCTCAAAGGTCTTTCCTGTGCTTTTTGACATTTCCTTAGGATAAAATAAAAAGTCGGTGGCGACTCTTGCTAAACCGAAACATTTGCGAACACAAACGCAAATCCCAAGTCAGTTCTCCCACCGTATCACAGAACTGGCGACTCTGCTGGGGAATATTTCTAAAAGTGGTGTTACCTTAGGGTTTTAGATCACATTTACATGCTTACCTTGATTGCTTTGATTGCTTTACTTTTTGGGTTCCTTGCTTGGGTCTGTTTTAAATCCTACACCCGGATTTGGGGGCACCTTTTAGGTAAGTAGCAATAAACTGTGAGGGAACTGTGCGGGGTATACCGACATGGTTGAAGCAGTAGCTACGTTAGTGTGACATATTTGTAGGTACCGGTAGCCTTTGAGTTAATCAAAGAGAATACGGGGCCGCTGAGTGATGTCATGAAGCACTAACGAACTCTTAGAACCTTACTTGACCATCTTGGCCTTTTTTAGGGGTAGTGAGATGACCGACTTTGGTGCAGTCCGAAGTTGGTAGATACTCGATACTACACTCATTGAGGATTGTTTTCTTGGAATATTTTGGTCGCCAGTTAAGTGGCTAAACCAAAACTATGAACATAGAAAATAATCCAGTGATATTGAGCTCCTCAGAACCCGGTTTCTATTTTAGGACAAGTTGAGCCAACTAACTTCAAGAGGGTACTTACCTACAAACCCCATGCAAGCCTAAACCTAAGGACTTGTTTGCTTTGTGTAAATATGACTGTCTGTATATACCTGTGATCGGTGGATCTGGAACTGACTGTTTAACGCTGGTTCGCGAAATGTCGCGGAAGCAAGAGTCGCCACCGTCTTTTATTTTCTCCAACATGGACAGGACAAAAGCACAGCAAAATTCCTTATGAGATAGTTTCTCGGTTCGGGAGGTAGATTTATAGAAAGGGAAGGTGTTAGCACCCTTTCTATCCATGGTTATCCATGGGCTCTTAGATACTTGCTCATTGTGTTTTCAAAAGTGTTTGCTTTTCAATTGTGAGTGGGTTTGAAAAAGTTTCTTTGAAAGATTTCAGAATGACTCTTGTATCAGTCCTCAAGAGTGTTTGAAAAATTGTTTTGAAAACTTTTGAAAGTGTCGGTGTGAAAAGGTTTTTGATTTATTTTTGAATAGAGCAAGTATCTACGAGTCATCTACCTACCCTAAAGAATTAGGCTGTGTAAATATCCTTAAGGTAGCGCCATCCCACCATTGAGAGGTAGGTAGCACCACCGTTGGAGGTGTTCGGATCAATTCGTTTGTAGGGACAGTGTGGTCACCAGAGCAACAGTAGGACACCTTAGAAGCTACCCTTATGCCATTGATCCTTTTTAATTCCGAGGCAACCGTTTCGAGGCAACTGAATTATGTCATGGACATAAGGACTTACTAAAACGTCCTATACTCGACGACCACGTTTTGAAGGCAACAGGTGAGGCGTACCCTAGAAGTGGTGTGTGAATTCGTGTGTTGTTTTCATGTTAAGTTTATCTTTGATCATGGTATTGTGAGCTACGCTTGTTTTTAATTAACCATACATTCTTTCATACAAAGTTAGAATTTAAGAGTGCGGGAAATTTAAAAGCGGAAAGATAAAACTACGCTATTACAAGGCGCGGGTCTATACATCGCCAAAGTACAAAAACTCGTTTGATAAAAAAGCAGAAAGTAAAAAGACTTAATTACTATTACATCCAGAAAACAGTTACATAATAATCGATAAGAAAATAAATGCGCGAGAAGAATAAATTGGACGTCCGAGGGTTTTGACCCTTTACTTGAAATTAAATTAAAGTCTAATTATTATTCAATTAAAGAAAAGTGTTTTTTATGTTTTTGTATTTATGAAATATTAAACCTAAAACTAATTATTTAAATAAAAGAAAAAGGTATTTTTGGTTTTTTAATGTCTTTAATAAAAATAAAATAAAATAAAGTCAAAAGTTAGAAAAACCTAATTCTAATTTATTTTATTTATTATGAAAAAGCCAAAATTAAACCTAATTAAACTAAATTAATTTGTTAGAATTTATTTACAAAAAATAATTAATAGTGAAATTACTAAATAATAATAATACTAAAAATGTTAGTTTTCTGAATTTTATTATGAAAAAAATGTTAATTGGTTAGTGATTAATAAAAAGAATAACGATTAATTAATTAAAGGAAAATAATAAAAATAGAGAGAGAGAGAGAGTTTAGGAGTATACGAGCCTGATTGGAGGGGTGAAACAGCTATTGGCGTCATGTGTAAACTGTTTTGTTTTGGCCATTTGTGTTTTGGCTTTTAGCCATTTGTGTTCTGGCTTTTGACCATTTGTGTTCTGGCCTCAACGTTCCTTAACCTTCTCAGGATGTCTGTCCCGCCATGTATTGGTGTCATGTGTAAAATATTCTGTTTTGCCCATTTGGCTTTTGGCTTTTGGCCATTTGTGTTTTGGCCTCAACGTTCCTTAATGAACCTGCACGAGATCCTGTCTAAAATCTGCAGTGTTGAATCTCATGAACACATTAAATAAAATCATAAAATGCAAATAAAGCCAATATATGAAGAAATTTAATGTTTAGGCACAATATGACATGTATGAATGATTATACCCTTTTGATCATGGAGATCAAATCAATCTTACCCTTACTGGAAAAGTAGTGACACAAATGCTTTTATGCCCTTTTGATCATGGAGATCAAGCCAGCCTTACCCTTACTGAAGAAGTAGTGAGGTGTTGGTTTGTAACTGTGATGGCTTGTTTGTAGTGAGAGAAGGATTTGTAATAAGGATTTCAAGGTTTTAGGGTTCTTGAAAGAATTTGATATTCTGACAGTGTTGTGGCCAGGTTTTTTTTCTCTCTTTTCCTCCTCCCTGGTTTGTGTGAAAAAAAGGTGATTATATAATGGAAATTAGGGTAAAGAAAATGGGCTTTGAATGTGCAATTGGGCCTCCAATATTCACTTGAGTTCGTCACTTTCCAGACTAAATCGTAGGGACTTAAGTGCAATTTTTGAAGTTGAAATGTGAAAACAAAATGTAGCCGACATCGATAACTAACTCCTGTCCGAAAATCGGCTCAATCGGATAAACGGTGAATTAGTTATGAATTTTTGAATTTTCAGCTCAGACAAACTTATTTTGGGCTCCAGTGTCGACTTTGACACGTTCTTCAATAAAAAACTGGTATTGATCGGAGCATAATCCGGTCTCGACTTTTGAAGCAAAGTTGTAGATCTACGAGTCAGGGATCTTGTGTAAAAATATAAGCCCAATCCGATAAAAATTGACCGAGTTATGAATTTTCGAAGTTTCGGCCCAGATGAAATAATATTCAGCATTCAGGATTTTCGGTGTGTCACGCACTCTGAGCAAAAAACGAAGGCCTTTTGAATACCGTTTGAACTCAATACCTTCTGTGAAAATGTAGCCAACTCAATTTGTGAAATTTTGGTGCCGGAACCAGCTTGATACGATGAAAATCGACCAAGTTATGATTTTCTGAACATGATGCAAATAAACTTCTGTCACAAATTTTCTGTATGAAAATACTTGATAAATCCACATTTTTGAAGACCTTCTAATCGAAATTGGCTTCCAGCCGTGAGAGATGAAAACGTAGATAATGTCAAGAAGGAATTTTGGCCACCGGAACGGGTTCAAAACGAGCCACGATCTTCAAGTTATGAATTTTTTAGCGCGTAAAAACTGCACTTTCAGCACACTTTTTCACCATATTTCTTCGAGAAAACTCACACATTCGGATACCTTCTTTAAAGAATTGACTCTTGAGCCGAACCTGAATTTGAGAATACGTTATCAGAGATATCTTGGCGAAAGAATACCTGAATATGACGCGCCGGGTTGGACTTGTGAATTTTTCTTGAAATATTTTGAGAAATATGGGAGGGCAAATTTTGGGGTACAACAATACCTTTGCCTACTTCTGCATACATGTACATAATATCATAACATCATACCATAGCATTTTCAATAACCATTTCAAGGATCTTGAGGGTCTTTTGATGCAGGGTCACGTTGAACTAGACATCTACCAAAAGGCAAGAGGGTTTTCCTCTGAACAAACGCCGTCAAAGATTAAGTGCGACAACTTGAATCAGGGGCTATGACCCACTTGACACGGTGAGCTTGATTCTCGTGGAAAGACATCCACCGATACGAAGTTCTCCAATCAAAGACGTTGATCTAAGTTCAATCTCTAACATTTCTCTTGTGTTTACCCTGAGAGATTCTTGAAAACATGCATCCACATATCATGCATTGTATCATAACAGGTTTTCCTTTTCATGTTTCCTTATTCTCCTACTGTTTATTTCAAGAGAGATGGTTCTAGAGAGGACTGTCAAAGATATCCAGGATCAAAATGCTCAACTTCAAGAAATGTTCTTGAACCTGTCCCAAGGGCAAGAAGAAGTGAAAGCTCTCCTCACAAGGGGCATGGTCCTAGGGAATTCAAGCAGTGTCAGGAATGATCAGTTGGGGGAACTGCAGATTGAGATAGCAACAATGAAGATCCAGATGATGGGACAACTGGTGGGCCAGATGGCTCTCATTCAAGACTTAGCTCAAAGACAAGAGGAGCTCAGGATTCTCCATCTGAAATGACAAAGTTCAAACTGGGAGACTTTTGTTCCATTTGAATTTTCAAGTTGTATTTTCTTTTGTATTCAAACAATTAGCTGTTGATGTCAAACTCTGTTTCATTAATGCATTGCATATGTTTGTCTTGAATTCATCCATTCGTTTTCACTATTCTTAAACTATGCTTCCTACTTTCTTTATGATATTTAACTCTTGATAAAAAGCTACAAGCCTTTAGAGGGAGGATGACGAAACAATGCCATAATCTTATATAGTATGCTTTTGAACAGACCTTTGTTGACGATGTACAGGCGTTTCTTTCAAATCCTAAACACTGGAGTTATAAGGAAGATAATCCCTAGTCAACCCCTTCGAGCCAAAGAAGTAGGAGTTTTCTGTTTTTAAACAAATTGAAACCTTTGATTTAAACCTGGGGCAGGGTAGTCTCTCAGTTAATTCAAAAAAAAGATGCGCATTGAAGTCACAAACTCTCAGTTCGTAATACAACGAATAACATTAAAAACATTCATCTGGAACCAAAAGACAGTGATGGTTCTTTATCTCATAGGCAATCATTATCTCTCAAAAGAGAAAAGCCCACTGAGCCAAAACCTATAAAGGAGGCTTAAGAAAGCTGGGGCATCCCGCTGACTGTGATCTCGAAAACAAGAACAATCAGGCAAAAGTTAGGGATAACAAATCAAAAGGAAAAGGTCATTATAAATCCTCAATAACATGAAAAATGTTGCAAAAATGATGACTGCCTTCCATAAAATTCAACTGGTGTGAACCATCACCAAGGAGTCGTTTCAAACTCAAATAGAGTTCGACGCACAATTAACTGAGTTTAGGATGGAAGAATATCATGAAGAGCGGGTGGGTACAAATATACTTTGAGCCTTTATCCTTTGTTTCTTAAACCGTGAACCAAGCCACGTTACAACCCTTCAAAAGTCTTAATTGAAGCATGGGTTAGTTCGAAAGCATACTGTTACAAAAGGTATCCTGACTCCTGTAAGGCTTTGCCGTAAAATCTTGTGTTGAATTTGTCTTATAAAAAGTTTTCTGCTAAAAAACGTATTTTTCAAGACTTCGAGACAAGCATAAACTTTGCATTATTTGAATATCGTTGTTTGCACATGGTTTACTTGTTTAATAGTAAAGAAATTCATACAGTGAATGTTCGGAGGAACGAAAGCTCTCTCAGTGAGGAAAATCACTTCAAGTGGGATGATACTCCCGTTGCAAAAATCTCCCATCAACAAAAAGAGACTTGGTTTGGTATTGTCCAACAAATCTGGGGCAGTCCAGTCAAGATTTCAACAAATCTTTTAAAGTCCATTAAACCTGGGGCAGTCCAGTCAAGATTTTAAGAAATCTCTCAACTCCAGATACAGTCCAGATATGCTCCAGACACGGTTGCCATTCTGTCACTCATTCAGATCCCAGTTACAATTTCAGATACACTCCAGACACGGAAGTCATTCTGTCACTTATTCAGATCCCAGTTACAGTTTCAGATACACTCCAGACATGGAAGTCATCCTGCTACTCATACGGATCTCAATTCCAGATGTAGTTTTACACGGACTCATCATGAGGCAACCCTACACCGGTTCCTTCTCAAATTCAGATGCAGTTTTACACGGACTCATCATGAAGCAACCCTACACCGGTTCCTTCTCAAATTCAGATGCAGTTTTACACGAACTCATCATGAAGCAACCCTACACCGGTTCCTTCTCAAATTTAGATGCAGTTTTACACGAACTCATCATGAAGCAACCCTACACCAGTTCCTTCTCAATTTCAGATGTAGTTTTACACGGACTCATCATGAAGCAACCCTACACCGGTTCCTTCTCAATTCCAGATGCAGTTTTACATGGACTCATCATGAAGCAACCCTACACCGATTCCTTCTCAATTCAGATGAAGTTTTACACAGACTCATCATGAAGCAACCCTACACCGGTTCCTTCTCAAATTCAGATGCAGTTTTACACGGACTCATCATAAAGCAACTCTACACAAGTTCCTTTTCATGAAATTTCGAATGAAGTTCTACACGGACTGATCACTATTCAAATTCAACTTCTGAAAACAGTTTACAGATTCTCCAAACACGGATGTTAATCTATCGCTTGTTCAATTTAACTTTTGAAAACAGTTTACGGATGCTTCCCAACACGGATGTTGATCTATTGCTTATTCAACTTCAAAACTTCTGAAAATAGTTTACAGATTCTCCAAACATGGATGTCAATCTATTGCTTATTCAGACCCCCAGCTCAGAGATGCTCCAAATATGGACACCTTTCTGATACTCACCCACTCACCTACAACAAACATTCTTGAATGGCATCTTTTAAGCCCATCTCCGACAAGATTCAGTCACATTCTTGGATGGAATCTTTTAAGCCCATCTCCGACGAGATTCTATCACATTCTCCAGATGGCATCTTTAAGCCCATCTCCGACAAGATTCTGTCACATCTCCAAATGGCATATTTAAGCCCATTCCCTCAACTACGCTTTAACGAGTGCAAATTTTTTTGGGCACTCTAGTGTCCAATCATCTTTTACCTTCGAGTCGCAAACAGCAAAGCTGCCAATCTAACTCTTCAGGTTCAAGAAGATTGAACAGGGGAAACTGTTGTACCCCAAAATTTTCCTTCCCTTTTCCACAAGAAATCACAGCTTCGGGTTTTCCCTGATTTTTCAGATTGACTCAAGAATCGGTCAAACAGACTTTTCTCATCAGTCAGTCCAAAATTAGGGTTCCCATTGATTTTGAATCAGTCAAACAGATTATTAGGGTTTCTATTGATTTGGTTGAGTTTGGCTCAGGGTTTGATGAAGCAGACGTTTCTTTGACAGCAAACCCGGAATTAGGGTTTTTCACTCGTATTTCTCAGAAGAATTTGAATCCACAGTATTTAAAATTAACTATTACACTATTTTACGCTTGTTCGAGATTGTTGTTTGTTTCTCAAAACCTAAACATCTGGGGCTAGAAGCTGAGGCTTTTGAATTGAAAGGTTGGAGCATTGGTTTGATCAGTGAAGTGAAAGGCGTATGGACGTTTGTTTGTTTAACTGTGCAATGCATATGGTTAACTGGAATGACGGGCGTATGGTGGTTAATGCAAGGTTGCGAGACTGCAACGTTTGTTGATTATTTATTTTATCTGAGTTACAGTTATTGGGATGCATTTCCAATTATTTTAATTCAAGAAATTTAAATAATTAAATAAACAGTGCAGAAGAAATAAAGAATTATCTGACAAAGATTTTTATTTATTTTTAATTGTTGTTACAAATGTTATGTGGAATACTGTAAATTTATTTACAATATTTACAATAATATTTATTACAAATAATTGAAAAGAAAATAAATCTATATTCTAAGTCTTCATCTTCTACTGCTGCTTCCATTATCCCAACTGGTATTTACCTACAAAGACAGAAGAAAGAAGTCAGTACAGTTAAATTGAAAAGCAGTTTTGAACAAATAAATAAAAAACTCATCATTAAAGATTGTTGGTCAGGATCAGATTGTTTTGGTTTTAATCATGTTTTACTCGTCCTCTTTGCAAATCACAAGAAGATTTCTCTTCTTGGTTCACAAAGAGGAAAGTAAAATTATTTTTTGCAAGCATATAATACAAGGCACAAAGCTGCACAAGTTCAAACTGAACAACCAATTTGCAATGTCAAACAAAGCAAACTAAGTTACACAGACTGTCAACCAAGTTGCATAAAAGCAAACCAAGCTATCAACAAGCTGTCACCAAGCTGTCAAAACAGAAAAACTGCCTACAAGCTACCAAACTGTCAATGCAGAAGATAAGAAAGTACAGAATACATAGGAAAACCAAGATGCAAGCAAGCAATCTTTTTCAAAACATTTCATCATTTCCCTGGCCAACAACTTTTCAGAATAAAGATATATTAAGCAATTAAATATGCTTTTTTGATGGAGAGAGAAAGAGAGTAAAGTAAAAAGGTTTACAGTTTGGCAGGCTTAAAGAATAGATAAATATAACAAGCTAAGGGTTAAAGAAAGGGGGATCAGTTGAGAAGAGAGAACCACAAAACTGTAAGGGCAAGCAAAAACAACAAGTTATCAAAACCTGCCTCAAACCTTCAAACTTACACACAAACTTGCAGAAGCATAAGCCTGCATAACTCCAAACCTGTTTCAAAGATGCAAGTTATCAACTTGCCAAAGCCTGTACAAAAAACAAGTCTGCTCCCAAAAACCAACAAACCAAGCTGTCAAAGCCTGCCTATATCAGGCAAATAAACCTGCTAAAAAAAACCCTTTGACAAGCAAACCTACAGAAGGGTAAGTCTGCCTGCACAACAAGCCTCAAAAAACTTGTTCAAACACCAAACCTACAGAAGCCTGCCTTACACATATAGAAACTTCAAACCACAAACAATAACTTTAAGCCTGCCTAAAACCAACAGGAAGCCTCAAGCCTGCCTTACCAACAACAAGTCTCCAGCCTGCCTAAAGCCAAACAAACTTGCACAACAAAAGCAAGTTCAAACTAAGAAATCCAAACCAAATATCACAACAACAATAACATTCTCAGAACAAGAGTTCCTCATTGTAACACCCCTTCTAAATAACCCGCGAATATATTAATTAAATTAGAGTAACATGGAAAACAGGGATGTCACAATTCAGGATAAATATAAAAACCTCAAATCTACAGTTATCGTGCTTTACTGAAGGAATTATTAAGATAAATATTCAAATCAACATCATGTTCTACACAGCGGAAATGTATCAAAACCGGAATAACTTCACTTCATAAGTATTCCCAACATAAATTAAACAATAGAATATAAAATAAAACTCATCATTCAAACGTTTCCCCCAGTGTTACAACCTATCAGAGCACGACACTGACACGCGGACTAAAAGTAACATAGCTCCAGAGCCATCCTCACTAACTCCTGAGCTGCTAACTTTAATATGAAATCATTAAAGTAAGGGTGTGATTTCTCATAACTAACATGCATTATAAGCTTCTCAATCAACAGTATATCACAAGCACATTATTTCACCCATTTTAGCATAATTCCAGATTCAACACATGGTTTCAATCACGCAAGTCATTATGCACAAATCAATAATCAACCAAAGAATTGTAACACTGGAAGACATCCTAACATGTTACAATTCCATGCAAACACAAATGCAGACACAATGCATGTGGTACCAACACGTGACCAAGTCACCCAACACTGATCCATCATCAACCGGATACAGCAACCATCGATTCGTCCATAAACACCGGACACGAATCCAGCTGATCCATCATCAACCGGATACAACAATCATCGATTCGTCCATAAACACCGGACACGAATCCATCCTAACCACCCATCATCACCCGGGTATCGGTTAACGGCAATACAAGTCAAATTACACACAATGGGAATTAACTTCACCAAAACAATGCATATGCATGCACATCACCAGCATGCAACATCAAATCAGTCTATGAAATACATCAATTTATCATAACTGAACCAAAACCAAAAGAAACATGATATCATTATTTATCATACACACATCAAACAGCATAAACATGCACTTCATCCACAAGGACCTGATACAATCAATTATCATGGATACACCATTGCATATACACCAAATATGCACATAATAACAAATCGCATAATCGGAAAGTGAACATCAAATCAACGGAATATGATCACAACATAATTCCAAATAATGCCAAAACCAATATATCACATGATCACATCTCAATCATAATGGATAGCAGGCACAACACATAAGTATCAGTTCTCATTCACCAAATCAGAATAATTTACAAACAATTCTACATCATTCTCAAAATACCAAAGTTTACAAAAACGGGAATTCGACTCTTTTTAAAATAATTTTCATAAAATAATATTTTTCTTATTTTATAAGATAGTATTTTTAATTTAAGAAATACTTCCGAAAACGGCACTCAAATCGGACTTACGGTTTGAAAGTTATGAATTTTCAAAGTTTAATATTTTTCAAAAAGTTACGTTTCTGGAAAATGTACTGGAACCCGGTTCCTACCTATACAGGAACCGGTTCATGTGACCAATTTTGCAAGTTTTTGTACGTTCACACAGTGGAACTCGGTTCCTCCCCACTGGGAACCGGTTCCCACGACCTGCAGAGTCAAAATCTGCTATTTTGACAGCATTATTCATTCCAATCCCATCCAATTCATACTCATACGAATTATAACATTTGGAACACCAAAATGCAACAAATACACATCAATACAACATCATAAATCATGTTTCCATCACTCCTATTAATTATTCATCACATTAATGGTTCCAATTCCTATACTCTGACACAATTAGGGATAATCCCACAAACCTAGAATTCCAAAATCGAGATTCCTAACATGCTTAATCAATTCTATTGATCTAAAAATCTATAAGGCATATTAAATAATTGAAGTCACCCCTTACCTCGCGATGATCCTTCGAATTCACGATGTTTGACTTTTTCCTCTCTTCTCTTCTCTTCTCCAATTTCACGTACAATGAGTTTTCCAAATAACCTCTTTTTCTTCTTTCTTTTATTATTTTCCAAATAATAGAAATAAATTAGTAATTATTTAGTAGAGCCTTTTACTTCACACACCTCTAATTCAACCTTACACCCCTCAGTCTTCCTTTTTAATTTCATAATTAATTCATCCATTTAATCCAAAATATTATTAATTAAGCCTTTAATTAATTTAATAATTAAATTCCTAATTATTTAACACATGAATTAATTTGGGGTGTCACAACTCTCCCCAACTAAAAGAGTTTTCGTCCTCGAAAACATACCTTAGACGAAAAGTTCGGGATACGAGTCCTTCATCTGGCTCTCCAGCTCCCAAGTGACATTTCCATCTGCTGATCCTCCCCAAGCCACTCTTACCAATGCGATTTCCTTACCTCGCAACTGTTTCAACTTCCGATCCTCAATTCTCGCAGGTACCGCTTCCACAGCCAAATTCTCTCGTACCTGTATATCGTCTACCTGAATCTCATGAGACGGATCAGCAATGTACTTCCTTAGTTGAGATACATGAAAAACATCATGCAAATTTGCAAGTGACGGCGGCAAAGCAATCTGATAAGCAACTTTCCCAACTCTCTTGGTAATCTGAAACGGACCAATAAAATATGGAGTCAACTTCTTTGACTTCAAAGCTCGACCAATACCAGTCATCGGAGTAACTCGCATAAAAACATGTTCTCCTTCGCTAAACTCAAGATCTTTCCTCCTCTTATCGTGATAACTTTTCTGACGACTCTGAGAAGTCCTCATCTTCTCCTGAATCATCTTAATCTTTTCCTAAGTCTGTTGGACAATTTCCGGTCCAATCACAACACTCTCTCCAGATTCATACCAACACAACGGTGTCCGACACCTCCTACCATATAATGCCTCAAACGGAGCCATACCAATGCTCGAATGAAAACTATTGTTGTAGGTAAACTCAATCAATGGTAGATAACTATCCCAAGCTCAACCTTTCTCCAACACACAAGCTCTTAACAAATCTTCCAAGGACTGAATCGTTCTCTCCGTCTGACCATCTGTCTGTGGATGATAAGCGGAACTCAAACGCAACTTAGTACCCAAAGCTTCTTGCAATCCCGTCCAGAATTTAGATGTAAACCTCGGATCTCGATCTGACACAATACTAGAAGGAATACCGTGCAAACTCACAATCTTCTCAACATACAATTCTGCCAACCTTTCCATCGGATAATCCATTCTTATCGGAATAAAGTGAGCAGATTTCGTCAACCGATCAACAATAACCCAAATAGAATCACAATTCTTCGATGTCCTTGGCAAACCAGACACAAAATCCATAGAGATTCCATCCCATTTCCATTCCGGAACTAACAACGGTTCCATTAATCCTGACGGTTTCTGATGCTCAATCTTCGACTTCTGACAAACCAAACAAGCATACACAAACTCAGAAATTTCCTTTTTCATTCCCGGCCACCAAAACAACTTCTTCAAATCATGGTACATTTTAGTAGCACCAGGATGAATACTCAATCCACTACGATGTCCTTCTTCCAAAATACTCTTCCTAATCTCTGCAACATCCGGAACACACACCCTATTACCAAATCTCATAACACCATTCTCATTAATCTGGAACTCGCCTCCTTGACCTTGGTTGATCAATGTCAATTTATCAACTAACCCAACATCGGACTTCTGTCCATTCCGAATTTCTTCCAGAATCCCACTAGTCAGTTTCAACATACCCAATTTCACACTATTCGGAGTAGTTTCACATACCAAACTTAAATCTCTGAACTGCTCAACCAAATCTAACTCACGGACCATTAACGTCGACATATGCAAGGACTTCCTACTCAAGGCATCCGCAACAACGTTTGCCTTACCAGGATGGTAATTCAAACCGAAATCATAATCCTTTAGAAATTCTAACCATCTCCTCTGCCTCATATTCAACTCTTTCTGATCAAAGAGATACCTCAGACTTTTGTGATCACTGAACACCTCAAACTGAGAACCATATAAATAATGCCTCCACAATTTCAAAACAAACACAACAGCTGCCAACTCCAAATCATGAGTCGGATAATTCCTTTCATGTACTTTCAATTGTCTCGAAGCATAAGCCACCACCTGCTTATCTTGCATCAACACACCACCTAATCCCATTAATGATGCGTCACAATACACAACAAAAGACTTAGTCGAATTTGGCAAAATCAAGATCGGAGCACTTGTCAACCTCCTCTTCAGCTCTTGAAATCCTTTCTCACATTTAACATCCCAAACAAACATCTGACCCTTCCTGGTCAACTTAGTCAACGGTAACACTAATTTGGAAAATCCTTCTATAAACTTCCTGTAATAACCTGCAAGACCCAGAAAACTACGGATCTCAGAAGCATTCTTCGGCGCTTCCCACTGAGATACTGCTTCTACCTTCGTAGGATCCACAACAATTCCATTCTTGGAAATTACATGGCCAAGAAAACTTACTTCACTTAACCAGAATTCACACTTGGACAACTTCGCATAAAACTTCTTCTCTTTCAACAACTCCAACACAACTCTGAGATGTTCTGCATGCTCTTCATCGCTCTTCAAATAAATTAGAATATCATCAATGAACACCACCACAAACTTATCAAGATACGGATGAAATATCCTATTCATATACTCCATGAAAACACCAGGTGCATTAGTAACTCCAAACGGCATAACAGAATACTCGTAATGTCCATACCTCGTTCTAAATGCAGTTTTCTGAATATCTTCCGACTTCACACGAATATGATGATATCCAGATCTCAGATCAATCTTACTAAATACACAAGCTCCAACTAGTTGATCCATCAAATCATCGATCCTCGGCAAAGGATACCGATTCTTGATTGTAACTTTATTCAGCTGTCTGTAATCAACACATAATCTCATTGAACCTTCTTTCTTCTTAACCAACAACACCGGAGCACCCCACGGCGAAACACTCGGACGAATAAACTTCTTTGCAAACAAATCCTCAAGTTGACTCTTCAACTTTCTCAATCTAGAAGCATACCTCTTATAGGCATCCTCGAATTCGAACTAGTTCTAGTAACAAAACCCATTAAGACTTCACCTTGCACTCTCACACCGTTCCACTTACTTCATCACGGAAAACTTCATAAAAATTAAATCCAATAGGTCACATGCCTTTTTATTGCTCTCGCCGAGATCTAAATCTCTCGTTACGCAAACCATAACGCTTCTCTTCTTGCCGACTTAACTAATTTCACACACTGTAAAGCTGGCACAATAAGTACATCCCATCCAACACGATCCCGACTACTATCAACAAGAGATTAAGGGTGATCAGTTCCTCAATTTGTCAATAGATAGTCAATAATCATGAGGTGGCATCAACCATCGTTACCAAACCACAACAACATCTTCAATCTTACCCTTCAAGCTACTTAAACATAACCATGCTTGAAGCATCAACTGCTCGGCAATACTTACATCTTACAATCGGCGGTATACTGAACCAACCTCTTGCACAAAACTTCAGAGAAGAAACTTCTCCCCCACTTATTTCACACGTACCTCTGCAGACAACGAAAAGGAAACAATCAAGTACCGACAGTGTTTCACACACATGTCGCATACCAAAAAGGGAGTAAACACATAAACAACCTGGCCGATAGACCGACCTGCTCTGATACCACTATTGTAACACCCCTTCTAAATAACCCGCGAATATATTAATTAAATTAGAGTAACATGGAAAACAGGGATGTCACAATTCAGGATAAATATAAAAACCTCAAATCTACAGTTATCGTGCTTTACTGAAGGGATTATTAAGATAAATATTCAAATCAACATCATGTTCTACACAGCGGAAATGTCTCAAAACCGGAATAACTTCACTTCATAAGTATTCCCAACATAAATTGAACAATAGAGTATAAAATAAAACTCATCATTCAAACGTTTCCCCCAGTGTTACAACCTATCAGAGCACGACACTGACACACAGACTAAAAGTAACATAGCTCTAGAGCCATCCTCACCAACTCCTGAGCTGCTAACTTTAATCTGAAATCATTAAAGTAAGGGTGAGATTTCTCATAATTAACATGCATTATAAGCTTCTCAATCAACAGTATATCACAAGCACATTATTTCACCCATTTTAGAATAATTCCAGATTCAACACACGGTTCCAATCACGCAAGTCATTATGCACAAATCAATAATCAACCAAAGAATTGTAACACTGGAAGACATCCTAACATGTTACAATTCCATGCAAACACAAATGCAGACACAATGCATGTGGTACCAACACGTGACCAAGTCACCCAATACTGATCCATAATCAACCGGATACAACAACCATCGATTTGTCCATAAACACCGGACACGAATCCAACTGATCCATCATCAATCGGATACAGCAATTATCGATTCGTCCATAAACACCAGACACGAATCCAGCCTAACCACCCATCATCACCCGGGTATCGGTTAACGGCAATACAAGTCAAATTCCACACAATGGGAATTAACTTCACCAAAACAATGCATATGCATGCACATCACCAGCATGCAACATCAAATCAGTCTATGAAATACATCAATTTATCATAACTGAACCAAAACCAAAAGAAACATGATATAATTATTTATCATACATACATCAAACAACATAAACATGCACTTCATCCACAAGGACCTGATACAATCAATTATCATGGATACACCATTGCATATACACCAAATATGCACATAATAACAAATCGCATAATCGGAAAGTCAACATCAAATCAACGGAATATGATCACAACATAATTCCAAATAATGTCAAAACCAATATATCACATGATCACATCTCAATCATAATAGATAGCAGGCACAACACATAAGTATCAGTTCTCATTCACCAAATCAGAACAATTTACAAACAATTCTACATCATTCTCAAAATACCAAAGTTTACAAAAATCGGGAATTCGACTCTTTTTAAAATAATTTTCATAAAATAATATTTTTCTTATTTTATAAGATAGTATTTTTAATTTAAGAAATACTGCCAAAAACGGCACTCAAATCAGACTTACAGTTTGAAAGTTATGAATTTTCAAAGTTTAATATTTTTCAAAAAGTTACGTTTCTGGAAAATATACTGGAACCCGGTTCCTACCTATACAGGAACCGGTTCCTGCGACCAATTTTGAAAGTTTTTGTACGTTCACACAGTGGAACCCGGTTCCTCCCCACTGGGAACCGGTTCCCACGACCTGCAGAGTCAAAATCTGCTATTTTGACAGCATTATTCATTCCAATCCCATCCAATTCATACCCATACGAATTATAACATTTGGAACACCAAAATGCAACCAATACACATCAATACAACATCATAAATCATGTTTCCATCACTCCTATTAATTATTCATCACATTAATGGTTCCAATTCCTATACTCTGACACAATTAGGGATAATCCCACAAACCTAGAATTCCAAAATCGAGATTCCTAACATGCTTAATCAATTCTATTGATCTCAAAATCTATAAGGCATATTAAATAATTGAAATCACCCCTTACCTCGCGATGATCCTTCGAATTCACGGTGTTTGGCTTTTTCCTCTCTTCTCTTCTCTTCTCTTCTCCAATTTCACGTACAATGAGTTTTCCAAATAACCTCTTTTTCTTCTTTCTTTTATTATTTTCCAAATAATATAAATAAACTAGTAATTATTTAGTAGAGCCTTTTACTTCACACACCTCTAATTCAACCTTACACCCCCCGGTCTTCCTTTTTAATTTCATAATTAATTCATCCATTTAATCCAAAATATTATTAATTAAGCCTTTAATTAATTTAATAATTAAATTCCTAATTACTTAACACATGAATTAATTTGGGGTGTCACACTCATAAAAAGCCCACAAAATCCAAAGAAGAGGGAAAAGTCAGAAACAATAACAAACACTCTCAGAATAGACTTCATCACAGAGTCAAACACCAAATCAGAATAACAAAGACTAAAGTCTCAAAGTTCATCATCAAAATCAACATAACCAAAGCCAACACAGAAGAACATTTCAAAGGCAACGTTTCATACTCAATCATCACTAACATATTCAGATCAGAAGAAGTAGAGAAAACTCAGAAGCAAACAATCTTCAGAAATAAACTCATCATCAGAATCAACAAAAAACAGCCAAATTAACAACCTTCAGAATCAAAGTTCATCATCATTGGAAATCAACAAAGCCCAAAAGAGGAGAAGATTCAGAAACTAACAAAATAGGGTTTTCAGAAATATCTCATCACTAAACGTTCAAAGAGAAAGATATGAAATACCAGAGCGCGGTCATCATGGTTCTCCCTTCTCCAGCCACCTGAGAACGCCGTCGTCCAACCTTTCGCCTCCTCTCCAGAAACAGTCACCAAGGTATCATTCTCCTCCTTCCTTTTTCTGCATCTCATATCACGAACAAAAATACCAAAAGATCAATACTGTGAAACAATAAAGCATACAAACATGCACGAATCTAAAAACCCTAAAACACATTTAGAAGGAAGGCAGTACCTTTTTAATCATCGCCCTGTGTAACCATGGAGAGAAGAAGTTGGAGGTGGCGCTCCAGTAGCCGAGCATGGAGGGCATCAATGGCTCTGTTTGAGAATGATGAAGAAGACGAAGAGAGGAGAGGAGCGGCGCCGTTCACAAAACTGTAAACCTAGGTTCTGAGCAAAATAAACGAAAACCCTAACAAAAACTTTGTCAAGCGTCGTTTGGGCCTGCCCCTCAAACCAAATCACTAAGCCCATTAATTCTGGCGCCACACCCCCCTCTTGGTCTTATTTTCTTTTTGTTTTTAGGCCCAAACCCATTCAAAAACTTCAAAAATCTCTTTTATTAACTTATTAATTTTTTTTGCTAACTAACCTTAAGTAGTTTTCTTTCCTTTTTTTAATAACACTAATTAATTTTTGTTCATCCTTTTTAAGAGATAATTATCTCTTTATTAATCTTGTTTTCCTTTAAAAACACAAAAAAATATTAATAACACTTAATTTTCATTAGGTTAATATTTTAGTTAATCATCTGTAAATAACCATATGCATTTCACAATACTTTTGATTCTCTCTGATTCTTATATCTTGTTATATCTTTTTCATCGAGAATGCGACGATTCGATTTGGTTGTAAATAATATTTGGACATTACTATTCTGACAAGACTCATCCCCCTTTGTAAATATTTGTACCCCCACCCTCGGATACTTATTTGTAATAACTTAGACTTTAAATTCCCATAATTTATCGCTTTCTATATACTGTACAGTAATTAGGGTTTGTATGCGAGGATTCAAAATCAACCGCTAGATAACCTAACACAAAGATAAATGCATGAAAATCAATACACCATTCACACTTGCACCTCTAGGGTAACCTCGCTTGTTGCCTCGGAAAATGCAATCATGTCCCTAGAGTATGAGACACTCTAGCAAATGTCCCTTCGATAAACAAAGATCGTAGTCCCTCGATGACCCTTGATGTTTCCTTTGATAAAGCGATCTCGTCCCTTACAAAATTGCTAGAGCGTCTCACAAGTTGCCTTCAATGATTGCATACGATGACCCGTGCCTGTCCCGCTTAACATCCTAACACAAGGTTGTTCACCAAATACAATGGTGAAACAACACTGTTAAAAGGGTTAAAAACATGAGAAAGGTCTTTGAGTAAAATTAGGGTAGATAGCTCTTAGTTACTTGATCAAACTTGCAAAACATCCTTGCCATTTTTCAAACACACATCACAACACAACTTCAAAACAACTTTCAAAAACATTGAATTATCTTTTCAAAAAGACACACACCTTTGTATATATTCAAACAAGAATCATTACAAAGGTTTCCTAGACAAGGTATCTTTTTCAAAACATTTTCAAAACCATACACACAAAGCACCATTTCAAACAATTGAAAAGCAAAGGCAAGTGATCTAAAACAAGTAACTAAGAGCCCATGGATAACCATGGATGAAAAGGGTGCTAGCACCTTCCCTTTTCATAATCTACCCCCCGAACCCACGAAAACATCTCAAAGGTCTTTCCTGTGCTTTTTGACCTTTCCTTAGGATAAAATAAAAAGTCGGTGGCGACTCTTGCTAAACCGAAACATTTGCAAACACAAACACAAATCCCAAGTCAGTTCTCTCACCGTATTACAAGCTCCGACTACTATTGCCAATTAGAGAGAACCTCCTCAAGGTAATCAAGCGAAAGGGTAGAAGAGAGGGGCTTTTGATCCTATTCTAATGAGTTATGCAGAATTATTTCCAGCTTTGATTCAAAAGAAATTGGTGCAGACTATGCATGCCCCTGCTATACCTTCAACTTTGACATGGTATTATAAGGCGGACCAGACTTGTGCTTTTCATCAAGGAGCCCCAAGGCACAACATTGAAAATTGCTATCCATTGAAATCTGAAGTGCAGGAGATGGTAAGATCTGGTCTCTTGTCATTTAAAGATGTTGGTTCTAATGTAAAGGAAAATCCACAACCCAAACATGGAGGTGGAAGTGTTGTAAATATGGTTACTGGTTGTCCTGGGGATTTTCGGATTTTCAATATCAACCTGGTCAGAGGTGATTTAGCGAAGATGCATGTTAATCTTTGTGAATTTAGTTATTATACACATTACCATGTTGGTTGTAATATTTGTAGTTCAGATGTCCATGGATACGATAAAGTGAGAGTTGATCTTCAAGAAATGATGGATGAAGGTATTGTCCACATAATCAGACCAAGGGCTGGATATGAATAAGATGCGAATATGTTTTATGGTTACCCCAGAGAATTCCAGAATTTTAATGTGAAATACATGAATGATAATCTGGTGCAGTAGCACGCCGTATTTTATCACATGGATGGCCAGGAGGTACATTATTATGGGTCCTGTCAGATTTGCTGTAGGGATTCCTGTGGTTGTTTTGTTGTAAGAAGAGGTGTTCAATTGCTGTTAATAATGTTACCATCAAAATCACAGGAAACAAAGATGATCATAATTGAGTTAATATGATTGAAAACTGCTTTGTTGAGGCCATGTCTGATGATGAGTACATTTCAACTGATGAGTTATTTTATTCTGATGACAGAGTCTGAATGAGAATCTTTTGTCTGATAATGATTCCATGTCTCTTGAGTATTCTAAAGAAGCATGGGTGAATGTCATTGTGCCATGCTTTAGTGTTCCCACTCCTGTAGAGATTGCGTACCACAACAAGCCCGCTGTTGCTCCCATGGTCATTTTTCTGCCTGGTCCTATTCCATATGAATCAGATAAAGTTTTAACTTATAAGTACAATGCAACTATCCTGGAAGGTGGTGTGGAAATTCCTATCCAACATTTTTCCCATGTTGAGAATATTACTGAAGCTAGTCGAGTAACTCGCAGTGGACGTGTCTTCGCCCCTACTTTTCAAGGAGATGTTAATTATGGTAAGAAGGTCATTGAGATTACTGGACCTAAGAAAGTGGTAGGAGAATCTAGCGGCGCCACCTTGGAAAAGGATGTTGATGATCTGTTGAAAATCATTAAGATGACTGATTACAAGATTGTGGATCAGTTGTTGCAAACTCCATCTAAGATTTTCATTTTAGCCTTGTTGATGAACTCATATGCTCATTGAAAATCTCTGATGAGGGTGTTGGATTAGGATTTTGTTGAAAGTGATATGTCTGTGGATCAGTTTAGCAGTGTTGTAGGGAATATTACGTCTTGTAATAATCTGAGCTTTTGTGATGACGAGTTGCATGATGAAGGGGGGAATCATAACCTGGCTCTGCATATTTCCATGAATTGTAAGAATGACTATTTTTCCAATATCCTGATAGAAAATGGGTCTTCTTTGAATGTCATACCGAGAAGTACTCTCAAGAAGCTCAAGTACCAAGGATTTCCTATGCTCCCAAGTGGCATTATAGTAAAAGCTTTTGATGGTTCAAGAAAGTCCATCATTGGAGAGGTGGATTTACCTATTCACATAGCCCCACACTTGTTCCAAATCACTTTTCAGGTTATGGATATTGTCCCTGTCTATAGTTATTTATTGGGATGACCATGGATCCATGAAGCAGGGGCTGTTATGTCAACCCTGCATCAGAAGTTGAAATTTGTTCGGGAAGGAAAGATAGTCATTGTGAATGGTGAGCAAGCTCTGTTGATATCTTATTTGTCCTCCTTCAACATTGTAGAAGCTGATGAAGCCACTGTTGGAACTCAGTTCCAAGCTTTATCTATTGACAATATAAGGAAGAATGAAGATTTTATCACCTGATTCAAGGATGTGCAACAGGTAATGCAGAAGGGCCCTTGCAAGGTGTGGGGGCAGGTTATTAATCTACCTGTGAACATTAATGGGACTGGTTTGGGTTTCTCCATAAAGAAGTAAGTTGTGAAGCCTAAGTATGCTTTAATTAAATATCAATACATATTTCTTATGACATCAGTGTACCCTCAGTGGATTGCCAACATTGTTCTAGTATCAAAGAAAGACGGAAAAGTCTGCATGTGCCCTGATTATAGAGATTTAGACAAAGTCAGTCCAAAAGATGACTTTCCATTGCCTAATATTGATATGTTGGTGGATAGTAAAACAAAATTCAAAGTGTTCTCATTCATGGACAAATTTTCCGGATACAATCAAATTAGAATGGCTCCCGAGGACATGGAAAAGAGAATTTTTATCACACCCTGGGTAACATTTTGTTACAGAGTGATGCCCTTCGGGTTGAAGAACGTTGGTGCAACGTACCAGAGGGCCATGACAACCCTATTCCATGATCTGATGCATAAGGAAATTGAAGTTTATTTTGATGATATGATCGCCAAATCTCTTACTGAGGAAGGACATATAAAAGACTTGTTGAAATTATTTCAGCGTTTGAGGAAGTATCGTCTCCGCTTAAATCCAAATAAGTGTACTTTTGGTATTCGTTCAAGAAAGTTGCTAGGTTTCATTGTCAGCCAAAAGGGAATTGAAGTTGATCCTGATAAAGTTAAGGCAATTCAAGAAATGCCTGCCCCAAGAAATGAAAAGCAAGTTAGAGGATTCCTTGGACATTTGAATTACATTTCCAGATTTATTTCCCATATGACTGCAACATGTGAACCCATCTTCAATCTATTGAACAAAGATCAAGGTTATGTGTGGGCGGATGATTGTGAAAGGGCATTTGAAAGTATTAAAGAGTATTTGCTTGAGCCTCCTATCTTGCTCCCTCTTGTTGAAGGAAGACCATTGATTATGTATCTGACTGTGTTGGATAACTCTATGGGCTATATTTTGGGACAACAAGATGAAATAGGAAGAAAAGAATATGCCATTTATTATCTCAGCAAGAAGTTCACTGACTGTGAGTCGCGATATTCTATGCTAGAAAAAACATGTTGTGCTTTGGCCTGGGCGACAATGAGATTGTGGCAATATATCTTGAATCACACTACTTGGTTGATTTCCAAAATGGATCCAATTAAGTATATTTTTGAAAAGCCTCCTCTTACTGGAAGAATTTCCATTAGAATATGTTGTTGTCTGAATATGATATTAAATATCGTACTCAGAAGGCTATTAAAGGTAGTGCGTTGGTGGAGTACCTTGCTCACCAACCAGTTGACGATTATCAGTCTATTAAGTTTGATATCCCCGATGAGGATGTGATGTTTTTGAAAGTAAAATGTTGTGATGAACCTTTGCCTGAGGAAGGTCCTGGTCCCAAATCCCAGTGGGGTATGGTGTTTTATGGAGCTTTAAATGCCTATGTAAAAGGAATTGGTGTCGTGATTATCACTCCACATGGGTCACATATCCCTTTTACTACAAGGTTGGCATTTGATTGTACCAATAACATGGCGGGATATGAAGATTGTTTCATGGGTCTTGAAGAGGCTATAGATCTCAGAATCAATATTCTTGATGTATATAGCGATTCAACTTTGGTAATAAATCAGATTAAAGGTGAATGGGAGACTCGTCACATTGGCTTGATTCCCTACAAAGATTATGCAATAATATTATTACATTTATTCAATAAAGTTTAATTCCATCATATTCCCAGAGACGAGAATCAAATGGCAGATGTGTTGGCCACTTTGGCTTCCATGTACCAAGTGAATGCTTAGAACGATGTACCTCGGATCACTATTTGACATCTTGATATACCAGCTCATGTGTTTGCTACAGAGGGGACGTCAGATGAAAAACCTTGGTATTATAATATCAAGCACTGCCTCTAGACTCAAGAATATCTGCTTGGTGCGTCGAACAAAGAAAGAAAGACATTGAGAAGGTTGGCAGGTAGATTTTTCCTTAATGAAGATGTGTTGTACAGGAGAAATTATGACACGATCTTGCTCAGATACGTGGATAGACACAAAGCACACATGTTGACGCATGAGATCCATGAAGGTTCCTTTGGTACCCATGCCAATGGACACTCGATGGAAAAGAAGATGCTTAGGGCAGGTTACTATTGGTTTACAATGGAATATGATTGTTACAAATTTACGAAGAAGTGCCATAAGTGTCAGATTTATGTTGTGCCTCCAACGCTTCTCAATGTTATTTCTTCCCCGTGGCCTTTTTCTATGTGGGGTATTGATATGATTAGAATGATTGAACCCAAGGCGTCGAATAGACATCGTTTCATCTTAGTGGCAATCGACTACTTCACCAAGTGGGTTGAAGCAACTTCTTATGCTAATGTCACCAAGCAGGTGGTAGTACGCTTTATCAAGAACAATCTTATTGTCAGTATGGTGTGCCACGTAGGATTATCACTGATTGCAGATCAAATTTGAATAATAAGATGATGACAAAACTTTGTGAAGAATTAAAGATTGTCCATCATAATTCGTCTCTTTGTAGGCTTAAGATGAATGGGGTTGTTGAAGCTGCTAATAAAAACATTAAGAAGATCATCCAGAAGATGGTTGTTACCTATAAGGATTGGCATGAGATGCTCCCTTTTGCTTTGCATGAGTATCATACATCCATCCACACTTCAACAGGGGAAACCCCTTTCTCTCTTGTGTATAGTATGGAAGCAGTGCTCCCCGTTGAGGTTGAGATTCCCTCTTTGCGTGTAATAATGGAAACCAAGTTGTCAGAGGTTGAATGGGTCCAGGACAAATTTGACAAGTTAAATTTGATTGAATAAAAGAGAATGACGGCCTTGTATCATGGTCAGTTATATCAGGAAAAAAATGAAGAAAGCTTTCGATAAGAAGGTTAAGCCTCGTGAATTAAGATAGGGCGACCTCGTGCTCAGAAATATCATGTCCTTAAATGTTGATTCTAAGGGCAAGTGGACTCCCAATTATGAAGGCCCATATGTTGTCAAGAAAGCCTTCTCTGGTGGTTTGTGGATTCTTGAAACTATGGATGGTGAAGAGCTCCCACGTCTTATGAATGCTGATGCAGTCAAGAAATACTTTGCCTAAATAAATAAAATAATAGCTCGTTAAGTTGAAAACCCGAAAGGGAGGCTTAGGTAAAAAAGAGCATCTCGGTAGGCTGAAAACTAGAAAGGGCGGTCTATGCAAAAGTTAGAGACATAAACAAAGTAAATATTCCTGGTAGTTTGAAAAACCTCAAGGGAAACCTAGGCAAAAGGTAAGGATTTCATGGCAAGTAACTGCGTCAAACAAGACTTGATATTGAAGCAACAATCTTCTCGAATTCTCACCACACTTCAACTGAAGCCTCTGCTCAGGAATTCAAAGTTTTTAGGGAGAATAGTAGTCATTGTATTTCAATGTATCTTTTCTATATATTTACCATTTTCTAAACTTTGTAATTGTCCATGGAGTCACTCCATTTGAAGACTACCATTCTATTAATAAAATTTGAGCCTTTATCCAATTCTTTGTAGTTCTTATTTTATTCTGTTTACAAAAATTTCATTTATTATTGATAGTAATTTTCAAAACAAAAAGACATAATAATATAAATGTTTTTGAAAAGAATTCACAAATTACTTTTTACTTCAGATTTTTTGATTCAAGTGGAACAAAAGTAGTGGTTCCAAGGATGGACGAACTCCGAAGTTTTGAAAAGATTCCCCAAGAGGTATCCCCGGATTACTCTCGCTGATATGCGCATGATGCACATGTGTTTAATTCCTTGGATGGTTAGATTTCACACCAATTGATATATGGTGCGATGTTGGGCATGTAATCCTATTTTTCCCAGTTAAGTCTTGGTTCATATTTTTCTCCAGGTTGATTATTTGGTTTTGAGTTTGCACGGTTTGATGCCTCAATCCCAGATTCTCTAGTCAGGACTTGACGCAGATTTTTCCAGTTGAGTAGCCAGACAAGGGCAGTATCTTTTCTAAGAAGTGATGAGACATCTGTCAAATTTGTAGGTTTTATCTTGCCATGTGTTGAGTTTTATTTAAAATCTCCATAATTTTGACTTCCTGTTGTGTTGTTAACTTCTTATATCCCCAAATGAAGCGAAGAGTATGCTTCTCTCTAAAGGTGAATATCCCCATGAAGTTTCATAATTTCTCCCCAGAGAAGTTTGCACAACCATTACTCTTGATATTGAAGAATGTATTTGGGCTCCCCTCGATGATGTGGCATTATCTTCCCTAGTGAAGTCAGTATGGAATCCCCAGTTGAAGTCTGGACAATGTGACATTGTCTTCCCTAGCAAAGTCTATATGATATTCCCCGGTGAAGCTCGGAGGAAGGGGTTATATCCTTGCAAATGTATTGGTTTATTGTTATCAGATTATGTTGTGATTATTTTCAACCCATGTTTCTTTCCAGTGAAGTTAAGTCGTGAAGTAGGAATTTGTTTCCTCATTTGGTGCTTACTCTCTTATGGAATCTTCATCCTGAAAGAGCCGGGTGTTGTCCTTACCCAAGTTCGTTTTGTCTGGTTATCCCTAGTGCAGGGTGTTGGTTTTGTCAGCATATACATGATAACATTCATACATTCATACACATCACACATAGCTGAATTAAAACTCATTGCTCATTTGCATTCATTGATCTGCTTTAGAGTTATGTTGCCCTTTCTCCAATAGAGTGTCAAAATTAAGATCAAAGTGTGTGTCCTTTAAATTTCCCCGCTGAGTTATCCCTCGTGGAAGAATTTTGCTTTAGCCTTCCTATCCAGCTCATTATCCGGATGGAATTTGGTCCCATTTGAGTTTATTCCTCATTCAATGGTGTCTTTGTTGATTGTTTCACTCATATTTGTTCCTGGTTTGAGTTTGTAGTCCACTACGATAATATTATTTTGATCTCTATAGGATGTGAAACCTAGATTGAATGTGCATTTATTTTTCACGTGAAGACTTTATCTCCTCAGCAGGAATGTATTGGCATTTCCCCAGGAAGTCAAGATTTATTCCCCAACAACGTTATTGCAATTCTCTTCACAAGTGACAGGTCTCATTATTTGAGTAACTTGTTCTTCCTCAGTAAGTATACTAATGCCAGAGAAGGTTGTACTCCGATGGATGGTAGTCTCGTCATTATGGGAGATAGTTCGTTGTTGAGATTTGTACTCTGATGGATGGTAGTCTCGTCATTATGGGAGATAGTTCGTTGTTGAGTTTTGTACTCTGATGGATGGTAGTCTCTTTATTATGGGAGATAATTCATTGTTGAGGTTTGTACTCCAATGGATGGTAGTCTCGTCATTATGGGAGATAGTTCTTTGTTGAGATTTGTACTCTGATGGATGGTAGTCTCGTCATTATGGGAGATAGTTTGTTGTTGAGATTTGTACTTCGATGGATGGTAGTCTCGGCATTATGGGAGATAGTTCGTTGTTGAGATTTTTAATCCGATGGATGGTAGTCTCTTCATTATGGGAGATAGTTCATTGTTGAGATTTATACTTTGATGGATGGTAATCTCGTCATTATGGGAGATAGTTCGTTGTTGAGATTTGTACTCCAATGGATGGTAGTCTCTTTATTTTGGGAGATAGTTTGTTGTCGAGATTTTTACTCCAATGGATGGTAGTCTCTTTGTTATGAGAGATAGTTCGTCATTGAGATTCACTTTACTTTAATAGAATTGATTTGTTTCCAGCCATAAGTGTTGATGTAAAACCTTTGTTCCCAGCCATAAGTGCTGATATCAAACCTTTGTTCCCAACCTTATGTGTTGATGACAATCCTTTGTTACCTACCATAACATTGATATTTATCGGTATTATCTTAGGCTTCTATTTACATCATTCTGGTTGTTAATTTCCGATCCCCTGTGAGTCGATGTTAATCTCTCTTTTGCTATCTCCTCTAGGAGTGGGTAGTTCTCAGTTATCTGTCGATCATAGTTTTCTTTTACTTGTTCCTCATTTATTGAGGTGTCAACACCTTATCTCCTCTTTGGGCTTTACCACAGTAGAGTTGAGTCTTCTATTCACCAGCGATTTATTTTCCGGGTCGAATTATCTTTTTTATTTTTTGTTTTCTTTTCTTCTTTCCCGATGATGTTATGCGTCACCTTTTGAGTTAGTTGTTTGCATTCATGATCATAAGCATTTCATGGAATCTTAGGGCCAAAAATAGGGTTTGTTTTGTATTAAAGTATCTTTAATAGCGTCGAGACAAAGATTTTAACCTTCATATCTCCGGATAGAAGACACTTAAATAAGGGCAGTTGTTATACCCCAATTTTCCCCCTAAGATTTCTCATCGTCTCACTTTTATCAATACTTCAAGATCACACATTAGGGTTGGTTCTCCCTTTTTTCTTCATCATATCTTTAAGTTTTCTCTTGAGGGATTACCAAGCATCTTAAATTGTGTATCTTGTACATGTGTTCTATTAACTAACATCAATATATGTATACATGTTTCTTTTTAGTTCATAATGTAGGTGATCACAATTGCATTCATCTCATCATCTAACATAGGGTTTTGAGGGGTAGTTCTCAGTCAAATGATGCTTCAAAGGACTGTAAGAGCTCAATATTCAAGGTTATGTCTATGATATCAAATATTTGTTGTTCAAGAACCTCTCTCACTTTATTTAGGATAAGACCTCCTCAAAGTTGGTGGTGGAATTCATCAAGAAGATAAGTTCATGTGTTTATTTCCATGCCTTCTTCAACAAGCTTCATTGGGACTTAAGCTCCTTCTTTGAGTGTGCTTCAAGGTAATATCATTTCAAGACATATTATGATTCATCATGCCTTATTTTTCCAAGAAATATCAAAAGATTCAAGGTTGGCTCAACAAGTTTGACCTAATTGAGCAAATGCTTGATTCAGTGATCACAAGTGCATAACTCTCTCAATTTTTTCAACATTTGGAGTTGGTTCTTTTTAAATATGGATCATTATCATCATCAACAACAACCTCCCTTCACATTACAAGATCCAACCGTGTAAAAAAATCATCAAAAGTTGAAAGGGGTTTCAAGTCATTTTGACAATCTCTAAGCCAAGGTTTGTTGACTTCCAAGGACCATATCTTGATTATCTTTTGAGATTTTTGAGTGACTCTAAAGCCATGATTCTCTTTAAAGGGTCCTTAACAAGCTCTCTACAAAAATATAAGGCTAATTTTCAATGGAAGATCACTAATGATTGAGAAATATTACAAGTATACTTGAAGAGCCTTTGAATTCTAGGGTTTGACTTCAAATGATCATAACTTCATCATTTTTTATCTCCTTGAGCCCATTCTTTTTCCATAATAATTTTTGGGATGTCTACTACAACTTTGTTTTCATGTGTAATACTTGAAGATGCTTGGAAAGTTGTTGAAGAATTGAAAAGATTATAGGTCTTTTGTGAATTTCCCCAAATTTGTTCATCATCTTGCAAAGACCATAACTCTTTCAATTTTTATGATTTTTGAGTGATCTCAATTCCACACTTCAATTCAAGAGGTCTACTTCATGTCATATTCAGATACCGAGATCAAATTTTGAATGAAAAGTCATGTAATTTTGAAGAACATTATAGGTCATTTTGAAGTTCAACACTTAGGATTTTTCTAAGTACAAAACATCTGTGTGTTTTTCACAAATTCAATTGGACATAACTTTTTGCTCAAGAATCCAAATGATGTCTTTTTTGGCACATTGTAAAGATTGTAACCTTGTCTTTCAAATTCTTCAAGAATCATCCCATAAAGGTCCCTGAGTAGTGAGCTATACATTGTTGAAGTTGGCTCCATGGAATGTGTTTTTGCTTCAAGTTAGAATTTTTTTACCACGAGTAAACTTGGATTACAGGTCAAATTACTCAAGGTTTAGTTGCTAAACATGTTTAACTAATTGTCCAGATGCACTTTGACAAGAATTGCACTTGATATGAGGTTGTTTTGAGGCATTTCAAGTCACACATTTGGCATGATCACAACTGGCTTGGTTTGCACGATTTGCTCACAATTTCTCTCCTTTCTCATCATCATTCACTTCCCTATAAATAGAGGATGATATCCCACTCATTAGATAATATTTATAGAGACAAAGAACCTCTATTGAACTCCCTTCATACCGTTCAATTTTGCAACTTCGAATTTAGTTTGAAAGCATCGTTCAATCCAATTTCTTTGCTGATTCTTCATACTTGAACTTCCCTGAAGCTAATAGAATAAGAATCAAGCCTTGAGGTGTCCTAAATCTCGCTAGCCAAATCCAATTTCAGAGAAAACTCATCAGACTTTGTTCAGGTAGTTTAAGGCACCAAATCTTCTAACTCAAATTACTTGAATGGTTTATGATGTTCACTGATGCTTGCTGTTAATTCGATTTTGGTGAATCAATGCATTTTATGCTTCTGTTTTTTTATTTCAAAATTTTCAAAATTCTCTAGTTTTTTCCAAATCGAGTAAGTTGTATTTTATATAATTTTTTTGCAAGGGTAGGGTTAGGATCGTCTTGAAGAGACGAATCCAATGATACCACCATGAGGTCAACACGCAGGGGTCTGAAGGTTGAAGATGACCTACGTGTCATTCTTCAACCAATGATAGCGTGACAATTGTTTTAATTTTATTGGCCAAGTTTTAATTGATCGTGTGTGTTTCTCACTAAGGTCCATATCAAGCACAACACACTAGACTCTTTGAATTTGTTTATTAATGCGTTTTGACTATGATTATGGTCCACATTATTTTGACATTATTTTTATTTTCTAATTTTTAATTTAATTGTTTTAAACTTCAAAAATTCATAAAAAAATCATTTCAACTTCTAAAATTCTAAAAAAAATCTCAAAAATACTATTGATTTTTCTCTTTCTAATTTTTATTTTTTTCACAATTTTATTTTATGATTTGGTATTTTTTATGATTTTTTTCCACTTTATTTGTCTTGTTTTAATTGTTTAAAAATACCTTTCTTGATTTTTAAATTCTAGAAAAATTATGAAAGGATCTAATGACCTCTTGACAAATATTGTTGATCTTATTTTATTTTTATTTATGATTTTACTATTTTTCACAATTTATGGTTTATTTTTCTTATTTATTTAAATGTAAGAAAATAGTTTATGACTTTAACAAATTCTAAAATTTTTTGTCAACACTTGTTGTCCTATATTTGACTTTTGATATTTTTTTAAGAATTTTAATTTGGTGTTTTAACATACTTTGTGTATTTTATTAATTATTTCTCTTTTATTAATCATTTTAAATATTGTTTTATTAAATATTATTTTATTAAATACTATTTTATTATTTTTGTTTGGTCCTGATTTGGATGTTATTTTTGGACAAGTTCCTTAACCTCATTGGCTCTTGGGTGTTGATAGGTTGAAAAACCAAATCTACCAAAATGGATGAATGGTGATATTTGAAACCCTAATTTCATCTGGTATATCCCATCCCTCTTCATCTTATCCTTTTCTTACTTGTGCTACATGTTGTTGGAGAATGATCTATATATCATTTCTCTAACATGTGGTACATATCTTGATATTGACCGACCTCAGAATAGGTGTGACTTCTACAAAATTCCACTTATGATTTCTTAACATAGCGCTAAATTTGTCTTGATTCGAAAAATGATCATTCGTGGCCCAAACCTATGTTTATAAATCCAAGTATGTTTAATTTGAAACCTTTGATCCAATTACTTTGAGGTTCACTGTTAGGAGGCTTTGATCTTATCAATCCTCTAATGAACTTCATGAAATTTGGTCCAAGCGAATCATTTGAACATCGTTGATCATATGTGGTTGCCTTGAATACTTGAAATGAATGATATACTTGTCAAAAAGCAAATGAGACTTGTTATTTAGAAGCTTTGATTTTATCAATCTTCTAATGATTTTTCAAATGTAAGTTTCAAGATGGTCATTCAACTAACCTCTAACTTCTAATTTATTAAAATTGACTTTACCTTGTGCTTTTACTTTGTGCCTTTATTTTATGCCTTTACTTATGTACCATTTATTTTAGCATTTACATTTCATGATTTTTTCATCTTTGCTCATTGGATAAAAATTGAGCAAGTTATGGCTTGCACAAGTTGGGAAAATTTGAGAAAATTTCAAGAAATATGCATTGGGCAATTTTGAAATTTTAGGTCAATGGCCTAACTTTTTAGGGTTCAAACACCCTCATGACTTTGTAAATGACCCCTAAATTCATTTTTGCCTTGCCTTGCCATTTCTACCTATTTTATTCATATTTATTTTGTTTTATTCAAATAAATACAAAATAAATTACGTAAAATAATAATAATGAATTAAGACACGTGGGCTAATGTGTTGGGTCAAGTTTGGAGCCCAAGAATTCGTGAAAACATGTCTAGGTTCATGCAAGAGTTGGAAAGGGCAAGAATCATACATTTTTGGCAAGTTTTGAATATGTTTTATTCTTTTCTCCAAAGCCATCATGCCTTGATTTCTTTCCATTCTAGGCTATCCTCACTCGCTCACTCCTCTATATATACAACACAATGCAAGCCTGAATGACACGAAAAAAATTGCCTAGAAAGAGCTTTCATAATTTCACAAAAAATTATCCAAAGTTGTCGAAATTCGAAACACACTTTGCAAGCTCCCTAAATCCAAACAAATACCATATTCGTATTCTTGAGATTCCCAGGAGCCCATACCAGCCCTCATCCAAGCCTGAAGCACGCCCAAACGTCACGTACCAAGCCCACCAGTCCTTGTGTTGAATCTGCAGGTTGTCATTTCTAGGGTTTGAGAATGTGTGACTTTCAGTTTCATTGATATAGACACTTTCAGATCATACAGAGGCCATGGTTGAATTCGCAACCTAGGGTTTAGGGGGGGTAGGCCAAATCTATGGCCTTGAATCTTTTTATTTTTGCAGGATAGGTTTTTGTCGCGCCAGAGAAGAAGGTGGTCAACCACCACAGATGGTGGTTTGACCTCCTCAGAGCTGGCGTGGAAAAATTGCTTGTTATGATTCATCCATTCAAATATAGGGGCCCATCTCAGCGCGCGCTTTAAATTTTAAATATATATGACCCATTTTCAAATATAATGTTATTATTTTATTTGTATTAACGAATGGATAGATGGCTCAGTTGGCGAAGGGAACGCGTACAATAGAAAGGACCTGGGTTCGATACCCATGTCTTACATTTTTAATTTTCTAACATAATATTTGCAGATCTGGTGCTTCAAGTCCAAGCGTACATACCATGCATCCCGTACGCGTCACCATGAGATCCCAGTAGATCCAAGCATCCAGAAGTGCAATCCATCATGCACTCTCAGAAGACGTCCCCACTGGATCCAAATGGCAGACCTGGGGTCCTCTCACTTGGGCCTACGCTTTTCAAACTTATACCCCATAGCTTCTTTCGCTATCCTGGCCCATTTACTTTTTTTGTTTTGTTTTATTACTTATTTCTTTTAATTTGTTTTTTTATTTAATCAGCAAAATAATTATAAAATCACAAAAAATTAGGTTTAGTTTTTTTCAATTAAAATTAATTTTGTTAATTAATTAATTAATTACTTTAACTTTTTTTATTTAATTTAAAATTAAATAGACTTAGACTAACTCATTTTCTTTTCATAATAACAATACCAAAAAATATGAATTTTTATTTCCTTTTAGTTTTATTTTAGATCACATCTTTTTATTAATCTTACTTAAACTATTTTCTGTATAAATAAAAAGAAACAAACAAAAAGATTTCATAATTCTTAGGGTTTAGACGTCAAATCCATTTTGCGCGCGCTCATTTACTTTCACACTTATTTCATATTATTGTATCTGCTTACTAGGATGTAATAGACTTAACTAGGACTTTACTTTACTGCTTTATTCTCCCTAATTTTTTAGACTTGTAAATAATCCCCCTCCCCGAAGCCATGTAATAGTTAGATTTAATTTTCGCACTTTAAATTCCTGTATATATATGAAATGCTTAGATGTATGGTAATAGGATTTCATGGTAAGAATTTAAAACAAAATGTTAGCAAACTTAAACACCAAGATAAATAACTGAAACAAAACACACTTGCACATACGCACTGTGATACGGTGGGAGAACTGACTTGAGGTTTTGCGTTTGTTTTCACAAATGTTTCGGTTGAGCAAGAGTCGCCACCGACTTTTTATTTTATCCTAAGGAAAGGTTAAAAAGCACAGCAAAAACCTTTGAGATGTTTTCTTGGGTTCGGGGAGTAGATTATAGAAAGGGAAGGTATTAGCACCCTTTCTATCCATGGTTATCCATGGGCTCTTAGTTACTTGCTTAGATCAACTTGCCTTGATTTTCAATTGTTTGAAATGGTGCTTTGTGTGTGGGTTTAAAAAATGTTTTGAAAAGAGGCCAATGTGGTGGCAATCTTTGTAATGATCCATGTTGGGATGTATACAAAGGTGTATGTCTTTTGAAAAGTTTTCCATGTTTTTTGAAAGTTATTTTGAAAGTGTATTGTGAAGTGTGGTTTTGAAAAATAGGCAAGTGTTTTTGTTTTGCAAGTTGGCAAGTAACCAAGAGTTTGTCTACTCTATATTTTAATCAAAGATTTTTGCTATGTTTTTAACCCTTTTAACAATTTTGTTCCACCATTGTATTTGGTGGACAATCTTGTGTTAGGATGTGAACGGGACGGGCGCGGGTCATCGTTTAGACCATGATTGCAATGGTGCCAAGTATCTTTGGGCAATTTTTCCTTTAAGGGACTTGATCATTTTTAGGCAACTTTTGAAAGCGTCATCGAGGGACTATGATCATTTGATTGTTTTGTTTTTGCCAAAGATACCTAACATGCAATATGGCCCATTTATTGAAGGCAACAAGTTGAGTACCCTAGGGGTGCAAGTGTGATTAGTGTTGTCCATTTTCATGCTTGTTTATCTTGAATTTAGGTCAAACTATTTGTTGGTTGATTTGGGCATACAAAACCCTAAGTCTAACATGGCATAATTGGAAAGCTTTTAAATGCGAAAAATAAAAGGTCCTAAGTTATTACAACACAAATATGGGATGGGGGGTACAAATATTCAAATGGGGATATTTTAGCAAGAAATTAAAACCTAAACTATTACATCCAAATTGAATTATACAAAGTATTTAATTGCACAATTAAATAAAAATACAATAAATATGCAAGATGCAAAAAATGATTTTTTTATATGTATGAAAACAAGTATTTTTTTATGTGTCAAATAAACAAAAATAAAATGAATTAATTTTTGGTATTTTTATGTTTTTAGGGCAAAACCCTAATTTTATAAATAAAAGGTATTTATTATATAATATATGCAATATTTATTAATTATGTAAAAAAAATAAATAAAAAGGAAGTATATTATCAAAAAGTGATTTTTTAAGTTAAATATTAATAAAAATAAAAATGTATTATTTTTGTGTTTTTAACCTAAATATACTAATAAATAAATAAGTATTTACATCATTTATTAAATATATTGAATATGTACAAAAATAAAATATTTAATATTTACAAAAAAAAAGTTTATTTTTTATAAAATGTTTTCAAAGGTAAAATAAAATATAAATCAGAAAATAAAAGTGTTTGTATTATTTTTAGTTATTTTAAAGAAAAGTATATTTATGTTTATTTATGTACAAAGCTAAATGAAACAAAATGAATATCAAAAAATGCAAAAAAGGTGAGAAAAATAATTTTAAAATTTTTTCATGCTTAAATAAAAATATAGAACCAAAATCAAAAGGAAAAAATTAAAAAATGATAAATAAAACTCAAAATGGGCCAGGGGGGTACATGTGAAATGCAATGGTGTGAAAAGGAAAACATCTCAGGCCCAGCCCATGAAAGGTTGTCTTCAACCTTCAGACAAAAATGTTTGAAAAAATGCGCCTTTTCTTGCTTCAAACACAACTCCTGATTCCTGGACTTTTAGCACAAACTTATAACATGAAAGATGTCAAGCATCAAGCCACGATTCCATACATATAAAAAACTCAACTTAACTCTCAAAAATGAGAGAGAATTTCTCCATCCCTAATTCTTAACCTAAGTTTTTGTCAATGTTCAGGTCTTAAATTCTCTCAGCATATGCAACATAAATGGGAAGTGAGGATATGTATAGCTTCAGGGCCATGAGTAGAACATTTTTCATTCATAAACTTAAAGCTAACTCTTCCTAGATTGAGAGATAGAAGTCCATGAACTTACCTGTTCAGCTTGGATCGTGTCTGGCAATGGAGGCACTTTCAAGGCAAGGTGAGGATTGGTACAACTTGCTTGAAGTCCAGGGATGCTATTCCAACCTTTAACTTGCTTTGAAACCAAGTGAATCAAGCTATGGAAATCAACCTGCAAAACAGAAAAAGTGAAAATGGTGAAGTTGGTTAGAGGTGTTACAGGTCATGTCTAATGCTTGGGATAGCTTGTATATGTGGTATAGAGTGTGTATGAACTGGTTTTAGCAAGAATGCACGAGTGGATTGAGTTATGGAAGTCCAATTGCAGAGGTGACTCTGTTTTCTGCAGTAGGATGGTGTTTTGAGGTTTGATGAGGTTTGGAAGGTGTTTTGGTCGTGCCTTAGCTCAGTTATGTTGTTTGGGATGTGTCTAACAAGTTTGCTTAAGCTTCTCTTGGCAGAAATGTGAGATGTGTTTCAAAATGCTAGCTTTCTTCAATGTGAAGCAAGGAAATGTCAACTTGGTTTCTAGGCCAGTACAATGCCTCTATCTATGCTGCACACTTGAGTCTTGATCAGTGGGATATGTCCATGCCTTTGTGCCTCAAAGATCTGCATTGTACCTCATAGATTGCAAAATTGACATAAAGTAACACTTTACAAAAATGGATAATATGCTTTTTCTAATTAAGGCTTAATATAACATGTATTGCCCAAATGAATGAAATAACAACTTGGCACAATGGTTTAGCATTGAATTTTTGAGTAAGAAAGGGATTAGAGGCCTGTAACCTAGCTTATACATGCTGATTTCAAGAATGCCCAAGTTATGAACATGTAAATTGGCCATGAACAAAGTGAGTTTTGCCCATATTGCCAAATTCGATTCTCCCTAACCACAAGGTTGTTTGATGAGTTCTTGGACATTTTGGAAAGCTTGGAATGTTTAATACAATCCATCTTTGTAATGCAAATTGAAATTCCAAGTGGAAGCATGTGAAAAGTAGCCATGAAGTTAGGCAAAAATCCTGCCTAAAATAGGTCAAAATTTTTCTAAGTTAAGAATGTTTTGCACCCTTGTTCCAAAAATCATAACTTGAGCTACAAGCTTCTTTTGAAGAAACTTTGTGAAACAAAGTTGTAGATTTTGCAATGGACTACAACTTTCATGTTTTTACTTTTGTTTGAATCCAAATTCATCTTGGTGAAAAAATGGGACAAGGTTAGGAAAAAATTAGGGATTTTCATAACTTAGAAAAATTCTAAGTTATGAAAATTCTTCATTTCAAACCCTAATTTGTGATTTTTGATTTCTTGATGAACAAGTTTCTTAATTTGACATGTTTTGATGGAAAATGAATCTTGACACTTGATTTTGACTAAAAAGTCAAAGTTTGACTTTTCAGTATACAGTAAAAAATTGATCAATTGACTGGAAAATTCATCTGTCAATCTTGTGCATTTGGGATCTTTTGAACTTGTTGAACATGTCAAGACAATTCCATGGGGTCCTTGAGTCCATATGTGAGCTTGGTTTGCTATTGGTTAGGTCAAACAGTTAAAAATTGCCTTTGTGCAGTCAAAACCCTAAAAATGACCATTTTGCCCTTTTGGTGATCTGATCAAATTTCTTGTGGATTTGTGATCCAAACTTGACCAAATGGTCCATATGAGTTCATAATGTTGATGTGGGTCAAAAATCATGAGGTTTGACTGTCAATTTACCACAGTTGACTTTTTCCCCAATACAGCTGATTTCTAGGTCAACTGTCCAATTGACTGGGCAAAGTTTGGAATCAAGACTTGAAACTTGGTATGGATAAACTTGGGAGTCCAATATGAAGCCTGAAAGTCATCTTGGGCACTTTAGGTCAAAACATCTTTGTGCAAACACAAACCCTAATTTGGGTCAACAGTGCAAGGAAGAGTCTTGAGCAGAGCAAACCCTAACTTGATCTTGAGCTCCAAGGGTCTTGTGGTGAGAAAATGTTGAGGAAATGGGAGGGAAAATTTTGGGGTACAACAGTTGCCCCTGTTCAATCTTCTTGAACCTGAAGAGTTAGATTGGCAGGTTTGCCTTTCACGACTCAAAGGTAAAAGGAGATTGGACACTAGAGTGCCCGGAAATTTGCACTCGCATGGTAGAGTATCAACAATGTGATGGCGGGAATGGGCTTATAGATGCCATTTGGAGAGATGGTGGATAGGGGGATGGGCTTATAGATGCCATCTGGAGATGTGACGGAACCTTGTCGGGAATGGGCTTATAGATGCCATCTGGAGGTGTTGATCACGTAAGAGATTCCTTAGCGAGAACTTACGTACTTTGAGAAGGGAAGATGTTTCCTGGCTTGTTATAGGTGTTGATCTTCAAACTCTTCATGCAGATATGCCCTGGCTAGATACATGTATCGAATCCACTATTGGTTGCTCACAGATATGCCCTGGCTAGATACAGGAATCGAATCTGGAACTGTTGTCTACAGATATGCCCTGGCTGGATACAGGTATCGAATCTGGAATTAGTTGCTCACAGATGTGCCCTGGCTGGATACAGGTATCGAATCTGCTATTGGCGTCTACAGATATGCCCTGGCTGGATACATGTATCGAATCTGGAATTAGTTGCTCACAGATGTGCCCTGGCTAGATACAGGAATCGAATCTGGAACTGTAAAAGGTTGGTAGAGATAGCTTTCCTGGCTAGATACAGGTGTAAGCCTCCGTCCTGAGAATGAAAGATAATTTCCTGGCCTGTTACAGGGGTTGATCTATAAACTCTTCATGCAGATATGCCCTGGCTAGATACAGGTATCGAATCTACAATCAATCACTCACAGATGTGCCCTGGCTAGATACAGGAATCGAATCTACAATCAATCACTCACAGATGTGCCCTGGCTAGATACATGAATCGAATCTGGAATTGCGATAGTTGATAATGATCATCTTTGGATTGACCTTTTTCCTGAAAAGGCAAAACATCAGTTACATGCAATGTCATGATGTATGAGATGCATGATGTCATGATGTTCTCAAAATGAGACCGTGTCGTGCACTTTATCATGTATGTAAGCAGGATGTATGCAATATGAAATGTCTATGAATGTATTTTCATCTAAGAAAATAAATCCTTGACGACTGGCCGGGGAATCAAATCCTGGGCTGATGTTGAAGAGTGGAGTTCTTCGCTTCCGCGGGGGATGATGGTTGTGAGAATAAACCAGTAGGAGAAGATGACTCCGTTGGGGAATAAAATTGCTGGAGAGATCACTCTGAGGGGAATTACTCTGCGGGAAGAGATACCTCGCTGAGGTTTTGATGAGAGCTCCGCTGGGGATTTCAACGATAAACTCCGCTGGGGATTCCGCTGATAAGTTATGTCGGGGAACTTTGGTGAACTCCGCTGGGGATAGGAAGAACTTCGCTGAGGGCGATCTTTCCGTGGTTATTAGTCTGCAGATGATAAGCTTCCAGAATCTACTGGGGATAAGCTTCAAGACATGCTGGGGATAATGATTCAACTCTCCTGGGGAAACTTTTCAGACTGTACTGGGGTGTTGGTATTTCGCCGGGGAACAATCTCATATTAAGACTGCCGGGGATGCTTGCTGAGGAATGTCTATACTCCGCTGGGGAATGTTGAGATCTTCCGGGGATACCCGACTTCCTTTAGGCTGGTCGTGGACTAACTCTGCTTGAGGAGAGTATTGCTGACTTGCTAGGGGAACATTGTGCCTTTCTAGGGCTGATAGGAAACCGACTCTACTTGGGGAAAGCATTGCTGAATCTCGTCTTACTCTGTGGGGAGTTGAGGTGACTTGGTTACGTTCTTCAGCCGAACCTACCTTGGTACCTTGGTGGTTAGAGCAACTAGACTGCTTGGACAACTCTACATCGCCCCTGTTTCTGATGTCACCTGTAATCAGTCCTTTGTTTTGCCTGTAACCAACCATGATTAGCAATTAATGGCAAATGCATATATCAAAAATGAACATTGGACGTTCTTCGCAAAACAAAACAGAAAAAGGAAATACAATGGATAATTTTTCAGAAAGATTGAACTTGTATTGATTTTGAATTTTGCCCGTAAATAGGAGTTTTTGTACAAGAGGCTGACGTCCTAGTAAGAGAACGCCGCCGAGCAACATAGAGTTTATACATTTTTGAAAAGGAAACAAAACAGCTATGTGAAAAATCCCACTGGGTTCCAACTCTGCTATCGCCTTTATGTCTTCAAGCGTCTCATCACTTTGCTGCTTAGTTAAAGATGAAGCTGATTGATTGATGCCGAAGTCTGATAGTTGATGTCGAATTCTGGATGCGAGGTGATCCAACGAGACATAGTATTACGCTTTATCCCTAACTTTTTCCTGGACCACCCTTTCGGGTTTTCAGTCCACCGGGATACCCATTTTTTGCCCAAGCCGCCTTTTCAGGTTTTCGACTTGCCGGGTGTACAGATTTTTTTTTAATTTTCATCCCTTATTTTTGCCCGAACCTTTTTGGTTCGCCGGGAAGCCCTTATTTTTGCCTAGGTGTGTCAACCTAGCGGGTCTTTAGTTCATGCGTAGTATCTTTTTACTATGTCTGCATTGGCGGGGTGAGGAAGGTCGTCACCATCCATGGTGGTTAGAATCATAGCTCCTCCTGAGAAGATATGTTTAACCACAAATGGCCCTTCGTACGTAGGGGTCCATTTGCCCCTGGGATCACTTTGAGGAAGGATGATGCGCTTGATTACCAGGTCTCCGACTTGATACTCTTGTCGTCTGACTTTCTTGTTAAATGCCCTGATCATCCGTTTTTGGTACGTCTGACCATGGCAAATAGCAGTGAGTCTCTTTTCGTCAATTAGGTTTAATTGATCAAGTCGAGTCTGGATCCAGTCATCTTCGCTCAAGTCTGCATCCTTCATTATCCGGAGAGAGGGTATTTGGACTTCAATAGGCAAGACTGCCTCCATGCCATAGACCAAGGAAAAGGGGGTTGCCCCTGTTGACGTCCGTGTCGAGGTACGGTACCCATGAAGAGAAAACGGCAACATTTCGTGCCAATCTTTATAGGTCACTGTCATCTTCTGCACAATCTTCTTGATATTCTTATTCGCTGCTTCTACAACCCCATTCATCTTCGGTCGATAGGGAGAAGAGTTGTGGTGCTGTATCTTGAATTGCTCGCAGAGCTCAGTGATCATCTTGTTGTTAAGATTAGTACCATTATCCTTAATGATCCTCTCAGGTACACCGTATCGACAGATCAGGTTGTGCCAAATGAACCGTGCCACGACGCTCTTGGTTACGGTAGCATAGGAAGCTGCTTCAACCCATTTTGTGAAGTAATCGATCGCTACCAGGATGAAGCGATGCCCGTTGGATGCCGTCGGTCGGATCTCGCCGATCATATCAATGCCCCACATTGCAAAAGGCCAAGGTGCCGTTAAGACGTTCAAAGGAACCGGAGGAATATGCACTTTATCAGCATAGATCTGGCATTTATGACAAGTTCGCGAATGCTGATAACAGTCGGCTTCCATTGTGGACCAGAAATATCCCACCCGAAGGATTTTCTTTGCCATGGTATGTCCACTGGAATGTGTTCCGAATGTACCTTCATGTAGTTCTGCCATGATCTTTTCTGCTTCAGTCTTATCCACACAACACAGTAAGGTTGAATCATGGTTTCGCTTATACAGAATGCCATTGCTGAGGAAGAATTTTGCCGCAAACCTTCTCAGGAACTTCTTGTCATTAACAGATGCGCCTTCGGGGTATTCTTGAGCTTCCAAGTACCTCTTCAACTCATGATACCAGGGTTTCTCTGTTACCTCTTCGGCCTCAAGATCGCAGCAATATACAGGTTCGTCCAATTTCCAGATAATGACCCGGGGCGCCTCGTTGTCCCATTTGACTTTGAACATAGAAGACATTGTAGCCAACGCGTCCGCCAACTGATTCTCCTCTCTTGGGAAGTGTTCAAAAGTTATCTCTTCGAAGTGGGGAAGCAATGTCAGCACATACTCCTTGTAAGGAATAAGATTTGGGTGTTTCGTATCCCACTCGCCTTTGACCTGATTGATCACGAGAGCGGAATCTCCGAAGACACTCATAAACTTGATCCTTAAGTCGATTGCAGCTTGAAGACCCATGATACATGCCTCATACTCTGCCATGTTGTTGGTGCAGTTGAAACATAACCGAGCGGTGAGTGGAGTATGAGTGCCTTTGGGGGATATGATCACATCACCGATACCATTACCCAAAGCGTTTGAGGCTCCATCGAAATGCATAGACCATCGAGATCCTTCCTCAGGTCCTTCATCCGGTCCAGGTACTTCACAATCAGTCACTACCATGATATCCTCGTCTGGAAATTCAAAGTTCAATGACTGGTAATCGTCCACCGGTTGGTGTGCCAAATGGTCTGCCAATACACTTCCCTTGATTGCTTTTTGAGTCGTGTACTGGATGTCATATTCTGTCAAGATCATTTGCCATCTTGCTATTCTTCCGGCTAGAGCAGGCTTTTCGAATATATACTTGATTGGATCCATTTTTGAAATCAACAGAGTAGTGTGAGTCAACATATACTGTCTCAGCCGGCGAGCAGCCCATACTAGAGCGCAACAAGTTTACTCGAGCAGTGAGTACCGAGTCTCATAGTCGGTAAACTTTTTGCTCAGGTAATAAATAGCATGCTCTTTTCGGCCAGACTCGTCATGCTGCCCCAGCACACACCCCATTGAGTTGTCAAGTACTGTCAAGTATAAGATTAGAGGTACCCCTTCAACCGGTGGCATAAGAATGAGTGGTTCTTGGAGATACTCTTTGATCTTTTCGAAAGCAGCCTGACATTCATCATTCCAACGTACAACTTGATCTTTCTTCAGTAGCTTGAAGATTGGTTCACATGTAGCAGTTAGATGTGAGATGAATCAGGCAATGTAGTTCAACCGTCCTAGAAAGCCTCTGACTTCCTTCTCTGTCTTGGGAGTTGGCATCTCTTGTATGGCTTTCACTTTGGCAGGGTCCACTTGAATACCTTTTTCGCTTACGATGAAGCCTAGCAATTTTCCAGATCTCACCCCAAAGGTGCATTTGTTCGGGTTTAACCTCAACTTGTACAACTTTAGACGGTCAAACAGCTTCCGTAAATGGTCAAGGTGTTCCTCCTCAGTTTGGGACCTTGCAATCATATCGTCGATGTATACTTCTATCTAATGATGGATCATATCATGAAATAAAGCAACCATGGCACGTTGGTAGGTTGCCCCAACATTTTTCAACCCAAAAGGCATGACCTTATAGCAAAAAGTGCCCCACTGAGTAACAAAAGTGGTCTTCTCCATGTCTTCAGGAGCCATTTTGATCTGATTATAACCGGAGAAGCCGTCCATGAAGGAGAATACTTTATGCTGAGTAGTGTTGTCAACCAGAACGTCGATATGAGGCAGAGGGAAATCATCCTTAGGGCTCGCCCTGTTCAAATCCCTGTAATCAACACACATTCGGACCTTACCATCTTTCTTCGGCACTGGAACCACGTTGGCAACCCACTGAGGGTAAGAAGTCACTGCTAGAAACCCGGCATCAAATTGTTTCATAACCTCAGCTTTGATTTTCTAGGACATCTCTGGACGCATACGGCGGACCTTTTGTTTTACCGGAGGGCAGTCTTCCTTGGTAGGCAGGGGATGAACCACAATGTCGACATCCAAACCAGGCATGTCTTCATAAGACCAAGCAAAGATTTCCATGTAGTCATGCAGCATCTGAATCAACCGTTGTTTCACACTGAACTCTAGATTGGCACCGATCTTGACTTCCTTTCTGTCTGTCTCAGTACCTAGATTTACCGTTTCCACTGGCTCTTCATGTGGCTGAATGGCTCTCTCTTCCTGGAGTAGCAGTCTTGCAAGTTCCCCAGGCACTTCGCAATCATCTTCACCTTCGTCTTCGGCTAAGTTGATCGGATTTTCGAAGTCATAACTGGCAGTAGCAGAGTCGTTACCAGTGAGATCCAGAGTGGATTGGAACCTGTATAAGTGAGTGTGTGTAAATATAGTTGTTTTGCAATATATGATAAAGAAAGAAAAGGAGCACAAGATTTGAAATGCAACAAACGTCCAATGTTTTGATTAATGATATATGAAAATGTCATACAAAAGCCCTCACAAATGGAGCCACGGTGCCCCGGGTAGGACACCGAGCTATAAAAGTTTCAACATATTGTTTGTTACAAATTGAAAACAAAAGAGTTCATTACTGAGTGACAAAAGTAATAGGTGTGAAGTCTTTGGCAGTCCAGTTGCTTGGTCCACTGTCGGTTGTTGGGTAGATCCAACTGTCAAATTCTGATTCCTCCACTTCGTCTTCAATAGCATTTACTCCCGGGTTGGTGATGAACACAGGAGGTCTTCCAATCCTTGCTTTGCGAACAGCCCTCTGAGCCTCTGCAGTGAAGCCTAAGCCAAACTTGTCGGTCTTCGGAGTGAAGTCAGGAAGTCGGCCCCAGTTTGCGCACTCACCCTTCTCAATCACAGCCCGGGCATCCTTTAAGGAAGCCATCTTCAAAGGAGGGTCTTCAATCACAGTTTCAGCTGACACCAATGTCTGAGGCACCTCTTCAAAGTGTTGAAAGGGGGTTTCAATGAATTCCCCATCCATTTCTATGTATCGGAACGAGTTTAAGTGGCTGACCATATACTCTTCTTCCCCTTGAACTGTGACAATCTTTCCTCTGACTGGGTACTTAAGCTTCTGATGCAGTGTGGAGGTCACCGCTCCAGCCTTGTGGATCCATGGACGGCCCAGCAAACAAGAGTAGGATGGACGGATGTCCATCACATAGAAAGTAGAATCAAAAACTTGAGAACCAACCCTGATTGGGATGTCAACTTCGCCATGTACCATCCTTTTCGAACCGTCAAAGGCTCGGACAACAATGTTACTAGGCTTGAGCTCCAAACCCTCACAATCTAACCTGTCTAAGGCTTTCTTGGGCAATACGTTCAGTGAAGAACCGGTGTCTACCAACACATGGGCAAGAGTAGTGCCCCTGCATTCAATAGAGACATGCAGGGCGTCATTATGGTTCTTTCCTTTGGCGGTCAGATCGGTGTCAGAGAAGCCCAAACCATTATCGGCAGTCAAGGTTGCCACGCAATCAGTAAATTGATCAGCAGACGTTTCTTGTGGCACATGGGCCGTCTTTAGGAAGGAGATCAGGGCCTTGGCGTGGGCTTCTGAACACAATAATAGTGATAGCATAGAAATCTTTGATGGGGTGTGCCCCAACTGCTCAACAACATTGAAATCACTTTTCTTGATAATCTTGAGGATCTCCTCCATCTCTTGCTGGGAGGCTTCAACAGTGGTTGTCTTTGGTGCCTCCGTCAGGGCAGGAAAATCAGTAGCAATCCCTTTGCCCCGAGCGTCAGAGGACTCGGCAGCAGGGGTAGAAACATGAACTTGATTAGGAAGTGGAACATGCACACTTGCAGGTGTGATGATAAGGGGTTTCTGAATAGCTGGTGGCGCAATATCTGGCGAAAACAACCTACCACTGCGAGTAATTTTGGCAGGCCCGGTGATGTTACTGACACTGGTACTTGTATCAAACTCTTGCTTCACTCCAAGCACATAAACATCTGCCCCATAGTGCCATGGGACAACTTTGTCGGACGTATAGGGGAGGGGCCCCGGAACTGTGATGATGATAGGAGCAATCTTCGGAGTGGACATGATTTTGACAGGCTTCCTTGAAGGAGCCTTAGGAGGTTTGTTGAAAATAGTGACAATAGAAACTTCTTCGGCAGGGACAGCGGGAACAACAATCTTCTCGAACAAGATTTCTTTGCTATCCATCAGGCTTTGGATACCTGATTTCAGCAAAGGACAACCAAAAGGCGAAACAGCACATAGAAGGCAATCTTCACCATATCCCGGAAATAAACCGGCTAGCAACAGATTCCTTTTAACAGTCGATAATGGAGTAACAATCTCTTCCACGGAGGCTACATATCGGTCTTCTTCCATGACACTCACTCCATGCTGGGGCATGGGAGCAGTCACAACATTGGGTCTTTTGGGCGCCTCAAACTGTATTTCCTTAGCATCAATAAGGCCCTGAACCTTATTCCTCAGAGCCCAGCAATCGTCCGTAGTATGCCCCGGGCTATCAGAGTGATAAGCGCAACGGGCGTTGGGGTTATACTTTGGAGAAGTTGTGTTCACCACCTTTGGAGCTTCTTTGACAGTTACCAGATTAGTTGACAGTAGCTGCGGCAAAATCTGAGACAGGGTCATGCTGAGCCGAGTGTACTGCCTTTTGGGTCTCTCACCCCTTTGTTGATTATACTGCTGAGGAGCAGCAACAGGCTTTGAAATTACCAATGCATTGACAGCCGGGCGGCGTTCCGGCTTGACTTGTCTTCTAGGACCGTAAACAACACTAGCTTCCTTCTTGAAAGGCTTTTCTCAGCACTCGCAGCGGCACCTTTCTGTATCTTCCCTGACTTGATACCAGCTTCTATCCTCTCACCAGTCAAGATCAAATCTGTAAACCCAGCAGAGGAATTACCAATCATATGATTGAAGAATGGACCAGACAGGGTCCCAAGGAACATGTCAACAAGTTCACGGTCAGTTAGCGGTGGCTGCACCCTGCCAGCCAAGTCTCTCCACTTTTGCGCATACTCATTGAATCCTTCGCCCGTCCCCAGTGACATACCCTGAAGTTGAGTACGCGTAGGAGCGAGGTCAGAATTGTACTGATATTGTTTATAAAATGCGGTGGCCAAGTCTTCCCAGTTTCGGACACTGGCTCCATCCAGCTGATAGAACCACTCGAGTTGAGCCCCAGAAAGGCTATCCTGAAAGAAATGGATCCAAAGGTTCTTGTCTGCAGTATAAGGTTGGATCTTCCTTACATATGATCTGAGATGCATCTTCGGGCAGGATAGCCCGTCATACCTTGCAAAAACTGGCACTTTGAACTTCGGGGGGGATCACAATTCCAGCAACTAATCCAAAATCTTCGAAATCTAAGCCAGGAACTCTCTGCAGCTCCATAGCTGCCAACCTGTCTTCTAAGCCTTTGTACTTATCATCAGCGGGCGGGTATTGTTGATCAGAGTAGTCTTCGTCCTCTTCAGCCTCCTCTTCTTCAACTTTGGATTCGGAAGGTACCGCAACCGCATTCCCTTTACTGGTTCCCTCTTCAGACGTAGGGGGGAATTCAAGGACTCTTCTGGCTTCACCCTTAAACCTTCTTCCTAGGGTAGCCACCCCGATTCTCTTCTTCTTCTTTTTCACTTGGTCTTTGTTCCCCAGCAGGGCCTTTAGATCCTCCTGACCCTTAGCCAAGGTCATCAGGAGTTGTTGAAACTGTGAGTTCTGAGACTGCAAGTCCTTGACCGTCTGTTCGAGATCCATCTTACTGAAATAAACAACAGAAAGGTAAGGAAACCTGGTGTGGAGACCTGCTTATGTGTATGATGAATGATATGCTTATGTATGCAATGCATTCAAGGATTTAGAACATTCAAAATTGTTGCAAACAAAAAGAACGCACGTCATATTAATAAGAAGAAATTTGTCAGTACATAAATGCCCCATGGGCCAAATATTATAAAAAACTTCTCAAGGTAAAAAGACGTTGCGCATCCTCTTTGGTGCGATGTAGGTGTTGAGGGTCTCTTCCTCATGGAGTCGGCGGGTAAGCTCTAGAACCTTCTTCTCACTGGCGTAGAAGCTGGCTTCAAAAGTGTTCCGTTCCTCCTTGAGTTGGATCCAACTCTTCTGCATCTCCTCCCACGATGTAGGCATGTCAGGATATAGGATGGTGTAGGGAACCTCTCCTTCTGTAACGGGCTCTTTAATCACAGGGAGAACATGAGGATAAGGCATCATTAGACTCTGGGCTCAGACTCGTACCCACTTGAGATAAGGCTTAAGAGGGATGGAATTCTTGTGTACCAGTGTCTTGCTGTCAATTTTGTTAGGCATCCTCCAAGCTCTGATGAATCTTTGGCGAAGTCCTTGCGCATCGTTGTCGAAGTCAAAAACTAAGTCAGGAATCAACATGTCATGAGGGCCATCCCTCCGTGCATATCCAAATTGCCTCAAATCCAGACAAGGGTTGTAGGTAATGCCTCCTCTAATGCCAAGCAATGGAACATTAGGGAACTCTCCACAACGATCGACGATGATGACATTTTCTCTGGACCGAGAACACCAATGTACATCAGAGTGAGTGAGGGTCATCAATCGTTGTGACCATCTTAAACCTTGGTCATTCTTCAAGATAGATTGTGGAAGGTGCGAAATAAACCACCTTGCAAGGAGAGGAGTACAGCACATGAGAACACCCCTCTTTCTCATTGTTCGAGTGTAAAATGAGTGAAGAATGTCCCCAAGCAATGTTGGTATTGGATTTCTGGATAAGAAGATCTTGACGGTGTTGACATCTACAAGCTGGTCAGGATTTGGGAACAAGACCAACCCATAGATAAGGAGGGCCACAATTTCTTCAAAGGCTTGTAGGTCCAATGAATTCCAACACTCTTGTGCCTTCTCAAACAAGAATTTTGCTAAGAAGCCTTCGACACCGCTTCTAGTTTCCCAATGCCCCTTAATGTCAGATGGCTGTAGATGTAGTGCTCGAGCAACATCTTCAGGCTTTGGTTCCTTTTCCGTACCGTTGTAGGGTAGTTGATTAAGAATAGGAATTCTCAGGAGTTGAGAAAATTCCTCCAAAGTGGGCACCAACTGGTAGTCGGGGAAAGTGAAACAGTGGTGAAGAGGGTCAAAGAACTGGAACAACACCTTCATCATGTCCTCTTCAATGTTGGTGTTGACTAGGCTGAGCAGTCTACCATGTCTCTCACTGAAGGGAGAGCTTTCCGGAATTCTTGATGTGAGCTCCTTGAGTTGAGGAGGGATTCTCACAAGGTTGACTTGGATGGTTTTCCTGCAAGGAATTTCCATGACCTACAAAACAAGAACAAAGATGAAGATCTAAACCCTTGAAATGGTTAGTGAATGCATATGATGTTTTATGATGTTCATGATGTATGCACAAAACATATGTACAAGCAATTCAAACCAAACCCTAGTTTCAGGCTTGCATGGGGTTTCATAGGTAAGTACCTTCTTGAGTGTAGTTGGCTTAAAAACCTGTCCTATAAATAGTAACCGGGTTCTAAGGAGCTCAATATCACTGGATTGTTTTCATTGTTCATTGTTTTGGTTTAGCCACTTAACTAGCGACCAAAATATTCCAAGAAAACAACCCTCAATGAGTGTAGTATCGAGTATCTACCAACTTCGGACTGCACCAAAGCCGGTCATCTCACTACCCCTAATGAAAGGCCAAGATGGTCAAGTAAGGTTCTAGGTCATTAGTGCTTAGTGACATCACTCAGCGGCCCCGTACTCTCCTTGATTGAACTCAAGGGTTACCGGTACTCATAAATATGTCGCACTAATATAGCTATTGCTTCAACCGTGTCGGTATACCCCGCACAGTTTCCACAATGTATTGCTATCTATGAATGTTTCCCCAAATCCGGGTGTAGGATTGCAAACCCAAACAAGAGAGCCAATATGTAAAGCAATCAAAGCAAACAATTAGTCATGCAAGAGGGTGATCTAAGCCCTAAGGTTACTCCACTTTAAATAGTATCCCCAGCAGAGTCGCCAGTTCTGTGATACGGTGGGAGAACTGACTTGAGTTTTTGCGTTTGTTTTCGCAAATGTTTCGGTTGAGCAAGAGTCGCCACCGACTTTTTATTTTATCCTAAGGAAAGGTTAAAAGGCACAGCAAAAACCTTTGAGATATTTTCTTGGGTTCGGGGAGTAGACTATAGAAAGGGAAGGTATTAGCACCCTTTCTATCCATGGTTATCCATGGGCTCTTAGTTACTTGCTTAGATCAACTTGCCTTGATTTTCAATTGTTTGAAATGGTGCTTTGTGTGTGGGTTTGAAAAATGTTTTGAAAAGAGGCCAATATGGTGGCAATCTTTGTAATGATCCATGTTGGGATGTATACAAAGGTGTATGTCTTTTGAAAAGTTTTCCATGTTTTTTGAAAGTAATTTGAAAGTGTATTGTGAAGTGTGGTTTTGAAAAATAGGCAAGTGTTTTTGTTTTGCAAGTTGGCAAGTAACCAAGAGTTTGTCTACTCTATATTTTACTCAAAGATCTTTGCTATGTTTTTAACCCTTTTAAAAATTTTGTTCCACCATTGTATTTGGTGGACAATCTTGTGTTAGAATGTGAACGGGACAGGCGCGGGTCATCGTTTAGACCATGATTGCAATGGTGCCAAGTATCTTTGGGCAATTTTTCCTTTAAGGGACTTGATCATTTTTAGGCAACTTTTGAAAGCGTCATCGAGGGACTATGATCATTTGATTGTTTTGTTTTTGCCAAAGATACCTAACATGCAATATGGCCCATTTATTGAATGCAACAAGTGGAGTACCCTAGGGGTGCAAGTGTGATTAGTGTTGCCCATTTTCATGCTTGTTTATCTTGAATTTAGGTCAAACCATTTGTTGGTTGATTTGGGCATACAAAACCCTAAGTCTAACATGGCATAATTGGAAAGCTTTTAAATGCGTAAAATAAAAGGTCCTAAGTTATTACAACACAAATATGGGATATGGGGTACAAATGTTCAAATGGGGATATTTTAGCAAGAAATTAAAACCTAAACTATTACATCCAAATTGAATTATACAAAGTATTTAATTGCACAATTAAATAAAAATACAATAAATATGCAAGATGCAAAAAATGATTTTTTTATATGTATGAAAAAAAGTATTTTTTTATGTGTCAAATAAACAAAAATAAAATGAATTAATTTTTGGTATTTTTATGTTTTTAGGGCAAAACCCTAATTTTATAAATAAAAGGTATTTATTATATAATATATGCAATATTTATTAATTATGTACAAAAAATAAATAAAAAGGAAGTATATTATCAAAAATTGATTTTTTAAGTTAAATATTAATAAAAATAAAAATGTATTATTTTTGTGTTTTTAACCTAAATATACTAATAAATAAATAAGTATTTACATCATTTATTAAATATATTGAATATGTACAAAAATAAAATATTTAATATTTACAAAAAAAAGTTTATTTTTTATAAAATGTTTTCAAAGGTAAAATAAAATAAAAATCAGAAAATAAAAGTGTTTGTATTATTTTTAGTTATTTTAAAGAAAAGTATATTTATGTTTATTTATGTACAAAGCTAAATGAAACAAAATGAATATCAAAAAATGCAAAAAAGGTGAGAAAAATAATTTTAAAATTTTTTCATGCTTAAATAAAAATATAGAACCAAAATCAAAAGGAAAAAAATTAAAAAATGATAAATAAAACTCAAAATGGGCCAGGGGGGTGCATGTGAAATGCAATGGTGTGAAAAGGAAAACATCTCAGGCCCAGCCCATGAAAGGTTGTCTTCAACCTTCAGACAAAAATGTTTGAAAAAACGTGCCTTTTCTTGCTTCAAACATAACTCCTGATTCCTAGATTTTTAGCACAAACTTAAAACATGAAAGATGTCAAGCATCAAGCCACGATTCCATACATATAAAAAACTCAACTTAACTCTCAGAAATGAGAGAGAATTTCTCCATCCCTAATTCTTAACCTAAGTTTTTGTCAATGTTCATGTCTTAAATTCTCTCAGCATATGCAACATAAATGGGAAGTGAGGATATGTATAGCTTCAGGGCCATGAGTAGAACATTTTTCATTCATAAACTTAAAGTTAACTCTTCCTAGATTGAGAGATAGAAGTCCATGAACTTACCTGTTCATCTTGGATCGTGTCTGGAAATGGAGGCACTTTCAAGGCAAGGTGAGGATTGGTACAACTTGCTTGAAGTCCAGGGATGCTATTCCAACCTTTAGCTTGCTTTGAAACCAAGTGAATCAAGCTATGGCAATCAACCTGCAAAACAGAAAAAGTGAAAATGCTGAAGTTGGTTAGAGGTGTTACAGGTCGTGTCCAATGCTTGGGATAGCTTGTATATGTGGTATAGAGTGTGTATGAACTGGTTTTAGCAAGAATGCACGAGTGAATTGAGTTATGGAAGTCCAACTGCAGAGGTGACTCTGTTTTCTGCAGTAGGATGATGTTTTGAGGTTTGATGAGGTTTGGAAGGTGTTTTGGTCGTGCCTTAGCTCAGTTATGTTGTTTGGGATGTGTCTAACAAGTTTGCTTAAGCTTCTCTTGGCAGAAATGTGAGATGTGTTTCAAAATGCTAGCTTTCTTCTATGTGAAGCAAGGAAATGTCAACTTGGTTTCTAGGCCAGTACAATGCCTCTATCTATGCTGCACACTTGAGTCTTGATCAGTGGGATATGTCCATGCCTTTGTGCCTCAAAGATCTGCATTGTACCTCATAGATTGCAAAATTGACATAAAGTAACACTTTACAAAAATGGATAATATGCTTTTTCTAATTAAGGCTTAATCTAACATGTATTGCCCAAATGAATGAAATAACAACTTGGCACAATGGTTTAGCATTGAATTTTTGAGTAAGAAAGGGATTAGAGGCCTGTAACCTAGCTTATACATGCTGATTTCAAGAATGCCCAAGTTATGAACATGTAAATTGGCCATGAACAAAGTGAGTTTTGCCCATATTGCCAAATTCGATTCTCCCTAACCACAAGGTTGTTTGATGAGTTCTTGGACATTTTGGAAATCTTGGAATGTGTACTACAATCCATCTTTGTAATGCAAATTGAAATTCCAAGTGGAAGCATGTGAAAAGTAGCCATGAAGTTAGGCAAAAATCCTGCCTAAAATAGGTCAAAATTTTTCTAAGTTAAGAATGTTTTGCACCCTTGTTCCAAAAATCATAACTTGAGCTACAAGCTTCTTTTGAAGAAACTTTGTGAAACAAAGTTGTAGATTTTGCAATGGAATACAACTTTCATGTTTTTACTTTTGTTTGAATCCAAATGCATCTTGGTGAAAAAATGGGACAAGGTTAGGAAAAAATTAGGGATTTTCATAACTTAGAAAAATTCTAAGTTATGAAAATTCTTCATTTCAAACCCTAATTTGTGATTTTAGATTTCTTGATGAACAAGTTTCATAATTTGACATGTTTTGATGGAAAATGAATCTTGACACTTGATTTTGACCAAAAAGTCAAAGTTTGACTTTTCAGTATATATTCAAAAATTGATCAATTGACTGGAAAATTCATCTGTCAATCTTGTGCATTTGGGATCTTTTGAACTTGTTGAACATGTCAAGACAATTCCATGGGGTCCTTGAGTCCATATGTGAGCTTGGTTTGCCATTGGTTAGGTCAAACAGTCAAAAATTGCCTTTGTGCATTTAAAACCCTAAAAATGACCATTTTGCCCTTTTGGTGATCTGATCAAATTTCTTGTGGATTTGTGATCCAAACTTGACCAAATGGTCCATATGAGTTCATAATGTTGATGTGGGTCAAAAATCATGAGGTTTGACTGTCAATTGACCACAGTTGACTTTTTCCCCAATACAGCTGATTTCTAGGTCAACTGTCCAATTGACTGGGCAAAGTTTGGAATCAAGACTTGAAACTTGGTATGGATAAACTTGGGAGTCCAATATGAAGCCTGAAAGTCATCTTGGGCACTTTAGGTCAAAACATCTTTGTGCAAAAACAAACCCTAATTTGGGTCAACAGTGCAAGGAAGAGTCTTGAGCAGAGCAAACCCTAACTTGATCTTGAGCTCCAAGGGTCTTGTGGTGAGAAACTGTTGAGGAAATGGGAGGGCAAATTTTGGGGTACAACACGCACCTCTTGGGTACCCCCACTTCAGTTGCCTTCAGAAAAAAATAGTCATAACTCTCGAAACGTGAGAGATTTTAGTGGCTACCCTCTGGTTTAAAGATCCCAAAAATGACCCTATCGACGTTGCCTTGGTATGATCTTAAAACCCTAGGGTGGTTACTAAAGTATCTTGCCCAGTTTCCTTTGTGACTGTAATGATGTCTCTTTGATTGTCCCTCAAACATCCGACGATAGGGCTACCTACTCACTAATAGTAGGATAGCACTGTCTAAAGGAAAAGATGAAAAGAACGAACCTTTCGAGTAAAGTAGATAGTTCTTAGATGTTTGCTCAAAAACAATTTTTCACATACACAAAACTCTTTCCAAAAACATTTTCAAAACACTTTGTATACGGTCTCTACCAATCCGAGAAACATTACAAAGTTCGCTGTACTAAGGTGCTTTCTTTCAAAATACTTTTTTAAACACACAAAACACAAGGTATTTTTCAAATGAGCTAGAATCTAAGAGCCCGTAGATAACTACAGATGGATAGGGTGATAAAACCTTCCCTTTCCATAATGTACCCCTTACTCAGAAATAATCTCGAAAGGTATTTCTCTGTTCTTTTCACCCTTTCCTTTGTTGGATAAATGAAAACTCGATGGCGACTCTTTCTTACGGCAACATTTGCGAATACAAATACAAAACCATTATAATAGTCAGTTTTGCCACCTGTGATACGGTGGGAGAACTGACTTGGGTGTTTTGCATTTTATCGCAAATGTTGCGGTTAGAAAGAGGCGCCACCGACTTTTCTTTTATCCAAAAGGAAAGGCTGAAAAGAACAGGAAAGACCTTTGAGATTATTTCTTGAGTTCGGAGGATAGATTATGAAAAGGGAAGGTGTTAGCACCCTTTTCATCCATATTTATCTATGGGCTCATAGTTGCTTGCTAGATCACTTGCTTTTTGTTTTAAAATGTGCTTTGTGTGGTTCTAGAAAGTATTTTGAAAAGGCGCCATCGTTTAGGAAAACTTTGTAATAGTTATCGTTCATAAGAACGTATACAAAGTGTTGAGTTTTTGAAAATATTTCATGTTTGGAAAGTGTTTTGAAAGTGTTTTTTGAAAGCGTTGGTGTTTGTTTTGAAAATAAGCAAGAGTGTTTTGATTTGAAATTGAGCAAGCAACTAGGAATAATCTACCTACTCAAAAGTCTTAGTTCATTTCTTCCTTTCCTTTGATATTGTTATCTTACTATTGATTGGTAAGAAGCCTTATCTTTGGATGTAAAGGGACGGGCGTGGGTCATCATATAGCCATGATATCAATGTTGTGAGATATCTTAGCAGTTCTCTTTAAGGGACTAAGATCATTTTGAAAGGCAACATTGATAGCGTCATCGAGGGACTATGATATTGTATTTTTGATTTGCTTTTTGCTAAGACATCCAACATGCATAACATGACCATTTTTGTAAGACAACAAAGTGGAATTACCCTAGGGGTGTAAGTGTGCAAGTGTGTTTGATTTACATGCTTGTTTATCTTGAATTAGGGTTTGCTATTTGTTGGTTTTAGTCTTTCCATACAAACCCTAATTTACTAGCATTTGTATAAAACGATAAATTGCGGAAAATAAAAATACTAAGCTATTACATCATTAGGGGAGGGGGTATACAAATTTACAAATGGTGATTTGCAAGAAAATTAAACCTAATTATCTATTACAACCATATTGAATAAATGCACAAGAATTGAATAAATAATAATGTACAAATGCAAGTGGAAAAAGAAAATGATTTTTGTTTGGATTTTTATGAAAGGGTTTATACCTAATTAAGAGAGATGATTAATTAAAAATTAAACAAAACTTAAACTTAAGCTAATTAAGAAAGAAATTAACTTAAAAAGGATTTTTAGGGTTTTTTTTTTATGAAAAAGTTTTAAATTAATAAAAATAAAATGAGAAAATTAATTAACTAAGAGAAACCTAAATTCTAAGTTAATTTTAATTAAGAAAATAAACAATAATTAAGCCTAAATCTAAATATTAAATATTTAAGAAAAAAAGAAATTAATTTAATTTTAGAAACTATTTTTGTTCTTTTGTCTTTATAAAGAAAATAAAATATATAAGTGTAAAAATAATAATAAAAATATTTTTGGATTTTTTATTAATAAAAATAAAAATAATATTAATAATAATAATAATAAAAATAATAAAAGAAAATTGAAATAAAATAAAATAGGAAAAAAATAAAAGTGAATGAAATAATAAAAAGAAAATGGGCCAGGAGTGTCAAAGCAAGCAGGGGGTTAAAATCTAGCAAAAAGGTCAAAAGGCCAATGGTTTGGGGCCCAGGCGCCTCTTTCAAACAAAAAAATAGAAAAAATATAAAAAGAGAGCAAAAGGGTACCACTGAGGCTCAAACCCAGGTCCCAAAGGTTAACAGGTGCACGCTTTACCACTGGGGTGGCTATACATCCGTTAACATTGGTGAAATAATAAACATATAACACAAATCAAGTCCTGAATGAACTTCATCTTCAACCTCCATCCATGAATCCTGTAATTCATTCATTTCTCATCCATTCATAAAACTTCCAACATCAAACTTGTTAGAAATTTCATCACGATTCTGAATATGTAAATAACTTAAGCTAACTCTCAAAGATGAGCATGAATTTCTAAAAGTATCAAATTCTGACCTATATATTTCATCAAGTTCAAACTCAAAATTCTCACTACTCAAGCAACATAAATGAAATCTATGGACATGTATAGTTTCAGGGCAATGATGTCTATATTTTATCTTCACAAATGCAAGCCTAACAATAGCTAAATGAGAAGATAGAAGTTCAAAAAATATACCTCAAAACTGGAAATCGTGAAATGAGTTTGAGCTTGATTCAAGGTGCTGCAATGATCAGGTTAGCTTCCTTGAGTCTCTAGGAAGCTAATGCAATGCTTAGCTTGGGTTGAGAGTGGCTGGAATGGCCTGGAGAAGTCAAGTTGCAGACCCCTATTTTTGGTTATGGAGGATGATGGAAATGGTGTTACAGTCATGTAACAGGGACATGGATGAGTTATATTTGATGTAAGGAAGCTTTAGGAACTAAAAGGCCAAAGAACGCACGAGGGAAATATGAGTTTGGAGTTCAAGGTCAAAAACTGTGCAACAATGGAGTTTTTGGGAAATTTCTGATTTGAGGGAGTTTGGGAGTGTTTCAGGGTGTTCAAGCTCGTGTCTTAGCTCACAAATAGTGCTTCTATTTATAACAACAAGTTTGGAGACTTGTTGTTGATCATAATTCAAAATCATAAGTTTAAGCATAACATGTGATTTTTGAGAAATCCAAGTTTAAAAGTCTTGTGTACTTGTTAAGATATAGTGGTTATGCTTTAAACACACTTGCTTCTGACTTTGTAGATGGAGTGTGATCAGAGGGAACAAGTTAGAGGCTCAAGAATTGACTTTTTGCATAAAAGCTCGCTTTTCAAGAATGTCATTCTTCAATTTCTTCCTAAAATGGCAATGTGAATTGGATAAAGCTTAAACCACTTGGATTATATCTCAAAAGTTTGTGTAATCCATTAATGATGGATAGATACACAATTTAGAAGGCATGCAAAGCAAGATTATGCAGCCTAACATTGAAATTCAATCATGTGTTCATTAAGAAATGACTTGTAATTCAAGAATGAAACCCTAACTTCTTGCCTTCGATTCTCCTTGATCAAATATGATCTTAATGAGTTCTTGGACATTTTGGAAAGGAGATCTTGTGGGAGATTACTTGATAAATGAGAGGGACAATTTTGGGGTACAACAGCTGCCCCTGTTCAATATTCTTAACCTGAAGAGTTAGATTGGCGGACCCATCATTCGTGACTTGAAGGTGGAAGATGATTGAACACTAGAGTGCCCAAAAATTTGCACTCGAAGATGTATTGGGAATGGGCTTATAGATGCCATTTGGAGGAATGATGGTAAATACTGGAAGAAGTATCAGCATAAATCTTTGGTCGATTTATACTAAAAACTTGATGTTTCACCTGTGGGACAAAAAGGTTAGTAAAATGTATATGTATGCATGATGTTCTCAAGATGAATGGGATCATGCTAAATGAATTTTATATGTTTATGCTATGATGAATGAATGTGGGATGTGTGTTTGTCCGGGAAAATAAATCCCCGACTGTTGCTGAGGAATTTTGGGGAGCTGAATTCCGGATTACTGTTGAGGATGAAGAATATACATATCTTCAAACTTTGTCGAAAGGATGCCTCCGCTGGGGAATATCACTTGAATGTCAATTGTTATCTGGTCGGATCCAGGCTTCACAACTTGCTAAGTATAAGTAAGTCAACTGCTATCTGGTCGAATTCCAGGCTTCACGGTTACTTACTAGGGAAGGATAAATTAACTGTTATCTGGTCGGATCCATGCTTTACAGTAATTTGCTGGAAAAGACGAAGTTGAGCTGATATATGGTCGGGTCCAGGCTTTACAGTAACTTAATGACATTGAACCGCTATCTGGTCGGATTCCAGGCTTTGCAGATTTCTGAGGTGGATGAGATTAATTATTATCTGGTCCGGTCCAGGCTTCATGATAAATTGCTTGGGGATTTAGTTGTTATCTGGTCGGATTCTAGGTTTCACAATGAATTTCTGAGGGGAATTGCTATCTGGTCGGATCCAGGCTTCACAATAACTTGTTGGGGTAGAGGCAAACTCTACTGGGGATTAGAAGTTAAACCCTGGTCTGATTGAGTCCAGGTTCTTCTATATCTTGAAGAATTAAACTATTATTTGGTCGGGTCCAGGTTTCATAATATTTGAAGGTCGTACTATTATCCGATCGGGTCCAAGCTTCATAGTAGCTTTGAAAGGTTTTCACTATTATCTGGTCGGGTCCAGGCTCTATAGTGACTTGAGAAGTTGACTATTATCTGGTCGAGTCTAGGCTTCATAGTAGTTTGAAATTTGTACCAATATCTGTTCGGGTCCAGGCTTCATAGTATCTTTTGGAGAGAGTAAAGGTTTTGTTGACGAATTTACTGGGGATTAAGGGTTGTGGCCCTATGATTTGCAATAGTCTGAAAGGAAAACTCAAGCTGGAGAGTGTAGACTCAGCTGGGGAAGATAGGATCAACTTGAGGAGGATAGACTCCATTTGGGGATAACAACCTCAGCTGGGGAAGATATACTCAACTGGGGGAATTTGAACTCGGCTGGGGAGTTATGCTACTCGTTGTTTGTTGGGGAAATAAACCTTGTTGGGGAAATAAACCATGTTGATGAGGAGAGTTCTTTGAGGAAGAGAACCACAAGGATTTTTCTTGTAGGATCAACTTAGCTAGGGAGAAAGCTGCCAAGAGATTGAGACTCTGGTTGGAGATTAACCTGTGCAAAGAGACTTTGTGGATAACTCTGTTAAGGAAGGTTTATTGTAAGTGTCTTGTGGGGATAATGCTAATGAAATAACTCTGTGGGGGTATTCCATATATATTAAAGAGATGCTTGTTACTGCTTAGCAGGTCACATGTTCCCAATAGTTTTAATTATGTTCATATGCATATGTTCGTTCAATTTTAGTCATTGGACAAGTTTGCATTCAAAACAAAAACAGAAAGTTTGCACTTCAAAGTATATTTGTATTTGATATTTTGCCCATGAATAGGCATTTCTTTGTACAAAGAGACGGAGATTCTAGTAAGAGGAAATCGTCAAAAGGAAAACAAAGATTGAAAACAAAAATAAATAGCCATGTGGAATGATCTCATTGCATTCCAACCCTACTATTGCCCCAATGTCTTCGAATTCCCCTTGCCGTTGACAAAAGTTGATTGAATTGATCTTGGACCATTTGAACTCGGACCTTGGTAATAAAGTTAACTGTGGTGATTCCACGGGACATAGTCATACGCTTTCAATCCTTAACTTTTGCCTGGACCACCCTTTCGGGTTTTCAACCCACCAGAATACCCATTTTTGCCCAAGTCGCCCTTTCGGGTTTTCAACTTGTCGGGTATACAATCTTTTGCATATATCCCTAATTTTTGCCCAAATCTTTTGGTTTGCCGGGATGCCCTTATCTTTTCCTAGGTGTGTCAACCTAGTGTGTCCTTTATGTGTAGTATTTTTTAACTATGTCCGCGTTTATAGGATGTGGGAAGTCTTCACCATCCATGGTAGTCAGCATCATGGCACCACCAGAGAACACTCTCTTGACAACAAAGGTCCCTTCATAGGTGGGAGTCCATTTTCCTCTGGGGTCGCCTTGTGGCAAAATGATACGCTTTATCACCAAGTTACCAGCTTGATATACTCGAGGCTTGACCTTTTTGTTGAAAGCCTTGATCATCCATTTTTGATACGTCTGACCATGACAAACAGCAGCCAGTTTCTTCTCATCGATCAAGTTCAACTGATCCAATCTCGTCTGAATCCACTCGTCTTTGCCTAAGCCTGCCTCATTCATAATCCTTAGTGAGGGAATATGAACTTCGATAGGTAGGACAACTTCCATGCCATAGACCAAGGAGAACAAGGTTGCCCAAGTGGATGTTCGAGCTGAAGTACAGTAACCATGGAGGGAAAACAGTAATATCTCATGCCAATCCTTGTAGGTCACCACCATCTTCTTCACAATCTTCTTAATGTTTTTGTTGGCCGCTTCGACTTTGCCATTCATTTTAAGTCTTTATGGAGAAGAATTGTGATGCTTGATCTTGAACTGAGTGCAAAGCTCGGTAATCATAGCATTGTTGAGGTTAGTCCCATTGTCGGTGATGGTCCTTTTGGGGATACCATAATGGAAGATGAGGTTATGTTTGATGAATCTGGCTACCACAATCTTTGTGACTGAGGAAAACGAGGCGGCTTCGACCCATTTGGTAAAATAATCAATAGCGACCAGAATGAAGTGATGTCCATTGGAAGCGGTGGGCTTGATCTCTCCAATCATATCAATGCCCCACATTGCAAATGGCCACGGAGCAGTCATGACGTTTAGAGGGATAAGAGGCACATTGACCTTGTCAGCATAGATTTGGAATTTGTGACAAGTTCTTGAGTGTTAATGGAAATCAGTCTCCATGGTTGACCAATAGTAGCCAACTCTTAAGATTTTCTTGGCCATCGTATGTCCACTAGAGTGAGTGCCAAAGAGACTATCGTGCATGTCTTCCATAATTTCCTCTACCTCCTTCTTGTCCACACATCAGAGTAGAGTAGAGTCATGGTTGAGCTTGTATAATAGTCCATTACTTAGGAAGAACTTGGCTGAAATCCTTCGTAAGAACTTTCTGTCATTGATGGATGCTCCCTCAGGATACTCTTGTGCTTCGAGATATCTCACCACCTCATGATACCATGGCTTTTCTGCGTCAATGTCAAGCTCACAGAAGTGCGCATGTTCTTCGAATCGCTCAATTGTAATCATAGGGGATTTGTTGTCCCATCTGACTTTGAACATTGAAGACATGGTTGCCAAGGCGTTAGCCAACTGATTTTCTTCCCTAGAGAATGCTCAAAGGTGATCTCTTCAAAGTGAGGAATCAAGGGTAGCACAAGTTCCTTGTAAGGGATGAGATTAGGGTGTTTAGTGTACCAATCTCCTTTTACTTGGCTAATCACTAGAGCAGAATTGCCAAACACACTCAAATGCTTGATCCTCAAATCAATGGCTGCTTTCAGACCCAAAATGCATGCTTCATACTCAGCCATATTGTTCGTGCAATCGAAGCATAATCTGGAAGTGAAAGGAGTGTGGCAACCTTCAGGAGATATGATCACAACACCAATTCCGTTACCCAAGGCATTGGAAGCCCCATCGAAGACCATAGTCCATCCGGATCCTTGTTCAGGTCCATCATACGATCCAGGTTTTGCATAGTCGGTCACCAGCATAATGTTCTCACCTGGGAAGTCAAAGTTCATGGACTGATAATCATCGACAACTTGACGGGCCAAATGATCTACTAGTACGCTTCCTTTGATGACATTTTATGTAGTGTATTGAATGTCATACTCAGTCAAGATCATTTGCCACCTAGCTATCTGTCTGGAGAGAACAGGTTTCTCGAAGATGTACTTGATTGGGTCCATCTTAGAAATCAACAGAGTGGTATGAGTCAACATATACTGTCTTAGCCGATGAGCAGCCCATGCCAGAGCGCAACAAGTTTTCTCGAGCAGTGAATATCTGGTTTCACAGTCGGTAAACTTTTTTCTAAGGTAATAAATAACATGCTCTTTTCGGCCAGACTCGTCATGTTGGCCCAAAACATACCCCATATAGTTCTCTAGTACTGTCAAGTACATGATCAAGGGCCTTCCTTCAACTGGAGGTATGAGAATAGGAGGCTCTTGTAGATATTCTTTGATTTTGTCTAAGGAAACTTGGCATTCATCATTCCATCTGACTACCTGATCTTTCTTTAAGAGTTTGAAGATTGGCCCACAAGTAGCAATCAAGTGAGATATGAAGCAGGCGATGTAATTGAGACGACCCAAGAATCATCTAACTTCCTTTTCAGAGTGGGGGACTGGAATTTCTTGGACGACCTTTACCTTGGCAGGATCAACTTCAATACCTTTATTGCTGACAACAAAACCTAAGAGCTTTCCAGATCGTACTCCAAATGTGCACTTGTTAGGGTTCAACCTCAGCTTGTATTTTTTCAGCCTCTCGAATAGTTTGTACAGGTGATCGAGATGTTCCTCTTCAGTTTGTGATTTGGCAATCATATCATGAAACAGAGCTACCATATCCCTTTGATATGTTGCCCCTGCATTCTTTAATCCGAACGACATGACCTTATAGCAAAAGGTGCCCCATTGCGTAACGAAAGTTGTCTTCTCCATGTCTTCGGGAGCCATCCTTATCTGATTATAGCCATAGAATCCATCCATGAAAGATAATACTTTATACTAAGCAGTGTTATCGACCAAGACATCAATGTGTGGTAGAGGGAAATCATCCCTGGGGCTTTCCCTATTCAGATCCCTATAGTCTACGCACATGCGGACTTTTCCGTTTTTCTTTGGCACTGGAACCACACTGGCAACCCATTGGGGATAGGATGTCACAGCTAGGAACCCTGCATCAAATTGTTTCATCACTTCAGATTTTATCTTCTCAGACATATCAGGCCTCATGCGACGAACCTTTTGTTTGACAGGAGGACAATCTTCTTTTGTCGGTAGACGATGAACTACGATATCGGTATCCAACCCTGGCATATCTTTATAAGACCAAGAAAATACTTCCATATAATCATGTAACATCTGAATCAACTTGCTCTTGACACTGTCTTCTAAATTAGCCCCGATCTTAACCTCTCTCTTGTCTGTCTCAGTACCCAGATTGATGACTTCAACTGACTCTTCATGTGGCTGAATAGCTTTTTCCTCTTGTAATAGAAGTCTGGATAGTTCTCCCGATATTTCACAATCTTCCTCGCCTTCGTCTTCGGCTTGGTTAATTGTATATTCGAAGTCATAGTCGACAATAGTAGAGTTATTGGCAATAAGATCCAGAATGGATGAGGACCTACAAGAGTGTGTGTGTGTGTGTGTGTGTGTGTGTGTGCATGTAAGATACATGGCTATTTTGAAAAATGTATTTGAAGAAAAGAAAGACAATAAACACAAATATTTTAATGCAAAAGAGTCCAATGATTTGTATTGAATGATCATATGATTAGATGAACATAAATAAAACCCTTGACAAATGGACCAAAGTGCCCCGGGCCAAGCACATGGCTTAAAATTCATTGTTAAATATTACAGACAAAATGTTTTTGAATTGAGAGGAAAGCAATAAATAAGTAGATTACTCCTCAAGGAAGGAGATAGGCATAAAGTCCTTTGCATGTCAATTCTTCAGCTCCATTGTAGTAGGATACACCCAATCTTCAAATGCAGCTTCTTCATCAGAGTCACCTACAACATTAACTTCATTGACACCCTTGTCGTGTTTCGGCATAGGCATAATGATTAAATTCGGAGTTAGAGGAGGATCGAACTCAATAGTCTTGTTATCGATCAAATCCTGGATTTTATTCTTCAAGGCCCATCATTAGTCAGTCTCATGCCCGGGGCTACTTGAGTGGTAGGCACATTTAGCGTTCAGATTATACTTTAGCGAAGAGGTATCAGGATTGGTTGGAGGATCGCGCAATGTCACCAAATTAACCTTTAGCAAGTGTTGTAAGGCTTGGGATAGTGACATGCCTATCCTCGTGAATTGTCTTCTCTGAGTTTCAAACCGTTGATGGTTAGCAGATGGTCTTTGAGTAGGAGTTGGATTGGAGATTCAAACAACGTTAACAGATGGATGATCATTCTTCTTAGTACGGGCCCTTGCCCCATACACAACATTGATTTCCTTCTTTGCAGGAAAAGGTTTCTTGACAGGATTGGAAGTGGAGGTAGGTGCCATGGAAATATTCCCACTTTTGATGCCGCTTTCAACTCTTTCACCGGTTAAGATTAACTCGGTGAATCCGGAAGAGGAACAACCAACCAACAAGTTAAAGAAGGGACCAGACAAGGTGCCCATAAACATGTCAATATGCTCCCTATCAGTCAAAGGTGGTTGAACCCTACTATCCAGGTCCCTCCACTTTTGTGCATATTCTTTAAATCCTTCATTCTTCCCCATGGTCATGTCTTGCAACTGAAATCTTGTTGGCGCCAAGTCAGTGTTATACTGGTACTGATGGTAGAAGGAAGTAGCTAAGTCTTCCCAAGTATTGATACGGGAACCATCTAATTGGTAGAACCATTCTAACTGCGTCCTGAGCAAGCTTTCTTGGAAAAAGTGAAACCAGAGTTTCTTATCAGCAGTGTGCTTGCGCACATAAGATTTCAGGTGAAGTTTAGGATAGGAAACTCCATCGTACTTTGCAAAGACTGGTGTTTTGAATTTGTGGGGAATAACCACCCCAGAGATCAAACCCAAATCATCAAAATCTAAACTGGGGACAACTTGGATTTCAACAGCCTTCAATATGTCTTCTAACTGCTTATACTTGACATCGGCGGGTGGATACTCCTCGTCAAAATAATCATCATCAGACGCTTGATCATTAATATAGTCAGCCTGGGTACTCTTAACCTCACCAATCTGATTCTCGTCTTCTTCAGATAAGTCTTCTATTACTGAGATCTGACGAACTTGTTCTTTAAACCTTCTGCCCATGTTGACCAGGGCTCTCTTCTTAGGTTTCTTCTTGATTGTCAGCAGTGCCATCATATTTTACTTCCCCTTGGCTAGGGCTAGTAGAGTCTCTTGGAATTGAGATTTTTGTGCCTGAAGATCCTTCACAGTTTTCTCTAGATCCATCTTGCTTAAATAAACAGCAGAAAGATAAGAAAACCTGTCGTATGAAAACCTATCATGTTATGATGCATGGAATGTATATGCAAATGATTTCAAGGATTTATGAGATTTAAATTTGTATATACAAAAATGAACAAACGTCAATTTTCATTAATTAGTTCAAATTGACTACAACATGCCTCTTGGGCTTACAAAATAAATCTCTAAGATAAAAAGACTGAGCGCATCCTCTTCGGTGCAAGGTAGGCGTTCACATTTTGCTCCTCATGTAGCTGCTTTGTAAGCTCCAAGACTCTCTTCTCACTAGCATAGAATTGAGCTTCGAAGGTATCTCATTCTTCCTTTAGCTGAATCCAACCCTTTTGCAAGTCTTCAAGAGAGGTAGGCATATCGGGGTGGAGGACAGTGTACGGGACATCTCCTTCGATCACAGGTTCCATGATGACTGGTAAGATGGAGGGATAAGGAATCACATGTTTTTGAGCATGAGCTCGTACCCACCTAAGGTAAGGCTCAAGGGGAATGGAATTCTTGTATCCCAGCATCTTGCTATCCACTTTACTCACCTCCTCCAAGCTCGTATAAACCTCTGGCAGTAACCTTGGTCGTCGCTCTCGTAGTCGAATACCACTCCTTGAATGAGCATCTCATGTGGACCATTCCTTCGGGCATAACCAAACTGTCGTAAAGCTAAGCAGAGGTTGTAAGTGATACCTCCTCTAATGCCAAGTAAAGGGACATTAGGGAATTCACCACAACGGTCAATGATAGTAACATTCTCGAAGGATCGGGAACACCAATGAACATCTGAATATCTGAGCGTCATCAACCTATGGGGCTACCTCGAACCTTGCTCGTTCTTCAACACAAATCAGGGAAGATGTGAAATAAACCATCTTGCCAAGAGAGGAGTGCAACATATAAGGATCCCTCTCTTCCTCATAGTGCGATACATGAAGATTTTGACAACATTTACATCTATGAGTTGGTCAGGGTTTGGAAACAAAACCATCCCATAGATGAGAAGGGCCAAGATTTCTTCAAAAGCTTGTAAGTCCAAGGAGTTCCAACAATCTTGAGCTTTATCGAACAAGAACTTGGCTAAGAAACCTTTGACACCACTCCTTATTTCCCAATTAGATGTGATATCAGATTGTTGCAAGTGTAGTGCTCGGGAAATCTTCTCAGGTTTTGGATCTCTTTCCGTACCATTGAAGGGTAGTTGATTGAGAATGGGAATCCTTAAGAGTTGAGAGAATTCTTCCAAAGTTGGCACAAGTTGATAATTGGGAAAAGTGAATCAATGGTGTAGAGGATTGTTGTACCCCAAAATTTGCCCTCTCATTTATCAATTATTTTCCCACAAGATCTTTGGTTCAAGACTACACTAGGGATGATCAACTCAAGACACCTCCTCAAGCACTGATGACTGAAATTAGGGTTTGAGATTGCACAAGGATAATTGGACTTTTAAATGCCCCATATGACTTTCATGGATCATTTTGGATCCCTAAGATTACTCATGTCAAGTTTCAAGTCTTGGATCACATTTTTGCTCAGTCAGTTGATCAGTTGACCTAAAATTAACTGTATTTGGAAAAAGTCAACTATACCCAGAAAAGTCAAACTTTGACCTTTTTGGTCAATATTACATTCCAAAGATCAAAATTCATCAAGACATTCAAGATTATCAAGCTTGATCATCAAGAAGTCAAGAAAGTCAAAAGTCAACTTGAAAAGTCAAGATTTCTAAGACTTAGAAATTTTCTAAGTGTTTTTACACATGATAATTTCATTACTTCATGCCATTTTTTCACCAAGATGCAAGATGATTCAAGGGAAACTTCAAACATGAAAATTATAGATCTCAATGAGATCTAAAACAATGTAGATTAGGACTTTTTCTAGAAATTCTTGGATTTTAAGTTATAAATTCATGAAGTCATGGCATTTTTGAATAAACACTTAGAGAAATTTTCAACAGTTTTGGTCAGGTTTTTATCCCAACTTCTTGGCCAATTTTCATCAAGTTCCAGTTTGATTTAACAAAAGTGGTCAACATGAAAGTTGTAGAGGGTGTTTCTAGCTTTCCAAAACATCCAAGAGCATGAATTTATCATACTTAAGCTTGGAGATTCAAGGGCTTGAAGTTGGGCATCCATCCTTGAATTGCAAGCCATTTTTGTTAAAGAACACTTAACAAAACTCTCTTGATTTGCTGCATAATCTTATGTTGCAGACCTTCTGGCTTGCAAATCTCTACATATTTAATGTTTACACAAGAGCTTGAGCTGTTACCCAAGTGTTTGAGCCATTGTCCAAAAGATATTTCCATTTATGGCATAAAGGCACCATTGGTACTCTTGAAAAGCAAGCCTTTTGGTACAAAGTTTATCTTAAGCCCATACCTTACTCGTTGCTGATTATACTCCACCATAAATCATGCGAAGTAGCTCCTCTATACCAGCAACTTTGGTACTTCATCTTGGGACTATGGAGTACTTGACTTAGTTTGGTATTTGTAATCAAACCAAACCATAACATACTGTCTTGCAAACCTAATCAGCTCATATGCACAAACCCCTTGCCTATAAATAGAAGAAGCATTTGCAAGAGTAAGAGGTTAGAAAAAATAGAGAGAAAGGCCAGAAAAATAGGAGGAGAAACAAACACTCAAACTCATTTTTTCTGTAAAAAAAAGCCAGATTTGTCCACAAAACCTCCATTTTTGAGCTTTGAAGTTCAAATCTTCGAATCTCATACCTTGCAAGTTTTTCTCCAAACAAACCATCCAAACACTTCACATACACCATATAGAAGTTGTTCAAACATAAGAATAAATTCTGTAACATCACTATCACCATCTTCCAAATTCAAAAATATACATTGCAACTTGACTTGGTTGGAGCAGTTCAACCATTTTCAGTACAAAAGGAAGGTTGGAGTTACTTCAAGAAGGTTCAAAGGAGCTCGATCAATCACCACTTTACACTCGGAAACATCCGTACATGTTCTAAATCTTCCGCTTCAAGAGGTAAACTTTCTCAAACTGTGATATCATTGTTCATACATCATTTGCTTTTGCGCTCAAAAGATATAACAAGACAGATCAAAGAGAAAAAAAACTAACAAAAAGCCAGACCAGAGGCTGACACGGGTGCCCGTGTCAGCTTATTTGGGTTGAAAAACATAGTAAAGTGCAGGGATAGAGGCTGACATGGGTGCCCGTGTCAAACGACACGGCCCATGTCAGAGTTACTGGTTCAGACACGACCAAAAAAAGATGAACAATGGCAAACACGGACGCCCGTGTCACGTGAAACGGCCGTGTCAGGTTGATTGGAACCAAAAAAATGTAGAAAAGTCATGGACAGGTCCTGACACGGGTTCCCGTGTCAGCTCGGGCACCAAATTTCTTGATTTTGGAGATTTTTTAGGTTATTTTGGACATATTGCATTGCTTGGAAATGACCTAACTTTATAAAACCTTTTTGTTCAAATGAAACCTCAAAAACACTTTTCTAAACAATTAACTTAGACTTAGGTTTTTCTTCAATGAAATTAATTACAAAACCTTTTTTCTATAAGAAAACCCTAAAAAGCAATTTCTCTCACTTTACATCTTCTTGCATATTTTACTATTTTTGCATTATAAATTATGTAATTGTCAAAGCCTTGTAATAGTAATTAGGGTTTAATTTTCTTGCAATCCCCATTTGTAAATTTGTATACCCCATCCCAATAATGATGTAATAGCGTAGTAATTTTACTTTTCGCAATTTATCGCTTTCATATCTATGTCAGTAATTAGGGTTTGTATGGAAAGATAAAAGCAACAAGTAGATAACCCTAACCCAAGATTAAATGAATGTAAATCAACACACTTGCACACTTACACCCTTAGGGTAATTCCACTTGGTTGCCTTATAAAAATGGCCATATTACGCATGTGAGGTATCTTAGCAAAGACAAGAAAAATACAAGATCATAGTCCCTCGATGACGCTATCAATGTTGCCTTTCAACATGATCTTAGTCCCTAAAGAAAATGCTAATATATCTTACAATATTGCTAGTCATGGTTATACGATGACCCACGCCCGTCCCTTTTACATCCAAATATAGGGTTACTTACCAAATCAATGGTAAGATAACAATGTCAAAGGAAAAATGAAATGAACATGAAATACTTTTGAGTAGGTAGAAATTTCCTAGTTACTTGCTCAATTTCAAAACAAAAACATCCTTGCTATTGTAAAAAACAAACACCTACACTTTCAAACATCTTACAAACTTAAAAACATTTTCAAAAGATCAACACTTTATATACATTCTTACGAACGAGAATCATTACAAAGTTTTCCTAAACGATGGCATCTTAACAAAATACTTTCAAAAACCACACAATGCAGATTTTCAAACAAAAGCAAGTGATCTAGCAAGTAACTAAGAGCCCATGGAAAACCATGGATGAAAAGGGTGCTAACACCTTCCCTTTTCATAATCTACCCCCCGAACTCAAGAAACAATCTCAAAGGTCTTTCCTGTGCTTTTTCACCTTTCCTTTTGGATAAAAAAAAGTCGGTGGTGACTCTTGCTAACCGCAACATTTGCGATAAAACGCAAAACAACTAAGTCAGTTCTCCCACCGTATCACAGAACTGGCGACTCTGCTGGGGAGAATTTTAAAAGTGGGGTTACCTTAGGGTTAGATCACATTTACTTGCTTTCTTTGTTTGACTTGTGTGCTCTACATTATGGTTCTTTGTTTGGGTTTGAATCCTCTACCCGGATTTGGGATACCTTATATGTAAGTAGCAATACATTATGGAAACTGTGCGGGGTATACCGACATGGTCTAAGCAATAGCTACTTTAGTGCGACATATTTGTGGGTATCGGTAGCCCTTGAGTAGTCAAGGAGAATACATGGCCGCTGAGTGATGTCATGAAGCACTAATGAACTTTTAGAACCTTTACTTGACCAACTTGGCCTTTAGGACTTAGTGAGATGACCGGTTTTGGTGCAGTCCGAAGTTGGTAGATACTCGATACTACACTCATTGAAGTTTGGTTTTTTGGGATATTTTGGTCACCATTAAAGAGGCTTACGTTGAAACAATGCCCGAGAAAACAAATCAGCGATATTGAGCTTTTTAGAACCCGGTTACTATCACTAAGACATGTTTGAGCCAACTAAACTTCAAGAGGGTACTTACCTATGAGACTCCATGCAAGCCTAAACCTAAGGACTTGTTTGCTTTGTTTGTATATATTTACTTGTACATGACATCATAAACATCATGACATCATACTCATACTCATACTCACTAACCATTTCAAGGATTTTTGGGATTTATCTTTGTTCTGTTTTGTAGGACATGGATTCTATTCGCAGGAAAACCATTCAAGTCAATCTCGTAAGGATCCCTCCTCAACTCAAAGAGTTAGCATCAAGGATTCCTGAAAATTCTCCATTTACCGAAAGACATGGTCGCCTACTAAACTTGGTCACTTCTAACACTGATGAAGACATGATGAAGGTGCTCTTTCAGTTCTTTGATCCCCTACACCATTGCTTCACATTTCCCGATTATCAACTTATGCCAACTTTGGAAGAATTCTCCCGACTCTTGAGGATTCCCATTCTCAATAAACTACCTTTGAACGATACGGAAAGAGATCCAAAGCCATAAGAGATTGCTCAAGATCTACATTTGCAACCATCTGATATGACAACTAATTGGGAAATAAGGAGTGGTGTTAAAGGTTTCCTAGCAAAGTTCTTATTTGAGAAAACCCAAAACTATTGGAACTCTTTGGATTTGCAAGCCTTTTAGGAAATTGTGGATCTACTTATATATGGGATGGTTTTGTTTCCAAATCCTGACCAACTCATAGATGTGAACACCGTCAAAATCTTCATGTCTCGTAACTCGGTGCCTACTTTGCTAGGGGACATCCTACATTCCTTTCACACTCGCACTATGAGGAAAAGAGGTATCCTCATGTGTTGTACTCCTCTCTTGGCAAGATGGTTTATTTTGCATCTTCCCCAATCTGTATTAAAGAATGAGAAAGGTTTAAGGTGGTCACATAGCTTGATGGCGCTCAGACATTCAGATATTCATTGGTGTTCCCGCTCTTTGGAGAATGTTACTATCGTCGACCATTGTGGAGAGTTCCCTAATGTCCCTTTGCTTGGCATTAGGGGAGGTATCACTTAAAACCCTTGCTTAGTGTTGTACCCCAAAATTTTCCCTCCCATTTCATCAACATTTTCTCATCACAAGAATCTTGGAACTGAAGATCAAGCTAGGGTTTGCTGTGCTCAAAGACACTTCCTTGCATTGTTGACCTAAATTAGGGTTTGAATTTGCACAGGGATGTTTTGACATACATTTACCAAAGTTACTTTCATACTTCATGTTGGACTCACAAGTTTATCCATACCAAGTTTCAAGCCTTGATTCAAATTTTTGCCCAGTCAATTGGACAGTTGACCTAAAAATCAACTGTATTGGGGAAAAAGTCAACTGTGGCCAATTGACAGTCAAAATTCATGATTTTTGACCCACATCAACATAATGAACTCACATATGTCATTTGATCAAGTTTGGATCACAATTCCACAAGAAACTTGATCAGATCACCAAAAGGGCAAAATGGTCATTTTAGGGTTTTGACTGTACAAAGACAATTTTTGACTGTTTGACCTAATCAATGGCAAATCAAGCTCAACCATGGACACAAGGACTCAATGACATTGTCTTGACCCATTCAACAAGTTCAGAAGATCTCAATTGCATAGGATTGACAGATGAATTTTTCAGTTAACTGATCAAAATTTGACTGTATACTGAAAAGTCAAACTTTGACTTTTTGGTCAAAATCAAGTGCCAAGATTTATTTTTCATCAAGACATGTCAAATTATGAAACTTGTTCATCAAGAAACCCAAAAATGCAAATTAGGGTTTAAAATGAAAAATTTCATAACTTAAAAATTTTCTAAGTTATGAAATTTTCTTATTTTTTCTTAACTTTGTCCCATTTTTTCACCAAGATGCAAATGGATTCAAACAAAACTTGAAACATGAAAGTTGTATTCCATCACAAAGTCTACAACTTTGATTCACAAAGTTTTCTCAAAAGAAGCTTGTATCTCAAGTTATGATTTTTGGAACAAGGGTACCTAAAACTTTTAACTTAGGGAAATTTTGCCCTAGTTTAGGCAGGATTTTGACACATCTTCTTGGCCATTTTTCACATAGTTCCACTTGGAGTTTCAAATTGAATTTCAAAGATGGATTATAGTACATGTTCCAAGCTTTCCAAATTGTCCAAGAACTCCTCAAACACCCTTGTGGTTAGAGAGAATCGAATGCTTGAAGTTGGCAAAAACTCACTTTTGTCCATGACCAATACATGTTCATACAAACTTGTATTTTCAAATCAGCATGCCTTACACTAGTTTGCAGGCCTCTAAAAAACTTCACACTCCATAATTTAATGCCAATCCATCAGTCTAAGCCTTTGTTTTGTTCATTTGGACATTATACACAAGATTAAGCCTTAAGTAGAAAAAGGCAAATTTCCATTTTTGCTTAAGTATGCTTTATGTCAAACCAACAATCCTTGAGCATTGGTCCAAGATCTCTTGCAGCAAAACAAATCCACAAATCAGAGGGGCCAAGAGCAATGTATGCAAGCATATTTGACAGCCTATAGAAGCTTGTAACTTCACTTCCACATTTGAACTTCAAGTAGAGAAAACTTGCAAAAGATAAGCAATCTTTCATATTTGTTAACACAAGCTTAGACAAACATTGTAGACAAGTTCCATACCTCCCAACAAGCCTAAAACACGACCCTTTCATCACTCAAACCTCCTCATACTCAGAATCACTGTTTTTCTGCAAAATAGGGTAGGTTCTGCATTTTGCAAGCCACAACAAAATTCCATCGTGCGTTTTGTCCAAAGATAGTTCAAACACCTTCCAATCAACTCACCTAAACTATCCCAGGCCCCCATTGCAAGCTGTAACACCTCTAACACACTTTGCCATTTTCATTTCAAAGCTCTACAGGTTGAGTTCTACAGCACAATTCAAGTTGTTTCAAAGCAAGCCAAGCATTGGAGAAGCTTCCTTGGACTTCAGGCAAGCTCAACAGAAGCTCAAACACCATTGTAGGTTGCTACATTGCCCAGCTCGAAGTCAACTGAAACAGGTATTTCATGGACTTCTATCTCTCTATTTAGGAATGGTTAGGATTAGGTTTGTGAATGAAATATGTTGTACTCATAGCCCTGAAGCCATACATATGCTTAGTTTTCATTTACATTAATCATGCTGAGAGAATTTCACTCATGAACTTTCTGAAAAAACTAGGTTAGAAATTAGGGCCAGAGAAATTCTCTCTGGTCTTTGAGAGTTAATCCAAGTTTTTTATATGGTTGAATTCGTTGTTTAATTCTCTACAATGTTCATGTTATGAATTTTGTCAAAAGATCAAAGAATCAGGAGTTACATTTTTGGACATAGCACGCGCGCAGGTTTTGTTCCAAGGAAGAAGAAGAAGTGATTCTGGGCTGGGCCTGGGTCCTTTTGCTTTTGACACCCCTTTTGTTCAGTTTACACCCCGTGGCCCATTTATTTAAATATTTATCATTTTGACCTTTTTATTTTTCATTCTGACTTTATTATTTTTTGTCTAAATATAAAAAATGCCAAAAATAATTTTCTATATTTTTTCATATTTATTTGATATTTATTTTATTTTACTAAGTACATATATGTAAATAAACTATTTTCTTTTTTTAAAAAAACTCAAAAATAATGCAAAAAATATACTTATTTTCATTTATTATCTTTATTTATATTTGAGAACATTTTCTTGAAAATATTCAGTTTTTGTAAATAATTAATATTTTATATTTTTTATGTTTAATATGTTTATTATATATATATACTTATGTATTTTATTTTATTAGATAATTAGGTAAAAAAATACAAAAATACCACATTTTCATCTTTATTAATATTGTGCATTAAAAACATCATTTTTTACAATATACTTTTATTTTGTTAATATATAATTGTATAAAATTAATAAATAATATTATTTATTAAGAATTAGGGTTTCTTGCCCTAAATAGAAAAATAATTAAAATTGATCTTTTTTTTTATTTTACATTTCACATTGAAAAAAATACTTTTTACATACTAAAAACATTTTGGCATAATACATTTTATTTACATTTATTTATTGTATTTATTTCAATTATTGTACATTTAAATATTGTATCTTATACATTCAATTTGGTTGTAATAGTAATCTAGGGTTTAATTTCTTGTTAAATATCCCCAATTCAAATTTGTACCCCCCTCCCTATATCATGTTGTAATAGTGTAGCATTTAAATTCTCGCACATTTAAAAGATTTCAATTATGCCATGCTTAGACCTAGGGTTTGTATGCAAATAAAATCAACAATTAGTTTGACCTAATCCAAGATAAATATGCATGAAAAACAAACACAATGCACACTTTCACCCCTAGGGTTTCATCCACTTGTTGCCTTCAAAAATGGGCCATGGTTGCATGTTGAGTACTTTGGCAAAATAAAAACAATCAAAAAGATCATAGTCGCTCGATGACGCTATCTGAGTTGCCTAAACAAAATGATCAAGTCCCTCAAGAAAATTTCCAAAGATACTTGACACTATTGCTATCATGGTCTATACGATGACCCGCGCCTGTCCCGTTAACATCCTAACACAAGGTTGTCTACCAAATACAATGGTGAAACAACACTGTTAAAAGGGTTAAAAACATAAGAAAGATCTTTGAGTAAAATAGGGTAGATAGCTCCTAGTTACTTGATCAAAAGCTTGCAAAAAACATCCTTGCTATTTTCAAAACACACTTCACCACACAATTTCAAAACCCTACTTTCAAACATTGGAAACTTTTCAAAAGGACAAAAACACCTTTGTATACATTCAAACAAGAATCATTACAAAGGTTGCCACAACGATGGCCTCTTTTCAAAACATCTTTTAAAATCACACACAAAAGCACCATTTCAAACAATTGAAAAGCACCATTTCAAACAATTGAAAATGCAAAGCAAGTGATCTAAGCAAGTAACTAAGATCCCATGGATAACCATGGATAGAAAGGGTGTTAATACCTTCCCTTTCTATAATCTACTCCCCGAACCCAAGAAAACATCTCAAAGGTCTTTCCTGTGCTTTTTGGCCTTTCCTTAGGATAAAATAAAAAGTCGGTGGCGACTCTTGCTAAACCGAAACATTTGCGAACACAAACGCAAAATCCCAAGTCAGTTCTCCCACCGTATCACACTTATCCTTAAGATAATTTGGTTATGCCCGGAGGGATGGTCCTCATGAGATGCTTATTCAAGGAGTGATATTTAACTACGAGAATGACGATCAAGGTTTTCGCCAGAGATTTATCCGAGCTTGGAGGATGTTGAACAAGGTGGATAGCAAGACGTTAGGACACAAGAATTCCATTCCCCTTGAGCCTTACCTTAAATGGGTACGGGCTCGTGCTCAGACACTTGTGATGCTTTATCCTTTCATTTTACCAGTCATCATGGAGCTTGTGGTTGAAGGAGATGTTCCCTACACTATCCTCCATCCCGACATGCCTACCTCTCTCGAAGACTTACAAAAGGGTTGGATCCAGCTGAAGGAAGAACGAGATACTTTCGAGGCTTAGTTCTATGCTAGTGAGAAGAGGGTCTTGGAGCTTACGAAACAGCTACAAGAAGAGCAAAATATGAACGCTTATCTCGCGCCAAAGAGGATGCGTTCGGTCTTTTTATCTTAGAAAGATATTTTGTAAGCCCAAGGGGCATAATGTAATCTTTCTTGTTTTGACTAATGAAAGTTAAAGTTTGTTTATTATTTTGTTTATACAAATTTAAATTTCATTAATCCTTGAAATCATTTGCATATACATATTCCATGCATCATAACATGACAGGTTTTCGCATAACAAGTTTCCTTATCTTTCTGCTGTTTATTTGAGCAAGATGGATCTAGAGCAAATGATGAAGGATCCCCAAGCCCAAAATTCTCAGTTTCAGGAAAATCTTCTAGCCCTAGATAAGGGGCAGCAAGATATGATAGTTTTGCTGGCCATTAAGAAGAAGCCAAAGAAAAAAGCTCTACTCAACATGGATAAAGGTTCAAAGAGACAATCCGTCAAATCCCAATAGAAAAAGATTCATCCGAAGAGGATGAGAACCAGATTGGTGAGGTCAAGAGTACTCGAGATGACCGTATCAATGATCAAGTATCCGACGATGATTATTTCAAAGAGCAGTACCCACCCGCTGATATCAAATACAAACAGTTAGAAGACATATTGAAAGCTGTTAAAATCTAAGTCGTTCCTGGCTTAGATTTAGATGATTTGGGTTTTATCTCTGGGGTAGTCATTCCCCACAAATTCAAAATACCAATCTTTGTCAAGTATGATGGGATTTCTTGTCCAAAACTCCATTTGAAGTCTTATGTGCGCAAGATACAGCCGCACACTGCTGACAATAAGCTTTAGGTTCATTTCTTCCAAGAGAGTTTGGCTGGAACATAACTTGAATGGTTTTATCAGTTAGACGGGTCTCGTATCAACACTTTGGAGGATTTAGCTACTAACTTCTACTATCAGTATCAGTATAACACCGACTTGGCGCCAACGAGGGTTCAGTTGCAAGATATGACCATGGGGAAGAACAAAGGATTTAAGGAATATGCGCAAAAGTGGAGAGACCTTTCTAGTAGGGTACAACCTCCCTTGACTGATAGGAAACACATCGACATGTTCATGTGCACTTTATCTGGTCCTTTCTTTAATCTGCTGGTTGGCTTCTCTTCTTCTGGTTTCACTGAATTAATCTTAACCGGTGAAAGAGTTGAAAGTGGCATTAAAAGTTGGAAGGTCTTTGTGGGATCTACCTCCACTCCCAATCCTATCAAGAAACCTTTTGCTGCAAAGAAGGAAGTTAATGATGTGTATGGGGCAAGGGCCCATACCAAGAAGAATGATCATCCGTCTGTCAATGCTGTCTGAATCTCCAATCCAACTCCTACTCCAAGGCCATCTGCAAATCAACAAAGTTTTGAAATTTCAAGAAGATAATTTACAAGGTTAGGCATGTCACTGTCTCAAGCCTTTCAACATTTGCTTAAGGCTAATTTAGTGACATTGCACGATCCTCCCGCAAACCCTGACACCTCGTCACCAAAGTATAATCCAAACGCTAAGTGTGCTTACCATTCAAGCAGTCTCGGGCATGAAACTGACCAGTGATGGGCCTTGAAGAACAAAATCTAGGATTTAATTGATAACAAAACTATTGAGTTTGATCCTCCTCTAACGCCGAATGTAATTACCGCTCCAATGCTGAAGCATGACAAAGGTGTTAATGCTATTGAAGATACAATTTTTATTGCCTCTGTTGAAGAATTGACTACTCTGCTGAATGTAATCAAGAACAATCTGTTAAAAGCTGGGATCTACCCTGGCTGTGAAGAAGACTGTGTGTGTTGTACAAGACAACATAATGGATGTGAAGGGCTGAAAAAAGGTATACAACGCCTGATGGATAGCCATAAAATTCTGTTTGAAAAGACTCTTCCTGCCAAGAGTTTGGTTAATAAATATGAAGACCTCTCCATTATTACCATCTCCAACAAGCCTCTTAGGATCACCTCCAAAGGTCCTATTAGGATTATAAATGAACCCACTTTTGCTCCCTTAATAATTACCAATCCCATACCAATTCCTTACTCTTCAAATAAAGCAGTACCATGGAATTACGGTGTTGAAGTGTTCTATCATGGGATTAAACAAGATGCCTGGATCAAAGAAGGAAAAGATGACGATGTTGGCAACATAGCTGGCTCAAGCAAAGTAACTAGAACTGGGAGAATATTTTCACCCAATATCTCACCTCCAGTGGTTACAAAGACGCCCATCCGCATTACCGCTGCCAAGACAAATACCGATACCAGAGGGAAGGGGAAGGTTATTGAGCCTGATGTGATTGAGGTACCCTCCAAAGACATAGCTGATGAAGAACCCTCTGCCCGTGAAATGGACGAGATTTTAAAGATCATAAAAAGAAGTGACTTCAAAATTGTAGAACAATTGGGGAAAACCCCTTCTAAGATTTCAATGTTGTCATTGCTACTTTGCTTCGATGCCCATTCTCGAACATTAATCAAGTTCCTGAAAAAAGCTCATGTCCCCCATGAGACAACGATAACCCAATTTGAGAATTACGTGGCTAGCCTGACAGCTGATAATGGCTTGGGGTTTTCAGATACTTACTTAACATCTCTTGGGAAGAATCACAATAAAGCTTTACATGTTTCTATCGAGTGCAAAGGGACCACCTTAGCACATGTGCTAGTCAACACTGGTTCTTCTTTGAATGTATTACCCAAGGGGGCGTTAGACCATCTCGACTGTAAGGATTTAGTATTGAAGCCAAGCGATATCATTGTAAGAGCGTTTGACGGATCAAAGATGACTGTTCATGGGGAGGTAGATCTTCCAATCGAAGTGGGTTCCCAAACCTTCAACTCCACCTTCTATATTATGGATATTCGTCCAGCCTATTTCTGTCTGTTAGGTCGCTCGTGGATCCATAAAGATGGGACAGTAACCTCAACCCTCCACCAGAAACTCAAATATCTAGTCAAGGGTAGAATAGTCACCATCTGCGGAGAAGAAGAGTTTATGGTCAGCCACCTTAACTCTTTCAAGTACGTAGAGATTGATGGAGAATTCATTGAAACTCCATGTCAAGCTTTTGAGGTTGTACCAATGATTGCTGCTACTAAATGCTCTTCTGATGAGTCCAAAGATGTCAAGACCATGCCAAACATGGTTTCAGTCAAGGATGCCCGCGCAACAATTGAAGAAGGAAACTGTGATACTTAGGGGCAACTCCTCGATATCCCATTTAAAGCAGACAAGTTTGGTTTTGGATTCACCATCAAAGCTCAGAAGGAAGTGAGGCGTTCTCGTGCTGGAAAGCCACCTCTCCGCATTGGAAGCCATGGAGTCAACACCGTGGGTGATTATGGAGAAGAGACTACATTTGAAGAGTGGGTGTATCCAACCACTACGGAGTTGAAGAATTGGCATACAAAGGACTTTGTATCAGTCTCCTTCATTGAGGAGTAATCTACTTGTTTTTGCTTTTCTTTCAATTCAAGAACTTGTTGTCTGTAATATTCAAACAATGACTTTTAAACCATGTGCCTGGCCCGAGGCATTTTGGTCCATTTGTCAAGGGTTTTATTTATATTCATATAATCATATGATCATTCAGTATATTGGACTCTTTTGCATTCAAATATTTGTGTTCATTGTCTTTCCTTTATTTCAAATATATTTTTCAAAAAAAATAGCCATGTGTTGTACCCAAAAATTTGCCCTCCCCTTTTTTTCACAAGAAATCACAACCCCAGGGTTTTCTCTGATTTTTAAGATTGGCTCAAGAATCGATCAAACAGACTTTTCTTTATCAGTCAATCCAGAATTAGGGTTTTCACTGATTTTGTTGAGTTTGGTCAAGGAATTGATCAAGCAAACTTTTCTTTGACAACAAATCCGGAATTAGGGTTTTCGCTCGTATTTCTCAGAAGAAACTGAATCCTCAGAGATTCAGTTAACTGTTACATTGTTTTCACGCTTGTTCAAGATTACTGGTTGTTTCTCAAAACCTAATTATCTGGGATAAGAGTTGAGACTTTTGTTTAGAACATTAAGGCATTTGTTTGATCAGTGGAGTGAAAGGTTTATGGAGTGCTTGTTTAACTGTACAACACATATGTTAATTGGAATACTATGCGTATGGTGATTGATGCAAGGTTGCGAGACTGCAAAGTTTGTTGATTATTTAATTCATCTGGATTAAAGTTATTGGGATACATTTCCAGTTATTTTGATTTAAGAGTCTTAAATAATTAAATAGACAATACAAGGAAAGATTGGAATATTTGACAGTAGAAAATTCTTTTTTGACAAAGACTTTTTATTTATTTCAAATGTTGTTACAAATTTTATTCGAATACTGTAAGATTACAACTTATAGTATTCACAATAATACTTGTTTACAATAAACGGAAAAATAAATCTAATCCTAAATCTCTTGAGATATTTGACTTTTTATTGCGTCCTCCAATTGGTACTTACCTGCAAAAGACAGAAGAAAATGAAATCAGCACAATTAACTAAAAAGAATTTTCAAGCAGATAAAGAGAAATCATCATTAAAGCTTGCTGGCCGGAATCATAATGCTATTGGATTCATCATGTTTTTACTTTTTCTCTTTGCAAATCACAAGAAGATTCCTCTTCTTGGTTCACAAAGAGAAAAGTAAAAAAAATTGCAAGAATACAATTAACTCAAAATGCAAAAACATAAGCAAGTTGCAAAACAAACTATACTGCAAACTGAGTTTCAAATGCATTAACCAAATGTCAAACTAAGTTGCAAAACTGTCACAGCAAGTACACAATGCAGGAAGTAGGCAAAATGTCAAAGCAACAAAGTACACAAAGCAGAAAGTTGCAAAGCTGTCAAAGAAAGTACACAATGCAGAGATAAACCAAGTTACAAGCCAAAGGGACTTGTCAATTTCATCATCATTTTCTGGCCAGCAAGCTTTTCAGAATTATAATATAATAAGCAATCAAAAATGCTTATGAAGAGAGAGAAAGAGAGAATCTTAGAAGACAAAGTTTGCAGTTTTGGCAAAAGGCAGGTTTTTCAAGTGATAAAAAAAACACAAAAGATATAAAAGAGCAAGCCTGCATAACAGTCCAGGAGGAGGGGAGAAAATATTGCATAACCTCCAAACTGCAAGCTAAAACAAAAAACACCACAAACCTGCTTGCAAACAAAAACAAATTGCAAACCTACAAAACTCAAAACAAACTCAGAGCTGTTGTCAAAAAGACAAAACTTCCCAACTGTAACTCAAACAAGCACAAGCCTGTTTTCAAAACCCAAACCTACAGAAACCTGCTTGCAAATCCAAACAAGTTCAAGCCTGGCTTCCAAAACACAAAACTCAGCAAGCCTGCCTCCCAAAACAAAACCTGCATCTCAAGCTCAACAAACACACAGTCCAGGCCAAAACACAACAAACCTGTTCAAACTTACCCAACTTACAAAAATATGAAAACAACCAAAACACAAGCCTGCCTTACAAATGGCAAACCTGCTAGCCAAAACATTACAAACTGCAAAACTGTAAACCTACAGACCTGCCTGCAACTATAAAAGGCTCCAAAACCTGCTTACAAACTCAAGCAAACCAGTAACAAACCAGTAGCAAACCTGCAAGCAAACCTGCATAACTTGCTTACAAACTCAAGCAAACCTGATAGCAAACCTGCTAGCCAAAATAACTCGAACCTGTACCAAACTCAAAAAAAGCTAACCAACAACCTCATCATCAACCAGAGAAAGGAAGAGCTTGCAGAACCAGCAAAACAACAACAATAGTTTTCAAGTACATTCATCATTAAACGAAAATCAAACAAAGCCAAGTTCCAGTTTGTGTCCATCAACAAAAGTCAGAAGTACACATTCAGAAACAACAAAAATCTCAGAGGTATTGTTCATCATTGACAAAACCAGAAAGAGGAAGAAGAAAATTTCAGATTTACCATCATCAAATAATCAGGGTCAACAAGGAGAGAGGAAGAGTTTAGAGGCAAAACAACAAAAAGTTTCAGAATATAGTTTCATCATCAACGAATCATCAAGCCAACAGAAACATATCAAAAAGGAAGAATTTCAGAAATATATCCTTCATCATCAACAAGAAACAAAAGCAAGCAAAAGTTTCGAGCAAGTTTTTAGACACTCATCATCAAACAACATAAAGAACAACAAAAATACCAGAAGCCAAAGCAAGCAACCATCATCTCCTCCCCCCGTTCCGGCCACCGGAGGCGCCACCAATCCCTCTCCTTTCCTCCACTGTCTTATCCATCCTCCTCAAGGTAAATTTCCTTCAAAACATCATAAGTTAAAGAGATTAAAACTGTAAAACACGAACATGCAAACAAATGAACAAATCTGTAAAAAGCGCGAGAGAGAAAGATAAAAACTCGTACCTTTTAGACCACAACGGTGGGTCGCTGTGAGAGGACAGGAAGTGAGAGAGGGTGACGCCTGGTAACCTAGGACATAGAGAGAGAGGGCATTTGAGAGAGGCGAAGAGAACGAAAGAAGAAGGAGGCGCCGCTGTGGCCAAAAAATTACAAACCCTAATGAAGCCACAACTTTGAACCCTAACAAAACTTTGTTCAAATTCATCACTTGGGCCTTCGCCCCAAATAAAACCTAAGCCCACTTTGTTTTTACTGAATACACCTCCCCCTTCCATTCTGTCCATTGCATTAGCTCTATTTTCATCTTGGGCCTAATCCCAAGCAAACTCTTTAGGCCCATTATCTTTTCTAAACAAACTAATACTCTTTCTCTTATTTTCATTTTCTTTTCTTTGTTAATATTAAAACCAAAAATATATTAAGATTTTGTTTTAAATTTTCTTAATTTAGTTTTCCTTTTTTTTAATAATTATTACATTTAATAAAATACAATAATAATAAAGATTTTATTTTCATTTTCTTTAAAAAAAATACAAAAAATGATAGAAACTTTAATTAAAATAATTTTTCTTTCTTTTAAAACTTTTCTTTTCATAATCAATAAAAAACACAAAAAATAATAATCACACTTAATCTTCACTAGGTTAAATTTTTGTTTGTTCATTCGTAAATAAATACATGCATCCCATATTTCTTTGATCTTCCTTATTTTATAATTTGTTACATTTTTTACATTGAAAATACGACAGTTCAATTTGGTTGTAATATATACTTGGACATTATTATTCTGATAAGACTCATCCCCATCTGTAAACATTTGTACCCCCATCCCCGAATACTGTTTTGTAATAACTTAGACTTTAAATTCCCGCAATTTATTGCTTTCAATATACTGTATAGTAATTAGGGTTTGTATGCGAAGATTCAAAATCAATTGCCAGATGACCTAATACAAGATAAATGCATGAAAATCAATACAAAATTCACACTTGCACCTCTAGGGTAACCTTGCTTGTTACCTCGGAAAATGCAATCATGTCCCTCGAGTATGAGACACTCTAGCAAATGTCCCTTCAATAAACAAAGATTGTAGTCCCTCGATGACCCTCGATGTTTCCTTTGATAAAACGATCTCGTCCCTTACAAAATTGCTAGAGCGTCTCACAAGTTGCTTTCAATGATTGTATGCGATGACCCGTGCCTGTCCCGTTTAACATCCTAACGCGAGGTTGTTCACCAAATACAATGGTGAAATAACACTATCAAAAGGATTGAAAACATAAGAAAGATCTTTGAGTAAAATAGGGTAGACAACTCTTAGTTACTTGATCAAAAATCTTGCAAAACATCCTTGCCATTTTCAAACACACTTCACAATACAACTTCAAAATAATTTCAAAACAACTTTCAAAACATTGAAATATCTTTTCAAAAAGACACACACATTTGTATATATTCAAACAAGAATCATTACAAAGGTTGCCTAGACAAGGCATCTTTTTTTCAAAACATTTTCAAAACCACACACGCAAAGCACCATTTCAAACAATTGAAAAGCAAAGGCAAGTGATCTAAAACAAGTAACTAAAAGCCCATGGATAACCATGGATGAAAAGGGTGCTAGCACCTTCCCTTTTCATAATCTACCCCCCGAACCCAAGAAAACATCTCAAAGGTCTTTCCTGTGCTTTTTGACCTTTCCATTGGATAAAATAAAAAGTCGGTGGCGACTCTTACTAAACCGAACAAGTGCGAAAACAAACGCAAAATCCCAAGTCAGTTCTCCCACCGTATCACACCATGTATCTTACATGCACACACAAACACTCTTGCAGGTCCATATCCACTCTGGATCCTATTGCCAATGACTCTACTATTGTCGACTATGACTTTGAATGTCCTATCAACCAAGCCGGAGACTAAGGCGAGGAAGATTGTGACATACCAGGAGAACTAGCTAGACTTCTATTACAAGAGGAAAAAGCTATTCAACCGCATGAGGAGTTAGTTGAAGTTATCAACCTGGGTACTGAGGCAGATAAGAAGGAAATCAAGATTGGCGCTAACTTGAAAGGGAGTGCCAAGAGCAGATTGGTTCAGATGTTACATGATTATGTGGAAGTATTCGCTTGGTCTTATGAGGATATGCCTGGGTTGGATACCGACATTGTAGTTAATTGTCTGCCGATAAAAGAAGATTGTCCGCCTGTCAAGAAAAAGGTTCATCGCATGAGGCCTGATATGTCCAAAAGATCAAAACTGAAGTGATGAAACAGTTCAATGTAGGGATCCTAGCTGTGACATCCTATCCTCAATGGGTTGCCAATGTGGTGCCAGTGCCAAAGAAAGACAGGAAAGTTCGCATGTGCGTAGACTATAGGGATATGAATAGGGCGAGCCCCAAGGATGACTTCCCTCTACCGCATATTGACGTCTTAGTTGATAATACTGCTCAGTATAAAGTATTCTCTTTCATGGATGGATTCTCAGGCTATAATCAAATAAGGATGGCTCATGAAGACATGGAGAAGACTACTTTCGTTACACAATGGGGCACCTTCTACTATAAGGTCATGCCGTTCGGACTAAAAAATGCAGGGGCAACATATCAAAGAGCTATGGTAGCTTTGTTTCATGATATGATTCATCATGAGATACAGGTATATATGAATGATATGATTGCCAGATTACAAACCGAGGAAGAACATCTCGATCACCTGCACAAATTATTCGAGAGGCTGAAGAAGTACAAGCTGAGGTTAAACCCTAACAAGTGTACATTTGGAGTACGCTCTGGAAAGCTTCTAGGTTTTGTTGTCAGCAATAAAGGCATTGAAGTTGATCCTGCCAAGGTAAATGCCATCCAAGAAATGCAAGTCCCTCATTCTGAAAAAGAATTAAGAGGATTCTTAGGTCGTCTCAATTACATTGCTCGTTTCATATCACACTTAACTGCTACTTGTGAGCTACTCTTCAAACTCTTGAAGAAAGATCAGGTAGTCAGGTGGAACAATGAATGCCAGATTGCCTTTGACAAAATCAAATAATACCTACAAGAACCTCTTATTCTCATGCCTCCAATTGAAGGAAGACCCTTGATCATATAATTGACAGTACTAGAGAATTCTATGGGGTGTGTTTTGGGCCAACATGACGAGTCTGGCCGAAAAGAGCATGCTATTTATTACCTGAGCAAAAAGTTTACCGACTATGAAACCAAATATTCACTGCTCGAGAAAATTTGCTGCACTCTGGCATGGGCTGCTCGCCGACTAAGACAGTATATGTTGACTCATACCACTCTGTTGATTTCTAAGATGGACCCAATCAAGTACATCTTCAAGAAGCCTACCCTTTCCGGACAGATAGCCAGATGGCAAATGATCTTGACTGAGTACGACATTCAATACACGACTCAAAAAGCCATCAAAGGGAGTGTAATAGCAAACCATTTGGCCCATCAAGCTGTGGATGATTATCAGTCAATGAACTTAGACTTCCCTGATGAGAACATCATGCTGGTAACCGACTGTGCAAAATCTGGACCGTATGACGGACCTGAACCAGGATCTCGATGGACTATGGTTTTCGATGGGGCTTCCAACGCCTTAGGTAACGAAATTGGTGTTGTGATCATCTCTCCTGAAGATTTCCACACTCCTTTCACTGCCAGACTATGCTTCGATTGCACAAACAATATGGACGAGTATGAGGCATGCATCTTAGGTCTGAAAGCTGCTATTGACTTAAGGATCAAGCATTTGGATGTGTTTGGGGATTCCGCCCTAGTGATCAGCCAAGTAAAAGGAGATTGGGACACTAAACACCCTAATCTTATCCCTTACAAGGAACTTTTACTATCCCTGATTCCTTACTTCGAAAAGATCACTTTCGAGCACTTCCCCGAGGAAGAAAACCAGTTGGCTGACGCTTTGGCAACCACGTCTTCAATGTTCAGGGTCGGATGGGACAACGAAGCCCCTATGATAACAATTGAAATATTTGATGAACCTGTACATTGCTATGAGCTTGACACCGATGCGGAAAAACCATGGTACCATGAGGTGATGAGATACCTTGAAGCACAAGAGTATCCATAGGGGGCATCTATCAATGACAAAGTTCTTGCGAAGAATTGCAGCCAAATTCTTCCTAAGTAACGGGATATAGTACAAGCGCAACCATGATTCAACTCTACTCCGATGTGTGGACAAGAAGGAGGCAGATGAGATTATGGAAGACATGCACGATGTTCTTTTAGGTACTCACTCAAGTGGACATACGATGGCTAAGAAAATCTTAAGAGCAGATTACTATTGGTTAACGATGGAGACTGATTGCCATCAACATTCAAGAACCCGTCACAAATGCCAAATCTACGCGGACAAGGTCCCTGTGCCTCCTATCCCTTTGAATGTCATGACCGCTACGTGGCCATTTGTAATGTGGGGCATTGACATGATTGGAGAGATCAAGCCCACAACTTCCAATGAACATCGCTTCATTCTTGTTGCTATCGACTATTTTACCAAATGGGTCGAAGCCGCCTCGTTTGCCTCAGTCACCAAGAATGTGGTAGCCAGATTCATCAGACACAATCTCATATGCCGTTATGGTATCCCCGAAAGGATTATCACCGATAACGGGACTAACCTCAACAATGCTATGATCACGGAGCTTTGCACTCAGTTTAAGATCAAGCATCACAATTCTTCTCTGTATAGACCGAAAGTGAATGACGCAGTTGAAGCGGCCAACAAAAATATCAAGAAGATTATGCAGAAAATGGTAGTAACCTATAAGGATTGGCATGAGATGTTGCCATTTGCTCTACATGGCTACCGTACTTTAACTAGAACATCAACTGGGGCAACTCCCTTTTCTCTAGTCTATGGCATTGAGGCTGTTTTTCCAGTGGAAGTTCAAATTCTCTCGCTGAGGATTATGATTGAGGCAGGCCTAGGCGAAGACGAGTGGATTCAAACGAGATTGGATCAGCTGAACTTGATTGACGAAAAACGATTAGCTGCTATTTGCCATGGTCAGACATATAAAAAACGGATGATCAAGGCTTTCAACAAAAAGGTCAGGCTTCGAGTATATCAAGTTTGTGACTTGGTGATAAAACACATCATTTTACCACAAGGCGACCCCAGAGGAAAATGGACTCCCACCTATGAAGGGCCATTTGTTGTCAAGAGAGTTTTCTCTGGCAGTGCCATGATGCTGACTACCATGGATGGAGAGGATTTCCCACATCCCATAAATGCGTACATAGTTAAAAAATACCATGCATAAGAGACCCGTTAGGTTGACACACCTAAGCAAAATAAGGGCATCCCGACAAACCAAAAGGTTTGGGAAAAAATTAGGGATATATGCAAAAGATTGTACACTCGGTAAGTTGAAAACCCGAAAGGGCGACTTGGGCAAAAAAGGGTATCCCGGTGGGCTGAAAACCCGAAAGGACGGTCCAGGCAAAAGTTAAGGATTAAAAGCATATGACTATGTCCCGTGGAATCAACGCAGTCAATTTTATTACTAAGGTATAAGTTCAAACGGTCCAAGATCAATCCAATCAACTTCTATCAAACGACAAGAGACATTCAAAGACATTGGGGGCAATAATAGAGTTGGAAGGAAATGAGATCATTTCACATGGCTATTTGTTTTCATTCTCAATTTTGTTTCCCTTTCGACGACTTCCTCTTACTAGGATCTCCGTCTCTCTGTACAAAAACGCCTATTCATGGGCAAAATATCAATACAAATACACTTTGAAGTGCAAAATTTATGTCTTTGTTTTGAATGAAAATTTGTCCAATGACTAAAATTGAGTGAACATATGCATATGAACATAATTAAAACTATTTGGCACATGTGTCCTGCTAAGCAACAATAAGCATCTCTTTAATGTATTTGAAATATCCCCGCAGAGTTATCTCATCATCATTATCCCCACAAGGACGGCTGCAATAAACCTTTCCCCAACAGGTTTTATTTCCCTAACAATCATCAAGGAACCACATAACTCCCTAGCCGAGTTTAAATTTCCCCACCATACAACAATCAAGACACCACAAAGTTCCCCAGTTGAGCCTATCATCCCCAGTTGAGCATATCTTCCCATCCAAGTCTATTATCCCCAAACAGAGTTTATCTTCCCCATTTGAGTGTATCCTCCCCAATTTAAGTTTGTCCTACCCGGATGAGTCTACACTCTCTGGTTTGAATTTTCTTTCAGATTATTGAAAATCACAGGGCCACAACCCCTGATCCCCAGTAAATCGTCAGCAACGCCTTTACTATTTCCAAAAGATGCTATGAAGCCTGGATCCGACCAGATATTAGCATAATTTTCAAGTTATTACTGAAGCCCGGACCCGAATAAATAATAGTTTGACTTCTTCAATTACTAAAACCTGGGCCCGACCAGATAATAGTTTGAGTATCTGAAACTTGGATCCAACCAGATAACAGTTGATCTCAATTTCAAGATGCTATGAGACTTGGACATGACCAGATAATAATCTAACTCTTCAAATATATAGAAGAACCTAGACTAAATCTGACCAAGGTTTAACTTCTTTTCCCCAGTATAATTTTCCTCTGCCTCAACAAATTACTGTGAAACCTGGATCCGACCAGATATCAGTTTTCAATTTCATATTTTCAAGCAAGTTGTTGTGATGCCTGGATCCGACCAAATAACAATTACCCTCAGAGATTTATTGTGAAACCTGGAAGCTGACAAGATAACAATTAAATCCCTAAATAGTTTGTTGAGAAGCTTGGATCCGACCAGATAATAGTTGACCTCATCAACCTCAGAAACATGCAAAGCCTGGACTCGACCAGATAAAAGTTTTTTCAAATAGTTTATTGTTAAGCCTAGAACCCGACCAGTTAACAATTAACTGTGATCCCTAGAGATACACTATGAAGCCTGGACTCGACCAGATAATAGTACAACTTTCCAAAAAAACATGTAACCTGGACCCGACCAAATAATAGTTATCACTTCAAGTTAATGCGAAGCTTGGATCCGACTAGATAACAATTAACTTCCGTATCCCCAGCAAGTTCTTATGAAGCCTAGATCCGACCAGATAACTATTCAATTTCAAGAAATTTTCTGCAAAGCCTGGAATCCTACCAGATAACAGTTAATTCGTCTCTTCCTCCAGTAAGTTGCCTTGAAGCCTGGATCCGACCAGATAACAGTTGACTACTTCATCCTCAACAATCATGAAGCCTGGATCCGACCAGATAACAGCTGACATTCAAGCGATATTCCCCAGCGAAAGCATCCTTCCAACAAAATTTGAAGATATACATATTCTTCATCTCCAACGGCAATCAGGGATTTAACCTCCCAGAATTTCCTCAGCCGCAGTCAGGGATTTATTTCCTCGGACAAAAACATACATCTCACATTCATACATAATAGCATGTACATGCCATATGCATTTAACATAATACCACGTCTGATGAACATCATGCAAGCATCTGCATTTTTATAACTCTTTTTCTTACAGGTAAAACATCAAGTTTTAGTATAAATCGACAAGAGATTTATGCTGGTACTTCTTCCAATGTTTACCAACATTCCTCCAAATGGCATCTATAAGCCCATTCACCATCTGTCTTCGAGTGCAAATTTTTGGGCACTTTAGTGTTCAATCATCTTTCACCTTCAAGTCACGAATGGCGGATCCGCCAATCTAACTCTTCAGGTTTAAGAAGATTGAACAGGGGCAGCTGTTGTACCCCAAAATTTTCCCTCTCATTTATTAAGTATTTTCCCACAAGATCTTCTTTGGTTGAAAACTACACTAGGGATGATCAGCTCAAGACACATTCTCAAGCACTGATGACTGAAATTAGGGTTTGAGATTGCACAAGGACAATTGGACTTTTAAATGCCCCATATGACTTTCATGGATCATTTTGGATCCCCAAGATTACTCATGTCAAGTTTCAAGTCTTGGATCACATTTTTGCTCAGTCAGTTGATCAGTTGACCTAAAATCAACTGCATTTGGAAAAAGTCAACTATACCCAGAAAAGTCAAACTTTGACCTTTTGGTCAATATTACATTCCAAAGCTCAAAATTCATCAAGACATTCAAGAATATCAAGCCTGATCATCAAGAAGTCAAGAAAGTCAAAAGTCAACTTGAAAAGTCAAGATTTCCAAGACTTAGAAATTTTCTAAGTGGTTTTACACATGATAATTTCATTACTTTATGCCATTTTTTCACCAAGATGCAAGATGATTCAAGGGAAACTTCCAACATGAAAGTTATAGATCTCAATGAGATCTAAAACAATGTAGAGAAGGATTTTTTCTAGAAATGTTTGGATTTTAAGTTATAAATTCATGAAGTCATGGCATTTTTAAATAAACACTTAGAGAAATTTTCAACAGTTTTCTTCAGGTTTTTATCCCAACTTCTTGGCTAATTTTCATCAAGTTCCAGTTTGATTTAACAAAAGTGGTCAACATGAAAGTTGTAGAGGGTGTTTCCAGATTTCCAAAACATCCAAGAGCATGAATTTATCATACTCGGGCTAGGAGATTCAAGGGCTTGAAGTTGGGCATCCATCCTTGAATTGCAAGCCATTTTTGTTAAAGAACACATAACAAAACTCTCTTGATTTACTGCATAATCTTATGTTGCAGACCTTCTTGCTTGCAAATCTCTACATAATTTAATGTTTACACAAGAGCTTGAGCTATTACCCAAGTGTTTGAGCCATTGTCCAAAAGATCTTTCCATTTATGGCATAAAGGCACCATTGCTACTCTTGAAAAGAAAGCCTTTTGGTACAAAGTTTATCTTAAGCCCATACCTTACTTGTTGCTGATTATACTCCACCATAAATCATGGGAAGTAGCTCCTTTATACCAGCAACTTTGGACTATGGAGTACTTGATTTAGTTTGATCTTTGTAATCCAACCAAACCATAACAAACTGTCTTGCAAAGCTAATCAGCTCATATGCACAAACCCCTTGCCTATAAATATAAGAAGAATTTGCAAGAGTAAGAGGTTAGAAAAAATAGAGAGAAAGGACAGAAAAATAGGAGGAGAAACAAACACTTAAACTCATTTTTTCTGTAAAAAAAAACAAGATTTGTCCACAAAACCTCCATTTTTAAGCTTTGAAGTTCAAATCTTCGAATCTCATACCTTGCAAATTTTTCTCCAAACAAACCATCCAAACACTTCACATACACCATATAGAAGTTGTTCAAACATAAGAATAACTTCTGTAACATCACTATCACCATCTTCCAAATTCAAAATATACATTGCAACTTGACTCGGTTGGAGCAGTTCAACCATTTTCAGTACAAAAGAAAGGTTGGAGTTACTTCAAGAAGGTTCAAAGGAGTTCGATCAATCACCACTTTACACTCGGAAACATCCGCACGTGTTCTAAAGCTTCTTCTTCAAGAGGTAAACTCTCTCAAACTGTGATATCATTTTTCATACATCATTTGCTTTTGTGCTCAAAAGATATAACAAGATAGATCAAAGAGAAAAAAAAACTAACAAAAAGCCAAACCAGAGGCTGACACGGGTGCCCGTATCACACGACACGGCCCGTGTTAGCTTATTTGGGTTGAAAAATATAGTAAAATACAGGGACAGAGGCTGACACGGGTGCCCGTGTCAGAGTTACTGGTTCAGTCACGACCAAAAAAAGATGAACAGGGGCTGACACGGGCGCCCGTGTCAGGTTGGCTGGAACCAAAAAAATGCAGAAAAGTCATGGACAGGTCTTGACACGGGTTCCCGTGTCCATTGACACGGCTCGTGTCAGCTCGGGCACCAAATTTCTTGATTTTGGAGATTTTTTAGGTTATTTTGGATATATTGCATTGCTTAGAAATGACCTAACTTTATAAAACCTTTTTGTTCAAATGAAACCTCAAAATTTTTTTTCTAAACAATTAACTTAGACTTAGGTTTTTCTTCAATGAAATTAATTACAAAACATTTTTCTATAAGAAAACCCTAAAAAACAATTTCTCTCACTTTACATCTTCTTGCATATTTTACTATTTTTGCATTATAAATTATGTAATTTTCAAAGCCTTGTAATAGTAATTAGGGTTTAATTTTCTTGCAATCCCCATTTGTAAATTTGTATACCCCGTCCCCATAATGATGTAATAGTGTAGTAATTTTACTTTCTGCAATTTATCGCTTTCATATCAATGCTAGTAATTAAGGTTTGTATGGAAAGATAAAACCAACAAGTAGATAACCCTAACCCAATATTAAATGCATGTAAATCAACACACTTGCACACTTACACCCTTAGGGTGATTCCACTTGGTTGCCTTATAAAAATGGCCATATTACGCATGTGAGGTATCTTAGCAAAGACAAGCAAAATACAAGATCATAGTCCCTCGACGACGCTATCAATGTTGCCTTTCAAAATGATCTTAGTCCCTATAGAAAATGCTAATATATATTACAATATTTCTAATCATGGTTATACGATGACCCACGCCCGTTCCTTTTACATCTAAAGATAGGGTTACTTATCAAATCAATGGTAAGAGAACAATGTCAAAGGAAAAGGGAAATGAACATGAATGACTTTTTAGTAGGTAGAACGTTCCTAGTTACTTTCTCAATTTCAAAACAAAAACATCCTTGCTATTGTCAAAAACAAACACCTACACTTTCAAACATCTTACAAACTTGAAAATATTTTCAAAAGATCAACACTTTGTATACATTCTTACGAACGAGAATCATTACAAAGTTTGCCTAAACAATGGCATCTTTACAAAATACTTTCAAAAACCATACAAAGCATATTTTAAAACAAAAGCAAGTGATCTAGCAAGTAACTAAGAGCCCATGGAAAACCATGATTGAAAAGGGTGCTAACACCTTCCCTTTTCATAATCTACCCCCAAACTCAAGAAACAATCTCAAAGGTCTTTCCTGTGCTTTTTCACCTTTCCTTTTGGATAAAAGAAAAGTCGGTAGCGACTCTTGCTAACTGCAACATTTACGATAAAACGCAAAAAAACCAAGTCAGTTCTCCCACCGTATCACAAGGATCAAAGAATTGGAAAAGCACTTTCATCATATCTTCATCAGTGTTGGAGGTAACCAAGCTTAGGAGGAAACCATGTCTTTCAGTGAATGGAGAATTCTCAGGAACCCTTGATGATAACTCTTTGAGTTGAGGAGGAATTATTACGAGATTGACTTGGATAGTATTCCTGCGGATAGAAGCCATGTCCTACAAAACAGAACAAAGATAAATCCCAAAAATCCTTGAAATGGTTAGTGAGAATGAGTATGATGTTATGGTGTTTATAATGTTATGTACAAGTAAACATATACAAACAATACAAACAAGTCCTTAGATTTAGGCTTGCATGGAGTCTCATAGGTAAGTACCCTCTTGAAGTTTAGTTGGCTCAAACATGTCCTAGAAATAGTAACTGGATTCTAAGGGACCTCAATATAACTGATCTTTCTTATTGGGCATGGTTTCAGCGCGAGCCTCTTTAATGGCGACTGAAATATCCCAAGAAGTCTGATCTCAATGAGTTTAGTATCGAGTATCAACCAACTTCAGACTGCACCAAAGCCGGTTATCTCACTACTTCCTAATGGCTAAAGTTGGTCAAGTAAAGGTTCTAAAGTCAGTTAGTGCTTCATGACACCACACAACGGCCCCGTATTCTCCTTGACTATTCAAGGGCTACTGGTACCCACAAATGTGTCACACTAACATAGCTATTCCTTAGACCATGTCGGTATACCCCACACAATTTCTACAACGTATTGCTACTTACCTATAAGGTATCCCAAATCCGGGTAGAGGATTTAAAACAAGCCCAAATAAGAAACCAAAATGTAAATCAAACAAATCAAACAATGAAAGCAAGTAAAGGTGATCTAGCCCTAAGGTAACCCCACTTTTAAGTTATTTCCCCAGCAAAGTCGCCAGTTCTGTGATACGGTGGGAGAACTGACTTGGGTATTTTGCGTTTTATTGCAAATGTTGCGGTTAGCAAGAGTCGTCACCGACTTTTCTTTTATCCAAAAGTAAAGGATGAAAAGAACAGGAAAGACCTTTGAGATTATATCTTGAGTTTAGGGGGTAGATTTTGAAAAGGGAAGGTGTTAGCACCCTTTTCATCCATAGTTATCTATGGGCTCTTAGTTGCTTTCTAAATCACTTGCTTTTTATTTGAAAATGTGCTTTGTGTGGTTTTATAAATTATTTTGAAAAGGCGCCATCGTTTAGGCAAACTTTGTAATAGTTATCGTTCGTAAGAAGGTATAAAAAGTGTTGAGCTTTTTAAAATATTTCATGTTTGGAAAGTGTTTTGAAAGTGTTGGTATTTGTTTGGAAAATAAGCAAGAGTGTTCTGACTTGAAATTGAGCAAGCAACTAGGAACAATCTACCTACTCAAAAGTCTTAGTTCATTTCTTCCTTTCCTTTGATATTGCTATATTACCATTGATTGGTAAAAATCCTTATCTTTGGATGTAAAGGGATGGGCGTAGGTTATTGTATAGCCATGATAGCAATGTTGTGAGATATCTTAGCAATTCTCTTTGAGGGACTAAGATCGTTTTGAAAGGCAACATTGATAGCGTCATCGAGGGACTATGATCTTGTATTTTTTATTTGCTTTTTGCTAAGACATCCCACATGCATAACATGGCCTCTTTTGTAAGGCAACAAAGTGAAATTACCCTAGGGGTGTAAGTGTGCAAGTGTGTTTGATTTACATGCTTGTTTATCTTGAATTAGGGTTTGCTATTTGTTGGTTTTAGTCTTTCTATACAAACCCTAATTTACTAGCATTTATATAAAGCGGTAAATTGCGGAAAGTAAAAATACTAAGCTATTACATCATTAGGGGAGGGGGTATATAAATTAACAAATGGGGATTTGCAAGAAAATTAAACCTAATTATCTATTACAACGATATTGAATAAATGTACAAGACTTGAATAAATAATAATGTACAAATGCAAATGGAAAAAGAAAATGATTTTTGTTTGGATTTTTATGAAAGGGTTTATACCTAATTAAGAGAGATGATTAATTAAAAATTAAACAAAACTTAAACTTAAGCTAATTAAGAAATAAATTAACTTAAAAAGGACTTTTAAGGTTTTTTTTATGAAAAGGTTTTAAAGTAATAAAAATAAAATGAGAAAATTAATTAACTAAGAGAAACCTAAATTTTAAGTTAATTTTAATCAAGAAAATAAAACAATAATTAAGCCTAAATCTAAATATTAAATATTTAAGAAAAAAAAGAAATTATTTTATTTTAAGAAAATATTTTTGTTCTTTTGTCTTTATAAAGAAAATAAAATATATAAGTGTAAAAATAATAATAAAAATATTTTTGGATTTTTTATTAATAAAAATAATACTAATAATAATAATAATAAAAATAATATAATAAAATAAAAATAAAATAAAATAGAAAAAGAAAATAAAAGTAAATGAAATAATAAAAAGAAAATGGACCAGGAGTGTGAAAGCAAGCAGGGGGTTAGAATCCAGCAAAAAGGACAAAAGCCCAATGGTTTGGGGCCCAGGCGCTTGTTTCAAACAAAAAATGGAAAAAATGTAAAAAGAGAGCAAAAGGGTACCACTGGGGCTCGAACCCAGGTCCCAAAGGTTAACAGGCGCACGCTTTACCACTGGGGTGGCTATACATCCGTTAATATTGGTGAAATAATAAACATATAACACAAATCAAGTCCTGAATGAACTTCATCTTCTACCTCCAGTCATGAATCCTGTAACTCATTCATTTCTCATCCATTCATAAAACTTCCAACATCAAACTTGTTAGAAATTTCATCACGATTCTGAATATGTAAATAACTTAAGCTAACTCTTAAAGATGAGCATGAATTTCTAGAAGTACCAAATTCTGACCTAGATATTTCAGCAAGTTCAAACTCAAAATTCTCACTACTCAAGCAACATAAATGAAATCTATGGACATGTATAGTTTCAGGGCAATGCTGTCTATATTTTATCTTCACAAATGCAAGCCTAACAATGCCTAAATGAGAAGATAGAAGTTCAAAAAATATACCTCAAAACTGGAAATCGTGAAATGAGTTTGAGCTTGATTCAAGGTGCTGCAATGGTCGTGTTAGCTTCCTTGGGTCTCTAGGAAGCTAATGCAATGCTTAGCTTGGGTTGAGAGTGACTGAAATGGCCTAGAGAAGTCAAGTTGCAGACCCTTGTTTTTGGTTATGGAGGATGATGGAAATGGTGTTACAGTCGTGTAACAGGGACAAGGATGAGTTGTATTTGATGTAAGGAAGATTTAGGAACTAAGAGGCCAAAGAACGCACGAGGGAAATATGAGTTTGGAGTTCAAGGTCAGAAACTTTGCAATAATGGACATTTTGGGCAACTTCTGATTTGAGAGAGTTTGGGAGTGTTTCAGGGTGTTCAAGCTCGTGTCTTAACTTACAAATAATGCTTCTGTTTATAACAACAAGTTTGGAGACTTGTTGTTGATCAGAATTCAAAATCACAAGTTTAAGCATAACATGTGATTTTTGAGAAATCCAAGTTTCAAAGTCTTGTGTACTTGTTAATATAGAGTGGTTATGCTTTAAACACACTTGCTTCTAACTTTGTAGATGAAGTGTGATCAGAGGGAACAAGTTAGAGGCTCAAGAATTAACTTTATGCATAAAGCTTGCTTTTCAAGAATGACATTCTTGACTTTCTTCCTAAAATGGCAATGTGAATTGTATAAAGCTTAAACCACTTGGATTATAGATCAAAAGTTTGTGTAATCCATTAATGGTGGATATATACACGAGTTAGAAGTACTGCAAAGCAAGACTATGCAGCCTAACATTGAAATTCAATTATGTGTTCATCAAGAAATGACTTGTCATTTAAGAATGAAACCCTAACTTCATGCCTTCGATTCTCCTTGCTCAAATATGATCTCAATGATTTCTTGGACATTTTGGAAATATTGTAAAATCCTCTACAACCTCTATGTTGTAAATTTTGGAAAATTCATCTTGGAACTATGTGAAAAATTGCCATGAAGTTAGGTCAAAATCCTGCCTAAACTAGGGAAAAATTTCACTAAGTTTCCAAGTTTCATGAACATGTATTCACAAAATCATAACTTGAAATCCATGCATTCTATAAGAAGTTGTATTAAAAAATGTTTTAGATCTCATTGAGATCTACAACTTTCATGTTGGAAGTTTCCTTTGAATCATCTTGCATCATGGTGTAAATTTGTCTCAAAGTTGTGAAAAAATATGAATTTTCCAACACTTACAAAAATTTCTAAGTTTAGAAATTTTGACTTTTTGATTTCTTGATGAACAAGTTTCATATTTTGACATGTTTTGATGAATTGTGATCTTTGATACTTGATTTTGATCAAAAAGTCAAAGTTTGAATTTTCAGTGTACAATTGACTTTTTATTAGTTGACTGAAAATCAACTGTCAACCAATTGATCTTGAGAGATGTTTTGAGCCACTCCATTAGGTAAAAATGAAGCACTTGAAACCTTGAGATCATGTCTCAAACCAACAAGTCGTTTGCTAGGTCAAAAATCATAAATTGCACATTCTCAGTCAAAACCCTAATTTTGACCATTTTGCCCTTTTGATGATCTGATCAAATTTCTTGTGGAATTATGGTCCAAACTTGATCAAATGACATATATGAGTTCATGATGTTGGTATGGATAAAAAATTGTGAAGTTTGACTGTAAATTGACCATATTTGACTTTTTCCCCAATACAGCTGATTTTAGGTCAACTGGTCAATTGACTGAGCAAAAATGTGATCCAAGACATGAAACTTGACATGAGAAATATTGAGGGTCCAAAATGATCCATGAAAGTCATATGAGGCATTAAAACTCCATTTGTACTTGTGCAATCTCAAACCCTAATTTTCAGTCATCAGTGCTAGAGGAGGTATCTTGAGCTGATCAACCCTTGTGCAGTCTTGAAAGGGCAAGAGGTACAACACCACCGTATTACAGAATTGGCGAATCTTATGGGGAAAATAAAGTGGGGTTACCTTAGAGTTAGATCATTTTAAATTTGCTTTCCTTGTGTGTTTTGTATGCTTTATTTTTAAAGGGATTGTCGGGGTTACTGTTAAAGATCCTATACTCAGATCTGGGGAAATTTTAGGTAAGCATCAATAGATCATGGAGACTGTACGACATAGACCGATATGGTTTAAGTGATGGATGTGTTAGTGTGACACATTTGTTGGTACCAGTATCCCTTGTGTTAAATCGAGGAGAATACGGGGCCGCTGTGTGGTGTCATAAAGCACTAACTGACCTTAGAACCTTAGTTGAACAAACTTGGCCATTAGAAAAGTAGTGACATAGCCGGCATCAGTATAAATCTGAGGATTGGTTGATACTCGATGCTACACTCATTGAGATCGGACTTTTGGGATATTTCGGCCGTGAGAAAGGATCGCTTAATATGAAACAATGCATGATAAAGAAATATCACTGATATTGAGACTCCTTAGAACCCGATTACTTTTCTATGATAGGTTGAACCAACTAAACTTCAAAAGGGTATTTACCTATAAACCCCATACAAGCCTAAACCTAAGGTCTTGTGTGTTTCGCTTGTGTGTGATTAAATTGTTCAAACATAACATCATGTATCATGACATCCATTTTTGATTTCACTAACCATTTCAAGGACTAAGGGAATTTATCTTTGTTCTGTTTTGTAGATCATGACTTCCTCTCGTCGAAATACCATCCAAATCATCTTTGTGAGAATACCTTTCCTAATCAAAGAGCTAATATTAAGGGTTCCTGAGACTTCTTCGTTCACCAAGAAATATGGTCGACTTCTCAACCTGGTTACCTCAAAATTTAATGAGAAGATGATGGGTGTACTCTTTCAGTTCTTTGACCCCAAACACCATTGCTTCACATTTCCAAATTATCAGTTGGTACCCACCATGGAAGAGTTCTCTCAATTATTGGGTATACCTATTCTTAATTAGATGCCTTTTAACGGTTTAGAGGAAGCTCAAAATCCAGAGGTCATTGCAGCAGCCTTGCATCTGAAATGATCCAACATTATCTCCAACTGGGAAACAAGAAGTAGAGTCAAGGGTTTTCTAGTGAAGTTCCTGTTAGAGGAGGCTTAATTTTTTTAGGATGATTTGGATTTACAAGCTTTCCAAGAAGTACTGGATCTTCTAATCTATAGGTTAGTATTTTTCCCTAATCCGGACTTACTCATCGATGTGAACGCTGTCAAGGTCTTCCTTTCTCGTAACCCTGTGCCTACTTTGCTCGGAGATATCTTGCATTCCCTCCACACTCGTACTATAAAGAGAATAGAGATCCCTATGTGTTGTATACTATTGTACCCCAAAATTTTCCCTCCCATTTCCTCAACATTTTCTCATCACAAGACCCTTGGAGCTCAAGATCAAGTTAGGGTTTACTCTGCTCAAGACTCCTCCTTGCACTGCTGACCCAAATTAGGGTTTGAGTTTGCACAAAGATGTTTTGACCTAAAATTCCCAAAATGACTTTCATGCTTCATGTTGGACTCACAAGTTTATCCATACCAAGTTTCAAGCCTTGATTCAAATCTTTGCCCAGTCAATTGGACAGTTGACCTAGAAATTAGCTGTATTGGGGAAAAAGTCAGCTGTGGTCAATTGACAGTCAAACTTCATGATTTTTGACCTACATCAACATTATGAACTCATATGAACCATTTGGTCAAGTTTGGATCACAATTCCACAAGAAATTTGATCAGATCACCAAAAGGGCAAAATGGTCATTTTTAGGGTTTTGACTGCACAAAGGCAATTTTTGACTGTTTGACCTAGCCAATGGCAAACCAAGCTCACATATGGACTCAAGGACTCAATGGCATGGTCTTGACACATTCAACAAGTTCAAAAGATCCCAAATGCACAAGATTGACAGATGAATTTTCCAGTCAACTGATCAAAATTTGACTGTATACTGAAAAGTCAAACTTTGACTTTTTGGTCAAAATCAAGTGTCAAGATTCATTTTTCATCAAAACATGTCAAATTATGAAACTTGTTCATCAAGAAATCAAAAATTTCAAATTAGGGTTTGAAATGAAGAAATTTCATAACTTAGAAATTTTCTAAGTTATGAGACTTCCTTATTTTTTCCTAACTTTGTCCCATTTTTTCATCAAAATATATTTGGATTCAAACAAAACTCAAAACATGAAAGTTATATTCCATTGCAAAATCTACAACTTTGATTCACAAAGTTTCCTCAAAATAAGCTTGTAACTCAAGTTATGATTTTTGGAACAAGGGTGCAAAACATTCTTAACTTAGAAAAATTTTGACCTATTCTAGGCAGGATTTTTGCCCAAACTTCATGGCCACTTTTCACATGCTTCCACTTGGAATATCAACTTGCATTACAAAGATGTATTGTAGTACACATTCCAAGATTTCCAAATTGTCCAAGAACTTCTCAAACACCCTTGTGGTTAGGGAGAATCGAATTTGCAAAGTTGGGCAAAATCCGCTTTTGTTCTTGACCAAGGCATGTTCATACACTTTGCATTTTCAAACTCAGCATGGTCCAAGCTAGATTACAGGCCTCTAATCCCATTCTTACTCAATAATTTAATGCAAAACCTTTGTGTCCTAGCATTATCTTGTTCATTAAGTCATTACACAAAGGTTTAGTCTTAAAATGGAAAAAGCATTTTAGCCATTTTTGAAAAGAAGTGCTTTATGTCAAAAGCAAATCAAAGAAGTAGCAAAGCAGATCTTTTGGGCACAAGTTCATGAACAAATTCCACTGATCAAGAGTGATTTTAGGCAGCATAGATTGAGGGAGTAGGGGCCTGCATTGTGAATACACATTTTCTTACTTATCAAAGAAGAAACTTGCATTTTGAACAACAACTCTCATTCCTGTAACAACTAGCAAAAGCAAAGTTTGTAAACACTTTCCATATATCATAACTGACCTAAGGTACGATTAAACCCTCCCTCATACCTCCTCAAACACAAAAACACTATCCTCTTGCAAAAATAGGGCACCTGCTGCAGATTGAGGTCCACAACTCAATCCACTCGTGCACTTTGGCTAATAACCTTGCAAACACATTCCATACCATCCATTGAAACTGTTCCAAGCCCTAAACACCAGTTGTAACACTCCTAACCCCATCTGCCATTTTCATTTTTCAGTTTTGCAGGTGAACTTCCATAGCTCGATTCAGTTAGTTTCAAAGCAAGCTAGAGGTTGGAGAAGCATCTCTGAACTTCAAGCAAGCTGTACAAGTTCTCAAATTCCATTGAAAGTACCTCCATTGGTGTACTTGATTCAAGCTGAACAGGTAAAAGTTTGAACTTCTATCTCTCTATCCAAGCATATTTAGGCTTAAGTTTGTGAAGAAAGCATGTTCTACTCATGGCCCTGAAGCTACCCATATAATTACTTTTCATTTATATTGTGTGTGCTAAGAGAATTTTGAACCTGAACATGGAAGAAAAGTTAGGTCAGAAATTGAGGGAGAAGAAATTCTCTCTCATTTCTGAGAGTTAGAACAACTTTTTTATATGTTTGAAATCGTGACATGATGCTCTATAATGTTTGTGTTGTGAGTTTTTGTTAAAAGTCAAGGAATCAAGAGATTGCAGAGATGGAGGAAGGGCGCGCGTTTTTTGTTTGAATCTGGCTAGAGGTTGAAGACAGAGTTGACTTGGGCTGGGCCTGAGTCAACCTGCTTTTTGCACCCCTTATTTCATCTTGCACCCCCTTGGCTCATTGTGTGATTTTTTAATCATTTTTGACTTTTTCTTTTTGATTCTGACTTATTATTTTTTGTTAAAATATAAAAAACATTAAAAATATTTTTTCACCTTTTCTTGTATTTATTAAGCATTTATTTGTTTTATTTGATATATGTATGTAAATAAATAGGTATATACTTTTTATTTAAACCCTAGAAAATAATACCAAATATTCTTTTTTGGTCCTTATTTTTTATTTACCTTTTTGAAAACATTTCCTTAAAATATACTTTTTTTATATAAATATAAATATTTTATTTTTTGTATATATTTAATATATTTAATACATAATATAAATACTTATATATTTATTAGAATATTTAGGATAAAAATACAAAGATAATACATTTTTCATTTTATTAATATTTGACCTCAAAAATTACTTTTTTACAAATATACTTCTCTTTTATTTATTTCTGTATATAATTAATAAATATTGTATATAATAAATAATAATACTTTTTATTTAGTAAAATTAGGGTTTTGCCCTAAACCATGAAAATATCCAAAAATTAACCCTTTTTTATTTTTGTTTATTTGTCACATGAAAAATACTTTTCACACACACATAAAAACATTTTTGTGCATAATACATTTTACATTTTATTTGTATTTATTCAATTATTGTACAATTAAATAACTTGTATATTCAATTTGGATTGTAATAGCTTAGATTTAAATTTCTTGCTAAATATCCCCATTTGAACATTTGTACCCCCATCCCATAATTATGTTGTAATAATTTAGGATTTTATTTTCCGCACTTTAAAGCTTTCTAAAAATGCCATGATAGATTTAGGGTTTTGTATGCAAAAATCAAAAATAACAAATAGCTTGACCTAATTCAAAGACAAAAAAGAATGAAAATGGACAACACCAATCACACTTGCACCCCTAGGGTTACTCCACTTGTTGCCTTCAATAATGGGCCATGTTGCATGTTGAGTTTCTTTGGCAAAACAAAACAAATCAAATGATCATAGTCCCTCGATGACGCTTTCGAAAGTTGCCTAAAAATGATCAAGTCCCTTAAAGGAAAAATTGCCAAAGACACTTGGCACCATTGCAATCATGGTCTAAACGATGACTCGCGCCCGTCCCGTTAACATCCTAACACAAGATTGTCCACCAAATACAATGGCGGAACAAAATTGTTAAAAGGGTTAAAACATAGGAAAGATCTTTGAGAAATTTAGGGTAGATAGCTCTTGGTTACTTGACCAAATCTTGCAAAACAATCCTTGCCATTTTTCAAAACACACATCACAACACACTTTCAAAACAACTTTAAAAAAAAAACATTGAAAACTTTTCAAAAGATAAGTACACCTTTGTATACATTCAAACATGGATCATTACAAAGGTTGCCACAACAAATGGCCTCTTTTCAAAACAATTTCAAACCCACACACAAAGCACCATTTCAAACAATTGAGAATGCAAGGCAAGTGATCTAAGCAAGTAACTAAGAGCCCATGGATAACCATGGATAGAAAGGGTGCTAATACCTTCCCTTTCTATAATCTACTCCCCGAACCCAAGAAAACATCTCAAAGGTTTTTGCTGTGCTTTTTAACCTTTCCTTAGGATAAAATAAAAAGTAGGTGGCGACTCTTGCTCAACCAAAACATTTGCGAAAACAAACTCAAAACCCAAGTCAGTTCTCCCACCGTATCACAGAACTGGCGACTCTGCTGGGGAAAATTTTAAAGTGGATTAACCTTAGGGCTTAAATCACCCTCTTGCATGACTAATTGTTTGCTTTGATTGCTTTATATCTTGGCTCTCTTGTTTGGGCTTGAAAACCTACACCCAGATTTTGGGAAACATTCATAGATAGCAATACGTTATGGAAACTGTGCGGGGTATACCGACACGGTTGAAGCAATAGCTATATTAGTGCGACATATTTGTGAGTACCGGTAACCCTTGAGTTCAACCAAGGAGAGTACGGGGCCGCTGAGTGATGTCACTAAGCACTAATGACCTAGAACCTTACTTGACCATCTTGGCCTTTTATTAGGGGTAGTGAGATGACCGGCTTTGGTGAAGTCCGAAGTTGGTAGATACTCGATACTACACTCATTGAGGGTTGTTTTCTTGGAATATTTTGGTCCCTAGTTAAGTGGCTAAACCAAAACAATGAACATGGAAAACAATCCAGTGATATTGAGCTCCTTAGAACCCGGTTACTATTTATAGGACAGGTTTTTAAGCCAACTTCACTCAAGAGGGTACTTACCTATGAAACCTCATGCAAGCCTGAAACTAGGGTTTTGTGTGAATTGCTTGTACATATGTTTGTGCATGCATCATGAACATCATAAAGCATCATATGCATTCACTAACCATTTCAAGGGTTTGGATCTTCATCTTTGTTCTTGTTTTTTAGGTCATGGAAATTCTTCGCAGGAAAACTATCCAAGTCAACCTTGTGAGAATCCCTCCTCAACTCAAGGAGCTCACATCCAGAATTCTGGAAAGCTCTCCCTTCAGTGAAAGACATGATAGACTGCTCAGCCTAGTCAACACCAACATTAAAGAGGACATGGTAAAGGTGTTGTTCCAGTTCTTTGACCCCCTTCACCATTGTTTCACATTCCCCGACTACTAATTGGTGCCCACTTTGGAGGAATTTTCTCAACTCTTGAGAATTCCTATTCTTAATCAACTACCCTACAACGGTACGGAAAAAGAACCAAAGCCTGAAGATGTTGCTCAAGCACTACACTTGCAACCATCTAACATCAAGGGGCATTGGGAAACTAGAAGTGGTGTCAAAGGCTTCTTGGAAAAATTCTTGTTTGAGAAGGCACAAGAGTGTTGGAATTCATTGGATCTACAAGCCTTTGAAGAAATTGTGGCACTCCTCATTTATGGGTTGGTCCTGTTCCCAAATCCTGACCAGCTTATAGATGTCAACACCGTCAAGATCTTCCTATCCAGAAATCCAATACCAACATTGCTTGGGGACATTCTTCACTCATTTTACACACGAACAATGAGAAAGAGGGGTGTTCTCATGTGTTGTACTCCTCTCCTTGCAAGGTGGTTTATTTCGCACCTTCCACAATCTGTCTTGAAGAATGACCAAGGCTTAAGGTGGTCACAACGATTGATGACCCTCACACACTCTGATGTACATTGGTGTTCTCGATCCAGAGAAAATGTCATCATCGTCGATCATTGTGGAGAGTTCCCTAATGTTCCATTACTTGGCATTAGAGGAGGCATTACCTATAACCCTTGTCTAGCTTTGAGACAATTTGGATATGCACGGAGGGATGGCCCTCACGACATGTTGATTCCTGACCTAGTTTTTGACTTCGACAACGATGCGCAAGGACTTCGCCAAAGATTCATCAGAGCTTGGAGGATGCCTAACAAGGTAGACAGCAAGACACGGGGGCACAAGAACTCCATCCCTCTTGAGCCTTATCTCAAGTGGGTACGAACCCGAGCCTAGAGTCTAATGATGCCTTACCCTCATGTTCTCCCTGTGATTAAAGAGCCCGTTAAGGAAGGAGAGGTTCCCTACATCATCCTATATCCTGACATGCCAACATCATGGGAGGAGATGCAGAAGAGTTGGATCCAACTCAAGGAGGAACGAAACACTTTTGAAGCCAGCTTATACGCCAGTGAGAAGAAGGTTTTAGAGCTTACCCGCCGACTCCATGAGGAAGAGACACTCAACACCTACATCGCACCAAAGAGGATGCGCAACGTCTTTTTACCTTGAGAAGTTTTTGTAATATTTGGCCCATGGGGCATTTATGTACTGACAAATTTCTTCTTATTAATATGACGTGCGTTCTTTTTGTTTGCAACAATTTTGAATTTTCTAAATCCTTGAATGCATTGCATAAATAAGCATATCATTCATCATGCGCATAAGCAGGTCTCCACACCAGGTTTCCTTATCTTTCTGCTGTTTATTTCAGTAAGATGGATCTCGAACAAACGATCAAGGATTTGCAGTCTCAAAACTCACAGTTTCAACATCTCCTGATGACCTTGGCAAAGGGTCAGGAGGATCTAAAAGCCCTGCTGGGGAACAAAGAGCAAGTGAAAAAGAAGAAGAAAAGAGTCGGGGTGGCTACCCTGGGAAGAAGGTTTGAGGGTGAAGCCAGAAGAGTTCTTGAATTTCCCCTACTTCTGAAGAGGGAACCAGTAAAGGAAAAGGGGTTGCGGTACCTTCCGAATCCGAAGCTGAAGAAGAAGAGGCTGAAGAAGACGAAGACTACTCAGAACAACAATACCCGCCCGCCGACGACAAGTACAAGAGCTTGGAAGACAGGTTGGCAGCTATGGAGCTGCAGAGAGTTCCCGGCTTAGATTTTGAAGATTTGGGATTAGTTGCTGGAATTGTGATCCCCCCGAAGTTTAAAGTGCCAATTTTTGCAAGATATGACGGGTTGTCCTGCCCAAAGATGCATCTCAGATCATATGTAAGGAAGATCCAACCTTACACCGCAGACAAGAACCTACAGATCCATTTCTGCCAGGATAGCCTTTCAGGGGTTCAACTCGAATGGTTCTATCAGCTGGATGGAGCCAGTATTCGAAACTGGGAAGACTTGGCTACTGCATTTTATAAGCAGTATCAGTATAATTCCGACCTCGCTCCCACGCGTAACCAAATCCAGGGTATGTCACTGGGGACGGGAGAAGGATTCAAGGAGTATGCGCAAAAGTGGAGAGACCTGGCTGGTAGGGTGCAGCCACCTTTGACGGACTGTGAGCTTGTCGACATGTTCTTAGGGACCCTGTCCGGTCTATTCTTCAACCACCTGATTGGTAATTCTTCTGCTGGGTTCACAGACTTGATCTTAACCGGTGAGAGGATAGAAGTTGGTATCAAGTCGGGGAAGATACAAAAAGGTGCCTCCGCGAGTACTGAAAAGAAGCCCTTCAAGAAGGAAGCCAATGCTGTTTATGGTCCCAGAAGACAAATTAAACCGGAACGCCACCAAGCTGTCAACGCGTTGGTGATTTCAAAACCTACTGCTGCTCCTCAGCAGTATAACCAACCAAGGGGTGAGACACCCAAAAGACAGTACACTCGACTCAGCATGACCCTGTCTCAGATTTTGCCGCAACTACTGTCAACCAATCTGGTAACTGTCAAAGAAGCTCCGAAGGTAGTGAACACAGCTTCTCCAAAGTACAACCCCAACGCCCGCTGCGCTTATCACTCTGACAGCCCGGGGCATACTACGGATGATTGTTGGGCTCTGAGGAATAAGGTTCAGGACCTTATTGATGCTAAAGAAATACAGTTTGAGGCGCCCGCAAGACCCAATGTTGTGACTGCTCCCATGCCCTAGCATGGAGTGAATGATGTGGAAGAAGACCGGTATGTAGCCTCCGTGGAAGAGATTGTTACTCCGTTATTGACCGTCAAAAGGAACCTGTTGCTAGCCGGTTTATTTCCGGGATGTAGTAAAGGTTGCCATCTATGTGATGTTTAACCTGCTGGTTGTCCCTTGCTGAAGTCAGGCGTCCAAAACCTGATGGATAGCAAAGAGATCTTGTTCGAGAAGATTGTTGTTCCTGCTGTCCCTGCTGAAGAAGTGTCTATTGTTACTATTTTCAATAACCCTCCTAAGGCTCCTTCAAAAAAGCCTGTCAAAATCATGTCTACTCAGAAGATTTCTCCTATCATCATCACTGTTCCGGGGCCTCTCCCTTATACATCCGACAAAGTTGTCCCATGGCACTATGGGGCAAATGTTTATGTTCTTGGAGTAAAGCAAGAGTTTGATACTAGTACCAACGTCAGTAACATCACCGGGCCTGCCAAAGTTACTCGCAGTGGTAGGCTGTTCTCACCAGATATTGCGCCACCAGCTATTCAGAGACCTCTTGTCATCACACCTGCAAGTGTGCCTGCTTCCCTTCAAGTTCCTGTGTCTACCCCTGCTGCCGAGTCATCCGACGCTCGGGGCAAAGGGATTGCTACTGATTTGCCTGCCCGGACGGAGGCACCAAAGACAACCAATGTTGAAGCTTCCCAACAAGATATGGAAGAGATTCTCAAGATCATTAAGAAGAGTGATTTCAATGTAGTTGAGCAGTTGGGATACACCCCATCAAAGATTTCTATGCTATCACTGTTGTTGTGTTCAAAGGCCCATGCCAAGGCCCTGATTTCCTTCCTGAAGACGGCCCATGTGCCACAAGAAACGTCTGCTGATCAATTTACCGAGTGTGTGGCCAACTTGACTGCCGATAATGGGTTGGGCTTCTCTGACGCCGATCTGACTGCCAAAGGAAAGAACCATAACGACGCCCTGCATGTCTCCATTTAATGCAGGGGCACTACTCTTGCCCATGTGTTGGTAGACACCGGTTCTTCATTGAACGTATTACCCAAGAAGGCCCTAGACAGGATGGATTGTGAGGGTTTGGAGCTCAAGCCTAGTAACATTGTTGTCCGGGCCTTTGACGGTTCGAAAAGGATGGTACATGGGGAAGTTGACATTCCAATCAGGGTTGGTTCTCAAGTTTTTGATTCTACTTTCTATGTGATGGATATCCGACCATCCTATTCTTGTTTGCTGGGTCGTCCATGGATCCACAAGGCTGGAGTTGTGACCTCCACACTACATCAGAAGCTTAAGTACCCGGTTAGAGGGAAAATTGTTACAGTTCAGGGGGAGGAAGAATACATGGTCAGCGACCTCAACTCGTTCTGGTTCATAGAAATGGATGGGGAGTTCATTGAGACCCCCTTTCAACACTTTGAAGAGGTGCCTCAGACACTGGCATCAGCTGAGACTGGGACTAAAGAAGACTCTCCTTTGAAGATGGCTTCCTTAAACGATGCCCGAGCTGTGATTGAGAAGGGTGAGTGTGCAAACTGGGGCCGACTTCCTGATTTCACTCCAAAGACTGACAAGTTTGGTTTGGGCTTCACTGCAGAAGCTCAGAGGGCTGTTCGTAAGGCAAGAATTGGAAAACCTCCTGTGTTCATCACCAACCCGAGAGTAAATGCTATTGAAGACGACGTGGAGGAATTTGAATTCGACAGCTGGATCTACCCAACAACCGACGGTGGACCAAGAAACTGGACTGCCAAAGACTTCACACCTATTACTTTTGTCACTCAGTAATGAACTCTTTTGTTTTGAATTTGTAACAGACAATATTTTGAAACTTTTATGGCTCGGTGTCTTACCCGTGGCACCGTGGCTTCATTTGTGAGGGCTTTTGTGTGTCATTTTCATTTATCATTAATAAAAACATTGGACGTTTGTTGCATTTCAAAATCTTGCATTCCTTTTCTTTCTTTATTATATATTGCAAAACAACTATATTTACACACACTCACTTATACAGGTTCTAATCCACTCTGGATCTCACTGGTAACGACTCTGCTACTGCCAGTTATGACTTCGAAAATCCGATCAACTTAGCCGAAGACGAAGGTGAAGATGATTGCGAAGTGCCTGGTGAGCTCGCAAGACTGTTACTCTAGGAAGAGAGGGCCATTCTGCCACATGAAGAGCCAGTGGAAACGGTAAATCTGGGTACTGAGACAGACAGAAAGGAAGTCAAGATTTGTGCCAATCTAGAGCCCAGTGTGAAACAACGGTTGATTCAGATTCTGCATGACTATGTGGAAATCTTTTCCCGGTCTTACGAAGACATGCCTGGGTTGGATACCGACATTGTGGTTCATCACCTGCCTATCAAGGAAGAATGCCCTCCGATAAAACAGAAGGTCCTCCGTATGCGTCCAGAAATGTCCGAGAAAATCAAAGCTGAGGTTATGAAACAATTTGATGTCGGGTTTCTAGCAGTGACTTCTTACCCTCATTGGATTGCCAACGTGGTTCCAGTGCCGAAGAAGGATGGTAAGGTCAGAATGTGTGTTGATTACAGGGATTTGAACAGGGCCAGCCCTAAGGATGATTTCCCTCTGCCTCATATCGACGTTCTAGTTGACAACACTGCTCAGCATAAAGTATTCTCCTTCATGGACGGCTTCTCCGGTTATAATCAGATCAAGATGGCTCCTGAAGACATGGAGAAGACCACTTTTGTTACTCAGTGGGGCACCTTTTGCTACAAGGTCATGCCTTTTGGGTTGAAAAATGCTGGGGCAACCTACCAACGTGCCATGGTTGCTTTATTTCATGACATGATCCATCACGAGATAGAAGTATACGTCGACGATATGATTGCAAGGTCCCAAACTGAGGAGGAACACCTTGACCATCTACAGAAGCTGTTTGACCGTCTGAAGTTGTACAAGCTGAGGTTGAACCCAAACAAGTGCACCTTTGGGGTGAGATCTGGAAAATTGCTAGGCTTCGTCGTAAGCGACAAAGGCATTCAAGTGGACCATGCCAAAGTGAAAGCCATACAAGAGATGCCAACTCCCAGGACAGAAAAAGAAGTCAGAGGCTTTCTAGGACGGCTGAACTACATTGCCCGATTCATCTCGCACCTAACTGCTACCTGTTAACCAATCTTCAAGCTGCTGAAGAAAGATCAGGTAGTATGTTGGAACGATGAATGTCAGGCCGCTTTCGAAAGAATCAAAGAGTATCTCCAAGAACCACCTATTCTTATGCCACCGGTTGAAGGGAGACCTCTAATCTTATACTTGACAGTACTGGACACCTCAATGGGGTGTGTGCTGGGGCAGCATGACGAGTCTGGCCAAAAAGAGCACGCCATTTATTACCTTAGCAAAAAGTTTACCAACTGTGAGACCCGATACTCACTGCTCGAGAAAACTTGCTGCGCTTTGGTATGGGCTGCTCGCCGGTTGAGACAGTATATGTTGACTCACACTACTCTGTTAATTTCAAAAATGGATCCAATAAAGTACATCTTCGAAAAGCCTGCCTTGTCCGGAAGAATAGCAAGATGGCAGATGATCTTGACAGAATACGACATCCAGTACACGACTCAGAAAGCAATCAAGGGAAGTGTATTGGCAGACCATTTGGCACACCAGGCAGTGGACGATTACCAGTCGATGAACTTTGAATTTCCAGACGAGGATATCATGGTAGTGACTGATTATGAAGTACCTGGACCGGATGAAGGACCTGAGGAAGGATCCCGATGGTCTATGCACTTTGATGGAGCCTCGAACGCTTTGGGTAATGGTATCGGCGCTGTGATCATATCCCCAAAAGGCACTCATACTCCACTTACTTCCCGGCTATGTTTCAACTACACCAACAACATGGCGGAGTATGAGGCGTGCATCACGGGTCTTCAAGCTGCAATTGACTTAAGGATCAAGTTTCTGAGTGTCTTTGGAGATTCCGCTCTCGTGATCAATCATATCAAAGGAGAGTGGGATACGAAACACCCAAATCTTATTCCTTACAAGGAGTATATGCTGACGTTGATTCCCCACTTCGAGGAGATAACCTTTGAACATTTCCCAAGAGAGGAGAATCAGTTAGCGGACGCGTTGGCTACGATGTCTTCTATGTTCAAAGTCAAATGGGACAATGAGGCGCCCCAGATCATTATTTGGAAGTTGGATGAACCTGTACATTGTTGCGATCTCGAGACCGAAGAGGTAACAGAAAAACCCTGGTATCATGAAGTGAAGAGGTACCTTGAAGCTCAAGAATACCCCGAAGGCGCATCTGTTAATGACAAGAAGTTCCTGAGAAGGTTTGCGGCAAAGTTCTTCCTCAGCAACGACATTCTCTACAAGCGAAACCATGATTCAACCTTATTGCGTTGTGTGGATAAGACTGAAGCAGAAAGGATCATGGCAGAACTACATGAAGGCACCTTCGGAACACATTCCAGTGGACATACCATGGCAAATAAAATCCTTCCGGCAAGATATTTCTGGTCCACAATGGAAGCCGATTGTTATCAACATTCTCGGACGTGTCACAAATGCCAGATCTATGCTGATAAGGTGCACATCCCTCCGGTTCCTCTGAACGTCTTGACAGCACCTTGGCCTTTTGCAATGTGGGGCATTGATATGATCGGCGAAATCAGACCTACGGCATCCAATGGGCATCGCTTCATCTTAGTAGCGATTGATTATTTCACAAAGTGGGTCGAAGCAGCTTCCTTCGCTACCGTAACCAAGAACGTCGTGGCACGGTTCATTCGGCATAACCTGATCTGTCGATACAGTGTACCTGAGAGGATCATTATGGATAATGGTGCCAATCTTAACAACAAGATGATCACTGAGCTCTGCGAGCAATTCAAGATACATCACCACAACTCTTCTCCCTATCGACCAAAGATGAATGGGGCTGTAGAAGCAGCGAATAAGAACATCAAGAAGATTGTGCAGAAGATGACAGTGACCTACAAAGATTGGCACAAAATGTTGCCGTTTGCTCTTCATGGGTACCGTACCTCAGCACGGACGTCAACAGGGGCAACTCCCTTTTCCTTGGTCTATGGCATGGAGGAAGTCTTGCCTATTGAAGTCCAGATACCCTCTCTCCGGATAATGAAGGATGCAGATTTGAACGAAGATGACTGGATCCAGACTCGGCTTGATCAGTTAAACCTAATTGACGAAAAGAGACTCACTGCTATTTGTCATGGTCAAACGTACCAAAAATGGATGATCAGGGCATTTAACAAGAAGGTCAGACGACAAGAGTATCAAGTCGGAGACCTGGTAATCAAGCGCATCATTCTTCCTCAAAGTGATCCCAGGGGCAAATGGACCCCTACGTACGAAGGGCCATTTGTGGTTAAACATATCTTCTCATGAGGAGCTATGATTCTAACCACCATGGATGGTGACGACCTTCCTCACCCCGCCAATGTAGACATAGTAAAAAGATACTACGCCTGAATTAAGGACCCGCTAGGTTGACACACCTAGGCAAAAATAAGGGCTTCCCGGCGAACCAAAAGGTTTCGGGCAAAAATAAGGGATGAAAATGAAAAAAATCTGTACACCCGGCAAGTCGAAAACTTGAAAAGGCGGCTTGGGAAAAAAATGGGTATCCCGTTGGACTGAAAACCCGAAAGGGCGGTCCAGGCAAAAGTTAGGGATAAAGCGTAATACTATGTCTCATTGGATCACCTTGTATCCAGAATTCGACATCAACTTTCAGGCTCAGATGACTCCAATCAATCAGCTTCATCTTCAACTAAGCAGCAAAGTGATGAGACGCTTGAAGACATAAAGGCGATAGCAGAGTTGGAACCCAGTGAGATTATTTTTCACATAGCTGTTTTGTTTCCTTTTCACAAAATTGTATAAACTCTATTTTGCTCGGCGGCGTTATCTTACTAGGACGCCAGCCTCCTGTACACAAAACGCCTATTTACAGGCAAATTTCAAAGTCAATACAAGTTCAAATTTTCAGACAAATCACCCATCGTTTTTTCCTTTTTCTGTTTTGTTTTGCAAAGAACGTCTAATGTTCATTTTTGATATATGCATTTGACATTAATTGCTAATCATGAATATTTGCATGCGAAACAAAGGACTAATTACAGATGACATCAGAAACAGGGGCAATAAAGAATTGTCTAAGCGATTTAGTTGCTCTGTTCACCAAGGTACCAAAGTAGATTCGGATGAAGAACGTAACCAGGATACCTTCACTCCCCGTTGAATAAGACGAGATTCAGCAATACTCTCCCCAGGCAGAGTTGGTCCCCCATCAGCTCTGAAAAGGCACAGTATCTCCAGCAAGTCAGCGATACTCTCCCCAAGCCGAGTTAGTCTACTGTCAGCCTTAAGGAAATTGGATATCCCCAGAAGATCTCAACATTCCCCAGCAGAGTATAGACATTCCTCAGCAAGCATCCCCGACAGTCTTAATATAAGATCTGTTCCCCGGCGGAATACAGACACCCCAGTGGAACCATTCCCCAGTACAATCCAAAGTTTCCCCAGGAAAATGGAATCCATATCCCTAGTAGATTCTGGAAGCTTATCCCCAGTAGATTCTGGAAGCTTATCACCTGCAGAGTACATACGTCTCTCCCCGACTTTATCCAAAGGTTATTTCCCCACCAGGGTATAACTGGGTTATCCTCAGCTAATTACCACGGAAAGATCGTCCTCGACGAAGTTCTTCCTATCCCCAGCGGAGTTCATCAAATTCCCCAACATAACATATCAGTGGAATCCCCAGCGGAGCTCTCATCAAAACCTCAGTGAAGTATCTCTTCCCGCAGAGTAATTCTCCGCAGAGTAATCTCTCCAACAAGTTTATTCCCCAACAGAGTCATGTTCTCCTACCGGTTTATTCTTGCAACCATCATCCCCAGCGGAAACGAAGAACTCCATTCTTCAACATTAGCCCAGGATTCCACAAACTCCCGGCAGTCGTCAAGGATTTATTTTCCTAGACAAAAATACATTCATCACATTATCATACACCATGTCGCATGCATATACGCATCATATCACACAATCTCATTTATTCTTGAAAAACATCATGACATCATGCATTTCATACATCATGACATTGCATACAACTAATGTTTTTCCTTTTCAGGAAAAGGTCAATCCAAAGATGATTACTATCAACTATCGCAATTCCAGATTCGACACCTGTATCTAGCCAGGGCATATCTGTGAGTGATTGATTATAGATTCGATACCTGTATCCAGCCAGGGCATATCTGCATGAAGAGTTTAGAGATTCGATACCTGTATCCAGCCAGGGCATATCTGTAGACGACGAAATTCCAGATTCGATACCTGCATCCAGCCAGGGCATATCTGTAGACGACAAATTCCAGATTCGATACCTGTATCTAGCCAGGGCATATCTGTAGACGACGAAATTCTAGATTCGATACCTGCATCCAACCCGGGCATATCTGTAGACGACAAATTCCAGATTCGATACCTGTATCCAGCCAGGGCATATCTGTAGACGACAATTCCAGATTCGATACCTGTATCCAGCCAGGGCATATCTGTAGACGACAAATTCCAGATCCAATACCTGTATCCAGCCAGGGCATATCTGTAGACGACCAATTCCAGATTCGATTCCTATATCTAGCCAGGGCATATCTGTGAGCGTTTGATTGTAGATTCAATACCTGTATCTAGCCAGGGCATATCTGCATGAAGAGATTGAAGATCATCATCTGTAGCAAGCCAGGAAACCATCTTTCTTTCTCAGGTACGCAAGTTCTCGCTAAGGAATCTCTTACGCGATCGACACCTCCAAATGGCATCTATAAGCCCATTCCCGACAAGGTTCTGTCACACCCCCAGATGGCATCTATAAGCCTATCCTCCTATCCATCATATCTCCAAATGGCATCTATAAGCCCATTCCTGACATCACATTGCTGATACTCCACTATGCGAGTGTAAATTTCTGGGCACTTTAGTGTTCAATCATCTTCCACCTTCGGATTACGAAAGGCACGCAAGCCAATCTACATCCTCAGGTCTAAGAAGATTGAACAGGGGCAACTGTTGTACCCCAAAATTTGCCCTCCCATTTCCTCAACATTTTCTCATCACAAGACCCTTGGAGCTCAAGATCAAGTTAGGGTTTACTCTGCTCAAGACTCCTCCTTGCACTGTTGACCCAAATTAGGGTTTGAGTTTGCACAAAGATGTTTTGACCTAAAATTCCCAAAATGACTTTCATGCTTCATGTTGGACTCACAAGTTTATCCATACCAAGTTTCAAGCCTTGATTCAAATCTTTGCCCAGTCAATTGGACAGTTGACCTAGAAATTAGCTGTATTGGGGAAAAAGTCAATTGTGGTCAATTGACAGTCAAACTTCATGATTTTTGACCTACATCAACATTATGAACTCATATGAACCATTTGGTCAAGTTTGGATCACAATTCCACAAGAAATTTGATCAGATCACCAAAAGGGCAAAATGGTCATTTTATGGGTTTTGACTGCACAAGGCAATTTATGACTGTTTGACCTAGCCAATGGCAAACCAAGCTCACATATGGACTCAAGGACTCAATGGCATGGTCTTGACACATTCAACAAGTTCAAAAGATCCCAAATGCACAAGATTGACAGATGAATTTTCCAGTCAACTGATCAAAATTTGACTGTATACTGAAAAGTCAAACTTTGACTTTTTGGTCAAAATTAAGTGTCAAGATTCATTTTTCATCAAAACATGTCAAATTATGAAACTTGTTCATCAAGAAATCAAAAATTTCGAATTAGGGTTTGAAATGAAGAAATTTCATAACTTAGAAATTTTCTAAGTTATGAAACTTCCTTATTTTTTCCTAACTTTGTCCCATTTTTTCATCAAGATATATTTGGATTAAAAAAAAACTTAAAACATGAAAGTTATAGTCCATTGCAAAATTTACAACTTTTATTCACAAAGTTTCCTCAAAAGAAGCTTGTAACTCAAGTTATGATTTTTGGAACAAGGGTGCAAAACATTCTTAACTTAGAAAATTTTTGACCTATTCTAGGCAGGATTTTGCCCAAACTTCATGGCCACTTTTCACATGCTTCCACTTGGAATTTAAACTTGCATTACAAATATGGATTGTAGTACACATTCCAAGCTTTCCAAATTGTCCAAGAACTTCTCAAACACCCTTGTGGTTAGGGAGAATCGAATTTGCAAAGTTGGGCAAAATCCACTTTTGTTCTTGACCAAGGCATGTTCATACACTTTGCATTTTCAAACTCAGCATGGTCCAAGCTAGATTACAGGCCTCTAATCCCATTCTTACTCAATAATTTAATGCAAAACCTTTGTGTCCTAGCATTATCTTGTTCATTAAGTCATTACACAAAGGTTTAGTCTTAATATGGAAAAAGCATTTTAGCCATTTTTGAAAAGAAGTGCTTTATGTCAAAAGAAAATCAAAGAAGTACCAAAGCAGATCTTTTGGGCACAAGTTCATGAACAAATTCCACTGATCAAGAGTGATTTTAGGCAGCATAGATTGAGGGAGTAGGGGCCTGCATTGTGAATACACATTTTCTTACTTATCAAAGAAAAAACTTGCATTTTGAACAACAGCTCTCATTCCTGTAACAACTAGCAAAAGCAAAGTTTGTAAACACTTTCCATATATCATAACTGACCTAAGGCACGATTAAAACCTCCCTCATACCTCCTCAAACACAAAAACACCATCCTCTTGCAAAAACAGGGCACCTGCTGCAGATTGAGGTCCACAACTCAATCCACTCGTGCACTTTGGCTAATAACCTTGCAAACACATTCCATACCATCCATTGAAACTGTTCCAAGCCCTAAACACCAGCTGTAACACTCCTAACCCCATCTGCCATTTTCATTTTTCAGTTTTGCAGGTGAACTTCCATAGCTCGATTCAGTTAGTTTCAAAGCAAGCTAGAGGTTGGAGAAGCATCCCTGAACTTCAAGCAAGCTGTACAAGTCCTCAAATTCCATTGAAAGTACCTCCATTAGTGTACACGATTCAAGCTGAACAGGTAAAAGTTTGAACTTCTATCTCTCTATCCAAGCATATTTAGGCTTAAGTTTGTGAAGAAAGCATGTTCTACTCATGGCCCTGAAGCTACCCATATAATTACTTTTCATTTATATTGTGTGTGCTAAGAGAATTTTGAACCTGAACGTGGAAGAAAAGTTAGGTCAGAAATTGGGGGAGAAGAAATTCTCTCTCATTTCTGAGAGTTAGAACAACTTTTTTATATGTTTGAAATCGTGACATGATGCTCTATAATGTTTGTGTTGTGAGTTTTTGTTAAAAGTCAAGGAATCAAGAGATTGCAGAGATGGAGGAAGGGCGCACGTTTTTTGTTTGAATCTGGCTAGAGGTTGAAGACAGAGTTGACTTGGGCTGGGCCTGAGTCAACCTGCTTTTTGCACCCCTTATTTCATCTTGCACCCCCTTGGCCCATTGTGTGATTTTTTAATCATTTTTGACTTTTTCTTTTTGATTCTGACTTGTTATTTTTTGTTAAAATATAAAAAACATTAAAAATATTTTTTCACCTTTTTTTGTATTTATTAAGCATTTATTTGTTTTATTTGATATATGTATGTAAATAAATAGGTATATACTTTTTATTTAAACCCTAGAAAATAATACCAAATATTCTTTTTTGGTCCTTATTTTTTATTTACCTTTTTGAAAACATTTCCTTAAAATATACTTTTTTTATATAAATATAAATATTTTATTTTTTGTATATATTTAATATATTTAATACATAATATAAATACTTATATATTTATTAGAATATTTAGGATAAAAATTCAAAGATAATACATTTTTCATTTTATTAATATTTGACCTCAAAAATTACTTTTTTACAAATATACTTCTCTTTTATTTATTTCTGTATATAATTAATAAATATTGTATATAATAAATAATAATACTTTTTATTTAGTAAAATTAGAGTTTTGCCCTAAACCATGAAAATACCCAAAAATTAACCCTTTTTTATTTTTGTTTATTTGTCACATGAAAAATACTTTTCACATACACATAAAAACATTTTTGTGCATAATACATTTTACATTTTATTTGTATTTATTCAATTATTGTACAATTAAATAACTTGTATAATCAATTTGGATTGTAATAGCTTAGATTTAAATTTCTTGCTAAATATCCCCATTTGAACATTTGTACCCCCCATCCCATAATTATGTTGTAATAATTTAGGATTTTATTTTCGGCACTTTAAAGCTTTCTAAAAATGCCATGATAGATTTAGGGTTTTGTATGCAAAAATCAAAAATAACAAATAGCTTGACCTAATTCAAAGACAAAAAAGCATGAAAATGAACAACACCAATCACACTTGCACCCCTAGGATTACTCCACTTGTTGCCTTCAATAATGGGCCATGTTGCATGTTGAGTTTCTTTGGCAAAACAAAACAAATCAAATAATCATAGTCCCTCGATGACGCTTTCGAAAGTTGCCTAAAAATGATCAAGTCCCTTAAAGGAAAAATTGCCAAAGACACTTGGCACCATTGCAATCATGGTCTAAACGATGACCCGCGCCCGTCCCATTAACATCCTAACACAAGATTGTCCACCAAATACAATGGTGGAACAAAATTGTTAAAAGGGTTAAAACATAGGAAAGATCTTTGAGAAATTTAGGGTAGATAGCTCTTGGTTACTTGACCAAATCTTGTAAAACAATCCTTGCCATTTTTCAAAACACACATCACAACACACTTTCAAAACAACTTTAAAAAAAAACATTGAAAACTTTTCAAAAGATAAGTACACCTTTGTATACATTCAAACATGGATCATTACAAAGGTTGCCACAACAAATGGCCTCTTTTCAAAACATTTTCAAACCCACACACAAAGCACCATTTCAAACAATTGAAAATGCAAGGCAAGTGATCTAAGCAAGTAACTAAGAGCCCATGGATAACCATGGATAGAAAGGGTGCTAATACCTTCCCTTTCTATAATCTACTCCCCGAACCCAAGAAAACATCTCAAAGGTTTTTGCTGTGCTTTTTAACCTTTCCTTAGGATAAAATAAAAAGTCGGTGGCGACTCTTGCTCAACCGAAACATTTGCGAAAACAAACGCAAAACCCAAGTCAGTTCTCCCACTGTATCACATATACCATTATTGTCTAGGTGTTTTATTTCTCACCTTCCTCAATCAATACTGAAGAACAAAGAAAGTTTGGGTTGGTCGCAAAGGATAATGTCACTTTCTCACTCGGATATTCTTTGGTATTCCCGGTCTGTGGGATATATTTGTATCATCGACTGCTGTGGGGAATTCCCTAATGTCCCACACCTTGGCATTAGGGGAGGTATAACTTATAATCCTTCTCTGGCTCTATGAAAATTCAGTTATGCTCGAAGGGATGGTTCCCATGATATGTGAAACGACCTGGCCGAACTGTCATCTTGTAATGAAATATCAATGAAGTCGCCACCGAACGTATTTTATCCCACCAAAAGGGAAAGGTAAACATCGAGAAAACCTGAAAAGGGAGAAATCACAGTCTTTCGACCGAGAGATCGGGTAAGGGAGTCTGTTATGCGAGGGGAAGGTATTAGCACCCCACACACCCGTAGTATTCTATGGTATCCACTCTTGTTGTCTAATCAAATGGGTGTGGTCAAAACCTATGTCTATGGCTTAAAGCTAAAAAGGGAATGCATGCGAGAAAAGAAAAAAATGTAGGGAAAATAAAAGTTGTGCTCGGTTGGGCCCTACCCCAACGCCTACGTATCCCTTTTAAGGAATCAGAGTAGCCGTAGTTTGGCTCATATATTCTGGTTGGTTTGTGTTTTTTAGTTAAGACAACAAAACAGTCAAGATGGAAAAACATCAAATAAAACAACAAACAAATGAGATGGTAAAACATCGACTAAATAATAACAAAGTAACATGTCAAAGATGGCGAAACACCAAATGATAAAACATCACACCTAACAAATGACATTGAGAGTCAAAGTAGGATAACAAACATGTGCAATGGCGAAACATCGGCTTCAAACAAATGTGCGATGGCGAAACATCGGCTAAAGGATAATAAGGTATCATGGCATAGATGGAGAAACATCAAATGATAAATCAACATACTTAACAATGATATTGAGAATCAAAGTAGGATAACAAACATGTGCGATGGTGAAACATTGGCTTCAAACAAGTATGCAATGGCGAAACATCGGCTAAAAGATGACAAGGTATCATGGCAAAGATGGCGAAACATTAATAAACCGGATGACAAAACATCACACATAACAATGATTTTGAGAATCAAAGTAGGACAAAAAACATGTGCGATGGCGAAACATCAGCTTCAAACAAATGTGCAATGGCGAAACATCGACTATAAGATAACAAGATATCATGGCAAAGATGGCGAAACATCAATAAACCGGATGACAAAACATCAGACCTAACAATGATATTGAGAATCAAAGTAGGATAACAAACATGTGCGATGGTGAAACATCGGCTTCAAACAAATGTGCGATGGCGAAACATCGGCTATAAGATAACAAGATATCATGGCAAAGATAGCGAAACATCAATAAACCAGGTTTAAAAACAAAGCCAAGAGGCACACAAACAAATAAGATTGATTTATATCTTTTACCTTGAAGAAGGGTTTGAGTTTATTAGAGATGTTTTAGGATTTGCCAAGAAAACAATTTTTGTTTTAAGATGCAAAGTGCAAAGGAAGAAAAAAAGCAACTAAGGGAAACTAGCCTAGCACTATCCCTAGTGTTATCATACAATGATTGACCCCAAGGTTGAGGATAAAGGAAATTCCTACCCTATGCTAGCATACACGGATTCCTACCTTAATGAACATGTTAAAGGAAGCTTAACAAAACTATCCTATAAGGAACAGGCAATGAGAGCGAAGTCGTGATCTTAATTTCTAAATTGAGTGACTCTTCGATCAACAATTAAAAAAAAACAATAAATATCCTATAGGGAACATGTACTGAGAGCGAAGTCGTGATCTCAATTTCTAAATTGAGTGACTCATCGATTAATAATTAAAGAAAAAATCCTATGGGGAACATGCACTGAGAGCGAAGTCGTGATCTCAATTTCTAAATTGAGTGACTCATCGATCAATAGTTAAAGGAACAAACACAAACACAACACACGTATCAAACAAAACAGAGGGCCTCCTGACATATATCAGCAACAGAGGTCCCATCATGCAACATAGAACTATACAAAATGAAAATAGAAGAAAGGAAATAGTGCAATACCAAACAAATAACTATCTGTAGCAACTGAGCAAGAATAAAAGAAACCCAGAGAACTTCAAGCAAGCTGGCATCAGCAGACAAATCAAGTCAGAAATTACGCTATCAAGATGTAAGTATTGAGATTTTCAGATATGAACAGATCCCGTGGGCAATGTATAACATTTATAATCACATACATATATCCTACATAGACTATCAAATGTGACAAGCACAAGAGTAGTACCAATATAATAAATTGTGTTCCACAAATAAAGTGAAACACAGTAGCCTCGAGTCAAAAATGGAAAACTTTTCTCAGAGTACCTTGTGCATTCAACAACCAAGTTAGTATTCCCATAAATAGAATGATGACTCACATAAGGGATTGATGATGACACCATAATGAAGTGAGAAAACATGATAGCAACTATCAAAACATTAGATATGATAAACAAAAAGAAACAGGCATATGCGCAATTTGGTCAAAAGTTAGAGGAATGTTTCTCATTTCTATCACCATATTGAATTGACAATTGAATATCAATCAAGGATCATGGGAGCTTGAGAAGAACACAATAAAAGTCCATGAAGGTCAGTAGCAACCACAATTCAATTATACTCAAATACTTCATCACATCTCACAAGCATAATAGGAGAGGAATCCCACACAATGCATCAAAGACTTAGATTTCAAGCTAACCATGGAAGAAAGTCAAACAAGGACAAAATTAGAGAGTTTGTAACAATAAAAGATTTGAAGTAAAGCTTCCAAAACATGACTAGGACATGACCAAAAGGTTAAAGTGTTGATTCTATAACATGCTACACAAGTGCATTCAAAATGCCTCAAAAATTCAATAAGGATAAAAGAAAGAAACCAAACTCTATTCATGATTAGAACTAACTTAAGTAATAGGGATCAATTACTATCAAGTCATCATGAGACTATCATTGAAGTATCATTTCCCTTCATGTTATCATTGGCAATTTAATGACCTCAAACTCAAATTGAAAGTTCAAGTTTCAAAGTAAAAATCAATAAGAAAGCAAAAAGTCATAAAACATGCATCAAAAGGTTCATTCATTCAAACATGGGGCATTAAGTGAAATGAATTGAGTTTATGTGGATAAACAGAACCAACATGATCATTAGGTGCCCAGTTATAGGCCTCACTCAAGTTCATTGGCCATCAAGCAAATTGCAACAAGATATTCAACATTAATTGGGTACCTTCACTTTAAAAATACATCAAAAAAAGAAAAGGGATTCCATAATTCAAAAAAAAAATTTCTAAGCATCCTTGAGATGCATAAGAGTCAGCAAACATGTTTTAAGTTCATGGATGGATGAGGAAAGGATCAATTAAACTTCAAACATCAAAGACTAGTTGGCAAAAACCACCAAACTAGACAAGTTTTCCAAATATTTTGTGGAAAATACCAAACCTTATCAATTAATTCAAGAAAAATCTTTTTAAGGACTTCCATCCATCTATGAACCTTAAACAAGAACCAAATTCAATTGAAACTCAAGGCTAGTTGCTTTTTGGAATCAAAACAATCAAGGGAATTAGCAAAACCCTAATTATTTAGAAAATGAACTCAATTATTGATTAATCAAATTCCAATTCTAAACAAATCAAAATAAAATCATAAAAAAATAAAGAAAACTCTAAAGATCAGAGAACTTATTTTTTTTAATTTTTAGAATTAAAGAAAAGTCAAAAATAAAATCAAAATTTAAAACTTTAAACAATTAAACAAAAATTCACATCTCAAAATAAAATTCCAATCAAAAGTCAGAAAAATATCCAACCAAAATTATATTCAAATATTATAATTAAAAACCAGCATCCATGATTTTTTGTAGAATTTTTGAATTAAAGGAAATATTAAAATAAAATCAAACAAACAATTAAACAATTTAAACTATTATTTAATGGCAAAATGCAGACCCTAGCCAAAAGTCACAAAAAGGTCAAAACAAAATTATATTCAGACACTATGATTAAAAGTAAACTTATATGATTTTTTTGAATTTTTTTGAATTAAAGGAAATATTAAAACAAAAATTATGAAGCAAACATTTTAAATAAACTTCTCAAATTAAATTTCTAATAAAAAATAGAAAAAATGCTAAACCAAAATCAGAATCAATTTCTAAATTATTCTATGAGTCAAATATAATTTTTGTGGAATTTTTAGACCAAAAGAGCTATTAAAATAAAAATAATCATTGAACAAACAATTAATTAAACTTATGAAATTTTAAACCAATCAAAACATTTTAAAAAATTCCAAAAAAAAAATATGACAAATACTAGAAATTATTATTAGCATATGGTAATTTTTTCCATGATTTTTGAAGATGTTTTGATCACAATAATAAAATCAGAAGAAAATCAATTAAAATCAAATAATATGAAATGCATTAAAACTTTAAATAAACCAATCAGAGCGCACCACCTCACTTCGTCTTCAACCTCCAGCATAGGGCAAAACGCGTGCAGAAATAAATTCAACACCTCATGTTCTGATCCTTCGTTCTATCTCAACTCTCAACCAAAATTCATCAAATTAAGCGCAAATCAAAGCTAACATATCATACTACACTATGCAATTTGAATCAATCTCAGAGATCAAACATGGATCAATAAATCAAGTCTACAAAACTGAAAAAACTCACTACAAACATCAAAACCAGGAACACGATTTCATCCATTCTGCTTGAATCAAAGCTCAAATATACATCAATCCTAGTGATTGGCCAGCTAGCAACTCAATGGACATGATCTACATCATCAAGTCAAACTGAAACACATAAATCAAAGTTCAAGAAAACTCACATGGATTTTAAAACTGGAAGCTAGATTCCTTCACTCCAGAAGCAATCCAATGGTGCAAGCTGGATCTCCTTACTTCACTGAAGCTGAACCACCAAGAATTTTGAAGAATGATCCAAGGAGAAGAGAGATTCGAAGCAATTTGCAGAGATACTTGAAAATTTTCCGATTTGGAATGTAGCGATTATGAGCGTCTAACCTTCAAACTGAGCATTGGTTCTTATTATATAGCACTAGAGGAAGAGGATAGAAGTGGTATTTGGTCCTCAAAGCCGTTGGAGGGCAAGTTTGGTAGTTTATGCAAAAAGTGAGATTGCACATGGAGCCTGCGTTTCACTCGTGCAAGATCTCATTTTCTTTGTGTTTCATGAGCTAAATGAGGTCAGAAAACAATGCTCAAAGTTCCAAGTCATGACTACTTGAAATGAGAGAATGTTGATGAATTTGCAAAATCGGGCAAGTTTGTGATTTTTTCAATCAAACAAGTACAATACCATATGAGGCACAAAATGGTGAGTGTAATGGGCCTCAGCATGTTACAAATTGGTTATGGGATTGATTAGAAACAAAAGGAATGGTTGAAACTCGAGTTCTCAAGAAATTGCATTTTGCTTGCTTGGTCAAAATTCAATAAAATGCCTCAAAATTCCAAAGCTCATAACTTGATCATATTTTTGAATTTGGACACAAATGAGTATAATTTGGAAAGGTATTGAAAAGATATACAATCCCTTGGTTTTGAGTTTTTGCAATTGTATCCATTAAGGCCCTCAAAATTTGACATGAAATTCACTAATTTTGGAAAATGACCTATAATTTTTACTTGAGGCATGAACTTCCAAAGACCATAACTATTGACTTTTTGCCAATTTGGACATGAGACCAAAAGGAGATGAAATATCACCCTCTTATCTTTCCAAGCATATTTCATTTACATTTTTTTGATCAAAGGTGAATAAAATATGAATTTTTGAAGTTAAGTCCTCATTTTCCAAAATTAGAAACTTTTAGGGTTTCTTCATGAACAAGTTTCAATCCAAACATCAATCTTTTTGATCCAATGATCAAAATGGACTTGAAATATGAAAATTACACCCTTGAATTGATGGTTGACCAAAAGTTCACTTGGTCAACCTTGACTTTGACTGATTTTGACCAAAATGACCATTTTTCCCCTTTGAATCAATTGATCTACTTCCCTTCAAAATTGATGATCAAGTCTTCAAACATATGATTTTTCAAATATATAGAGGCCATGTACAAAGTTTCACTTCAAAATTCTCAAGAAATCTTGATAAAATCCCAAACCCTAGTTTTGGTTAACACCTTAGGAGACTGATGAATCATCTCCAAAATTTCAAATCCTCTGGGAATCTTGACCAATTTCTTGTACAAAGACTTTTCAAATACCAATGAGATGTTGTAGCTTCCAAATCAAGACTTGTACATTGATCAATAGCCTTGATCAAGCAAAACCCTAATTTTGACTGGTGAATCAAAAGAGTGATTCCTCTTATAATCAATCTCAAACTTCAATCCTCCGATGATCTAAAGAGATGGATAAAATATCTTGAGATATGCAATAACTTTTGAGCTTGAAAGATCCAAAGGTTTAGATAATAAGGTTCTACTTGAGCAACTTGTCAATGCAATCAACCTTCAAAGCTTGAGTAAGACTTGATAACCAAAGTATTTTGATCCCATCACAATGTATGAATGCAATGCAATATGATATTCATGATGAAACATAAGCCTAAATCAAGAGGGTAAATTTTGGGGTGCAACAACTGCCCCTATTCAAATATATTCAACATGATAAGTGAGAAAAGTGATAACTTTTGAGCGTTCAGAGTTGAAGATGATTGAATACAAAAGAACCCGAAAATTTACACTCTTGAAGAAGAAAGAAAAAGAAGAAGAAAACCCCCAAGACATGCGTTAGAATGAAGCTGTAACGCAGGTTGAAACAGAACGAAAACAAAAGAAGAGTATATGCAACTAAACTTCCGGACAAATGTGCCAGGGCAAAACTGGGCTTAAAAAAAAGGTGAGATAAAACTCAAATCAAAGAGTATAGGCGAAACTAAGCTCTGGAAAAGAAAATGTACGTGGGTGAGGAGAAGAAACTCTGAGCTCGACCCAAAGCAAAGTGGCTAGAGTGCGTGATTCTATGAGCACTTACTAATCTCAACTAAGATAGACAGTATGAAGGAACTGAAAGAATTCCGGAAATAAGGAACAAAAGCGAGACGGAACTCGACTCAATAACCAGTTAGACGAAACTAAACTAGATGAGTACCAGGACGAAACTGGATTTCACGCATGGGTAACGAGGCGAAACATGACCCAAAGCAAGAGTGATGAGAGCACATGTTTCTCAGAGCACCTGCTGGTCTCAAATCAATGGATAAACAGTGATGAAAACTGATAGAAGAATCCAAGGAACCAAAGAGACATATTTCAATCCAGGGACGGAGTGCGAACACTGCACTCGGTAAATGAACACCGTCAAAGGTTCCAAGGTATGAAAGCAAAAACGAGATGAAACTCAACTCAATAACTAGTTAGGCGAAACTAACTAAATGAGTACCAGGGCGAAACTGGATTTCATGCGCAAGGTGAGGAGACGAAACTCTGAGCTCAACCCAAAGCAAGGAGATTAGAGCGTACACCTAAAAACCTGCTGAAAGCGAATATCAGGACAAAACTGGTATTCGAAAGGTGCACCAATAGACCTTGGAATGAACCAGAGAGGGTAGTGAAGACTAAACCCGAGAAGACCACGCCAGGGCGAAACTGAAATACAGTCAAGAGTAAACACTCAAATAAACAAATGATTGACACCAAAAGGATATTGGTATGGGGGGGAAACTGAGACAATGAGGACGAAGACCTCGCTGGGGATTTAATCCAAAGTATTAGCAAATTCACTGGGGACAACAGAAACAATAATGGCTTATGTTCCGATGTATGTTTGAATTCTTTCTATATAGCGCAATGCTCCATATAATGGAAATGCTACGCGTTTTGGTAGATGTAATGTAATGATGCATGTTTAAAAGTTTCACTGGGGAATGGCCAATTGAGAAGCCAAAAACCAAGAAGTCAGAATCTGACGTGACTTGAAAAAATAAATTGCAAAATCCAAAGGAGAGGAGAAAATATGGGGAACCACTAGAGAGAGAACCTCGAAGAGATGAAGCTTCGCGGGGAATAACAACCGAGCAACTAGTAGAAACGATCCACAAACATTGAGAGGAGTTGAAAAAATAAATTGCAAACTCCTAGATAAGATCGGATCAACACTGTAGCTTCTGGAGAGGGACGCCATCTGAAGATTAGACATTGAGGGAGAAGATCAGGGCAAGACTGTAATCTCTGGAAAAGACAGCGCGCGACCGTGTTGGGGATGACACCAAGACAACAAACCCGATGTGAGGGGTGAAAACCTTTGCTGGGGGAACAAAGCTCTGCTGAGGAAACGAGACTTCACCGGGGAGACAGAACTCTGTTGAAGATTTTTGTTGGAGAGATCTTTCTTTTGGAATGCAATCACTGGATGGATCATGCAGATAGTCACACAGTACCGACCTTACTGGGGATAAGGAAAGATCTTAACATATGGATTCCCCAATCAACAGACTGGCTAGGAAATGAGAGGTCATGGCGAGGGATCTCTGTTGGAAACTCCGTTGGGGATATGCGACATCCTCAAATCCGGAGTCTCAGAATGAAGCCTTTAAAAGAAGATTCCTAGGGCAACAAAACTTCGCTGCGGAAACGAAACTTCACGGGATAGGTAAAGTCCTATTCATACACGGGCTCTGTCTAACAGAAGAAAAACCAAATATTTCCTTCCTGGTAATCATTAAGCTCTTTACAGGTGTTCAACGTGTAAACTCTTTTTTTTGATGTCAAACAAATGTTTTGCATGTAGAAAAATGTTTATTTTGGGAATGACAGGTCTGATGCGACGGTTATTTAAGCCTTAAAGTTGAAAACCTTAACAAAGTGTCGCATCTCTGTTGTGAATGAATCACTGCCTAGAGTGCAAAAATTTCAAAACTTTTCTTCCCCCCCTTTTTAAAAAAAAAAGTCAAGATGCGGGTGATAAGATGCCAACATGAATATGCAACACATATTTGGGAGTTTAGGAAACATTATCCTATTGTAGTATGCTTTCGAGTTAAACCCTTGTTTCAGTTAGGACTTTTAGAGGTTGTAACGTGGCCTGGTTCGAGGTTTTTTAGAAATTTTTTTTTCAAGGCTCAAGTTATTGGGTTCCCACCCACTTCGTGATATTCTCCTGTCCTAAGTTCAGTTGACTTATCACAAGCATTCATCTTTCAAAAGGATTTATAATGGTAGAGTGATCACGACAAATTCTTCAACATGATTGTCACTTAACTTCTGCTGCCTTTGTTTTTGATATTATTGTTCCTCTTCTTTTGATGAAAATTTTATTGGATAATCTTTTTCGGCCTTTTAGGCTCTTCTTTTCCCTAGATTTTGCCTGGACAAAATCTTTCGAATTTTAATTTTGGGAGTCCAGTGGGACGCCCTAACTTTTACCTAAGCGACTTGTTTTCAAGTTTCGACTTAGCGGGGTTTTTTGTTTCTTTCTTATTCATGCTTTCCACGTCGAACAAGTCAATATGACTTTAGGTCTTTGAACTTTTCCTTTCTTTCTCTTTTTTTTTTGAAGAAAACAAATGCCTCATTCCTTGGTCGGCGAGGGATAGCCATTATTGTATCGATTCGATCTCGACCTCAGGATTTTTGTGAGGAAATGAACATCGTGGTTTAGACATTTTTCCTGATGCGAAAGATAAAATATGGTGATCCTCAGATGGGACATTACTTCTAAAATTTGAATGCTTAGTCAAATTAACTGAACATCTACCCTGCCACTGGTTAAAAAAATAAGGTTTTTTTTTAACAGAAAAGAAACTCCTACTTCGAAGGCTCAGAGGGGTTAACGAGGGTCTAACTCCCTTATATCTCCAGTGTTTGGGGGTTGAAACAATGCATGTACATCGTCAACGGGATTCTACTCAAAAGCATACCACTACAGTCATTGTTTTTTAGCTAAACTCCTTCCTCCAAACTCTTGGCTAAGCAAAAGAATTGGCACAGTTGGTATCAAAATGCTTGAAAAATCGATTAAAGAGTGATACTGGATGGATTAAGTAAAATGAAACAATTTCTTCAAGGCAAAAAAAAATTCAACGCATCAAGACTGACATTCGGCCATAAACAAAATCCTATATGCAGACAATGCTAAAACAATCAATCAAGATAACACATGAAAGTGCGGAAAAGCAACGTAATAAAATTCATTATGAGGAAGAAATATCTCGAACTAGGTTTGCCGATCTCGCTGACCTGCCGTAATCTTGATATTACCCTGACCCATGACCTTTACCAATAGCACGGAGTTGTGAAACAAAAATGGCAAGGCATCCACCAGTTAAGTGAATGAGAATCCTATCAATCATAGGACCAAACACGCCCCTTGCACAGTAGTAGTTGTATTTGTTATCCGTATTTCAAGAGATCAACCAACCATGACTTAGATTACCATTTCTGTGTAAGGCCCACGAAGTTTATATGCACATGCTTATCAAAATATTGGACGTTTTTGCAAACAAAATAGTAAAAAGGGAGAAAAGAAATGTATGCGTGTACTTGAAAGAAGATATTCTATTGATTTTGAGAAATCAGCCTGTGAAAAAGGCATTTACATTTGGAAGCAAGTAATTACAAAATCAAAGCAAATAAGTGTTTACAAATGGCAATGTGAATGTGAATATCCATCAAGTCCCGACTCTACTATGACTCTTATGACTCTTACGCTTTCATCTTCCTACTTTCAGACAGATCATTCTTGGATTAGCTTCGAGCTTATGCCAGGTGGCGGAACGAAGGAAAGAAACAAAGGATCTCATGACGAGCGTAGTTACTTGCTTTAAGTCCCTAACTTTTGCCTGAATCACCCTTTCGGGTTTTCGATTCACCAGGACACCCTCTTTTTGCCTAAACCGCCCTTTCGGGTTTTCAGTTTAACGGTTTTTTTTTTAGTTTTTTTTTGCAAAGTATTTTTTAACTACGTCAGCATTCACAGGGAGAGGGAAGTACTCTCCATCCGTAGTCGTGAGCATCATCGCTCCTCCAGAGAAAATTTTTCTGACCACGAAAGGACCTTCATAAGTTGGAACCCGCTTGCCCCTGGGATCTCCCTGGGGGAGAATTATCCTTTTTAGCACAAGGTCACCTGGCTTGTAACACTGAGGTCGTACCCTCTTATCAAAAGCTTTCCTCATCCTTTGTTGATATACCTGACCATGACATACAACCGTCAACCTCTTCTCGTCAATAAGTTCCAACTGATCCAGCCGATTCTGTACCCATTCACTTTCATCCAGCTCAACATCCCTCATGATCCTAAGAGAAGGAATCTCGACTTCTACCGACAATACTACTTCCATGCCGTAAACCAATGAAAATGGGGTTGCCCCAGTCGAAGTACGCATAGTGGTGCGATAACCATGCAAAGCGAAAGACAGCATCTCATGCCAATCTTTATAGGTTACCACCATCTTCTGTACGATCTTCTTAATATTCTTATTGGCCGCTTCGACAACACCGTTCATCTTTGGTCGGTATGGGGAAGAGTTATGATGCTTGATTTTGAAGGACTCACAAAGCTCCTTCATCATTTTGTTGTTCAAATTAGACCCATTATCGGTAATGATCTTTTCATGCACTCCGTAGCGATAGATAATATTGTGCTTAATGAACCGAGTTACCACCTGCTTGGTGACATTGACATAGGATGCAGCTTCGACCCATTTTCTAAAATAATCAATGACAACCAGAATAAAATGGTGCCCGTTGGATGCAGTTGGTTCAATTTTGCTGATCATATCAATTCTCCACATCGCAAATGGCCAAGGGGAAGTCAAGACATTCAAAGGTACTGGCGGCACATGCACCTTATCAGCATAGATTTGACATTTGTGGCAAACCCGTGCATGATTATAACAGTCAGTCTCTATGGTGGACCAATAATAACCTGCTCGCAAAATATTTTTAGCCATGGTATGCCCACTGGAATGGGTCCCGTAATCACCTTCATGTATCTCCTTAATGATTCTAGCTGCTTCTTTCTTGTCAACACATCTGAGCAGTAAACCGTCATGATGCCTCCTATACAACACACCACCACTGAGAAAGAACTTGGCTGAAAATCTTCTCAAGAACTTCTTGTCTGTGACGGATGCCTCTTCAGGGTACTCTTGTGTTTCAAGATATTGTTTAACATCATAAAACTAAGGATTACCATCTGATTCCAAACTAGCTTCAAAACAGAAAGCTGGCTCACTCAAACTTCTGATGGTAATGGAAGGTGCCTCATTAGCCCACTTAACCTTGAATATGGAGGACAAAGTTGCAAGTGCATCAGCTAGATTGTTTTCTTCTCTGAGAATGTGTTCAAACATGATCTCTTCGAAGTACGGAATCAACTTTATAACATGCTCATGATAGGGAATTAGGTTCTGATGGCGAGTCTCCCAATCTCCATTAATCTGGCTGATAACAAGATTGGAATCCCCGTAAACTTTCAAAAATTTGATGCGCAGGTTGATCGCCGCTTCAATGCCATAAATGCAAGCCTCATATTCGACCATGTTGTTAGTGCAACCGAAACAAATACGAGCCGTGAAAGGAATGTGGTACCCCTCAGGGGAAGTGATAATAGCTCAGACACCGTTGCCCATGGCATTGGAGGCACCATCAAAAACAAGCGTCCAACGTGATACCGGCTCGGGTCCTTCGTCTGGGTCTGGCATGTTACAATCCCGAATATACACAATTTCCTCATCTAGAAAATCAAACTTCATCGGTTCATAATCGTTCATGGGCTGATGAGCAAGTTGGTCAACCAGTACACTACCCTTAATTACTTTTTGAGTAGTGTATTGGATATCATATTCCGTGAGTATCATCTGCCAACGAGCTACCCTTCTTGTAAGAGCTGGCTTCTCAAAAATGTACTTGGTTGGATCCATTTTGGATATCAAGTAGGTGGTGTGAGTTAACATGTACTGCCTCAAACGTTTGGCGGCCCAGGAAGGCGCACAACAAGTCTTTTCCAGCAATGAGTACCTCGACTCGCATTCCGTAAACTTCTTACTCAAGTAGTAAATAGCCTGCTCTTTCTTCCCTGTCTCGTCGTGCTGACCGAGGACACAACCTATTGAGCTCTCCAACACAGTTAGATACATGATTATTGGCCTTCCTTCCACTGGCGGAATGAGTATCGGAGGTTCCTGCAAATACTCCTTTATTTTGTCAAAGGCCTTCTGACAATCCTCGTTCCATTTCACTGTCTGACTTTTCTTCAACAACTTGAACAAAGGTTCACAGGTGGCTGTGAGATGAGAAATAAATCTAGAAATGTAGTTTAACCTTCCCAAGAAACCACATACTTCCTTCTCTGTCCTTGGTTCAGGAATTTCCTGTATCGCTTTTACCTTGGCCGGGTCCACCTCGATACCTTTTTCACTTACAATAAAACCCAACAGCTTTCTAGATCTTACCCCAAAGGTGCACTTATTCGGATTCAACCTCAGTAAGAACTGCCTCAGTCTCTCGAACAACTTTTCCAAATGAACAAGATGTTCCTCTTCCATGTCAAACTTAGCAATCATATCGTCCACATAAACCTCAATATCTTTGTGAATCAAATCATGAAAGAGAGTGACCATGGCGCGCTGATATGTTGCTCCGACATTTTTCAAACCAAACGACATCACTTTATAGCAGAAAGTTCCCCAAGGCGTGATAAATGTTGTCTTCTCCATATCCTTCGGAGCCATCTTAATTTGATTGTAACCCGAAAAACCATCCATGAATGAAAACACTTTGGAATGAGCAGTATTATCAACCAATACATCAATATGCGGAAGAGGGAAGTCATCTTTAGGACCGACCCTGTTCAAATACCTATAATCCATGCACATCTTGACCTTACCATCCTTCTTGGGCACATGCACAATATTTGAAATCCATGGCAGATAACTGATGACCTTTAAGAAATTTGCGTCCAACTGCTTCTGGACCTCCTCCTTGATCTTCTTGGACATCTCAGGATGAGTTCTTCGGAGATTTTGCTTGACAGGGGAACAACCTTCTTTGAACGGTAATCGATGCAGCACTATATCTGTATCCAACCCCGAAATATCCTCATAAGACCAAGCGAAGATATGAGAATACTCATGGAGTAGCTTAATCAATCTGACCTTTATACTTTCTTCGAGATCTGCCCCTATCTTGACTTCTCTCCTTACCTCTTCTGTGCCAATATTCACCACCTCAATCGAATCCTGATTCGGTTGGATAACCTTCTCCTCTTGTTTTAACAATCTTGCTAATTCCTCAAAAAGATCACAATCCTCATATGCTTCTTCTTCAGCTTGATAAATAGGAGTATCAAAGTCATAATGAGCCATAGCAGAGTCGTTATCAATATAATCGGTGGTGGAAGTGCATCTGCATGAACGACATTTTGGCCTCTTTTAGTGACAGTGTGTGAAAAGAGAAACATTGCCATTCAAATAAAAAAAGAAATGGAGCAAAATTTTGAATGCAAAAACGTCATTTATTTCATGATAAACTTTTGTAAAATAAACATGGGGGCCCAACACAAATGATCCCCCACGCCTTGGGTAGAGCGTAGGAATTATGATATGATAATAAAAGAAAACAAGAAAATTACTCCTCAGCGCTTGAAACTTGGATAACATCCACAAAAGTCCAATTGTTGAGTGTCTGGCCTGGAATACTCGGACGACTCCAATCTTCGATATTGTAGCCATCAACCCTATCGTCGCCAACTACATTGACGTGTCCTTCTTGAGCAGCACAAGGACGGGAAAACTTCACAGGAGTAGATAAACTAGATGCTCTGGGAGTTGTTCTCTGCTGACCTGGGCTAAAACCAAGACCAATTTATTAAATTTTGGGGTAACATCCAGCACCTGACCCCAACCTTCAGGATTACCATTTTCCACCACAGCTCTCGCATCCTTGAGAGAAGACATAACAGTTTCAGGATTCCTTTTCTGCTCTGGAGGAGGAAAATTGACAGCATGAATTGTCTCAAATGCCTGAAATGGAGTCTCATGTATCTCGCCTTCAACTTCAACATAGCGGAATGATGTAAAATGACTCACGATGTACTCTTCCTCGCCGCACACAATTATCACCTTTCCCTCTGCAGGATACTTGAGTTCTTGATGAAGAGTAGAAGTGACTGCCCCTGCTCTATGAATCCACGGCCGCCCCAACAAACAACAATACACTGGCTGTATATCCATCACAAAAAATGTAGCCGTGAAGGTGCAAGGACCGACCTTGATTGGTAACTCCACCTCCCCAAACACTGACCTTCGAGACCCATCAAACGCCTTCACCATCAAATCACTAGGGCGCAGCTCCAGTCCAGAATAATCAATTTTTGTCAATGCTGACTTAGGCAATACATTCAAAGACGATCATGTATCCCCACCAAAACCCGGGATAAAGTAGTGCCCCTGCACTCCATTTAAATATGCAATGCTTTGTTATGGTCATGCCCTTCCGGAGGAAGATCAAAATCTGTGAAGCCTAGACCATTCCCGGCAGATATGTTAGCACAAACATTCTCAAACTGATTGACTGTTATCTCATGTGAGATGAACGCATTCTTTAACAACTTCATCAAAGCATTACTGTTAGGTTCTGAATAAATAAACAGAGACAAGATAGACATCTTAGAAGGAGTATGGCTCAGATGATGAATTATGCTATAATTACTCTTTCTGATAATTCGCATTAACTCTTCAACCTCATCGGGAACTGAAGAAGCTTCTGGTATCGGAATTGGTTGAGTCACATTGGCTGGCGTAACCCTTGGATTACCAATCATCACCTGTTGTTTTCCTTTTTCTCTTGCAGAAGCATCTGCCTCATCTTGCATATTGGAAGGACCAAATACTCTCCCGCTTCTAGTCATTCGACCCACACCAGAAAAATTATGAACTTCCCCTTCATTATCTTCAGCACGTTCTTCCTCAGACAAATGAGTACTTACCTCCTGCTTCACCCCATGGTAATAAACATCAGCACCGTAATGCCATGGGATGGCCTTCTCACTGGTATACGGCATGGGACCAGGTACTGTAATCATCAAAGGAGGTGCCCTAGATGGGGTAGGAATGCGCACAGGGGTGTAAGGAATAGATACCACAACAACATCTTCTTCGGTAACCTTACGTTAGCTCGGTTTTCTATTGAACCGCAGGGAACCCTTCTTTATCATCAACTGGATACCGACTTTTAAATCATCACAACCCTTCAGTTTCTCTCTACACTTGGCACACTCTGAAGTACAACCCAGGAAAATAGAATTGTCAAGCAAATACCTCTTAACATACCACAACGGAGTAGTTACCTGTTCCACATTCATGATTAAATTCAACACTTCACCATTATCATCAATCATATTAACAACACCCCCTCCATGCTTAGGCATTGGGTTCTGAGTAACATTCGGACCAGTCACTGGAGTAAACTCAATTGCCTTAGCATCCAACAAGTCTTGTATTTTGCACTTCAACGCAAAGCAATTGCCAGTAGAATGACCAACTCTGCCTGAATGGAATTCACATCTTGCGTCAGCATCATAGTTAGGAGGAAGTCTTCCGGGGGGTGGAGGCATATTTCTCAAACCGATCAACTTCAAATCGAGCAAATGGTGGAGTGCTTCGGTAAGAGATACCGACAAGGGATCAAATTTTATCAACTGTCTCTGCTATTGATTATTATACTGATGGGGAGCATCTTACTGTCTTTGTTGTTGAGGCACTATATTCGGTCTCTGCTGCGGAGGAGCATTAACAGGAATAGAAACAACATTGATTTGTTGGTGCTGACGATCCTCTCTTCTTCCTCTATGAGAGTAAACCGCACTTGCGCCGCCTTCCTTTTTCTTAGGGTAAGTGTTGAATGGTTTCTTATTGCCCCCCAATGAGCCACTAGAACCTCCAATATGAATTTTCCCCAATTTCAAACCTACCTCAATTCTTTCACCAGCCATAACCAAGTCTGCAAATCCTGCTGAAGTACTTCCTATCACGTGCTCATAGAATGGCCCTTGCAGGGTAATCATAAACGTATCAATGAGTTCTCTCTCCATGAGTGGAGGTAGAACCCTCGGAGCCAACTCACGCCACCTTTGAGCGTATTCCTTGAAAGATTCTCTTGGTCCTTGTGACAAATTTTGTAACTGAGTGTGATTAGGCGCCATATCCACATTGTACTGATAATGTTTGACAAAAGCCCGAGCAAGATCATTCCAGCAACGAATATGGGTTTTCTCCAACTTCATGTACCACTCCAGGGATGCCCCAGATAGGCTATCCTGGAAAAGTGAATCAAAAGCCCCTGATCCTCAGTATGCACCGACATCTTTCAGAAATAAGCAGTTGTGTGAGTAACAGGACATGATGTTCCGTTGTACTTTTCAAATACAGGAGGCTTGAAATCTGTAGGAACTTTCACCCAAGACACCAACCCGAGATCCTTAGCATCTATACCAAGGGTTCCTTGCCCTTCCACAGCCTTCAAACGTTCTTCCAACAACCAATACTTCCTATCCTCAACCTGAACTTCTGACTCCGAATGCCGAACAGAAAACTGATCTTCATCCTGATCAAAGTCATAATCCTGCTCCTGATAGCCCCTTATACCACCCTAATTATCTCTTTTGTTCCCCATAAGACGAGGTCCCGGAGACGGGGGAAACTGCCCTACATTGCGCACAAAAGGGTTTCCGAGCATCCCGTGAAAATTTCCAACAAGCTGGTCTTGCACATCCCCCAATCCTACAGAAATGTCCTGATAGAGCCCTTGATTTCCACCATCCCCTGGATAGCGGCACTGGTTGTTGACAATGGCAGCCAGTTCCTCCTGTCGGCAATTCACATTGGTGATAACCTCCATGAACTGGGTCATTTGAGTAGCCATTTGGGCCCTTATTTCAGCGAGTTCAGCTTGAACTTGTTCCATCTGTCTTGGCAAATTGTTTCTGGTGGAATACCGATGAGTAGTCGTCTTGAATTCTGAATAAGAAAAGCAGAAGAATAAGAATACTGTCTTGAGATAACCTGTAATGTTATGAAATGCATGATGTGCATGATATGTTTGTCATTTTCCGATATTCAAGAGTCCTTTTATTCATCAATCACGGCGCGCAACCAATAACCAAGCATACAATCAAAGGAAAAAAAGGACAAAAAGACAAACACTTCAATTATTTACAAATAAAATAAACGATGTTCGAGTGACTTCAGACCTTTAAGAGTGTAACGATAAACAACAAAATACGTGTTTCAAAGTAAACTTAACAAAAAATGAATAATAAAAACAAACAACGGTCCCTTCCAACAATCCTGGGGGTGACCAAATACACCAAAGGTAAGTAACAAAACTAAATCTCCGGAACAAGACACACTTCAAGGTGTTGAAAATACTCTTCAAGCCTGGCTTTCTCCTTCAAAAGTTCTGATGCGACTACTTTACTTTCTTGAAACCGACCATTTGCGACACGCCTCTTGGCTAACTCCTCCTCAAGCTGAGCATCCTTGTCTTTGAGTTGTTTCTCCAAGTTTTGAATCTTTTTCCTGTAACTATTCTCAGATGCCTGAAGCTTCTGGAACTCTTGCTGGGTCTTACTCAACTCTTCTTCCATTTCAACATGAGACCTCTTCCTAAAACTGGTTGCATCAGAAGTTCCCTCTTGAGCTTCTTTGAGTTTGCGAGCTAAGTCGGCCCTTTCTTGATCTACCCAATAAAGTTTCATCCCTGCCTCACGGTCTTTTGCACGAAGTTGAATGTTATCAACATGAACCTGGGTGAACACCTCGATAGGCACCGTGTTACTCAGAACAGTAGGAGGTTGCTCACATATAGGAGCCGACCTTGCAAATGGTAACCGTAAAATCTTAACCCTGTCTCTAATCCATTCCATGTAAGGAACTCTAGAAATAGGAACCTTCTTGCCCAAAGTAGTTCTATCCTTCTTGTGAATTCCCTTCCAAGCACTTGTCACTCTTTTCAACATCACAGGATCACTTCCTCTAACAAAATACACTGATTCAGACACCTCCTCAACCTTTGGCGGTCCATCCATTGCATATCCCAATTGACGATAAGCAAGCACATGATTATAGTTGATACACCCCTTAGTTCCTATGAGGGGAACATTAGGGAAATCTCCGCAGCTAGTGATAATACTTCGTACTTCCCCCATGTCATAATTCCACCGGATATCAAATGAAGTAAGGTTGACAAGTCTTGATGACCATCGGAGAGAATGTCTGGTATCCATGAAAGGGCCACTTACCGGTAGGTGCAACTTAAACCATTGATACAACATTGAATGACATAAACTTACATTACCTCCTTTTCCATGCCTGAAATGAATGGTGTAAAGAGTATCTGCCAAGAGTGTCGATACCAGGTCCTTATTTCTAAAAACACAAATAGCCGTCAAATCCACAAAATTTCTCTTATGAGGGAAGAGGACGATCCCGTATATAATGAGAGAAAACAGAGAGCTGAAGTCACTCAATTCCCTTTCTTTTCCCAGTCTTCAACTTTCTTCACTAAGAAATCCAAATAAAACCTTGTAGTATCCTCACTTGATTTCCAATTGTCTTTCACCTCTTTCCAATTCAAATGAAGAATTTCTGTAATAACTTCGAACTTCAGCTTCTCCGGCACTTGGACAAAAGGAACTTCATCGGACAACTTGATATTAAGTAGGTACGCATACTCTTATAGTGTGGGAACCAGTTGATAATCTTGAAAATTAAAACACCATAATTCCTTGTCATAGAACTGGAATAGGGCGATCAAAGCCATTGGGTCAACTGGAGTGTTAAGGATTAGTAACAAATTGCCATAATTTTTGTTGAAATTATTTAGAACATCACTCTTCAGATAAGAACTCAACCTCTTCAATTCGGACACATCAATAGTAGGAATCTGATAAGCGAATGTATGCATGTTGGGCTCTTTAACACGAACTGAATCAAACTCATCTGACGGGAGGCCAGCCATTTCTGATGGAAAGAAGACTCTCGAATGTCCCTGGAAGATGACATGCGCATGCTAGTTATTTTTTATACATCATTTTTTAGAAATAAATATGCTATGATGCAACATGACAGGATCAAAGTTCCATACTGGATAATGGCTGGACCATTACAGAACAACACCACTCAAGATCAAAATAAAAATCCCAAAGCTTCAAAACTATCATGGGAACCCGAGTCACCTTCGCAACACAAAGTCACCAACAGTACCTGTACCTGTAAGAAAAGTTTTCCCGCCCCTCTCACGGGTGTATTCTAGGTCAAGGTAAGGTTAAAAGCTAAATCAGAGTACAAGAGTCCGACTGTCGGTATCATCATACGATAACACCTATCCGAACTGCCTCTGAAGTCATGGGTCTCATGGTCAGGTCTACAAAGCATCCGCCTTATAGCTGCCATGGCCACTCTATTCCTAGTTCATATGGAATTCACTCATAGCCTGGGTATGAGGCCTTTTACCTCATGGAACAACCCACCCACCAAGAAATCCAGAATCCAAACAGTCCAGCCAAATCCAGTATGCAGAAAGTAAAGCGCACATAGGATGCAATGCAAACAAATAAATATGCAAAGCGGTAAAATAAACACCCAAAAGGAAAAAAAACAAGATCTAGGATCGACTCTGGGATGGACCAGCAAGAGGTCAATCTGTCCCCAGTGAAGTCGCCAGCTGAAACGACCTGGACAAACCGTCATCTTGTAATGAAATATCAATGAAGTCGCCACCGAACATCTTTTATCCCGCCAAAAGGGAAAGGTAAACATCGAGAAAACCTGAAAAGGGAGAAATTACGGTCTTTCAACCGAGAGATCGGGTAAGGGAGTATGTTACGCGAGGGGAAGGTATTAGCACCCCACACGCCCGTAGTACTCTACGATATCCACTCTTATTATCTAATCTAATGGGCGTGGTCAAAACCTATGTCTATGGCTTAAAGCTAAAAAGGGAATGCATGCGAGAAAAGAAAAAAATGTAGGGAAAATAAAATTTGTGCTTGGTTGGGCCCTACCCCAATGCTTACATATCCCTTTTAAGGAATCAGAGCAGCCGTAGTTCGGCTCATATATTCTGGTTGGTTTGTGTTTTTTAGTTAAGACAACAAAACAGTCAAGATGGAAAAACATCAAATAAAACAACAAACAAATGAGATGGTAAAACATCGACAAAATCATAACAAATAACATGTCAAAGATGGCGAAATACCAAATGATAAAACATCACACCTAACAAATGACATCGAGAGTCAAAGTAGGATAACAAACATGTGCAATGGCGAAACATCGGCTTCAAACAAATGTGCGATGGCGAAACATCGGCTACAAGATAATAAGGTATCATGGCATAGATGGTGAAACATCAAATGATACATCAACACACCTAACAATGATATTGAGAATCAAAGTAGGATAACAAACATGTGCGATGGCGAAACATCGGCTTCAAACAAGTATGCGATGGCGAAACATCGGTTAAAAGATAACAAGGTATCATGGCAAAGATGGCGAAACATCAATAAACCGGATGACAAAACATCACACCTAACAATGATATTGAGAATCAAAGTAGGACAACAAGCATGTGCGATGGCGAAACATCAGCTTCAAACAAATGTGCAATGGCGAAACATCGACTATAACATAACAAGATATCATGGCAAATATGGCGAAACATCAATAAATCGGATGACAAAACATCACACCTAAAAATGATATTGAGAATCAAAGTAGGATAACAAACATTTGTGATGGCGAAACATCGACTTCAAACAAATGTGCGATGGCGAAACATCGGCTATAAGATAACAAGATATCATGCCAAAGATAGCGAAACATCAATAAACCAGGTTTAAAAACAAAGCCAAGAGGCGCACAAACAAATAAGATTGATTTATATCTTTTACCTTGAAGAAGGGTTTGAGTTTATTAGAGATGTTTTAGGATTTTCCAAGAAAACAATTTTTGTTTTAAGATGCAAAATGCAAAGGAAGAAAAAAAACAACTAAGGGAAACTATCCTAGCACTATCCCTAGTGTTATCATACAATGATTGACCCTAAGGTTGAGGATAAAGGAAATTCCTACCCTATGCTAGCATACATGGATTCTTACCTTAATGAACATGTCAAAGGAAGCTTAACAAAACTATACTATAGGGAACATGCAATGAGAGCAAAGTCGTGATCTCAATTTCTAAGTTGAGTGACTCATCGATCAACAATTAAAAAAAACAATAAATATCCTATAGGGAACATGTACTGAGAGCGAAGTCGTGATCTTAATTTCTAAATTGAGTGAATCATCGATCAACAATTAAAGAAAAATATCCTATGGGGAACATGCATTGAGAGCGAAGTCGTGATCTCAATTTCTAAATTGAGTGACTCATCGACCAATAGTTAATGGAACAAACACAAACACAACACACGTATCAAACAAAACAGAGGGCCTCCTGACATATATCAGCAACAGAGGTCCCATCATGCAACATAGAACTATACAAAATGAAAATAGAAGAAAGGAAATAGTTCAATACCAAACGGATAACTATCCGTAGCAACTGAGCAAGAATAAAAGAAACCCAAAGAACTTCAAGCAAGCTGGCATCAGCAGACAAATCAAGTCAGAAATTACGCCATCAGGATGTAAGTATTGAGATTTTCAGATATGAACAGATCCCGTGGGCAATGTATAGAATTCATAATCACATACATATATCCTGCATAGACTATCAAATGTGCCAAGCACAAGAGTAGTACCGATATAATAAATTGTGTTCCACAAATAAAGTTAAACACAGTAGCCTCGAGTCAAAAATGGAAAACTTTTCTCAGAGTACCTCGCGCATTCAACAACCAAGTTAGTATTCCCATAAATAGAATGATGACTCACATAAGGGATGGATGATGACACCATAATGAAGTGAGAAAACATGATAGCAACTATCAAAACATTAGATATGATAAACAAAAAGAAACAGGCATATGCACAATTTGGTCAAAAGTTAGAGGAATGTTGCTCCTTTCTATCACCATATTGAATTGACAATTGAATATCAATCAAGGATCATGGGAGCTTGAGAAGAATGTAATCAAAGACCATGAAGGTCAGTAGCAACCACAATTCAATTATACTCAAATACTTCATCACAACTCACAAGCATAATAGGAGAGGAATCTCACACAATGCATCAAAGACTCAGATTTCAAGCTAACCATTGAAGAAAGTCAAACAAGGACAAAATTAGAGAGTTTGTAACAATCAAAGATTTAAAGTAAAGCTTCCAAAACATGACTAGGACATGACCAAAAGGTTAAAGTGTTGATTCTATAACATTCTACACAAGTGCATTCAAAATGCCTCAAAAATTCAATAAGGATAAAAGAAAGAAACCAAACTCTATTCATGATTAGAACTAACTTAAGTAATATGGATCAATTACTCTCAAGTCCTCATGAGACTATCATTTAATTATCATTTCCCTTCATATTATCATTGGCCATTTAATGACCTCAAACTCAAATTGAAAGCTCAAGTTTCAAAGTAAAAATCAACAAGAAAGCAAAAAGTCATAAAACATGCATCAAAAGGTTCAATCATTCAAACATGGGGCATTAAGTGAAATGACTTGAGTTTATATGGATAAACAGAACCAACATGATCGTTAGGTGCCCAATTATAGGCCTCGCTCAAGTTCATTAGCCATCAAGCAAATTGAAACAAGATATGCAACATTAATTGGGTACCTTAACTTCAAAAATACATCAAAAAAAGAAAAGGGCTTCCATAATTCAAACAAAAAATTTCTTAGCATCCTTGAGATGTATATGAGTCAGAAAACATGTTTTAAGTTCATGGATGGATGAGGAAAGGGTCAATTAAACTTCAAACATCAAAGACTAGTTGGCAAAAACCACCAAACTAGACAAGTTTTCCAAATATTTTGTGGAAAATACCAAACCTTATCAATTAATTCAAGAAAAATCTTTTTAAGGACCTCCATCCATCTATGAACCTTAAACAAGAACCAAATTCAATTGAAACTCAAGGCTAGTTGCTTTTTGGAATCAAAAGAATCAAGGGAATTAGCAAAACCCTAATTATTTAGAAAATGAACTCAATTATTGATTAATCAAATTCCAATTCTAAACAAATCAAACTAAAATCATAAAAAAATAAAGAAAACTCTAAAGATCAGAGAACTTATTTTTTAAAATTTTTAGAATTAAAGAAAAGTCAAAAATAAAATCAAAACCTAAAACTTTAAACAATTAAACAAAAATTCACATCTCAAAATAAAATTCCAATCAAAAGTTAGAAAAATATCCAACCAAAATTATATTCAAATATTAGAATTATAAACCTAGCCAAAAGTCATAAAAAGGTCAAAACAAAATTATATTCAGACACTATGATTAAAAACAAACTTATATGATTTTTTTGAGGATTTTTGAATTAAAGAAAATATTAAAACAAAAATTATGAAGCAAACATTTCAAATAAACTTCTCAAATTAAATTTTTAATCAAAAATAGAAAAAAATGCTAAACCAAAATCAGAATAAATTTATAAATTATCTTATGAGTCAAAGATAATTTTTGTGGAATTTTTAGATCAAAAGAGCTGTTAAAATAAAAATAATCATTGAACAAATAATTAATTAAACTTATGAAATTTTAAACCAATCAAAACATTTTAAAAAATTACAAAAAAAATATGACAAATACTAGAAATTATTATTAGACCATGGTAATTTTTTCATGATTTTTGAAGATGTTTTGATCACAAATATAAAATCAGAAGAAAATCAATTAAAATCAAATAATATGAAATGCATTAAAACTTCAAATAAACCAATCAGAGCGCGCCACCTCACTTTGTCTTCAACCTTCAGCATAGGGCAAAACGCGTGCAGAAATAAATTCAACACCTCATGTTCTGATCCTTCATTCTATCTCAACTCTCAACCAAAATTCATCAAATTAAGCGCAAATCAAAGCTAAGATATCATACTATACTATGCAATTTGAATCAATCTCAGAGATCAAACATGGATCAAGAAATCAAGTCTACAAAACTGAAAAAACTCACTGTAAACATCAAAACCAGGAACACAATTTCATCCATTCTGCTTGAATCAAATCTCAAATATACATCAATCCTAGTGATTGGCCAGATAGCAACTCAATGGACATGATCTACATCATCAATTCAAACTGAAACACATAAATCAAAGTTCAAGAAAACTCACATGGATGTGAAAACTGGAATCTCGATTCCTTAACTCCAGAAGCAATCCAATGGTGCAAGCTTGATCTCCTTACTTCACTGAAGCTGAACCACCAAGAATTTTGAAGAATGATCCAAGGAGAAGAGAGATTTGAAGCAATTTGCAAAGATACTTGAAAATTTTCAGATTTGGAATGTAGCGATTATGAGCCTCTAACCTTCAAACCGAGCCTTGGTTCTTATTATATAGCACGAGAGGAAGAGGATAGAAGTGGTATTTGGTCCTCAAAGCCGTTGGAGGGCAAGTTTGGTAGTTTATGCAAAAAGTGAGATTGCACATGGAGCCTGCGTTTCACTCGTGCAAGCTTTCATTTTCTTTGCATTTTATGATTCAAATGAGGTCAGAAAATAATGCTCAAAGTTCCAGGTCATGACTACTTGAAATGAGAGAATGTTGATGAATTTGCAAAATCGGGCAAGTTTGTGATTTTTTCAATCAAACAAGTACAATACCAAATGAGGCACGAAATGGTGAGTGTAATGGGCCTCAGCATGTTACAAATTAGTTATGGGCTTGATTAGAAACAAAAGGAACGACTGAAACTCGAGTTCTCAAGAAATTGCATTTTGCTTGCTTGGTCAAAATTCAATAAAATGCCTCAAAATTCCAAAGCTCATAACTTGCTCATATTTTTGAATTTGGACACAAATGAATACAATTTGGAAAGGTATTGAAACGATCTACAATCCCTTGGTTTTGAGTTTTTGCAATTGAATCAATTAAGGCCCTCAAAAGTTTACATGAAATTCACTAATTTTGGAAAATGACCTATAATTTTTACTTGAGGCATGAACTTCCAAAGACCATAACTCTTGACTCTTTGTCAATTTGGACATGAGACCAAAAGGAGATGAAAGATAACCCTCTTATATTTCCAAGCATATTTCATTTGCATGTTTTTGATCAAACGTGAATAAAATATGAATTTTTGAAGTTAAGTCCTTATTTTCCAAAATTAGAAACTTTTAGGGTTTCTTCATGAACAAGTTTCAACCCAAACCTCAATCTTTTTGATCCAATGATCAAAATGGACTCGAAATATGAAAATTACACCCTTGAATTGATGGTTGACCAAAAGTTCACTTGGTCAACGTTGACTTTGAGTGATTTTGACCAAAATGACCATTTTGCTCCTTTGAATCAATTGATCCACTTCCCTTCAAAATTGATGATCAAGACTTCAAAGATATGATCTTCCAAATATATATAGGCCATGTACAAAGTTTCACTTCAAAATTCTCAAGAAATCTTGATAAAATCCCAAACCCTAGTTTTGGTTAACACCTTAGGAGACTGATGAATCATCTCCAAAATTTCAAATCCTCTGGGCATCTTGACCAATTTCTTTTACAAAGACTTTTCAAATACCAATGAGATGTTGTAGCTTCTAAATCAAGACTTGTACATTGATCAATAGCCTTGATCAAGCAAAACCCTAATTTTGACTGGTGAATCAAAAGAGTGATTCCTCTTATAATCAATCTCAAACTTCAATCCTCCGATGATCCAAAGAGATGGATAAAATATCTTGAGATATGCAATAACTTTTGAGCTTGAAAGATCCAAAGGTTTAGGTAATAAGGTTCTACTTGAGCAACTTGTCAATGCAATCAACCTTCAAAGCTTGAGGAAAACTTGATAACCAATGTATTTTGATCCCATCACAATGTATGAATGCAATGCAATATGATATTCATGATGAAACATAAGCCTAAATCAAGAGGGTAAATTTTGGGATGCAACAATATGCTTATCCAAGGAATTATGTTCAACTACGAGGATGGTGTTTAAGGGTGTCGTCAAAGGCTCGTACGAGCTTAGGGCATGGTAAACAAGTTTGATAGCAAGACTTTGGGGCATAAGAATTCCATTCCTATGGAGCCTTATCTCAAATGGGTACGAGCTCGTACCCAAAACCTTCTGATGCCGTATACGGCCATCTTGCCAGTAATTGTGGAGCCTATTGCCGAAGGAGATGTTCCTTATACAGTTCTCTATCCTGACATGCCCGCTGATCTTGAAGAGTTGCAGAGGTCCTGGATTCAGTTAAAGAAAGAACGGGATACCTTTAGAGGTCAATTCTACAGCATCAAGAAGAAAGTATTAGAGCTCACGAAGCAACTTCACGAAGAAAAAAGTCGTAATGACTATCTTGACACGAAGAGGAAGCGCCCATGGGAAACTTGATCCCTAGATTTTAAGAATTTTTAATTTTCAATTGTAAGCCTAAAAGGCAGTTGTAATTTGAATTCTAATAATAAAATCTTTGTTTCATTTTGGTTCGCAAATTTAAATTTCTCGAAAGTCCTTGAAAACATCGCATAAACATGTCATGCATATTATTACATAAGCAGGTATTTCAAGATAGGTTTCTTATCTTTTCATTATTTATTTCAGCAAAAAGAAATGGCTCTTGAACAAACAGTTAAGGATCTTCAGGCACATAATGCTCAATTTCAAAAAATGTTCCTGGCTCTGGCTAAGGGACAAGAATATCTGAAAGTTCTCATAGTCAAAGAGAAGACAAAGAAGGCAAAGAAACCAGTCGACATCTTGAATATGGGAAGAAGATTTAGAGGACCAGCCAAACGAGCTCTAGAATTTTCAACTCCATCAAATGAGGGGGATGATCAAGAAGAGGACAATAAGAAGACAAAAGAACAAGACAACAACCCAGGGACTGATGAAGAGGAAGTAGATTATGCTGAAGAACAATATCCTCATGCTGATGACAAATATAAACTACTGGAGGATCGTCTCAATGCTATGGAGATTCAGAGGGTACCTGGTCTGGATTTTGAAGACTTAGGACTGGTCTCAGGGGTGGTCATCCCACAGAAATTCAAATTCCTACATTTGCAAAGTATGACAGTGTTTCCTATCCCAAGCTTCATTTAAGGTCTTATGTCAAGAAGATCTAACCCCACACAACTGACAGGAATTATGGGTTCATTTCTTCCAGGAGAGTTTGTCAGGGACACAGTTGGAATGGTTCTATAAGCTGGAAGGAATTAATGTTTGCAATTGGGAAGATCTGGCCGCTACTTTTTACAAGCAGTGCCAATACAATGTTGACCTCTCTCCAACCCGTACACAACTTCAAAGCATGTCTATGGGTTCTAGTGAAAGTTTCAAAGATTATGCCCAAAAGTAGAGAGATTTTGCAGGAAGATTCCAACATCCTCTTCTGATAGAGAGCATGTAGATATGTTCTTGGGTGCTTTATCAGTCCCATTTTTCAACCATCTGATTGGAAGCTCTTAAGCCGGATTCACTGAGCTGATATTGATGGGAGAACAAGTGGAAGCTGGCATCAGAAGTTGCAAAGTTACATGGGTTGTATCTTCGAGTGTTGTAAAGAAGCCTTTCAGTGGGAAGAAGGAAGTTAGTGCTGCATATGGCCAGAGAAATCATGGTAAAGCTGAATGTCGTCCGGCGGTAGGGGTTGTAATGATCTCCAACCCTAGATCAACTCAACGACAAAATAATCAGCACATGCATGATGCATCTAGAAGACAACTCACCAGACTCAACATGCCCTTATCACATGTATTACAACATCTATTGAAGGCTAGCTTGGTCACTCTGAGGGAGCCTCATCAAAATCCAAACATTACATCTCCCCGTTATAATCCAAATGCTCGGTATGCCTACCACTCTAACAGTCCAGGGCATGATACAAATGATTGTTGGGCTCTGAAGAATAAAGTTCAGGATCTTATTGAGGCAAAGGAGATTGAATTTGACCCTCCTGAAACCCCCCAATATGATAACTGCACTAATGCCCAAGCATAACCAGGGTATTAATGTTGTTGATAATGACCTATTTGTTTCTTCTATTGATGAACTGGCTACTCCTCTTCCAGTTGTTAAGAAGAATCTCTTACGATCCGGTTTATTTCCGAGTTGTGGTGAAGGTTGCCACCCGTGTGCGTCTCTGCCCAATGGTTGTTTGTTGTTGAAGATAGGCGTTCAGCGTCTAATTGATGACCGAGAGATCCTCTTTGAGAATACTACCTCTACAAGAAGTCTGTGTAAAGATGTGACAATTATTACCATTTCTTCCAATCCTCCCAGGGCCTCCTCTAAAGGTCCTGTCAGGATTACATCCACTCTAAGGTTGCTCCTTTAATTATTACCTCTTCTGGGCCAATACCATATTCCTCTGACAAGGCCGTTCCTTGGAACTATGGGGCTGACATCTACTACCATGGCGTCAAGCAAGACCTATTGGCTATCAAAAATGAAGTTGTCGAAGATACTGATCCTAACATCGACAACATAGTTGGGACCAGTAAAATTACCAAAAGCAGAAGGATTTTCTCTCCTGAAATCTCTCCAAAGACTGTTGCCACTCCTTTAGTTATTCCTGCTAATACTCCTGTTGCTACTCCTACTGTTACTCCTGTTGTTATTCCTGCTACTGAGTCAGTTGAGACTCAGAGCAAAGAAGTACTGGTTGAGCCTGCCTTGACGGAGGCACCTAAAGAAGCCATTCCTGAAGCCTCTAAAAAAGAAATGGAGGAAATTTTGAAAATTATACGGAAAAGTGATTATAATGTCGTGGAACAATTGGGGCAGACCCCCTCAAAGATTTCAACGCTAGCCTTGTTGTTATGCTCCGAAGCCCATGCTAAGGCTTTGGTGAAGTTATTGAAGTCTGCTCATGTGCCGTAAGAGACTTTTCTCGACTAATTTGAGAACTGTGTTGCTAGTCTAATTGTTGACAATGGACTCGGTTTCTCCGATGCTGATTTGACGTCCAGAGGAAGAAAGCATAATGATGCCCTGCATGTCTCTATTAAGTGCAGGGGCACTACCTTGGATCTTGTTCTAGTGGATACGAGTTCATCACTAAATGTTTTACCCAAGGGGGCTTTAGACAGATTGGACTATGAAGGACTTACGTTGAAGCCCAGCAATATTGTGGTGAGGGATTTTGATGGCTCCAAGAGAATGGTACACGGGGAGGTGGACATTCCTATTAAAGTTTGTTCCAAGACTTTCGATTCTACTTTTTATGTGATGGACATTCGCCCATCTTACTCTTGCTTATTGGGATGCCCTTGGATTTATGGGGCAGGCGTTGTCACTTTCACTTTGCATCAAATGCTGAAATATCTAATTAATGGAAAGATCGTCACAGTCTGTGGCGAAGAAGAGTATACAGTGAGCCATTTGAACTCTTTCAAATATGTTGAGATGGACGACGAGTTCATTGAGACCTCCTGCCAGAATTTTGAAGAGGTTCCTCAAATGATTGTTGTTACCAAAGCTGCCTCCGCTGTTCTAAAGATTACCAGACCTCCACTGAAGATGGCTTCACTAAAAGATGCTAGGGCTGTAGTTGAAGAAGGTGGGTGTACTATTTAGGGATAACTCCCTAACATCCCCTACAATTCTGACAAATTTGGTTTGGGTTTCACTTCAGGAGCTCAAAAAGTTATTTGTCGTGCTCGCAATGGAGGACCACCACTACGCATCAGCATTCATGGGGTCAATGCTATAGAAGACGCTGTCAGTGACTGTGACCTGGACAATTGGATTTTCCCTACTACCAGCGGTGGACTCAATAATTGAACGGATAAAGACTTTGTGCCTATTTCATTTATCCAGGAGTAATTGTTTTTCTGTTTTTTTGAGGATATGTAATTTTTGAACAGTATAAACTCTAAAGCCTTGTGTCTTACCCGAGGCACAACGGTCTATTTGTGAGGGTTATCACACTTCTTTTTCATATGTCATTAATAAATCATTGGACATTTTGCATACAAATTTTACGCTCTCTGTCTTTCTTTTTACTTTATTTTTGTCAAAATAACTATGCTCTCTTACACACACCCATATATCAAATTGCAGATCCACATCCACCCTGGATCCCATTGATAACAATTCTTCTATTGCCAGTTATGACTTTGAAAATACGATCTACCAAGCCGAGGACGAAGGTGAGGAAGATTGTGAAGTACTATGAGAACTTGCTAGACTATTACAACAAAAGGAAAGAGAAATACAAGCTCATGAAGAGACGGTTGAGACAGTAAACTTGGGTACTGAGGAGAATAAAAAGGAAGTCAAGGTAGGTGCCAACTTGGAAAATGGTGTTAAAGAACGGTTAATTCAGATGTTGCATGATTACATTGAGATCTTTTCCTGGTCATACAAAGACATGCTGGGGATGAACACTAATATTGTGGTTCATCATCTGCCAACAAAAGAAGACTGCCCTCCAGTGAAACAAAAGGTTCATCGCATGCGTCCTGATATGTCAGAAAAGGTCAAGGCTGAAGTCATGAAACAATTTAATGTCGGATTCTTAGTTGTTACTTCTTATCCACAATGGGTTTCAAACGTGGTACCGGTACCTAAGAAGGACGGTAAGGTGCATATGTATGTGGATTACAAAGATTTGAATAGGGCAAGCCCCAAGGATGACTTTCCGCTTCCCCACATTGATGTTCTGGTTGACAACATCGTAAAACATAAGATGGCACCTGAAGACATGGAGAAATTAAATTTCGTCACACAGTGGGGCACTTTCTGTTACAAAGTTATGCCATTTGGGTTGAAGAATGTCGGGGCAACCTATCAGCGTGCTATGGTAGCCTTGTTTCATGATATGATCCATCACAAGATAGAGGTCTACGTCAATAATATGATAGCCAGGTTGTGATACGGTGGGAGAACTGACTTGATTGTTTTGCGTTTTATCGCAAATGTTGCGGTTAACAAGAGTCGCCACCGACTTTTCTTTTATCCAAAAGGAAAGGTGAAAAAGAACGAGAAAGACCTTTGAGAATGTTTCTTGAGTTCGGGGGGCAGATTATGAAAAGGGAAGGTATTAGCACCCTTTTCATCCATGGTTTTCCATGGGCTCTTAGTTACTTGCTAGATCACTTGCTTTTGTTTGAAATTGTGCTTTGTGTGGTTTTTGAAAGTGTTTTGTAAAAGAGGACATTGTTTAGGCAATCTTTATAATGATTCTCGTTCGTAAGAATGTATACAAAGATGTTGATCTTTTTGAAAATGTTTTCAATTTTGTAAGATGTTTTGAAATGTGTAGGTGTTGGTTTTGAAAATAGCAAGGATGTTTTGTTTTGAAATGGAGCAAGTAACTAAAAGCAATCTACCTACTCAAATATATTTCTTGTTCATTTTCTTTTCCTTAGACATTGTTGTCTTACCATTGATTTGGTAAGCAACCCTATCTTTGGATGTAAACGGGACAGGCGTAGGTCATCGTATTAGTCATGATTAGCAATGTTGCAAGGTATCTTAGCATTTTTGAGGGATTAAGATCATTTTGTAAGGCAACTTTGAATAGCTTCATCGAGGATCTATGATCTCGTATTTGTTTGTTTTTGCTAAGACGCCTTACATGCGTAATATGGCCATTTTGTATAAGGCAACCAAGTGGAGTAACCCTAAGGGTGTTTTGTGTGCAAGTGTGTCATTTTCATGCTTGATTTTGTCTTGGATTAGGGTTTTCTATTTGATTGGTTTTATCTTGCCATATAAACCCTAGTTACTAGTATGTTATGTAAAAGTGATAAATTGTGAAATTTAAAGTTACTACGCTATTACAACACTTGTGGGAGGGGGGTATACAATTTATGAATGGGGATTGAAATAATATAAACCTAATTAAGCTATTACAACCAAATTGAATATGTACAAATATTGGAATAAAAATATACAAGATTAATTAAATATGCAAAGATATGTAAATGCAAAGAAGATTTTTGTTTGGTTTTTTATGTGAAATTTTTTTTAACCTAAACCTAATAAAAAAATCAAGATTAACTTAAATCAATTAAGAAAAGAAATTATTTAAGAAAAGATTTTGGAATAAACCCTAACTCTATTTGATTAAAAGAAAATAAGTTTTTTTTAAGAAAAAGTAAGTATTTTTGTATTTTTTGTCTTGAAAATAATATATGGCATTATGAGGTATTTTGGTCCTTTTATATTAAAATAAATATTTAATGGGTATAAAGAAAAAATAAATATTAAACTAGTTATAATTTAATTTACAAGTTTATTTAATAAAAAATAGATAATATATAACTAAATAAAAATATTTTATGTGAGAAAAATAAAATAAAACAAGTCAAAATATAAATCTATCATTTTCATATTTTTTGTGATTTTTAATATTAAGAAAAATATATTTAATAAAATAAAATGAAAGTAAAATAAATAAATAAAATTATGTTGGGCCAGGGGTATCATAAGCAAATAGGATGTGAATGATAGAAAAAAAATCACAAGGCCCAAGAACAAGAAGCCCAGCGCTGCAAAGGGACATAAAAATGGAAAAATATGAAAAAATTGCAAAAGGCAGCGCGTTGAGGCTCAAACCCATGACCTCTAGCATTTACACGTGCTGCCTTACCACTGGGGTGGCTGTACATCCGTTTATATAAACACAAACATAAATATATATATATATATATATATATATATATATATATATATATATATATATATATATATATATATATATATATATATATATATATATATATATATATATATATAAATATTAGAAAATGCCCCCTGAAGGCAACTTCATCTTCAACCTTGAGCCATGGCCGGATCACCTGTATCTTCTTCATTTCTCCATAAAAATGGAATGTTCAAACATGAAAGTTATGGTGTTTCTTCTCACGAGTTCAACCATATAATTTATGTAAACTAAAAGTCAAAGATCAAAGCTAATTTTACTTTCCCTAATTTGAAACCTAATTTTTACAGAAATTTCAAATCCAAAATTCTCTATACACAGTTAATATAAATGAAAACTATGAACATAGTTAGCTTTAGGGCAAGGATATCTACATTTTGCTTTCACAAATCAGGACCAAATGATGCTTGTATGAAGAGATAGAAGTTTGAGTTTTTACCTCTTGCAGCTGAGATCGTGAATGGAGTTTGAGCAAGTTTTGAGAAGGCCTAAGGATCTATTTAGCTTGCCTGGACCTCCCTGAGTGTATTCCAATCCTTACTTTACCCTGAAAGTCTCTGAATCTCTCTACCCAAGTCAACCTGCAAGCTTGATATTTGAAAATGGTGGATGGTGGAGGAGGAGTTACAATGAGAGAGCAGGGGTCTGGATCAATTAGATATGAGGTATATTAAGTGTTTAGGTGGTTAAAACTCAAAACGCACGAGTGGTTTTGGAGATGGCTGTGCAAGGTTCAAAAATGTCAAGCAATGGCAGATTCTGAGTTGCAAAGTGTTTGGGAGTGTTTTGTAGTCTTAGCATTTGTGTGTCAACTTGCAAATAATATCTCTACTTATAAGCAAAAGGTCTTAAGTCTTGTAACAACTCAGATTTCAAAAACTCACATGTTTGCTTGGTTTCTTGTTTGTGAAGCAAAGCTAGCAAGTATGGTTCCAAGGTGTAGTACCAAGCTTGTAGGGGAGCTGAGTCCTTTAAACATGCTTGTTATGATTTAGTGGAGTGTGTTTGTGTAGAAAAAACAAGTGCAAGGCTCAATGCAAGCTGACTTTGCATAAAGCTTGCTTTTCCAAAATGGCAATGTTGCCTTTCTCCCAAAAATGGAATTAATCTTGTACAATGCATTCAATGCTTGGCTTAAAGCTTCCAACAACTGTGAAAACATTTAATTATGGAGTGAGAAACAAGTTTGAGGCTTGAAAATAAAAGATTATGCAGCCTAGGCTTGGATTTGAATTTTTGTTCATCATGAAATGGCTTGAAATCAAAGTGATAAATCACCAACTTCATCTCTTCAATTCTCCCTACTCAAGAATGATCTTAAGGAGTTCTTGGACATTTTGGAAAGCTTGCAATGTTATCTACAACTCATATTTGAATTGCTTTTGGAAATTCCCTTTGGAACTATGTGAAAAATTGCCATGAAGTTAGGTAAAAAATCTGCCAAACTAGGGCAAAATTTCACTAAGTTATTTTAGTTCATGAGCATGTATTCACAAAATTATATCTTGAGATCCAAGAATTTTAAGGAGAAATTATGTGTAGCAAAGTTTTATATTTCATGGAGATCTACAACTTTCATGTTGGAAATTTCCTTTGAATCATCTTGCATCAAGGTGAAAATTTGGCTCAAAGTTGAGGAAAAAAAAGAAATTTTCTATACTTAGAAAAATTTCTAAGTTAAGAAATTTCAACTTTTCAAAAATAAATCTTAAATACTTGATTTCTTGATGAACAAGTTTCACATTTTGACATGTTTTGATGAATTATGATCTTTGGCATTTGATTTTGACCAAAAAGTCAAAGTTTGACTTTTCAGTATACAATTGACTTTTGATTAGTTGACTGAAAAATTCATCTGTCAATTCAATGGAATTGTAATGTTTTGAATCATGATATTAGGTTAAAATGATACAATTGAACTCTTGAAATCATGCTCCAAACCAATTGATCATTTGCTAGGTCAAAAATCAGAAATTGCCCCTTCCTAGTCAAAACCCTAATTTTAACCATTTTGCCCTTTTGATGATTTAATCAAATTTCTTGAGGAATTATGGTCCAAACTTGATCAAATGATACATATGAGTCTAATATGTTGATATGGATCAAAATTTATGAAGTTTGACTATAAATTGGCCATGGTTGACTTTTCCCCCAATGCAACTGATTTTTTGGTCAACTATTCAATTGACTGGTCAAAAGTGTGATTCAAGACTTGAAACTTGACATGAGTAATCTTAGGGGTCCATAATTATTCTTTAAAGTCATATGAAGCATTGATAGTCCAAAAATCCCTGTGCAAACTCAAACCCTAATTTTGGTCATCAGTGCATGAGGAGGTGTCTTGAGCTGGTCAATCCCTAATCCAGTCCTGAGTCAAAGAGATCTTGTGAGAAAAATCTTGATAAGTGAGTGGGAAAATTTTGGGGTACAACAGCTGCCCCTGTTCAATCTTCTTAAACCTGAAGAGTTAGACTGGCGAGATTTTCCATTCGTGACTCGAAGGTGGAAGATGATTGGACACTAGAGTGCCCAGAAATTTACACTCGGTGATGCGATGATTGAAGGAATGGGCTTAAAGATGCCATTTGGATAGGTGATAGAAAGCTGTAGGAGATGGGCTTAAAGATGCCATCCATAAGTGATTTGTTGAATTATAATTTGTAAGCTGGAAGATTGAGTATCAGAATGGCGTCTGCATCTGAAGCGTGTCTGAACTGTATCTGTGAGTTGATTCTGAATGAGTTATCAGAATGGCATCCGTGTATGGAGCGTATCCAAATGGTGTTGGAAAATCGAATCTGAATGAGTACCAGAATGGCGTTTGTGTCTGGAGCGTATATGTACTGTATTTGAAAGTTGACTTTGAATGAGTATCAGAATGGCGTTCGTGTCTAGAGCGTATCTAATTTGTATAAAAGGTTGGAATTTGAATGAGTATAAGGATGGCATCCGTGTCTGGAGCATATCTGAACTGTATCAAAAGGTTGATTCTGAATGAGCATCAGGATGGCATCTGTATCTGGAGCGTATCTGAACTGTATCTGAAAGTTGAATTTGAATAAGTACTAGAATGGCGTCCGTGTCTGGAGCGTATCTGACCAGAATGGCGTCCATGTCTGGAGCGTATCTGAACTGTATCAAAAGCTTGAAATCTGAATGAGTATCAGGATGGCATCCGTGTCTGGAGCGTATCTGAACTGTTATCTGAAATCTTTGAACATTGGTAAAGGTAGCTTTTAATCTTATCTTGAAAAGGGTAAAAGGTTAGCTAAAAATGCAAAGTCATGTTGTATGATATAATGCATTTGCTTTGTCAATGTTTATGATATATGGATGCAATGTATGCGCATGTGCTAATTTGCTGCATTGTAGTTGGATTGGGGAAAACAAATCCCTGGCTGTCGTTGAGGATATGTAAGTCTTTACGTCTTTGAAGTCGAAGTATTGACGAATTTCTGTCAAGAGAAATAAACTTTGTTGTAAGGGCAATGCCATGTACTTCTTGTAAAATCCTATTGGGGAATCCTGAGAAATTTGACGACTTCTCCCGGGGATCAACAATTTGAAGCTTTATTCCGCTGGGGATTTAAACGACGTACTGCAGGGGATTACTTATGGAATAGTCTAGAGATATTTCCCTATCCTTTCAACCTATCAGTAATTTCCTATTTTCATTTTGTTTATTTGTAAATAGTAATTATGTTCAAATGCATATGTTCAAAAATGAATCATCGGACATTTTCGTAAACAAAACACAAGTGTAAAGAAAAGACAAATAGTTTTTGCACTTTCAAAGGGATATCTTTGTATTGACTTTGAGTAAGTGTTTTTGTACAAGGGGATAAACATTCTAGTTAGAGAATGTTGTCATAAAAAAAAGAAAAATTTTGATACAAAGAAAAGATAACTATGTGTAAAAACTCCAGTGGGGTTCCCGTTCTGCTATAGCCTTCGTATCTCTGAGCATCTTGTCTATTTGTTGCCTCACCTGAAGATGATTGAATTGATCAGAACCTCTGAGTTTGTAAGTGCAAGCCAAAAATTTTCCATGAAGTGATCCAACGGGACATAGTCGTACGCCTTAATTCCCTAACTTTTGCCTGGACCGCCCTTTCGGGTTTTCAGTCCACCGGGAAACCCTTTTTTACCCAAGTCGCCCTTTCGAGTTTTCAACTTGCCGGGTGTACAATTTTTTTTGTTTTATCCCTAATTTTTTCCCGAACATTTTTGGTTCGCCGGGATGCCCTTGTTTTGCCTAGGTATGTCAACCTAACGGGTCTCTTATGCGTAGTATCTTTTGACTATGTCCGCGTTTGCAGGGTGTGGCAGGTCGTTGCCATCCATGGTGGTCAAGATCATCTCCCCACCGGAGAATATGTTTTTGGTTACAAATGTTCCTTCATAGGTAGGAGTCCATTTGCCCCTGGGATCACCTTGTGGCAAGATGATGCGTTTGATCACTAGATCTCCAACTTGATACACTTGGCGCCTGACTTTCTTGTTGAAAGCCTTGATCATCTATTTTTGATACATTTGACCATGGAAAACAGCAATAAGTCTCTTCTCATCAATAAATTTCAGTTGATCAAGTCGAGTCTGGATCCAGTCGTCTTCGTTCAGCCCTGCATCCTTCATAATCCTCAGAGAGGGGATCTGAGCCTCGATAGGCAAGATAACCTCCATGCCGTAAACAAAAGAATAAGGTGTTTCCCTGGTTGATGTGCGAGTCGTGGTACGATATCTGTGGATAGCGAATGGTAACATCTCATGCCAGTATTTGTATGTGGCTGTCATTTTTGTATGATATTTTTAATGTTCTTATTTGCAACTTCGACAACACCATTCATCTTTGGCCGATAGGGAGAAGAATTTTGATGCTGAATCTTGAATTGCTCGCACAATGCGGTAATTATAGTGTTGTTGAGATTTGTACCATTGTTAGTGATGATCCTTTTCGGGATACCGTACCGGTAAATAAGGTTTTGCTTGATGAAACGGGTAACAACATTCTTGGTAACGGAAGCGAAGGAAACTGCCTCAACCCACTTTGTAAAATAGTCAATGGCCACTAGGATGAAGCGGTGTCCGTTGGAGGACGTCGGCTTGATTTCCCCAATCATATCAATCCCCCACATTGCAAAGGGCCACAGAGCTGTCAAGACATTCAGAGGAACCGGGGGTACATGCACTTTGTCAGCATAAATCTGGCATTTATGGCAGGTTCGAGAGTACTGATAGCAATATGCTTCCATGGTAGACCAGTAATAGCCTGTCCGTAGGATTTTCTTCGCCATCGTATGGCCACTGGAATGGGTACCAAAAGTGCCTTCTTGCAATTCAGCCATGATCCTTTCAGCTTCAACCTTATCTACACACCGAAGTAACACAGAGTCATGATCTCATTTATACAGGATGCCGTTACTAAGGAAAAACTTAGCAGAGAATCTCCTTAAGAACTTCTTATCATTGATTGAAGCTCCTTCTGGGTATTCTTGAGCCTCGAGGTACCTCTTAACTTCGTGAAACCAAGGCTGGTCCACTACTTCTTCAGTATTAATCTCGTGACAGTGTGATGGTTCATCCATTCATTCAATGGTGATCTGGGGGGCCTTGTTATCCCAATTAAGTTTAAACATAGATGACATTGTGGCTAGAGCGTCTGCTAGCTGATTTTCCTCTCTCGGGAAATGCTCGAAGGTAATCTTCTCAAAATGTGGTAGTAATGTCAAAACATGTTCTTTGTAAGGGATAAGGTTTGGGTATTTGGTGTCCCATTCCCCTTTGATCTGGATGATAACCAAAGCTAAGTCTCCGAATACATCCAAGGATTTGATCCCCAAGTCTATGGAAGCTTTGAGATCGAAGATGCACGCTTCGTATTCTGCCATGTTGTTTGTACAATTAAAACAAAGTCTGGCTGTAAAGGGAGTATGACACCCTTCTGGAGATATGAGCATAACACCAATACCATTGCCATGTGCGTTGGACGCTCCATCAAAGAATAGGGTCCATCGGGATCCTTGTTCAAGTCCGTCATATGGCCTGAATTCTTCACAGTTGTCTAATGTCATGATGTCTTCATCCGGAAATTCAAATTTCATGGACTGGTAGTCTTCTACAGCTTGGTGAGCAAGGTGATCGGCTAATACACTTCCCTTTATAGATTTCTGGGTAGTATACTGTATGTCATATTATGTCATAATCATCTGCCATCTCGCTATTCTTCCAGAAAGAGCAGGCTTCTCAAAGGTGTACTTTATCGGATCCATTTTAGATATCAAGAAGGTAGTATGAGTCAGCATATATTGTCTTAGCCGGCGAGCAGCCCATGCCAGAGCGCAACAAGTTTTCTCGAGCAGTGAATATCTGGTTTCACAGTCGGTAAACTTTTTGCTCAGGTAGTAAATAGCGTGCTCTTTTCAGCCAGACTCGTCATGCTGCCCCATTACACACCCCATTGAGTTTTCTAAAATAATTAGATACATGATTAATGGTCTTCCCTCGACTGGTGGCATCAACACCGGAGGCTCTTGCAAGTATTCCTTGATTTTTTCAAAAGAAACTTGGCATTCATCATTCCATTTGACTACTTGATCCTTCTTCAATAGTTTGAAGATTGGCTCACAAGTAGCTGTTAGGTGAGAAATGAATCTGGAAATATAGTTCAAACGTCCCAAGAATCATTTGACTTCCTTTTCAGCGCGAGGAGCAGGCATCTCTTGTATTTCTTTAACTTTGGATGGATCGACCCCGATGCCTTTGTTGCTGATGATAAAGCCTAGGAGCTTACCAGACCGTACCCCGAATGTGCACTTGTTTGGATTCAACCTCAGCTTGTACTTCTTCAGTCTCTCAAACGGTTTTTGTAAGTGGTCAAGATGCTCCTCTTCTGTTTGAGATCTGGCTATCATATCATCCACGTAGACCTCTATTTCGTGATGTATCATGTCGTGAAATAGAGCTACCATGGCACGCTGATAGGTTTCCCCAGTATTCTTCAGTCCGAATGGCATCACCTTATAGCAAAAAGTGCCCCACTGTGTGACAAATGTTGTTTTCTCCATGTCCTCAGGCGCCATTTTGATTTGGTTGTAACCTGAGAATCCATCCATGAAGGAAAACACTTTGTGTTGTGTCGTATTGTCAACTAGGATATCAATGTGGGGGAGTGGAAAGTCATCCTTAGGGCTTGCCTTATTCAAATCTCGATAGTCCACACACATTCGCACTTTTTCGTCCTTTTTGGGTACGGGAACAACATTGCTAACTTATTGGGGGTAAGAGGTGACAGCCAAGAATCCAGCGTTGAATTGCTTCATGACCTCTGCTTTAATCTTTTCTGACATTTCAGGCCTCATGCGGCGAAATTTTTGCTTTACTGGCAGACAATCCTCTCTTGTAGGCAGACGATGTACCACCATATCTTCATCAAGTCCTGGCATGTCTTCATATGACCAGGAAAAGACTTCGACATAATCGTGCAACAACCTAATAAGACGCTCTTTGACACTGGGTTCCAGATTGGCACCCACCTTGACTTCTTTTTTGTCCTCTTTAGTACCTAGGTTAATTATATCCACGAGTTCCTCATGAGGCTGAATGGTTCTTTCTTCTTGTTGTAGCAGTCTGGAAAGTTCCCCTGATACTTCACAATCTTCCTCACCTTCATCTTCGGCTTGGTAGATTATATTCTCAGAGTCACGGAAGACCATAGCAGTATTGTTACCCATGGGATCCAGAATGGATGTATACCTGCATTGTGAGTGTGGGTGTGTGTAAGAGTATAGCTATCTTTGAAAGAGAATAAAAATGTAAAAGAAAAACAATGAGCACAAAATTTGGTATGCGAAAACGTCCATGATTCATTGATGTCATATGAAAATGAGATAATAACCCTTACAAATGGACCATTGTGCCTCGGGTAAGACACAAGGTTTTAAGAGTGCAAATTGTTTTGAATATTACAGATCCAACAAAATGTAAAGATAGATTACTGTGGGATGAAAGTGATCGGGACAAAGTCTCTAGCCTCCTAATTGCTAAGCCCTCCATTGACAGTCAGAAAGATCCAATCCTCCAGGTTGCAATCATCTTCACCATTTTCTACCATGTTGACCTCACGATTACTGATCTTCAGGGGTGGTCCTCCAGCATGGGTACAACGTAAAGTCTTTTGAGCACTTGAAGTGAAGCCTAGGCCAAACTTATCAGACTTATATGGGATATCTAGATGTTTCCCCCAGATAGTGCATCCACCTTCTTCCACCACTGCTTTGGCATCCTTCAGAGATGACATACGGAGTGGAGGCCTTGTAATCTTGGGAACAACCTTGGTCACTGCCACCTCTTGAGGGACCTCTTCAAAGTATTGAAATGGAGTTTCAATGAATTCACCATCCAATTCCACATATCTGAAGGAATTGAGATGGATGATCATGTATTCTTCCTCTCCATGAACGGTGATAATCTTCCCTTGAACCGGATATTTCATCATCTGGTGCAATGTAGAGGTAACAGCGTCAGCATTGTAGATCCATGGTCGGCCTAACAGGCAGGAGTATGAAGGGAGGATGTCCATCACATAAAAAGTTGAATTGAAGTTTTAGGTTCCAACCTTTATGGGAATGTCTACCTCCCCATGCACCATCCTCTTCGAGCCGTCAAAAGCCCTTACCACTATGTTGCTTGGCTTTAACGTTAGTCCCTCACAATCAAGTCTATCAAGAGCCTTTTTGGGTAATACATTCAAAGATGAGCCTGTGTCCACCAAAACATGGGCCAGAGTTGTGCCCCTACATTCAACGGAGACATGCAATGCCTCGTTATGCTTCCTTCCCCTCAGCATCAGATAAGCGTCCGAAAAACCTAGGCCATTATCTGCTGTCAAGCTGGCTACGCAGTCTTGGAATTGATCAGTAGACGTCTCTTGAGGTACATGGGATGTTTTTAAGAACTTCACCAAGGCTTTTGCATGCGCCTCGGAACACAGTAGTAATGCCAGCATGGAGATTTTATAGGGAGTTTGCCCCAATTGTTCAACTACATCGTAGTCGCTCTTATTTATAATTTTTAGGATCTCCTCAATTTCTTTCTTGGAAGTCTCAGGGATAGTCATTGATTGAGTCTTCGTCCGGACAGGCTCAACCTGAATACTCTTTCCTCGAGTCTCGGCAGCGGGGGTGTTGGTAGGAATGATAACAGGGGTTGTAATGTCTTCGTCAATAGGAGCACTTGCAGAGATGATTATGGGTATGGGATCAACCTTTGGAGCAGCCACAGGGATAATTACGAGTCTAGAAACTGCTTTTGGGGGAGCAATTTCTGGAGAAAAGATCCTACCACTCCGAGTAATTTTTCTAGTTCCGACAATATTACTGATGTCAGAGTCTTCTTTCTGGGAATTTATTTCTTCGGCGGCCGGCCAGTCTTGCTTGATGCCATGGTAGTAAATGTCCCCTCCGTAATTCCACAACACGGTTTTGTCTGATTCATATGGGACTGGCCCAGGCATTGTGATTATTAAAGGAGTTGCTTTCGGAGCTGATGTAATTCTAACGGGTCTTTTGGTGGAGACCCTGGAAGAATTGGCGGAAATGGTAATGATAGAATCATCTTCGACACAAATAGGTGAAACAGGAGTCTTTTCAAACAAAATATCTTTGTTATCCATCAGGCACTGAACGCCTACTTTCAACAAAGGACAGCTAGTCAGTGAGGATAAATAGAAACGACAATCTTCATCACAACCCGGGAACACGCCAACCTTCAACAAGTTCATTTTAACAGTCAGAAGTGGGGTCATGAGTTCATTAACTGAAGTAACAAACAATCCTTCTTCAATGGAATTGGCATTGTGACCATGTCTGGGCATAAGAGCAGAAATGACATTTGGCTTCTCGGGTGTATCAAACTCAATTTATTTTGCTTCAATGAGGTCTTGTATTTTGTTCTTCAAGGCCCAACAGTTATTAGTATCGTGACCAAGACTTTCAGAGTGATATGCGCAACGGGCATTGGGATTATAATGAGGAGATGTTGTATTGGGGTTTTTCGGAGCTTCTTTCAAGGTTACCAAGTTGGATCTTAGAAGATGCGGTAGTACTTGAGACAAGGTCATGTTAATTCTGGTGAATTTCCTGAATGGCCTTTCCACCCTTGGTTCATTACTTCTTTGTTGATCAGATGCAGGTTTTGGTATCATAACAGCCCCCACCATTGGTCGGCGTTCGGCTCTATCTTGGTTTCTCTGCGGATATACGGTAGCCACCTCTTTCTTTCCGATAAAGGGCTTCCTTACAGCTGTAGAATAGGATGTGTCTTTCTGAATCTTTCCATTCTTTATACCGGCTTCTATCCTCTCTCCGGTCAATATTAGTTCAGTAAATCCTGCAGATGAACTTCTGATTAAATGATTGAATAAGGGACCATATAAGGTGCCTAAGAACATGTCTACCAATTCTCTCTCAGACAGAGGGGGTTGAACTCTTCCAGCCAGATCTCTCCATTTTTGTGAATAGTCCTTGAAACCCTCATTGGAGGCCATGGCCATACTCTGGAGTTGAGTACGGGTAGGCGCCAAATCAACATTGTATTGATATTGCTTGTAGAAAGCTGCAGCAAGATCTTCCCAATTATGAACGTTGGATCTTTCTAGTTGGTAGAACCAGTCAAGTTGAGTTCCAGACAGACTGTCTTGGAAGAAGTGTACCCATAAGTCTTTATCAGCGGTGTGGGGTTGAATTTTCCTCACATATGACCGAAGATTCATTTTAGGGCATGAAACTCCATCATATTTGGAAAATGTAGGTACTTTGAATTTCGGAGGAATCACAATCCCCGACACTAGTCCCAATTCCTCAAAGTCCAAACCTGGCACCTTTTGGATTTCCATCACACTCAATCGCTCTTCGAGATTTCTGTATTTGTCATCAGCTGGAGGATACTGTTTTATAGAGTAGTCTTCTTCTTCCTCTTCTTCTTCTGATTCTGACGGGACAACTGTTTCCTTTCCTTTCCCCTCTCATTCACCAGATGTTGTTGCAAAGTCCAAAGTCCTTCTTGTCTGCCCATGAAATCTTCTTCCCATGTTTAAGACTCCACTTACCTTCTTTGTTTTCTTTTTCCTCTCTTCAGCCAGCAGAGTCTTCAACTCTCTTGCCCCTTGGCTAGGGTTATGAGCAACTATTGAAACTGCGTATTCTGAGCTTGGAGATCTTTCACCGTTTGCTCGAGATCGATCTTACTCTCATAAACAGTAGAGAGATGAGGAGACTTGTTGCGAAGACCTGTTTATGTTATGATGAATGATATATGCATATGCAATGTTTTCAAGGATTTCAAAGATTCTAATTTGTTTTAGACAAAAAAGGAAACACATGTTATATTAATAAGATAAAGTTTGAGTACATCAATTCCCCCTGGGAAAAATAATACAAAAAATCTAAGATAAGAAAGTAGTACGCATCCTCTTAGGTGCAATGTAGGCATTTAGAGTCCGCTCCTCATGAAGTAGCCTAGTGAGTTCCAAAACCTTCTTCTCACTTGCATAGAATTGGGCTTCGAAAGTATATCTCTCTCCTTTGAGTTGTATCCAATCCCTTTGTAAGTCTTTGAGAGATGTGGGCATGTCCGGATGTAGGATAGTGTATGGAACATCTCCCTCTATGACGGGCTCAATGATTACCAGAAGGATGGAGGGGTAAGGCATCATAAGACTCTGAGCGCGAGTTCATACCCATTTGAGGTAAGGCTCAAGAGGGATATAATTATTGTGCCCCAAAGTCTTGCCATCCACCTTATTTAAAATCCTCCAAGCTCGGATATATTTCTAGGGAAGACCTTGATCGTCGTTGTCGTAGTCGAATACCAAACCTTGAATCAGCATCTCGTGCGGGCCATCCCTTTGGGCGTAACCAAACTGTCTTAAAACTAAAAATGGGTTGTAGGTGATTCCTGAAGGGGTAAGAAAACACTTAGAAGGGGGGGGGGGGGTTGAATAAGTGACTCTTTTACTTTTCAAAACAAAGCTCAACAATAATGGAATGACAAGGTTATTTTTATCCTGGTTCGTTTGAACTCAAACTACTCCAGTCCACCTGTCAAGGTGATTTCGCCTTTCTCAACAAGGACTTAATCCACTATAATCAACTGATTTCAAACACAAAAAAACTGTTGTGACTAATGTTGTACCCCAATTTTTGCCCCTAAGATTCCCCTATCGTTTCATGTCAACTTGAGCATGACAAGATCACATTAGGGTTGGTTCTTCTTTTTTTTGTCTCCTATCTTTAAGTTTGCCCTTGAGGAATTTCCAAGCACCTTGGTTGTGTATCTTGTATATGTGTTATTGACTAACCTTTAACCAAAATACAAAAAATATATATATTTGTCTTTGTCCTTGCACAATTGTGTTTTAGGTACCAAGTTGAAGCATCCAACAAATAAGCTCATGCAAAGTTGATTTGATCCTATTGTGGCAAAACATCCAGCATGCATCGACCCATAAAGGTATGCATCGACTCATTTTGTTGTGCATAACTAGCATGTGTCGACACATGCATGTATGTATCGACTCATCCTGTTTGAAAAACTTGCATGTGTCGACACATACGTGTTATGTATCGACTCATGAAGTTTGTGTGGTTCTGTAATGAGTTGAAACAACAGTATGTATCGACACATAGAGGCATGTATCGACACATGTTATGTTATACAACTAGGATGTATCGACACATACCCCACATGTATCGACCCATGATGGCAAAATGCACGTGTTTTATGAAAAAAAGCCAGCAAATTCAAATTGTTATCATTTTTGGCTCCAATTTTTTCTGCATAATTTGAAATTATATCATTAATTCAAATTTGGCTCCAAGAATCAATGACCAAATTACCACTAATCCCAATTCTAAAACTCTAAAAATAGAGACCTCATTTCATTCAAATAGGAAGCTTTTGATAGCCAAAATCATCTTGCTAAAAAATATCTCAATTCTCTCCATTTTACCAAATTCACTCAAAGCTCCATTTTCAAAAAAGGATAGTAAGCTTTGCATTGAAGCTTGCTAATCTTTGAGCTAAACCTCCATCCAAACACTTTTTCTCCATTAATTCTCTACATCCAAGCTTTGGTGATTGATTCTTGTTGTTGAATTGAAGCAAATTCTGAAGTTGTTGGATAATTCTCTAATTCTACCTTTGGTAAGTTGGATCATCATCTTTAATAATGTGATCTCTTGTGGATTTCTGGTTTTGATTCATTGAGCACTGTTTTATAATTCCATTAGTGCTATTTTCTCAAAACTTTTTCTGAAATTTTCATGTTCAATTGGATCCATGATCATAAGGTGTTTGATGAAAAGTTGGAACAAGAATTTGCCAAAAATACCTTTGCTGCCTTATTTTTGGGGCTGTTTTGACTCAAATATTTTTTTCCTGCACACTCTCTTTGATGGATAATTTGGATTGCAATTTTAAATGTTCAATTTGTTTTTAAACTCAATTAACTTTGTGATGTAGATGAAGTTGGATAAATGTTCATCAATTCAAATATACCTAAGAATGAATTATTTAATTCATTTTTGGTGCTTTGGATTAATGATATGTTTAGTGCTTTAATCCATCTAGAGGAGTGGTTGAATTTAAAGATGAAAGAATTTTTAAATGGTAATCCAAGTTAGCTTATCATTCCCTTCCCTCTTCATCTTATCCCTTTCTTTTTTTAATTGTGCTACATGTTAAGGGATGGTGATCTCTATATCATCTATCCAAACATGAAGTACATAGATTGCTATTGACCGGCCTCAAAATAGGTGTGACTTCTACATAAGTCTACTTACGATTGCTTAACATAGCGCTAAATTTTGTCCCGATTCGAATAAATGATCATTCATGGCCCAAACTTATGATTGCAAGCCCAAGTATGTTAATTTGATCTCTTTGATCCAATAACCTTGAGATTCATTGTGTGGAGGCTTTGGTTCTACCAATCCTCTAATGGATCTACAAAACCTTTGGTCAACGCGGATCACTTAAACATCGTTGATCATTACATGTTACTTCTTTTGAGGATTCCAAATGGATGATATACTTGACAAAAAGAAAATGCAACTTATTGTGTGGAGGCTTTGGTTCTACCAATCCTCTAATGAGTTCCAAATGCAAGTTTCAAGATGGTCATCCAACTAACCACTAATTTCTAACAATTAACTTTACTTTATGCTTTTTATTTTTTTATGCTTTATGTACCATTCAATTTGAGCATTTATATTTCATGCCATTTTTATTTTGCTCACTTGAGCATTTACTTTTATGTCATTTTTATTTTGCTCACTTGAGATTTCTTTTTCTTTTAAAGACACCTAATAATCAACATGAACCATAAAAATCTTTAAAATATACTTGGACTATTTGGTTACTATCCTTGGCATTATGGAGCATTGGACTTCTTGGACTTAGGATTAGAGACCTTGGCCTATCTTGGAGACCTTGTGACCTTAATTCATTATTTTGTCTGAAGTTCTTGAGATTTACCTCAAGACATTGGGTTGTTTGTTTGTTTTGTGTGAAGGTTATTGTGATTACATACTTTGCTTTTAATTTGGAATTCACCCGTATACAGCCGTTACTCTGCCCAATTTTTGCGAAGACTTAATGCACTTGAAGTTTGGTTCTCTCAGAAGGTCTAGTATCTTTGCTTGCTTGGTTTCAATCCAAAGAATGTGAATTCTATATTGACTCATAATGTCAAGTATTTCCTTCTTGTTGGTTAGATGGTCTTATCCCTAGCTTTTACCTTATGCTTTAGGATAACCTCTTCTTCTCCTCCTATATTCTTTAATTTCAAAAATCTTATCCCTCCTTTTAAAAACTCCTCTTATTTCTAAACTTGAAACATTTTCATAATAAACTTGGACTTAGGTCCATGCATTTTCAAAACATTTTCATAAATAAATTTCAATCAATTTAATAATACTTTGACATTTTTTTTTGTGAGAAGACTAAAATTTAATCAATCTCATTTCAAACCATTTTTGCCATTTTGGCTTTTATCTTTAAAATTTTCTCAAAAGATTAGACTCTTGTCAATCCTTGTAGTGATGCAAACAATTATACTTCTACAATATGTAGTAAAGAGAAATATTCTCCGCTTGGGTGATTGAGTGAGGCATTGTTGATTTTAAAATCCAAGCCATATCCTCCACTTTAAGATGATGCAAATTCTCTTTTCTCATGATTGTGGATAGTAAGTATGTTTTCCACACGGACAATGACGATGATGTCTTATCTCGTAAAATTAACCAACACACTTGTGTTTCAAATTTTTAAAAGAGGAACTACGTGTACCCTGATCCCCTATTGCATGAAAGGTGGTACGTAGGCACTAAAGGTTCGCAACCGCGGTGGGTGCAAAAATCATAAAAAAATATTTCTTTTCTCACCTCCACCATCCATTTTATACATAACACATTTTCATAGCCAAAATATGCAGATTTTTTCAAAGAGGTTCCTGCGGAGTACCGTAGATGTTTAGGGTGCTAATACCTTCCCTTTGCATAACCAACCCCCTTACCTTGAATCTTTCCCCCTTTTTTGGGTTATTCGCTCTTTTCCAATTCCTTTGGAAACAATAAAGCGCGATGGAGATTTTTATTATGATTTGTATGAAGTCTAGTCAATCCAATGGCTTAGTCTTGAACATTTCTACCGCTACAACTAACAATGCACAAGTAATCTTACAAGTGGCTAACACCACTAAGACTTAAATCTAGTCCTAGTCTGCTTGAGAAATCTGACCAAACTTGGTCTCTCAAGGAACAATTACAAGAGTTTAATCTTTAAAGATAGTGAAATAAAATTTGCTTCTAATCAAGCTATATCACAACTGTGATTTTTCACTTAGAATAAATTGCACAAAGTGTATGAACAAAGAGTTTGTGAGCCCAGAAATTTTCACGTAGTTTCTTGCTTCCTTTTTTTGAAAATTGATTGGTTTTTTTGGCTTGAAATAAATGTCCTTCTATATATAGTAAGAACAAAATGACTGTTGCTGCCTTCAGAAAAGTGGAGAGCATTAAATGCTTGCATGTTTCCTTGCACTATTCCATTTTCCAAGAAACTAGCTTAGACACTTGAGTGCTTGCAACCGTTTTTGCATTAATGAAAAAACGATAACTTGTAAGAACATGTTTCCTACGCTTGACAAGACAAGTTGGTTTTAACGTTTGTTTCAGAACATGCTTCAACGTCTTGATTTCAGAACAAGCTTTACTTCATCTTCTAGGTAGTGCTTTGCTTGCTAAGAACTTGATCAGCGCTTGCTTTCAAGTAATCTTCTGAGCAAGGAAATCTGCTAAATGTTAGAAGATATATTTAAATAAATTGTCTTACCAGAGTCAGCAGATGCGCTTAAAACAAAAGGTTCTTTCATTAAAGACCTTCTTCATAATTTTTTTTGCTTAGAACTTCAGAATGCTTCTTGACAGAACATTATCTAAAATAGTCAAATACGTTCATCAGAGTATAAATAATCTAAAACATAATGTTATCATCAAAACTCTGAGATAGATCAGAACTAATCTTGTTCTAACAATCTCCCCCTTTTTGATGATGACAAAAATTATTCAGATATAGAAATAAAATATGATAAGAGATAAGAATCTCCCCCTGAAATGAATATTTCTATATATAAAATTTCCTGAGATTATTTATCAGAGCAAAAAAAATCTTTTTGGATTTCTTCAGAACTTCTTTATGAAGATATTGTTCAGCTGGAATACTCTTTTAGAGTTAAAGTGATACCTGCAAAAAAAATTCTTTTGCACAAGAAGAAATTTTGTATTTTTTTAGAATGTCTGAGACTTAGTCCCATAACTGTTTAAACAATGATTAGTTCAAAAATACTCATTTTCTCCCCCTTTTTGGCATAATCAAAAAGTGTAAAAAAGAATAGTTGAAGAGCTGAAAAGTTTTCATAAAATAGCAAAAATATCCATAAGTACAAAACAACAAACAAAAAACAAGAAACAGAAAGACACTAGGATTTCTTAGTAACAAGAGCCATCAGAAGATTCTTGATCTCAGAGACATATTCTTCTTGTTTCACCATCCAGTTCTTGATTTCTTGATTTGTTTGGTCTTGCTTATCCAAGCGTTCATGTATGACTTTATTCTCCCTCTTGAGCTCATTCAGAGTGTCCATGATAAGTGAGGTAGGAGCAGAGGATGACGAAGCTTCAATAGAAACAGGCTTAGAAGCAGCAACCGTTGAGTCAGAATACACGAAGGTTGAAAGCAGAGTGCCCAGATCCATTGCAAGAGTTGGCACAGGTTCAGGTTCAGCCTTAACAGAAGGTTGATTCAATAGAACAATATCCAGAGGGTTTGAATCGTCAGAGGCATCTTCAGATTCATCTTCTGATATGTCCATTGTATCAGCTGGTGTATCATCAACCATTAATGAAGACTTCTTATTCCAAATGTCAGCAGCTTCTGTCTTGAAAGCATGCAGATGTTTGGAAAAGTTGTCCAGCACCTGAAAGTGGCATAAGTCCTGTAGCTTCAGTGACTCAACATTAAAAGTTCTTCTGAAGGTTTCCCATAGAAGATCTGTTGCAACTGTGTTCACGCTTCTGGAGCAATCTTCTTTCAGCAGATTTAGCCATGCTTGAACATCTGTCAAAAAATTCTGAAATAATGTATTCACATATGGATGAACAGGTTTTGGGACAACCTTCTTGAAAGTTTTGTTTTTCAAGAATTGTAGAGATTCATAATCCACTACAGTTCTTAAAAATCTAGCAGGTTCAAGATTTTTGGTTGGTTCAGGAGTGGCTGAATGATCAGGTTGGTCAACAAAGTTAGGTGGTGCTGATTGTTCATGAGGTTCAGATGATTCAACAGTTTCAGGTGGTTCAAAAGATTGTTATTCTAGAATATGAGGGGGTGATTTTGGTGTTGTATGTTGTGGTGAAGTAGTTGGAGTGACATCATGTGAAATTATTATTGTATTTTTAGGAGTGGGAATGGGGTTCTGAGGCTGTGGTTGATTCATAGCAAATTTTTTTTCATATGGTAAGTTGAAAGGAGGCTTTATAGTGGCCAGAGGTTCATTTATCCCTGGAATTCTCCAAGATCCAGCATCATACCATCCAGTGGGTCTGGGTGATAGAGGTCTGGGAGGAGGTCTTGAAAAATGTTCACCAGGAATGGGTTGAAAAACAGATGGTTCAGGGGGTTCTGAGTGTGAGGGTTCTGATTGAGAAGGTTCTGATTGGGTGTCAGAGTGTTCATCAGAGTCAAAGTCACTCAAATCTGATAAAACTTGATTTTACTGAGGGTTGTCAGTAAGAGAGTCAGATGGTAAGGTTAGGTCAATATCAACATCTATATCTCCTAAGGTTTGGGAGGGTTCAGCAGATGTAGATACATTGACAGAATCATAAACAATGATAGTTTCAGCAGGTTTACCTGTCTTCTTTTTCTTCTTCTGAGGAGTGGCAGAAGGTCCTTCAACAGCTTTCCTCTTCAAAGATTCCTGGAGAACAACATCTGGAGCAACTTGATTTCTTCCTTGGAGCCAAGCTGGATCAATAGGTGATCCAGTCTCTTTGCAGATTTCAATGTAGTGCAGGATGATTCATGGATGATCTCCTGAGTTGAACAGATGGAAATTAGCAATAGGTATCCTTCTCCTCTTAACAACAGCTGACACATACGGAGTTGGTTCCACCAGCAGCTTGTCGATTATTTTCCTTTTCAGTAAATTCTTCCCAGTCATAGTCTTACCACAAGTAGGTTCTAGCTCCCCTAGAAGATTCGCTTCATCTAGGTGAGCAATCAGACCATTCTCAGTCAGAATGTCTGATATTAATCTACCCATATGAATCCAATTCCTTTTGGATTTGGGGTTTTTCATCCTTTCAGCTTTCCTAGTCTCTTTTACATGGTTCTAGAGATGTTCAAACAGCAAATAAGGCAAATCAATTTTTACATTTGTTCCAAGGCAGAACAATAAGTATTGTTGATCAACGTTAATGTAATCTAGAGAGATGGTGTCCTTCCTATGGTGAATACATCTATGGATAATCCTTGCCCAAATCTTGTATTTATCTTTCAAGTCCCTGACTTTTGTAGATCCTTGGCCATTTGTGAAAATCTCTGAGTAGACCCTTGACATATGTATCCTTCCACTTGGCATAATTGTAACTCCAAGTCCTTTAAACCCTAGCAACTTTCTAATTTGATTTTCTGTAATGGATATTTCCTTGCCCATTACGAAAGAGAGAATAACCTTAGGGGTTGCAATAGCATGTATCCAGAATTCCTTCACCATATTTGGAAACACTGGACCAATGAGACGATCAAAAAAGTTCTCCCAACCTTGAAACTCGACAATAGGGAACAAGTCAAAACCATTTTCTCTTAGATTCTCAAAATCTACCATTAACTCACTTAAAACTTCCAAACTGTCAACAGGAATGAGGGTTGTTCTTTTAGGCACTATGTATTTCTCAGAGTGGGTAGAAGAAGAAGCCATTGAAGTTCTTAGAGATGAGAGATTGAAGAAAAGGGTTTTAGAGAAAAAGTACAGAAACGATTGAGTTTGAAAGAGATGGTAAAGAATGAAAGAGGGTTTTTCAAAAAGAATTTATATGCAACAGTTTCAGAAATAGGTTTAGAAATAAAATTAAAATTTTTTTTAAAGAATTTAAAACGAATCTCATCATTACGTGCATTTAATGATTTTGCTAATAAATAGGGAAAACCTGAGATTATGACTAATCATTAACAGTTACCTAGAACGTCATTAATAGCTTTTGCACGCGTGACCTTTCAGAAATGCACCACGTGTTCATTTTCTGAAGGATGCATGTAACAACTGTTTGTTCTAATGAATTTCTGAACTATACTTAGAAATGAAACGTTAGAACATTTCAGAACTTTTCATATACTTTCTGATGCAACTTCTCTTCTAACTTCTGAAGAGTTGTTAATCAGAGCATTTATTTCAGAATATTCTGAAGTCAAACACAGAAGATAAATATTATTTTATTCAGGACATAATTCCATACAAATATTTTTCAAAATGAAATTAAATCTATCTTCTGAAAGGGGTTTGGTAAAAATGTAAGCCCATTGATGGTCTGTTTTTACAAAAATTAAATTTAGAATTCCCTTCTGAATATAGTCCCTTATAAAATGATATTTAATTTCAATATGTTTGGCTTTAGAATGTAAAATTGGATTCTTAGAAAGACAAATAGCAGAAGTATTGTCACAGATGATATGAATCTTACTTTCATAAAGATTGAAATCTTCTAGTTGACTTGTCATCCAAATCATTTGAGAACTACATCTAGCAGCAGATATATACTCAGCTTCTGTGGTTGAAAGTGCAATTGTTGCTTGCTTCTTTCTGTACCACGAGATAAGATTGTCACCCAGAAACTGACAGCTTCCAGAGGTGCTATTTCTTTCAATTCTATCTCCAACAAAGTCAGCATCACAATAACCTACTAGTCTGTAATCTTGTGATCTTCTGTAACACAAACCCAGATTAGTAGTATCTTTCAGATACCAAAGAATTCTCTTAACAACTATTAAGTAAGATTCTCTAGGATCTGATTGGAATCTAGCACACAAACACACGCTGAATAGTATATCAGGTCTAGATGCAGTCAGATAGAGAAGGGATCCAATCATACCTCTATAGAGCTTCTGATCTACCTTCATACTTACCTCATCTTTTCCCAGAATGCAGGTTGGATGCATAGGTGTCTTAACATCTTTTCTCTATGAAATCTGAAATTTCTTTAGAAGTTCTTTAACATACTTCATCTGATGTATGAAAGTACTTTCTGGAGTCTGGTTGATTTGAATTCCCAGAAAGAACTTCAATTCTCCCATCATGCTCATTTCAAATTCTGCCTGCATGGTCTTAGCAAATTCTTTTCCAAGGGAGATATTAGAGGTTCCAAAAATTATATCTTCAACATAAATTTTACAAATTAAAATATCATTTTTAAATGTCTTTCTGAAAAGAGTTGTGTCCACTTTTCCTCTGGTAAAATCTTTTTCTAAAATAAAATTACTCAGACGATCATACCAAGCTCTGGGAGCTTGTTTTAAACCGTAAAAAGATTTTTTTTTAAATTTAAATACATGTTTTGGATGTTTTGAATCACTAAATCCATGAGGTTGATGAACATAAACTTCTTCTTCAATATAGCCATTTAAAAATGCACTTTTAACATCCATTAGATATAATGAAATGTTATTTTGTACAGCAAAAGAAATTAATAATCTTATAGACTCTAACCTGGAGACTGGGGCAAAGGTTTCATTATAATCAATTCCTTCTTGTTGACTATAACCCTATGCAACCAGTCGTGCTTTATTTCTGATCACTTCTCCTTTCTCGTTCAGTTTGTTTCTGAAAACCCATTTTGTTCCTATAACGTTGAATACTTTGGGTCTTGGAACTAGATTCCATACATCATTTCTGGAGAATTGATTGAGTTCTTCTTGCATTGCTAAGATCCAATCATTATCTTCCAGAGCTTCATCAATGGAAGTTGGCTCAATCAGAGAAACCAAACCAAACAAAGATTCTTCATTGATTCTGAGAGAGGATCTTGTTCTGATCGGATCTTCTTTTCTTCCAATGATTACGTCTTCTTTGTGAGCTGAAGATATTCTAGGAAACCTTTTCTGAGTGGGTTGATCACAGATTCTGAGGTTGTCCAGAGCATTGTCAAGAGGATGATTTGTTGAGTCTTCCTTTTCTTCTGAGTTTTCTTTTGCTTCTGAAGTTTCAGAGTTTGACAGATGATCTTTTGTACCTACAGAAAAATCAATTTGCTTTGGCTGTTGCTGGCCAAGCTTATCATCAAACCTGATTTTGATTGATTCTTCAACAAACAGAGTTTATGTGCTGTATACTCTATAGCCTTTTGAGCGTTCAGAATATCCAAGCAGAAAACACTTTTGTGCTTTAGAATCAAACTTGTTCAGAGTTTCTTTGGTGTTCAGAATAAAACAAGTACATCCAAAAGGATGGAAATAAGAAATGTTGGGCTTTCTATTTTTCCATAATTCATAGGGATTCTTTTCAAGAATAGGTCTTATAGAGATTCTATTCTGAATGTAACACGCTGTGTTTACAGCTTCTGCCCAAAAGTGCTTTGCCATATTAGTTTCATTGATCATGGTTCTGGCCATTTCTTGTAATGTTCTATTCTTTCTTTCTACAACTCCATTTTGCTGGGGAGTTCTAGGACAAGAAAAATTATGAACAATACCATTTTCTTTAAAAAACTTTTCAAAAAAATGATTTTCAAATTCACCACCATGATCACTTCTGACTTTTATGATTTTAAAATCTTTTTCGTTTTGCACTTGAGTACAGAAGTCAATGAACATAGAATGTGACTTATCCTTGTGTTTTAAAAACTTTACCCATGTCCATCTGCTGAAGTCATCAACAATGACCAATCCATACTTCTTGCCTCTGATGGATGCAATTTTAACTGGCCCAAACAGATCAATATGAAGTAACTCTAATGGCTTAGAGGAAGAGACAACGTTTTTGGATTTAAAAGAAGGTTTTGAAAATTTTCCTTTTTGACATGCTTCGCACAGAGCTTCTGAGTTGTACTTCAGATTGGGAAGTCCTCTGACTAAATTTAATTTATTCAATTGAGAGATTTTTCTAAGAATGACGTGTCCCAATCTTCTGTGCCATACCCATTGCTCATTGCTAACAGACAAAAGGCATTTAACATTCTGAGATTTAAGATCTGATAAATCAATTTTGTAAATGTTGTTCTTTCTCTTGCCAGAAAAGAGGATTGATCCATCTTTTTGACTTACAACTTTACAGGAGTTTTGATTGAAGATAATTTCATAACCATTGTCACTTAATTTACTTATGGACAATAGATTATGAGCTAATCCTTCTACTAATAAAACATTAGAGATAGAAGGAAGGTTATTGTTTCCAATGGTTCCAGAACCAATAATCTTCCCTTTCTGATTACCTCCAAACTTCACGTCTCCTCCAGCTTTAAGTTCCAGGCTTTGGAACATAGACCTTTTTCCCGTCATGTGTCGTGAGCACCCAGAGTCTAGGTACCATGACTGGTGTCTCAATTGAGCTGTTAAGGACATCTGCAACAAATATTATTTTATCCTTAGGTACCCATATCTTTTGGGTCCTTTTGGGTTAGAGTGTTTAAAGTTCTGTTTGAACTTTGGGTTAACATAAGAGTTTCCAGAATCTGATATATATTTTATATCATGTGAGTGTCCAAACTTGAATTGTTTATTCAGAGGTTTGTAAGTGAAAGTCATTTTAGAAACAGGTTTGGGTATGTATGTCTCCTTCCCTTTGGGAGGTTCATATCCAATTCCTCTTCTGTTTTTCCCACTAACTCCATAGATTATTGAAGCCATTTTGCTTCTATCTATGCTTTTAGCTAGGAAAGATTGAAAACTATAGTCATATTCTTTCAGAATATCTTTTGAACTAGACACAGATTCTGAACTAGAAGTTTTTTGAACATTTTGAATTTCTTCTTTAAGTTTAAAATTATTTTCTAAGAGTTCAAATTTTTCTGCTTCATATTTCTCAATATCAGATGCAAGACTCTTATTGAGTTTCTTGTATTTGATTTTGAGTTTACTATAGTTTTCCAGAAGTTCTGATAAACTAACAGCAAGTTCATTTCTAGTGAATTCAGAAAATACCTCTCTTGGTTCTGACTCACAGTCTGAGTCATCTGTTGTGGTAGCCATCAGAGCTAGGTTGGCATTTTCATCTTCAGAACCAAATTCATCTTCAGAAGAGTCTGAGTCATCCCGGGTTGTCATCATCCCTTTCTTCTTACCAAACCTTTTCTTTGGTTTTTCTTTTTGAAGTTTTGGATAATCACTTTTGTAGTGACCAGGTTCTTTGCATTCATAACATATGATTTCTCTTATGTTTTTCTTTTTGTGTATAGAAGATTCAGGTTTATCTTCTAACTTCTTGAAGTTTCTGAACTTCTTTTGTCTGTGCTTCCACAAATGATTGATCCTTCTGGAGAGCAAGGATAGTTCGTCTTCTTCTAACGCTGATTCTTCAGAGTTTTCTTCTTCAGCCTGAAAAGCGTTAGTATCAAATTTCTTAATTTATTTAAGGGCTAGAGACTAACCTTTCTTCAGAGGCTCGTGCTCATCAAGTTCTATCTCATGACTTCTGAGAGCGCTGATAAGTTCCTCTAGAGACACGTTGTTCAGATCCTTTAAAACTTTGAAAGCAGTGACCATTGGTGCCCATCTTTTGGGTAAGCTTCTGATGATCTTTTTAACATGATCTGCTTTAGTATATCCCTTGTTCAAAACTTTTAGACCAGCGATCAGAGTTTGAAACCTAGAGAACATTGCTTCTATAGACTCACTTTCTTCAACTTTGAAGGCTTCATACTTCTAAACTAAAGCCAGAGCTTTAGACTCCTTAACTTGAGCGTTTCCTTCATGAGTCATTTTAAGAGACTTAAACATATCATGCGTTGTATCTCTATTAGTGCTTTTTTCATATTCAACTTTAGAGATAGCATTTAGAAAGATATTTCTAGCTCTATGATGATTTTTAAATTCAGCTTTTTATAGTCTATCCATATTTTTCTGTCAACTTTATTTCCTTTTGAGTCAGTAGGATGTGTGTAACCATCCAAAACTATATCCCATAGATCACTATCATGACCTAGAAAGAAACTTTCTAGTCTGTCTTTCCAGTACTCAAAATCTTCTCCATCAAAAACAGGAGGTTTGTTGTAACTATTGTTGTTTTGTTCAGCAGCCATTGTGTTTTCTTCTGGATCTTTTCCTGACACGGTTGAGTGTTATGCTCAGAGTCAAGCTCTGATACCAGTTGAAGGGGTAAGAAAACACTTATAAGGGGGGGGGGGTTGAATAAGTGACTCTTTTACTTTTCAAAACAAAGCTTAACAATAATGGAATGATAAGGTTATTTTTATCCTGGTTCATTTGAACTCAAACTACTCCAGTCCACCCGTCAAGGTGATTTCGCCTTTCTCAACAAGGACTTAATCCACTATAATCAACTGATTACAAACATACAACAACAGTTGTGACTAACAATGCACAAGTAATCTTACAAGTGACTAACACCACTAAGACTTAAATCTAGTCCTAGTCTGCTTGAGAAATCTGACTAAACTTGGTCTCTCAAGGAACAATTACAAGAGTTTAATCTTTACAGATAATGAAATAAAATTTTCTTCTAATCAAGCTATATAACAACTGTGATTTTTCACTTATAATAAATTGCACAAAGTGTATGAACAAAGAGTTTGTGAGCCCATAATTTTTCACGTAGTTTCTTGCTTCCTTTTTTTAAAAATTGATTGGTTTTTTTGGCTTGCAATAAATGTCCTTCTATATATAGTAAGAACAAAATGATCGTTGCTGCCTTCAGAAAAGTGGAGAGCATTAAATGCTTGCGTGTTTGCTTGCACTATTCCATTTTCCAAGAAACTAGCTTAGACACTTGAGTGCTTGCAGCCGTTTTTGCATTAATGAGCAAACGATAACTTGTAAGAACATGTTTCCTACGCTTGACAAGACAAGCTGGTTTTAACGTTTGTTTCAGAACATGCTTCAACGTCTTAATTTCGGAACAAGCTTTACTTCATCTTCTAGGCAGTGCTTTGCTTGCTAAGAACTTGATCAGCGCTTGCTTTCAAGTAATTTTCTGAGCAAGGAAACTTGCTAAATGTTAGAAGATATATTTAAATAAATTATCTTACTAGTGTCAGCAGATGTGCTTAAAACAAAATGTTCTTTCATTAAAGACCTTCTTCATAATTTTTTTTTGCTTAGCACTTCAGAATGCTTCTTGACAGAACATTATCTGAAATAGTCAAATACGTTCATCAGAGTATAAATAATCTAAAACATAATTTATTATTATCATCAAAACTCTGAGATAGATCAGAACTAATCTTGTTCTAACAATTCCTCCCCTAATTCCAAGAAAAGGAACATTAGGGAATTCCCCACAACGATCGACAATGATAACATTCTCTTTGGATCGAGAGCACCAATGAATGTCTGAATGTTTGAGCGTCATCAACCTTTGCGACCACCTTGAACCTTGCTCATTCCTTAATACAGATAGGGGAAGATGAGAAATAAACCATCTTGAGAAGAGAGGAGTGCAACATATAAGAACACCTCTTTTCCTCATTGTGCGAGTGTGAAAAGAGTGTAGGATATCCCTTAGCAATGTAGGCATCGGGTTGCGGGATATGAAGATTTTGACGGCGTTCACATCTATGAGTTGGTCAAGATTTTTAAAAAAAACCATATCATAGATGAGGAGAGCTACAATTTATTCAAAGGCTTGCAAGTCTAAGGAATTCCAACAGCTTTGGGCTTTCTCAAACATGAACTTTGCTAAGAAACCTTTGACACCGCTCCTTGTTTCCCAATAGGTTGTGACATCAGATGAGTGCAAGTGTAGAGCTTGAGCAATCTCTTCTAGCTTTAGATCTCTTTTCGTACCGTTGAAAGGTAGTTAATTGAGAATGGGAATCCTCAAGAGTTGGGAGAATTCTTCCAAAGTAGGCACAAGTTGATAGTCGGGAAATGTGAAGCAATGGTGCAAAGGATCAAAGAACTGAAAGAGCCCCTTCATCATGTCTTCATCTGTGTTAGAGGTGACCAAGTTGAGTAGACGACCATGTCTCTCGGTGAATGAAGAGTTTTCAGGAATTCTTGAAACTAGCTCCTTAAGTTGTGGAGGGATTCTCACAAGGTTGAATTCAATAGTTTTCCTGTAAAGTGAATCCACACCCTACAAAACAAGAACAAAGATGAATCCCAAAATCCTTGAAATGGTTAGTGGATGTATATGATGTTCATGATGTTTATGATGTTATGTACAAGTATGCATATAGAAGCAAAGCAAACAAGTCCTTAGTTTAGGCTTGCATGGAGTTTTATAGGTAAGTACCCTCTTGAAGTTTAGTTGGCTTAAACCTGTCCTAGTAATAGTAATCGGGTTCTAAGGAGCTCAATATCACCGGATTGTTTCCTTGGTCATTGTTTCAGCTCAAGCCTCTTTAATGGCGACCAAAATATCCCAAGAAATCAAACCTCAATGAGTGTAGTATCAAGTATCTACCAACTTCGGACTGCACCAAAGCCGGTCATCTCACTACATCCTAAAGGCCAAGTTGGTCAAGTAAAGGTTCTAAAAGTTCATTAGTGCTTCATGACATCACTCAGCGGCCCCGTATTCTCTTTGATTAAATCAAAGGCTACCGGTACCCACAAATATGTCACACTAACATAACTATTTCTTAGACCATGTCGATATACCCCACACAGTTTCCACAACGTATTGCTACTTACCTATAATGTATCCCAAATAAGAGTAGAGGATTCAAACCCAAACAAAGAACCATAATGTAAAGCATACAAGTCAAACAATGTAAGCAAGTAAATGCGATCTATCCCTAAGGTAACCCCACTTTTAGAATTATCCTCAGCAGAGTCGCCAGTTCTGTGATACGGTGGGAAAACTGACTTGATTGTTTTGCGTTTTATCACAAATGTTACGGTTAGCAAGAGTCTCCACCGAATTTTCTTTTATCCAAAAGGAAAGGTGAAAAAGCACAGGAAAGACCTTTGAGATTGTTTCTTGAGTTCGGGGGGTAGATTATGAAAAGGGAAGGTATTGGCACCCTTTTCATCCATGGTTTTCCATGGGCTCTTAGTTACTTGCTAGTTCACTTGCTTTTGTTTGAAATTATGCTTTGTGTGGTTTTTGAAAGTGTTTTGTAAAAGAGGCTATTGTTTAGGAAATCTTTGTAATGATTCTCGTTCGTAAGAATGTATACAAAGATGTTGATCTTTTTGAAAATGTTTTCAATTTTGCAAGATGTTTTGAAAATGTGTAGGTGTTGGTTTTGAAAATAGCAAGGATGTTTTGTTTTGAAATAGAGCAAGTAACTAAAAGCAATCTACCTACTCAAATGTCTTTCTTGTTCATTTTCTTTTCCTTAGACATTGTTGTCTTACCATTAATTTGGTAAGCAACCCTATCTTTGGATGTAAACGGGACGGACATAGGTCATCGTATAGTCATGATTAGCAATGTTGCAAGGTATCTTAGCATTTTTGAGGGACTAAGATCATTTTGTAAGGCAACTTTGAATAGCGTCATCGAGGGTTTATGATCTCGTATTTGTTTGTTTTTGCTAAGACGCCTTACATGCGTAATATGACCATTTTGTATAAGCCAACCAAGTGGAGTAACCCTAAGGGTGTTTTGTGTGCAAGTGTGTCATTTTCATGCTTGATTTTGTCTTGGATTAGGGTTTTTAATTTGATTGGTTTTATCTTGCCATACAAACCCTAGTTACTAGCATGTTATGTAAAAGCGATAAATTGCGAAGTTTAAAGTTACTACGCTATTACAACACTTGTGGGAGGGGGGTATACAATTTAGGAATGGGGATTGCAATAATATAAACCTAATTAAGCTATTACAACCAAATTGAATATGTACAAATATTGGAATAAAAATATACAAGAGGAATTAAATATGCACAGATATGTAAATGCAAAGAAGATTTTTGTTTGGTTTTTTATGTAAAAAAAGTTTTAACCTAAACCTAATAAATAAATCAAGATTAACTTAAATCAATTAAGAAAAGAAATTATTTAAGAAAAGATTTTGGAATAAACCCTAACTCTATTTGATTAAAAGAAAATAAGTTTTTTTAAGAAAAAGTAAGTATTTTTGTATTTTTTGTCTTGAAAATAATATATGGCATTATGAGGTATTTTGGTCCTTTTATATTAAAATAAATATTTAATGGGTATAAAGAAAAAATAAATATTAAACTAGTTATAATTTAATTTACAAGTTTATTTAATAAAAAATAGATAATATATAACTAAATAAAAATATTTTATGTGAGAAAAATAAAATAAAACAAGTCAAAATATAAATCTATCATTTTCATATTTTTTGTGATTTTTAATATTAATAAAAATATATTTAATAAAATAAAATGAAAGTAAAATAAATAAATAAAATTATGTTGGGCCAGGGGTGTCATAAACAAACAGGATGTGGATGTTAGAAAAAAAATCACAAGGCCCAAGAACCAGAAGCCCAGCGCTGCAGAGGGACAAAAAAATGGAAAAATATGAAAAAAATGCAAAAGGCAGCGCGCTGAGGCTCGAACCCATGACCTCTAGCATTTACGCGCGCTGCCTTACCACTGGGGTGGTTGTACATCCGTTTATATAAACATAAACATAAATATATATTAGAAAATGCCCCCTGAAGGCAACTTCATCTTCAACCTTGAGCCATGGCCGGATCACCTGTATCTTCTTCATTTCTCCATAAAAATGGAAAGTTCAAACATGAAAGTTATGGTGTTTCTTCTCACTAGTTCAACCATATAATTTATGTAAACTAAGAGTAAAAGATCAAAGCTAATTTTACTTGCCCTAATTTGAAACCTAATTTTTACAGAAATTTTAAATCCAAAATTCTCTATACACAGTTAATATAAATGAAAACTATGAACATGGTTAACTTTATGGGAAGGATATCTACATTTTGCTTTCGCAAATCAGGACCAAATGATGCTTGTATGAAGAGATAGAAGTTTGAGTTTTTACCTCTTGCACCTGAGATCGTGAATGGAGTTTGAGCAAGTTTTGAGAAGGCCTGAGGATCTGTTTAGCTTGTCTGGACCTCCCTGAGTGTATTCCAATCCTTACTTTGCCCTGAAAGTCTCTGAATTTCTCTACCCAAGTCAACCTGCAAGCTTGATATTTGAAAACGGTGGATGGTGGAGGAGGAGTTACAGTGAGAGAGCAGGGGTATGGATCTCTTAGATATGAGTTATATTAAGTGTTTAGGTGGTTAAAACTCAAAACACACGAGTGGTTTTGGAGATGGCTATGCAAGGTTCAAAAATGTCAAGCTATGGAAAATTCTGATTGCAGAGTGTTTGGGAGTGTTTTGGAGTCTTAGCATTCGTGTGCCAACTTGCAAATAATATCTCTACTTATAAGCAAAAGGTCTTAAGTCTTGTAACAACTCAGATTTCAAAACTCACATGTTTACTTGGTTTCTTGTTTGTGAAGCAAAGCTAGCAAGCATGGTTCCAAGGTGTAGTACCAAGCTTGTAGGGGGGCTGAGTCCTTTAAACATGCTTGTTCTGATTGAGTGGAGTGTGTTTGTGTAGAAAAAACAAGTGCTAGGCTCAATGCAAGCTGACTTTGCATAAAACTTGCTTTTCCAAAACGACAATGTTGCCTTTCTCCCAAAAATGGAATTAATCTTGTACAATGCATTCAATGCTTGGCTTAAAGCTTCCAACAACTGTGAAAACATTTAATTATGGAGTGAGAAACAAGTTTGAGCCCTGCAAAGCAAAGATTATGTAGCCTAGGCTTGGATTTGAATTTTTGTTCATCATGAAATGGCTTGAAATCAAAGTGATAAATCACCAACTTCATCTCTTCGATTCTACCTACTCAAGAATGATCTCAAGGAGTTATTGACATTTTGGAAATCTTGTAATGTGCTCTACAACTCATATTTGAATTGATTTTGGAAATTCCCTTTGGAACTATGTGAAAAATTGCCATGAAGTTAGGTCAAAAATCTGCCTAACTAGGGCAAAATTTCACTAAGTTATTTTAGTTCATGAGCATGTATTCAAAAAATTATATCTTGAGATCTAAGAATTTTTAGGAGAAATTGTATGTAGAAAAGTTGTAGATTTAATGGAGATATACAACTTTCATTTTGGAAATTTCTTTTGAATCATCTTCCATCAAGGTGAAAATTTGGCTCAAAGTTGAGAAAAAAATAAGAAATTTTCTATACTTAGAAAAATTTCTAAGTTAAGAAATTTCAACTTTTCAAAACAAAATCTTAAATCCTTGATTTCTTGATGAACAAGTTTCACATTTTGACATGTTTTGATGAATTATGATCTTTGGCATTTGATTTTGACCAAAAAGTCAAAGTTTGACTTTTCAATATACAGTTGACTTTTGATTAGTTGACTGAAAAATTCATCTGTCAATCCAATGGATTTGTAATGTTTTGAATCATGCTATTAGGTAAAAATGATGCAGTTGAACTCTTGAAATCATGCTTCAAACCATTTTATCATTTCCTAGGTCAAAAATCAGAAATTGCCCCTTCCCAATCAAAACCCTAATTTTGACCATTTTACCCTTTTTATTATTTGATCAAATTTCTTGAGGAATTATGGTTCAAACTTGATCAAATGATACATATGAGTCTAAGATGTTGATGTGGATCAAAATTTATGAAGTTTGACTGTAAATTGGCCATGGCTGACTTTTTCCCCAATACAACTAATTTTTAGATCAACTGTTCAATTGACTGATCAAAAGTGTGATTCAAGACTTGAAACTTGACATGAGTAATCTTAGGGGTCCATAATGATTATTGAAAGTCATATGAAGCATTGATAGTCCAAAAATCCATTTGCAAACTCAAACCCTAATTTTGGTCATCAGTGCATGAGGAGGTGTCTTGAGCTGGTCAATCCTAATCCAATCTTGAATCAAAGAGATCTTGTGATAAAAATCTTGATAAGTGAGAGGGCAAATTTTGGGGTACAACATAGGTCTCAGACTCAAAAAGAGCACCTTGATCACCTGCAAAAGTTGTTTGAAATACTAAAGAAGTACAAGTTAAGACTAAACCCGAACAAGTGCACCTTTGGGGTAAGATCTGGTAAGCTCTTAAGTTTCATTTTCAGCGGCAAAGGTTAAAGATATACAAGAAATTCAAACTCCCCACATCGAGAAGGAGGTTAGGGGATTCTTGGGACGTCTAAACTATATTTCCAGATTCATTTCCCACCTAACCGCTACTTGTGAGCCAATCTTGAAATTACTGAAGAAAGATCAAGTAGTGAAGTGGAATGACGACTACCAGACTGGATTTGACAGAATCAAGGAATATCTTCAAGAACCTCCAATTTTGATGTCATCGGTTGAAGGAATACCTATGATCATGTACTTAACAATATTAGAGAATTCAATGGGGTGTGTGCTGGGGAAGCATGACGAGTCTGGTCGAAAAGAGCATGCAATATACTACTTTAGCAAAAAGTTTACCGACTGTGAAAAAAGATAATCACTGCTCGAGAAAACTTGTTGCGCTTTGGCATGGGCTGCTCGCCAACTAAGACAGTATATGTTGACCCACACCACTTTATTGATATCTAAAATAGATCCTATCAAATACACATCTGAGAAGCCCGCTCTCTCCGGAAGAATAGTAAGATGGCAAATGGTCCTGACCGAATAAGATATTCAGTACATGACCCAGAAAGCAATCAAAGTAAGTGTATTAGCTGATCATTTGGCTCATCAGGCTGTGGATGACTACCAATCCATGAATTTTAAGTTCCCGTATGAGAACATCATGTTAGTGACTGATTGTGAAGAACCTGGACCGGATGAAGGACCTGAAAAAGGATCCCGATGGACTATGGTTTTTGACGGAGCTTCTAACGCACATGGCAATGGCATCGGTGCTGTGATCATATCTACCAAAGGCTGTCATACTCCTTTCACTTCCAGGCTATGTTTCAACTGTACAAACAATATGGATGAATATGAAGCATGCATTATGGGTCTCAAAGCTACTATCGACTTGAGAATCAAATTATTGAGTGTATTTTGAGACTCGGCCCTGGTAATCAGTCAAATCAAAGGAGAATGGGACACGAAGCATCCTAATCTCATCCCTTACCAAGAACATTTGTTGACACTGATTCCATACTTTGAAGAAGTTACCTTTGAGCATTTTCCACGAGAAGAAAATCAATTAGAGGACGTGCTAGCTACTATGTCATCCATGTTTAAAGTCAGATGGGATAATGAAGCTCCTCAGATCACTATTGAGAGAATGGGCAAACTAGCATACTGTTATGAGGTTGATACTGAAGAAATAATGGACAAACATTGGTTCCACAAAGTGAAAAGATACCTCAAAGCCCAAGAGTATCCTGAGGGAGCTTCCATCAATGATAAGAAGTTCCTAAGAAGGTTCTCTGCCAAGTTTTTCCTCAGTAACATAATCCTCTACAAGCGCAACCATGATTCTACCTTACTGCAGTGCGTAGACAAGAGAGAAGCGAAGAAGATTATGGAAGATATGGACGATGATACCTTTGGCACCCATTCTAGTGGGCATATAATGGCTAAAAAGATCCTACGGGCAGGATACTATTGGTCCACTATGGAAGTAGATTTTCATCATCACTCCTGAACTTGTTACAAATGCCAAATCTATGCTGACAAAGTACATGTGCATCCAGTTCCTCTAAATGTCTTGACCGCTCCTTAGCCATTCATAATGTGGGGAATTGACATGATTGGAGAGATTATACCTACCGCTTCCAATGGAAACCATTTCATCCTTGTCGCCATTGATTACTTCACGAAGTGGGTAGAGGCAGCTTCATTTACTTATGTTACTAAGAACGCCGTATAACGGTTCATCAGACATAATCTTATATGTCGGTATGGTATCCCAGAAAGAATTATCACAGATAACGTTGCCCACCTAAATAATACTATGATCACCAAGCTCTGTACGCAATTCAAGATCCAGCATCACAACTCTTCTCCTTACCGGCCGAAGATGAATGGTGTTGTGGAAGCTGCCAATAATAATATCAAAAATACCATATAGAAGATGACAGTGACATATAAATACTGGCATGAGATGTTACCCTTTTCTCTTCATGGCTACCGCACTTCAGTGCGCACATCAACAGAGGCAACCCCCTTTTCTCTCGTGTACGGTATGGAAGTTGTCTTACCCATTAAAGTCCAGATCCCTTCTTTGAGAATCATGAAGGATGAAGGTTTAAACAAAGACAAATGGATTCAGACTCGACTTGACCAATTGAACCTAATTGACGAGAAGAGGCTTGCGGCTGTTTTTCATGGTCAGATATACCAAAAACGTATGATTAAAGCTTTTAACAAGAAGGTCAGACGTCAGGTATATCATATTGGTGACCTAGTAATCAAGTCTATCATCCTGCCACAAGGTGATCCCAGTGGCAAGTGGACTCCTACATACGAAGGACCATTTATGATCAAGAACATATTGTTTGGTGGAGCTATGATATTAACCACTATGGACGGTGACGACCTTCTACACCCAGTAAATGCGGACATAGTTAAAAGATACTACGCATGAAAAGAGACACGCTAGGTTGACTGGCCTAGGAAAAAATAAAGAAGGGAATCCCGGCGAACCAAAAGGGTTCGGGAAAAAATTAGGGATATATATATAAAAAAAATTGTACACCCGGCAAGTCGAAAACCTGAAAAGGCGGCTTGGGAAAAAAAGTGTATCCCGATGGTTTGGAAACCCAAAAGGGAGATCCAGGAAAAAATTAGGGATTAAATGCGTATAACTATGTCCCGTTGGATCATCTCAGAGACAGACTTCGGCAACAAGTGTCAGGTTCAAATGGTACTAACCAATCTAGTCAGCTTCGGTCAAGCAGCAAAGTGACGAGACACTTAAAGATATAAAGGCAATAGCAGAGTGGGAACCCAATGGGATTATTTCACATAGTTGTTTTTCTTTATATACTACTTTATATATTTTTCATTCTTACAACGACATTCTCTTATTAGGATGTCTGTCTCCTTGTACAAAAACGCCTGTTATAGGCATACTTCTTCAGATTAATAGAAAAGTTATCTCTTTGAAAGCACAAAACTATTTTTTTTTATTTTTCTGTTTTTTTTGCAAAAACGTCCAGTGATTATTTTTAACACATGCATTTGAATATGATCACCGTTTACAAATACACGCATAAAAAAACAGAAAGGCAGTTACTAATGGCTTTAAGAAACTGGACAATGTCTAAAAATCCATCTGCAAATCCCCACAAATACATCCCACAATAGATATAGAGACAGAGACATCCTCCTGCGAAGTCACTGCCATATCCTCAGCATACAACCTAATGAAATCATCTCCCCAAATTCTTGAAGAATTCCTTAGCATGGTTCATAAACTTCTTGGGTTCCCCAACAGGGCTTCATAAAAATCCCCAAGCAGTTTACGAAGTTTTCTTTCCCCAGTAGAGTTTATTTATCTAGCTATGGAAATCCATCTTCCATCAATTCAACTTCAACAAATAATGAAGAATCACATTCTTCATCCTCAGCAGTAGTCAGAGATTTATTTTCCCTCAATTCAACGATGCTACAAAGAACAATTGATCAGTTCACATATTTCATTCATACATCATTTTACAAATGTCATATCATATACATACAAAATGCATGTAGCATAGTCTCATTTATTTTGAGAACGTCATTACCTAATACATTTCATGCATCATGACATTGCCATACAACTAACTCTTTACCTTTTCAGGAAAGGCCAACAGACGAATATCATCAACAATTTTCAACAGTTCCAGATTAATTCCTGAAACCAAACAAGGCAACTATCTGTGAACAAATGATTATAGGTCAATTCTCGAAACAAGACGGGGCGACTATCTACAAGACCAGGTTAGAGATTAATTCCTGAAACCAGACAGGGCAACTATCTCAACAACCAACAAAAGCAGGTTCTAGATTAATTCCCGAAACAAGACGTGGCAACTATCTGAGATAACAAGTTCAAAAAACTGTGAAGCTTGGATTCCGACCAAATAACAGTTCAAGATACTGTGAAGCCTGGATTTCGACCAAATAGCAGTTCAAACACTATGAAGCCTGGATTTCGACCAGATAATAGTTTAAGTTTCTAAGAAGCCTGGAATATGACCAGATAATAGTTTAACTTCATTTTTCTGCGAATCCTGGATCCAACCAGACAACAGATTAATTTCAGTAAGTTGTTGTGAAGCCTGGAATTCGACCAGATAGCAATTAACTTCTATCCTTTCAAGACAATTACTGTGAAGCCTGAAAACCGACCAGGTAATAGTTAATCTCATATTCCCCAGTAAGTTGTTGTGAAGCCTAGAATATGACCAAATAACAATCAACTTTATTATCCTCTGTAAGTTACTGTGAATCCTGGATTTCGAGCAGATAACGACTAACTTTCATTCCCCCAGTCAAGAGATAACTCCCCAGTAGAGTAATGGACAACTAAATCTCCTAGACTCTATTCCCCAAACAGAAATCAACATTCCCCAGTGGAGTCCTTCTCAAACAACAAGAACATGATTCCCCATAAAGAGACCTCTTATGGCTCGGAGTAAATCGACCAAAGATTTACTTTGATGTTTCTTCTAATTTGAAGTCAACATTTATTTTGGGTGGCATCTATAAGCCCATCTCCTACGACTCTCTGTCATCTTCTCCAAATGGCATTTGTAAGCCCATTCCTGATATCATCAACCAACAATGTTACTTCATGTATATGCGAGTGCAAATTTATAGGCACTCTAGTGTTCAATCATCTTCCACCTTCAGATTACTAAAGGCAGACAAGCCAATCTAAATCCTTAGGTTTAAGAATATTGAACATGGGCAGCTATTGTACCCTTGAATTTTCCCTCCCATTTTACTCAAGACATGGTCATTGAGGTCCTCAGTTGCTAAAGGTTGACCAAGAATTGGCCAGACAAATTCTCCTCCTAAACAATGGACTTCCAATTAGGGTTTCACTTCTCACCAAAGAATTTTGGGTTGCAAAGGCTTTAAGTGATTTCCATGGTCCATAATATGTCCTCAAGAATGTCCATGACAAGTTTCATGCCTTGCACTACAAGCTTGATCAATCAATTGCTCAAATGTTTGAAAATCAATTGTACTAGGTCAAAAGTCAATTGTCACCAATATACAGACAAACTTCAAGATATTTGCCAAAATCAACATTTTGAAGTTATATCCATCATTTTATCAATGGTTGATCATGATTCCCTAAGAAATGCTCTCAAATCATCAAGAATCGAAAATTGCCAAATTAGGGTTTCTATAGGAAAAGTCAACTGAACTTTGACCAGGAATAACTTTCACATGCTTCATCAATTTTGTCCCAAACAAAGATCATTTTGAAGAAAATTGAATTCCCTGCAACTTTTCTTTTGCCCTCAAGTTCAAGAAATGCATCATTTGGAAGATATAAGCTCATACATTACAAGTCACTTTTAGAAAGTCAACAAAAGACACTTTTTTCCAAGACCATTTACATCAAGATAAAGTCTTCAAATGAAAAATTGATCAAAAAAAGAGATTGAAGGAGACATCTAGGGCTTTCCAAAAAGTCAAAGATCATCTTCTTTGGATAAAAATTGAGCAAGTAATGGCTTACACAAGTTGGGAAAATTTGAGAAAATTTCAAGAAATATGCATTGGGCAATTTTTAAATTTTAGGTCAAGGGCCTAACTTTTTAGGGTTCAAACACCCTCATGACTTTATAAATGACCCCTAAATTAATTTTTGCCTTGCCTTGCCATTTCTAACTATTTTATTCATATTTATTTTGTTTTATTCAAATAAATACAAAATAAATTACATAAAATAATAATAATGAAGTAAGACATGTGGGCTAATGTGTTGGGTCAAGTTTGGAGCCCAAGAATTCGTGCAAACGTGTCTAGGTTCATGCAAGAGTTGGAAAGGGCAAGAATCACACATTTTTGGTAAGTTTTGAATAGTTTTATTCTTGTCTCCAAAGCCATCATGCCTTGATTTCTTTCCATGCTAGGCTATCCTCACTCACTCATCTATATATACAACACAAGGAAAGCTTGAATGACACGAAAAACATTGCCTAGAAAGAGCTCTCAAAATTTCACAAAAAATTGTCCAAAGTTGTCAAAAATTGAAACACACTTTACAAGCTCCCTCAGTCCAAACAAATATTAGATTCATGTTCCTGAAATTCCCAGGAGCCCATACCAACCCTCATCCAAGCCTGAAGCATGCCCAAAAGTTACATACCAAGCCCACCGCTCCTTGTGCTGAATCTGTAGGTTGCCATTGCTAGGGTTTGAGAATGTGTGAGTTTCAGTTTCATTGATAGAGACACTTTCAGATCATACAGAGGCCATGGTTGAATTCACAACCTAGGGTTTAGGGGGGGTAGGCCAAATCTATGGCCTTGAATCTTTTTATTTTTGCAGGATAGGTTTTTGTTGCGCCGGAGAAGAAGGTGGTCAACCACTGTAGATGGTGGTTTGACCTCCTCAGAGCTGACGTGGAAAAATTGCTTGTTATGATTCGTCCATTAAAATACAGGGGGGCCATCTCATCGCGCGTTTTAAATTTTAAATATATATGACCCATTTTTAAATATAATGTTATTGTTTTATTTGTATTAACGAATGGATAGTTGGCTCAATTGGTGAAGGGAACACGTATAATGGAAAGGACCTGGGTTCGATACCCAAGTCTTGCATTTTTATTTTTCTAACATAATATTTTCAGATTTGGTGCTTTAAGTCCAAGCGTACATACCATGCATCCTTTATGCGTCACCATGAGATCCCAGTATAACTCAAATCCAAGCATCCAGACATGCAGTCCATCATGCACTCTTAGAAGACGTCCCCACTGGATCCAAATGGCAGACCTGGGCTCCTCTCACTCGGGCCTATGCTTTTCAAACTTATACCCCCAGCTTCTTTCACTATGTTGGCCCATTTACTTTTTTTTTTGTTTTGTTTTATTACTTATTTCTTTTAATTTATTTTTTTATTTAAACAGCAAAATAATTATAAAATCACAAAAAAATTAGGTTTAGTGTTTTTCAATTAAAATTAATTTTGTTAATTAATTACTTTAATTTTTTTTTTATATTTAATTTAAAATTAAATAGACTTAGACTAACTCATTTTCTTTTCATAATAAAAATACCAAAAAATATGAATTTTTATTTCCTTTTGGTTTTATTTTAGATCACATTTTTTTATTAATCTTAAACTATTTTTTGTATAAAAAAACAAACAAAAAGATTTCATAATTCTTAAGGTTTAACGTCATTTCCATTTCGCGCGCGCTCATTTACTTTCGCACTTATTTCATATTATTGTATTTTCTTACTAGGATGTAATAGACTTAACTAGGACTTTACTTTACTGCTTGATTCTCCCTAATTTTTTGGACTTGTAAACAATTCCCCTCCCCGAAGCCATGTAATAGTTAGATTTAATTTCTGCACTTTAAATTCTTGTATATATATGAACTGCTTAGATGTATGGTAATAGGATTGCATGGCAAGAATTTAAAACAAAATGTTAGCAAACTTAAACACCAAGATAAATAACTGAAACACAACGCACTTGTACATGCGCACCTCTAGGGTACCCCCACTTCGGTTGCCTTCAGAATAAAACAGTCACAACTCTCGAAACGTGAGAGATTTTAGTGGTTACCCTCCGGTTTAAAGATCCCAAAAATGACCCTCTCGACGTTGCATCAATATGATCTTAAAACCCTAGGGTGGTTACTAAAGTATCTTTCCCAGTTGCCTTTGTGACTGTAACGATGTCCCTTCAATTGTCCCTCAAACATCCGACGATAGGGCTACCTACTCACTAATAGTAGGATAACATTGTCTAAAGGAAAAGAGGAAAAGAACGAACCTTTCGAGTAAAGTAGATAGTTCTTAGATGCTTGCTCAAAAACAATTTTTCACATACACAAAACTCTTTCCAAAAACATTTTCAAAACAATTTGTATACATTCTCTATCAATCTGAGAAACATTACAAAGTTCGTCGTACTAAGGCGCTTTCTTTCAAAATACTTTTTCAAACACACAAAACACAAGGTATTTTTCAAATGAGCTAGCATCTAAGAGCCCGTAGATAACTATGGATGGAAAGGGTGCTAACACCTTCCCTTTCCATAATCTACCCCCTTACTCAGAAATAATCTCGAAAGGTCTTTTTCTGTTCTTTTCACCCTTTCCTTTGTTGGATAAAAGAAAAGTCTGTGGCGACTCTTGCTTACCGCAACATTTGCAAATATAAACGCAAAATCAGTATAACAGTTGGTTCTGCCACCGTATTAAAATATCCTCCCATCTTCTTTAATTTTCAAAAATATTCTCCCTCCTTTTTAAAACTCTTCTTGTTTTTCTAAATTGAACCACTTTCATAATAAATTTGGACTAAGGTCCATGCATTTTCGAAAATCTTTTCTTAATCCAGCTTTAATCAATTTAATCATAATTTGACATTTTTAAAAAAGACTAAAAGTCATTAACCTCATTCAAATCATTTTTCCACTTTGTCTTTTTACTTTAAAACTTTTCTCAAAAGATTATACTCTTGTCGATTCTTGTAGTGGTGCAAGCTATTATACTTCTATAATATGTAGTGAAGTGAGATCTTTTCCACTTGGGTGTTGAGTGAAACTTTGTTGATTTTAAAATCCAAGCTATATCCTCCACTTTGAGATGATGCAAATCCTCCTTTCTCATAATCGTGGGTAGTAAGTATGTTTTACACTCAGATACGACGATGATGTCTCTTATCTTAAAATTAACCAACACATGTGTGTTAAAATTTTTGAGGTGATCTACGAGTACCCTGAACCCCTATTGCACGAAAGGTGGTATGTAGGAACTAAAGTTTCGCAACCGCGGAGGGTTAAAAATTGTAAAAATACTTCTTTTCTCATCACCACCATCTATTTTTGTATACACTTTTTATAGCCAAAATACGCGAATTTTCAAAGAAGTTCCTGCAGAGTACCATAGATGTTTAGGGTGATAATACTTTCCCTTTGTATAACAAACCCCCGTACCTAGATTCTCTTCCCCTCTTTTGGGTTTATTCGCTCTTTTCCCATTTCCTCTGGAAACAAAAAAGCGTGGTGACAATATTTTTATTTTGATTTGTGCGATTCAAGTTAACCCAATGGCTTAGTCTCAACATTTCTACCGCTACAACAAGACTATATTGAGTCCCTTTGATGAGACTTTGTTGATTCGCCTCAAGCGAGACTTGATTGAGTCCCTCTGATGAAGCTATGTTGAGTCCCCTAATGCGAGACTCTGTTGAGCCCCTCTAACAAGACTTCATGGAGTCCCTTAGACAAGACTATGTTAAGTTTCTCTAGCGAGACTATGTTGAGTCCCTTTGATGAGACTTTGTTGAGTCCCCTTAGGCGAGACTCTGTTCAGTCCCTCTGATAATACTATGTTAAGTCCCCTCAGGTGAGACTTTATTGTGTCCCTCTGATGAGACTTTGTTGAGTCCCTTAGGCGAGGCAATGTTGAGTCCCTCTAACGAGACTTTGTTGAGTCCCCTCAGGTGAGACTATGTTAAGTCCCTTTGACGAGACACTGTTGAGTCCCCCTAGAGAGAATATGTTGTCCCTGTGACGAGACTATGTTGCGTCCCTCTGACGAGACTCTATTGAGTCCCCCGAATGAAATTATGTTGATTCCCATCCGACAAGACTCTGTTGATTCTTTCAAGGGCCAATTTCCTTAAGTTTCTACTTGAGGTAGATCCATTTTTTTTCCTTTTAGCGAGTTATTTATCTCCTTTCCCTCTATTGACTCCCCTTTTCCTAGAGCTTTTCTTTAAGGGCTACGTTCTGAAAATTTATATGTGTCACTCTGAGCGGTGAAGATCTCCCCAATGAAGTCTAATAGTATGATTACCCCGTAGGGCGAGAAGGATCTTCCCGTGGAAGTCCAAAAATATGATTACTCAATAGGGCAACAATGATCTTTTTATGGAAGCCCAACAATATGATTACCTCATTGAGCCGTAAGGATCTTCCTGTAGAAGTCCAACAATATGTTTACCCCATATGGCTACAAGTATCTTCACGTGGAAGTCCATCAATATGATTAACCTATAGGGCAAAACGATCTCCTTATTAAATTCCCACAATATGATTACTCCGTAAGGCGACAAGGATTTTTTTGTGTAAGTCTAGTGTAATACGGTGGCAGAACCGACTGTTATATACTGGTTTTGCATTTTTTGTTCTCAAATATTACGGTAAGTAAGAGTCGCCACCGACTTTTCTTTTATCCAACAAAGGAAAGGGTGAAAAGAATAAAAAAGACCTTTTTCGAGATTTTCGGAGTAAGGGGGGTAGATTATGGAAAGGGAAGGTATTAGCATCCTTTCCATCCGTGATTTTCCACGGGCTCTTAGGTACTTTCTCATTTTGAAAACTGTTTGTGTGTTTGTGTGTTTTTAAAGATTTTTGTTTTCTTTATGGTAACTCTTGTATCAGTCCCCGAGAGTGTGATAAAGTGTTTTTGAAAATAGTTTTTGAAAAGTTTGTAAGTGTAAAAAATTCAGATTTGAGCAAGTACTTAAGAATAGTCTATCTACTCGAAAAAGGATGTTCTTTTCCTCCTTTCCTTTAGATAGTGATATCCTACTACTAATGAGTAGGTAGCCCTATCATCGGTGTTGAGGTACAATTGAAGGGATGTTTTACAATCACGAAAGCAACTTGTGGAGACTCTTTAGCAATTTTCCTTTAGGGACTAGATCATTTACCGAAAGGCAACTGTAGGGTCATCGAGGGACTATGATCTTTTTTGATTTATGGGTATTTACTAAAGCGTTCCTGCCTCATGACTGTTTTATTTTTTAAAGGCAACCAAAGTGGGATACCCTAGAGGTGCTTGTATTAAATTGGGTTTAATTCAGTTATTTATCTTTTGCTTTTGAGGTTTGCTAACATTTGATTATTAGTCTTATCATGCACGCCTAGTTACTAACAGTTAATATTTACAGAAATTTAAAGTGAGAAAATTTAAATCCTAGACTATTACAACGCTTTGGGACGATTACATAAAAAGTGCAAGAAAATAAAATGCAGAAATTTAATCTAGACTATTACATCCCATAATCAATTACATTATTTATATAAAATGCGAGAAAAAAAATAACGCGCATGAAATAAATATTACGTCTAAAAATCCTAAGAAAAATTCTAAGTAAACAAGAAAAATAATTAAACTGAATCTAAATTTAATTTAAGAAAATAAATTTTGAATGAAATTAATCTAATTCTAATATTTTTGCATTTTTTATTAAGAAAACATTTGAAACATAAATTAAATCCTAAATTCTAGTTCATTTTAAAATAAGAAAGCAGTTAAAATTTAATTAATTAATTAATTAAAACAATTCATTATTTTAATTTTAAAAAAAAGTCTAACCTAATTTTTTTGTGAGTTTTTAATATTATTTGCTTAATTAAGTAAAGAAGATAAAATAAATTAAAACATTACAATAAAAAACTAGATGGGCCTGAGATAGTAGGAAAAAAAGTGGGGGTGTGGTTGTTGAATTCACTGGCCCATGAAGGGAGAGGCCCAAATTTGCTTCTGGATCCAATGTGGATCGGTCTTGATGGCATATGGTGAGCCCGAAGATGGAGTATGCTAGATCTGATCAGATGGACATCTGATGGCAAATGTCTGATGGTGTATAATGCACATCTAGCTACGAGGACCACCAGATCTACATAAAACAAGTTAGAAAATATAAAAATGGAGCTTACTGAGGTATTTTGTGATGTTTCAGGGCTTGGTAATGATTGCAAAAGCTTCAGGGAGCCTCCAGAAATGTATTTGGATCTTTTGTTTGGACTGAGGAAGGCTGGAACCTAAAATGCGAATTTTACAACTTTGATATTTTTTGCAAAATTTGTAGAGCTTTTCCAGGCTGTATATCATGTGTCTTGAAGCTTTCTAATGTGTCCTTTATATAGAGAGGAGGGAGGAGACAAGAGAACAAAGGTAATAACAACTATAAACATGTGTTTTTAAAGCCATGAATGATGTTTTGTAACTTTGCCAAAGAAATGGAATCTTGTCCTTTTTGAATTTGAATGAATATGGACATTGCTTGCACGAAATTTTATGGGCCTAGGCTGTCCAAAACATCAACCCAAAGCTCAAAGCCCATTTCCAATTATTTTATACATTTTATTTTATATTTATTTGAAATAAATTAAAATAAATATGACTAAAATAGTTAGCAAATGCAAGGCATGGCAAGAATAATTTTAGAGGTCCTCTATAAACTTAGGAATATTCTTGAAGTCCAAGAAGTTGAGCCCTTGCCTTAAAATTTCAAATTTGCTCAATGCATAATTCTTGAAAATCCTTAAATTCTCCCAACTTGGTCAAGCTATAACTTGCTCAATATTTATCTCATCATGATGATCTTGGACTTTTTGAAAAGCATGGGATGTATAATTCAATACCTCTTTTGATCAATTTTGCATTTGAAGATTTATCTTGATGTAAAAGGTCTTGGCAAAAAGTGGTTTTTGTTGACTTTCTGAAAATGACTTGTAATGTATGAGCTTGTATTTTTCAAATGCCGCATTTCTTGAACTTGAGGGCTGAAGAGAAGTTGTAGGGAATTGGATTCTCTTCAAAATAAGCTTTGGTTGGAAAATTTCTGATAATGTATGAGAAAGTTATGCTTGGTCAAAGTTTGGTTGACTTTTCCTATAGAAACCCTAATTTTCCCTTTTTGACTTTTGATGGGTTATGAGCATTTCTTGAGGAATTATGATCAACCCTTAATCAAATGATGGATATCACTTCAAAATGTTGACGTTGACCAAAAATCTTGAAGTTTGACTGTACATGGGCCACAATTCACTTTTGACCTAGCACAATTGATTTTCCAATACTTCAGCAATTGACTGAGCAAACTTATTGAGCAACGCATGAAACTTAGCATGGATGATCTTGAAGACATATTAGGACCATGTGAAGCATTTGAGACTCTTGGAGCTCAACCATCTTGATGGAAATTGAAACCCTAGTTGGGGGTTCATTGCCTTAGGAGGAGAATTATCTGGTCCATTCTTGGTCAACCTTGAGCAATTGAGAACCTCTAGGAGTATGTCTTGTGTGAAAATGGGAGGGAAAATTTTGGGGTACAACAACTGCCCCTGTTCAATCTTCTTAAACCTGAAGATTTAGATTGGCTTGCTTGCCTTGCGTGATCTGAAGGTGAAAGATGATTGAACACTAGAGTGCCCAGAAATTTGCACTCGTCAGAAGTGAGACTGTTGGTGAATGATATCAGGAATGGGCTTACATATGCCATTTGGAAAAGATGACAGAAGACTGTCGGAGATGGGCTTAAATATTCCATCCAAGGAGTATTACAAAGAGTCGTCGGAGATGGGCTTAAGGATGCCATCTAAAATAGATGTTGACTTTGTAAGGAGTCTCTTTGTGGGGATTCTTGTTCCTGCTGTCCGAGGAGGAATCCGCTGGGGAATGTTTTTTAGGGGAATAGAGTCTAGGAGCTTCGGTTGTCCATTATCTACTGGGGAGTCATCCCTTGACTGAAGATACGGAAGTGAACTTCTATTTGGTCAGGATCCAGGCTTCACAGTGATTTGCTGAGGATGATAAGGCTGACTGTTATCTGGTCGTATTCTAGGCTTCACAGCGATTTACTAGGGAAATGAGATTAAACTATTATCTGGTCGCACTCCAGGCTTTGCAGTTTATTTAACTGGAATAGGAATCAAAGAGATCTTAGTGTCGATCTAACTGAACCAGAGGAAAATCTTGAATTAACTTTGACTGGATAAGAATCAAGAAAAATCTTAGTGTCGATTTAACTGAACCAAAAAAAGGTATTGTAATATCTTCAACTGGAATAGGAATCAGAGAGATCTTAGTGGCGATCTGACTGAACCAGAGAAGGTCTTGACTTATCTTTGACTGGATAAGAATCAGAAAAATCTTAGTGTTGATTTAACTGAACCAGTAAAGGTCTTGAATATCTTTAACTGGAATAGGAATCAGAGAGATATTAGTGTCGATCTGACTAAACCAAAGAAGGTCTTGAATTAACTTTGACTGGAATGGAAATCAGAAGAGTCTTAGGATCGATTCAACTGAACCAGACAAAAGTCTTGGAATATCTTCAACTGGAATAGGAATCAGAGAGACCTTAGTAGCGATCTGACTGAACTAGAGAAGGTCTTGGATTAATCTTTGACTGGATAAGAATCAGAAAAATCTTAGTGTCGATTTAACTGAACCAGTAAAGGTCTTGAATTAACTTTGACTGGAATGGAAATCAAAAGAATCTTAGGATCTATTCAATTGAACCAGACAAAAGTCTTGGGATATCTTCAACTGGATTATGAATCAGAGAGACCTTAGTGGCGATCTGACTGAACAAGAGAAGGTCTTGGATTAATCTTTGACTGGATAAGAATCAGAAAAATATTAGTGTCAATTTAACTGAACCAGTAAAGGTCTTGAATTAACTTTGACTGGAATGGAAATCATAAGAATCTTAGGATCGATTCAACTGGAATAGGAATCAGAGAGACTTTAGTGGTGATCTGACTGAACCAGAGAAGGTCTTGGATTAATCTTTGACTGGATAAGAATCAGAAAAATATTAGTGTCGATTTAAATGAACCAGTAAAGGTCTTGAATTAACTTTGACTGGAATGGAAATCAGAAGAATCTTAGGATCGATTCAAATGAACCAGATAAAAGTCTTGGAATATCTTCAACTGGAATAGGAATCAGAGAGACCTTAGTGGAGATCTGACTGAACCAGAGAAGGTCTTGGATTAATCTTTGACTGGATAAGAATCAGAAAAATCTTAGTGTCGATTTAACTGAACCGGTAAAGGTCTTGAATTATCTTCAACTGGAATAGAAATCAAAGAGATCTTAGTGTCGATTTGACTTAACCAGAGAAGGTCTTGGATTAATTTTGACTGGAATGGAATCAGAAGAATCTTAGTATCGATTTAACTGAACCAGACAAAAGTCTTGGAATATCTTCAACTAGAATAGAAATCAGAGAGATCTTAGTGTCGATCTGACTGAACCAGAGAAGGTCTTTTGCGAATGTCTTTCTGAGGAAAATGCTGAAATAGCCTTTCGTTAGACGTAGATTTTGAGAATACTACCATGTCACGTAAGTAGTCAACGATGTTTGTTGATTTGATCTTTTCCCTGAAAAAGGAAAAGAGTTAGTTGTATGAAATGTCATGATGTATGAAATGCATTGTGATGATGTTCTCAAAATAAATGAGATTATGTTGTATGTGATGTGTATGCGCATGCCATGATGTATGAATATGGGATGCTATTGCGATATTTCCCATTCTGGAAAAAAAATCCCGGGCTACTGCTGGAGAGTATTGGGAAGTTGAATCATTCATTTCCGCTGGGGATGATGAATGAAGATAATTTGCCGGGGATTTCCTCTTTCTGTTTGAGAATTCTCTGACGGGGATTGACTCTGCTTGAGAATAACTCTGTGGAGAATAACTCTGTGGAGGGAGGATGCTTTGTTGGAAGATTTTGCCAATGTAGAGAAATGAACTCTGTTGGGGCCTGAACTTCTGCAGTTGGAGAAATAAACTCTACCCGGGAGGAGGTTTTATAAACTGTTTGAAATTATAAAACTCGGCTAGGGGAATAAAATTTTTAGCTCTCTGAAGGAACCTTGCTGGAGAAGGTAATTCCCGCTTGGGGGAGGAGAGATCAAAACTTTGGTTGTTTCTACTCTGTGGGGAACATAGACGTTATGGGGTCGTATTTAATGGAGACTTTGTCTCAAACTGTCTTTGCCCCTGTACCATGCCGGACAGAGTAACTGTCGGAACTACAAATGGCTTTTTAGACTTTGCCTTGTTCCTTAAAATCATTAGAAACCGTCTTTATGTTTTTTTATGCAAGTATTTGTGAATAATGATCATATTTAAATCCATATGTCAAAAATAAACATTGGACGTTTTTGCAAAACAAAACAGAAAAAGAAAAACAAATAGTTTTGTACTTTTAAAGAAACGATTTGTATTGATTTTTTTTAAGTTTGCCTATAACAGACATTTTGTACAAAGAGGTTGACGTTCTAGTAGGAGAACGCCTCCGTGAGAGTGAAAACTATACAAAATAGTGTACAAAGAGAAGAAAACAGCTATGTGTAATAATTCCATTGGGTTTCAATTCTGCTATTGCCCTTATGTCTTCAAGCGTCTCATCACTTTGCTACTTGTCCGAAGCTGACTGGATTGATTGGTATCGTTTGAGCTTGATAGTTGATACTGAAGTCTGACCGTAAGGTGATCCAATGGGACATAGTGATACGCTTCAAATCCCTAACTTTTGTCTGGACCGCCCTTTCGGGTTTTCAGTCCACCGGGATACCCTTTTTTGCCCAAGCCGCCTTTTCAGGTTTTCGACTTGCCGGGTGTATAGATTTTTTTTTGTTTTTATCCCTAATGTTTTCTCGGAACCTTTTGGTTCTCCGGGATGCCCTTATTTTTGCCTAGGCCAGTCAACCTGGTGGGTCTTTATTTACGTGTAGTATCTTTTTACTATGTCCACATTAACATGGTGAGGAAGGTCGTCACCATCCATGGTGGTTAGAATCATGGCTCCACTGGAAAATATGCTTTTGATCACAAATGACCCTTCGTACGTGGGAGTCCACTTGCCCCTGGGATCACCTTGCGGCAGTATGATGTGCTTGATCACTAGATCACCCACTTGATATACTTGACGTCTGACCTTTTTGTTGAAAGCCATGATCATCCGTTTTTGATACATTTGACCATGACAGACAACAGTAAGCCTTTTCTCATCAATCAGATTCAGTTGATCAAGTCGAGTCTGGATCCAATTGTCTTTGTTTAAACTCTCATCCTTCATGATCCTCAAAGAAGGGATATGGACTTCAATAGGCAGGACAACCTCTATACCATACACGAGTGAATAAGGTGTTTCCCCTGTTGACGTGCGTGCTGAGGTGCAGTAACCATGAAGAGAAAATGGTAACATCTCATGTCAGTCTTTGTATGTCACCGTCATCTTTTGTATGAATTTATTTATATTCTTGTTAGCAGCCTCCATAATGCCATTCATCTACAGCCAGTAAGGGGAAGAATTATGATGCTGGATTTTGAATTGTTTACAGAGTTCAGTGATCATTGTATTATTGAGATTTGTACCATTGTCTGTGATGATTCTCTCTGGCACACCATACCGACAAATCAGGTTATGCTTGATAAACCGCACCACAACATTCTTGGTAACAGTAGCAAAAGAGGCAGCCTCGACCCACTTCGTGAAGTAAACAATGGCCACTAGAATGAAGTGATGCCCATTGGAAGCGGTAGGCCTAATCTCTACGATCATGTCAATGCCCCACATTACAAAGGGCCAGGGAGCCGTCAAGACATTCAAGGGAACCAGAGGTACATGCACTTTATCAGCATAGATCTGGCATTTGTGATAAGTTCGGGAATGCTGATAACAGTCTGCTTCCGTAGTAGACCAATAGTATCCCACCCGTAGGATCTTTTTAGCCATGGTGTGTCCACTGGAGTGGGTGCCAAAGGTACCTTCATGTAAATCTGCCATGATCCTCTCTGCTTCGCTCTTGTCTACGCATCGAAGCAAAGTAGAGTCATGGTTGCGCTTATAGAGGATTCCATTACTGAGGAATAAATTTATAGAGAACCTTCTTAGAAACTTCTTATCATTGACAGACGCCCCCTCAGGATACTCTTAAGCCTCAAAATACCTTTTCACTTTGTGGAACCAAGGTTTGTCTGCTACCTCTTCAGTGTCAATCTCAAATATTCAAGAAGCTCTCAAGTGAAAAAAGTTCTCTCTCAAGTTCCTACACGTCGAAGCTCTGACCAAAGCCACTGTGCTCGCCGACCGGCACCGACTGGACAAGCCGCGATCGTGACCGGACCACCATCGAACGCACTGCCGCCCTTTCTTCCACTGTGAAACTACACGCCACCCCCTCCGTTGTGACCGTGTCATATTCTACTCCTATGACCATCGTGCGATCTCCCTCCGTGCATCTTCGATCAACTCCTCTTCATCTCTTTCAGTATATTCTTGATCTTACTTGAAATTAATTGTTATGTTGAGATTAATTGGTGAATTAATTGAAATTGTGTTGAATTAGCATGAAGTAATTTTTGGATTGTGGAAATTAAGTGATTCATGTAAATCTTCATGTTGATGATGTTGATAATTGTTGGAATCAGTTGATTACTTGAGTTATTTGTTTGGATTCCATGGATAATTGTTGAGATTCACGTGTCGAAGTTTGAATATGAGTTGATAATTGTTGGAAATTCATGTGTCGATGTTTGATTTCGAGTTGATTAATTGTTGTTGACACTTGAATAATATTTGTTTAGATGCTTGTAAGTTATTGTATCAGTGTGAATTTAATTGTTGCAGTTTATTTGTGAATTCCAAGTAAAGTTTCAAGTGTCGGTGTTTAATTTTACGCGTTCGAACGTGAATTTTTAATTGATTTTGGTGAATTCCAACACATGAAAAGTTGATGCTCGGTATCTGCAAATGCACACCAATTGTGACTTAATTCTTGCCCATTCATGGTTGGACTTAATTCGATAATTGTTTAATTTCGGTTATGAGTTTTGGTGGTTTTAAAGTGATTTTTGGAGGACTTTCATGAGTCGAAAAGTTGTTGTCCGATAATTGTTTTTGTTGTTCCGATGCTTTTTGTTTCTTCATGAATTAAGTTTGAACTGAGTTATAGTATGAATGCTTAACTTTGGGTTGTCACTCCTTGTTATTACTAACTCATTTGTTGACTTTTGCAAGTTTCTCAAGGTGGTTCAAAAGAGCATTTAATCAATTAATTAATTCTTGATTATTTTATTAAAGCCTTTATCCCACTTCTTTTTTGGTTCGGATTTGTTTCTAACGTGTTTGAACTTGGATTCTCATTTCATGAGACTTGTGGTTTGTCGTTATTTGTCTGGACTTATATCTTATACATGACTATTATTTATTATTCGGATATGCTTGATGCACCTTTAGCTTGTGATTTATTTTCACATTGATGATGATTCGACACTTATCCAGTGCATTCGATTTCTGACTATTTTGTTTGTTGGTGAAGCTTACGCGAAGGTCTTCAGGTTTCTTACGCATTGTTAGGCAAAGGCAACAAACATTTTTTTGTTTGGTACCTTTTCTCATTTATCTTATTTCCGCATTATCTTTCAATTTCTTTTCCATGAGAAGTAGGAATAGAGATGTATGAATGGAAGTCCTACTGTTGTAGGCAGTGGTTGATCTGAAAGTCCTACTTTGTAGGCAATATTTATATGATTGTTAGCTTGTTTTCTATTTTTAATTTGTTCTTGAAATCGAGTCAATAAAGTGGGAGAAGGGCTCGCAATCAGACACCACATTTCAAGTCCCTTGGTCGTTCTTAGCTCGCGTTTCACGTTGATGCTTTCAATCGTGCTTTCCTCTTGTTATCAAGTCAATGAAGTGGAAGGAGGGCTCACAATTGTCCTCCATAATTTGTATTTGTTTCGACGATACTTAGCTCATGTTTCTTAAAACGTTAATGCTTCAAGTCTTTACTAGATTTGTGTTTGAGCTATTCTAGTGGAAGAAGAGTCTTTCGACTCCCACACTGAAATCCGCCTTGGATTGTTGTTTTGCTAGCTCACACTTAGTGCTTAGGTGGTTACCTAATAAAATGTTTGTTTTTTGCTTTGGTACTTGCTTGGTTAATTAGGTATGCTTTAGGCATCTTGGTTAAGTGCCTATTTTGTGAGTAAGTGGTTACTTCTCATGTGTTGTGTACTTGCTTTCATATCTTGTTTAAGTTCTTGATTGCTCGCATTCTTATCTTTCTTTCTCTTCTTGTGTGATCACATGTTGCCATAGGATCTTTAGTTAATTCTTGGTCAAAATTAAACTAAGTAGACCTTAAGATTGATATCCATGCATGACAACATTAGGTAGAATTACCTTGATCCTAACCTTAGGTCCACAAGCATGACAACAAGTAGGATCGAGATTCCCCTTTTGTTAGTATTTTTCTTTTTTCATCCCTTCTAAAACTAAAACTCCTTTTTCTTAATCAAACTCAGAAAACACTCTAATCTTACTTAAACCTTTTCATAATTAAGAGGGAAGTAATCAGATACCCACACCTTTTGAGGGACCATCTGATGTATTCTCTCAACAAAAACACTCAACAAATGAAAACTATTTTTGTCTTTAGACTTTTTCTTTTAAAACCTTTTCATAATAAGGATGTGTTATTTCCTCTCGTGCATAAGACTCAAAAAGTCCCCAAAGGTCGGGAAACCTTATGTCTATTGCTATAGTGCAAATGTAAAATTATCTGCTTAAAAAATACACAACAAACCAACATTTTTGAGAAGAACTACGAGTTCCCTGATCCCCTATTGCATGAAAGGTGGTACGTAGGCACAAAGGCTCGCAACTACGGCGGGCGCGTTAATAAAACCTTTTCGTTTTGTATATAATCCTTTGCATCCATGAATTCCCTTTGCAACCTAGATTTATATTTAAACTCACCCTTTAGATTAGACAACAAGAGTGGATCTCATGGAGTACCATGGATGTGAGGGGTGCTAATACCTTCCCCTTGCGTAATCGACTCCTGTACCTGTTCTATTGGTCACGAGACCTTGATTCCTCCCTTCTCGGGTTTTCTTAGATGTTTTCCTTTCCCTTATGTGGGATACATAAATATTCGACAGCGACTTCATTGTTTTCTCTAGTTTCTTCAGTTGGTGACTTCACTGGGGACACCTAAGTGAGTCAGTCCTAGCTCTTGTTTGTTTTATTTTTTTTGGGTGTTTGTTTGTTTATTGCTTAGTTGCTTTTTATGTATATATGTGTGCATTCATCTGCATCTGGATTATTGGTTCTATTATTCTGTATTGCTGTTGTACTGTGTTGTTTCTTTGGTGGGAGGGTTTTAATTTGAGGTAAAATGCTCATTACCCAGGCCAGTATACACCTAGGTTTAGAGTGGATACTCATGTCGAATCCCGTGTTGCATTGACATGTGTGAGGAGGCATGAGACACCACACACAAACGAGGTTCTCTTGACAATGCCTTTTTCTTGCATCCTTTGTGCAAAGATGTGATATTCAAATAGAGGACTAACGAATCTAGTTACCACTAGAAACCCCTGTTCTGATTAGAATTTACCTGTGAGATGGGGTGGGAATTATCCTTACAGGTATATATGCTGATCTTCATGGTAATTGGTTCTCTTGTATCCTGAAATGGACCGGACCTTTGATCCTGTTACATGTGGCCATGGTTTTGTTATCATCACAATAGTTGTTCAAATTTTGTGGAAACCTTGATCCCATACTATTTCATACATAACATGCTTAACCATATTATTAATTGACATGTTCTTTCCATTTACAAGGAATCATACCTGTGATACTTTTGTTGAGATTTCCCATCTTTTACTTGCTTAAAATAAAAATTAAAGCCTGAGGATTCCTTGGAAGTGATTGAACATGGCATTGCATCCACTCATATACCTCATACATCTTCATGCATTCATAACAGGTAATCAGAGTTAAAGATTCTTATTCAGGCCTGATATTCTTTTTAGAATTGCAATTCTTGACAAGCTATGGAAAAACTTCATGGGGAATTGGATGAGATGAAGGGTCACACAGGGCTGTTTATGGTGGACATGCAAGCTTTGGTCCGTGGTCAGGAACTCTTGAGAGATGAAAACAATTAGTTGAAGACCCAACTAAGCTTGGTTATGGAAGTGCTGAGAACAATGCTAAAAAAGGAAGACCATTATATACCCGCCGCTGCAACAAGAATTGTCATTCATTCTCATTCTTTGGGACCTTATTTAAGTCATGAAGTAGTTCATGGATCTCTTCCAAAACATGGGGCACTTGAGACTTATCGTCAACAATCAGTTTTTGTATCCCAAGTGAATCCAAGGAACAAGGCTCCTCATCAAAGACATAAGCAGCCTGAGAAGCATTTTGACCCAATTCCATTGATGTATGCTTAGTTACTTCCTCGATTTCTTGGATTTCAGTTGGTTGAGCTCCAGAATCTTACACCACTCCCACCAACAAAATGGCCTCTCGGTTATGATGTTAAGGCTAGATGTGCATTCCATTCTAGAGCGCCTGATCATAATATTGAGAACTGTAAGGCGCTGAAACACAAAGTATAAGATTTGCTTGATACAGGGACAATTATGTTTACTCCCAATGGTCTGAGTGTACAAATAATTTTACCCCAACTAGTAAAGGGAAGATGGTTACACCTTCTTATCTTCAAGGTTCTACCTCACGTCCTAGGTCACACCATCCACAACTTATGCTCCCAGAGATTCCTCTCCAGCAGTCATTGCATATTCCAAGTCATGAGAATCACATGGTTAATCAAAATCAGTATCATCCTTATGATCACCCACTTCAGTGTGCACCACAATTGCAAACCTATTGACAGAGAAGTAAGAAACAAGGTAGACAGAGGTACAGGGAGCCAAAAAGAGTGTATGCCACAATTCCTATGCCTTATGGTTAGTTATTCTCGCATTTTCTCGAGCTTTCTTTGGTGGAAACCAAACAATTAGGTCCTATTTTTTCTCCTTATCCTGAGGAAATTGATCCCAATGTGAGATATGGTCACCATGTCGGGGCACCTGGTCATTCAATTGAAGATTGTAAGCCATTCAGAGACAAAATTCAAGACCTGATTGATGGAAGGGCTATTATGTTCACATCAGATAAGAATAAGAATCTGTTGCCCGAGTGATTATTAAGATTGCAAAAAATCTCTAGAATCAAGAAGTCCAGACGGAGTCAAGTCTGCTTAACAATGGCAATCTATTGTCTTTTGCTACATTTTCATCTGTAATTTTGCTTGTTAGTTTAAACATTGCTCGCATGTATGAACTTGTTTGTTTCTGAATATTAATTTTAATACAATGAGTATGTTCGTCTTGAAGTAATTCATTCGTTTACAGTCATCCATTCGTTTTCACTCATGAAAGGTTTTCCTTGCATTATGATACCGACTGTACTAGTCTATTGGTTAGGCAAAATATTGGAGGAAGGATGATGATATGATAAAACGCAAAAATATCTGGTTGTATGCTTTTGAATAAAGCCATGTTGATGATGTACATGCATTGTTTCAATTCTTAAACACCAGAGATATAATGGAGTGAAACCCTCGTTAACCCCTTTGAGCCTTGAAGTAGGAGTTTCTTTTCTAGTCAGAAAAAACCCTCATTTTTAATCCAGGGGCAGGGTAGTGTTCAGTTAATCTGATAGAGCGTTTAAATCTCATGAGGAGTACGCATTTAAGGTCAAACCATGATGGTTATCCCTCACACATCAGGAGTGTGCGTCTAAGGATCAACCACAATGGTTATCCTTCACCCTCCAGGAGGACAAAAGATGACGATACCATAATGGTTATCCCCTCATCAACCAAACAGTAAGGTAGTCACCACTCTTCAACAAGTCAAAAGACTCGGGGATCACACGACTTGTTCAAAGAAAATAAAGAAATGATTGAAAAAAAAGAAAAGAAAGCCCGCTAAGTCAAAAGAAAATAAAAATCTTGAAAGCAATTGACTTAGGAAAAAATTAGGGCATCCCGCTGGACTGCAAAATCAAAATTCAAAAGAACTCGTCCAGGCAAAAGTTAGGGAAAACAATGAAAAAGAAAAAGCTTAAGAAACAAAAAAAGAGGATTATGAAATACAAATCCTCAGCAGAGAGAAAAGTCGTGTGATCACACACTAAAGAGCAAAAGGCGAGTGACTGTCGTGTCTAAAAACCTCTTTTATTGCTTAACCATCTTGAATTTCGATTGAGAGATGAATGCTTGTGTCGAGTTAATTGAACATATGAATGGAGAACATCATGTAGAGTGGGTGGGTACAAATAAATTTTGAGCCTTAAATCCTTTTTTCTAAAAACCATGAACCAGGCCACGTTACAAACCTCAAAATTCCTAACTAAAACATGGCTTATTTCAAAGGCATACTACAATGAGGTAGCATTTAACTGACTCCTAAGCGGTATGATTAAATATCGATGTTGGTATCTTATGCTTACATTATTTTTCATGAAAAAAAATATTTTCAAATGTTTCTCTCTAGCTAGTGATTCGTTTACAACAGAGTTGTGACATCATTTCATTTAAATTTTTTTCAACTTCAAGACAAACACAGGCTTTGCATTTGAACTGTCATTCTCAGAACAAACTTGATTCTGTTTGCAAACAATTGTCTAACATCGAGGAAGCTTCCATGATGGGAATCAGGGAAAAGCATGATCATGTCAAAGAAAAATACTTGAGAACTTCTTGGAGTAAAGGTCGTTCATTTCGGAGAATGAACATATCAAGGGGTAGGGGCATGTTGCCTAAAGACTCCGTTTGAGCATAAGAAAATTGTTGTCGTAGTTTTGTTCACCCTAGAAAAGGTAGACTTTGAAGTCTCTGTTGAGCGAAGAATATGTCGAGGGCGGCCAATCTGGGGAAGTTATGTCGAGATTCAATCAATATCTCCGAAGAACTGATGAAAGTTAAAGCAGATTATCCAAAAGACTCTATGGAGTAGGGGCATGCCACTTTCAGATAATCATTGTAGCGGTAGAAATGTTGAGACTAAGCCATTGGATTGACTTGACTCGCACAGATCAAATAAAACTCACCACCATGCTTTATTATTTCTATAGGAATAGGAAAAGAGCGAATAACCCAGAAAGAGGGGGAGAGAATCTAAGTTCGGGGGTTTGTTATGCAAAGGGAAGGTATTAGCACCCTAAACATCTACGGTACTCCGCAGGAACCTCTTTGAAAATCTGTGTATTTTGGCTATAAAAGTTGTATACGAAAAATAGATTGTGGAGATGAGGAAAGAAGTATTTTTTTACATTTTTTGCATCCACCGCGGTTGTGAACCTTTAGTGCCTACATACCACCTTCCGTATAATAGGAGATCAGGATACTCGTAGTTCACCTTTAAAAATTTTAAAACACAAGTGTGTTGGTTAATTTTAAGAGAGGAGGCATCATCGTCTTATCTGAGTGGAAGAACATACTTATTACCTACGATTATGAGAAAGGATAATTCACATCATCTCAAAGTGGAGGATATAGCTTGGACTTTAAAATCAACAAAGCCTCGCTCAACACCCAAGTGGAAAATATCTCACTTCACTACATATCATAGAAGTATAGTAGCTAGCATCACTACAAGGATTGACAAGAGTCTAATCTTTTGAGAAAAGTTTTAAAGTAAAAAGCCAAAGTGGAAACATTATTTGAATGAGATTGATTGACTTTTATGCTTATCACAAAAAATGTCAAAGTATTATTAAGTTGTTTAATGTTTGGTTAAGAAAATATTTTGAAAATGCGTGGACCTAAGTCAAAGTTTATTATGAAAATGATTCAAGTTTGAAAAACAAGAATAGTTTTGAAAAGGAGGGAGAAGATTTTTGAAATTAAAGAAGATGGGAGGAGATGAAGGGACTATCCTAAAGCAAAAGGTAAAACCTAGGGAAAAGAACCGACTAACCAACAAGAAGCCAACACTTGACACAATGAGTCAAGGTAAAATTCCCATCCTTTGGATTGAAACCAAAAAAGCAAAGACATAGCCTCTTAAGGAAACCAATCTTCAAATGTATTAAGTCTTCACAAAAATTGGGTAGAGTAACGGCTGTATACAGATGAATTACCAATCATAGAAAAAGCATATAATCGGAATAACCTGCACACAAAGAAAACAAATAATCCAATGTTTCAGAGGTAAACCCCAAGAACTCCAGAAATAATAGCAATAGAAGTCACTAGGTCTCAAGGTAGGTCAAGGTCTCTACTCCTAAGTCCAAAAGGCCCACAACTCCAAAATGCCAAGGATAGTGACCAAATAGTCTATGTAACATTAAAGATTTTTATAGTTCAAGTTGGTTATTAGGTATCTTCAAAAAGAAAATGAAAAGCTCAGGTGAGCAAGATAAAAATGACATAAAGATAAATGCTCAAGTGAGCAAAGATGAAAATAGCATGAAATGTAAATGCTAAAATAAATGGTGTTTAAAATAAAGGCGTAAAGTAAAAGCATAAAATAAAGTCAATTGTTAGAAATTAGAGGTTAGTTGAATGACCATCTTAAAACTTGCATTTGAAAACTCATTAGAAGATTGATAAAATCAAAGCCTCTCAACAACAAGTTTCATTTGCTTTTTGTCAAGTATATCATTCATTTCAAAATCTCAAGGCAACAATAAATGATCAACGATGTTTAAATGATTCACTTAGTTCCAAAATTTATGATGATTCATTAGATGATTGATAAGACCAAAGCCTTCTAACAATAGACCTCAAAGTTATTGGATCAAAGGTTTCAAATTAAACATGCTTGAGCTTGCAAACATAGGTTTGGACCACAAATGATCATTTCTCGAATTGGAACAAAATTTGGCGCTATATTAAGCAATCGTAAGTGGACTTATATAGAAGTCGCACCTATTTTGAGGTTGTTCAATAGCAATATATGTGCCATATGTTTGGAGTGATGATATGTAGATCATCCTCTAACAACATGTAGCACAAAGGGATACCTTTGAATAAAAAATTTAATCAAACTATCATTAAAATCATCCATCCATTTTAGTGGAGTTAAACTCAACACTCAAGATCCAATAATGTTAATAAAGTTTATGACCAACAATCACATAGCCATAATATATTAAAAAAATAAATTTCATTTAATGAATAAAGTAAAAAGAAAAATGATTTTTAAAATGAAAATAAAAAGGTAAAATAGTAAACTATGTTCAAAGTATCAAATAAAAATTTAAAAAGACCATGGAAAAATCAGAGTTGACCTCAAATATTTTTATACTTTTTTTGGTGATTTTTTAAAACAGGAAAGTATTTTTAAACTAATTAAAATCACTCAAGTAAGTGAAGAAAAAGATCAAAAATAGTAGAAGTCAAGATAAAATTCTAGAAAAATCTCATAAAGTCATAAATGAGTAAAATAATTTTTATAAAATTTTTCATAATTTAAAAATATCAAAAAGTATTTTTAAATGATTAAAAACAAGTTAAAATAAAGGATAAATTATAAAAAATATTAATTCTGAAGATAAAATCATGAAAAAATAAAAATCAGGAAGAGAATATTTGGAAATATTTTTGTGAATTTTTTCATAATTTTTGAGTCAATGAATTTTCTATGATTTTTTGAAGTTTAAATCAATTAAAATAAAAAAAATCAGAAAATAAAATAACAAACAAAAAAATATGGGTCATCTGATTATTGTCAAAATGCGTTAGTAAATAGAATGGATCTGGCGCGCTGTGCATGTCATGGGCTTTATTGAATATCACACCTAATCATTTTTTATAAAATAAAAATAACTTAAAATGTGGCACGTTGGATGGAGTCTGACTCACTAAAGTAATCAGATCCTAGGGCTCACAACACGCGCGCATGGTAAAGTGAAACACCAAATTTGTTTAAAAAAAATAACGTGGCTAAACGTTATTGGTTGAAGACGAACATGTCATTGTCTTCAACCTCCAGCCAACCTCAAATTGAATTCCACAAACTATAAAATTAGCAATTCAGACCGGTACCATTAGATTCGTCTCTTCAAGTCGATTCTAATGGTACCATCGCGCCAAATTTATATAAACTGAGCAAGGCTTAAATTGGAAAAATGTAGAAATAATAGCGAGCACGAAATTATGGAATATCTCACTCAAATCTCAATGAAATTGCAAATTATAAAAAACACGAGAATAAGAAGGATGCAGAGAGTAGATTAGTCTTTTATTTGGATCAATTTGACCAGGGAATCTACTTGAACAATGTAGCACAAGGTGGCTCTAAAACAGGACTTTTGTAGATCAGTATAGATTATAATTCTTGAAGGTAAGAGTGTGGTTAGATTCAGAGAAGTTCAATGAAGCTAACTGAATGAAGCTTTTGGTGTTTTGGAGTAAGAAAGCAAGAAATCAGAAATTCAAATCCAGAGCTTGCGTGGGATCTGAACATGCATCAATTAGATATCAAAATCTTGAGAAAATGAGTGATATATAACCCTCTATTTATAGGGAAGCAAATGGGATTCTCAAGCGTGTGGAGTGATGCAGTTTGGAGGGAATTCATGTGAAGTTGCAAGCATGAAAAGTGTGACTCGTATTTTGCTTAAAACTCAACCAAAACATGTGTTTCAAGGTTATAATCACTTATTGAAGATTTTTAAACATGATTAGAAGTAATAACGCGCAAAAATTTAGTGATTAGAAGCTTAATTGTGCATTTCAAATTCTCACTTAGAGGAAAAAGTCAGTTTCAAGGTACCAACTTTGAATAAATGGTATTCACAACTCAAGGAGTCTTAGGGCATGATTCTTAAAGAAATTGAAATATAAGGTCACAAGTTTTACAATGTGCAAAGAATGGGATCAAATGGATACTTGAGCTAGGATTTGTGATGAGCCAAAGTTGAGAAAAAGATGCTGACTTTTTGTACTTAGAAAAATTCTATGTTTTTCTCAAAAAATGTCCTATAATGTTTTGACTCCAAACAAGGCCTTCCTCAAAAATTGAGATTTTATCAATGATACTAGCTTGAAGTAGACTTCCCAAAGAGAATTCTGAAACTTGAACCACTCAAAAATACCAAGTATTGAAAAAGTTATGGTCTTGCAAAATTGGTGAAAATTCATGAGATGACCTATAATATCTTGCATTCTAGGCATTTTCCATCCAATTTCAAGGTTTTCATATAAAAGAAGAGTTGATGTTCACATCCTTAAGATCATTATGGAAAAATAATGTGTTTAAGGAGATAAAATTTGACCAAGTTATGACCTTTTGAAGTCACATAAGGGAATTTGATGGCCTATCTAGAGGACTTGTAATCTTTCTTCATCATTAGGCATCTCCCACATAAATTTTCTTGAAAATTTTGAAGTGGTTGGTTGATAACTATTTGAAGAGAATCATGTATTTGGAATCACTCAAAAATACCAAAAGATGAGCAAGATATAGCCCTTAGAATTTCAAAACCCTAGCTCCTAGAGCACCAAAATGACTTGGAAAACCCTTTCAACTTTGACAATCTTCTTTGCAAAATAACTCTTTCCATGTGAATAGAAGTTGCCGTGGATGATAAAAAGAACCCATAGAAACAAAAACCAACTCCAAATATTAATAATTGAGAGAGTTATGCACTTGTGATCAAGAAATAAAGAACTTTTCCAATTAGGTCAAACTTCTTCAATCAACTCTTGCATCTTTTGATTTTCTTTGAAAAATTGAGGCATGATGAATCATAGTAGACCTTGTCATGATATTACTTCAAAGTATCTTAAATTATTAAGCTTGAATATCAATGAAACTTTGTTGAATAAGGAATGAAAATAAACTCATGAACCTATAAATCAAACTGATGAAATGTGTTGTGCCCTTACCTATAATATCATCAATTAAAGCAAACATTCATTTTATTTATTAGTCAAAAAATACAAAACATAGATGATCACAATATATAAATCAAGGTGATTGGTGATTCCTCATGATAAATACTAAAGATAGGGAGAAGAACTAAACCCTAGTGTGATTTTGTTGTGATTGATTTGATATGAGATGATAGAGGAATCTTAGGGGCAAAAATTGGGGTACAACAGTTGCCCTTATTTAAGTGTCTTATATCCGGAGATATGAAGGGTAAAATATTCGTGTCGACACGATTGAAGATACTTAAATATAAAACAAACCCTATTTTGGACCTAAGATACCATGTAATGCGTATGATTGCACATGCAAATAAACGAATCTAAAGGTAACACATGACACCACTGGGAAACAGAAAATAAAAGATCAAAAGAAAATTAGACCAAGAAAATAAATCACTGGTGAGCCGAAGACTCGACTCTATTATGGTAAAGCCCAAGGAGGAGACAAAGTAACATCAAATCAAATATTGAGGAGAGAAAATAAAGGATAATAGTGACCGACAGGTAACCACAAACTATCCACTCATTAACGATATAGCAAAAAAGGTAATGTTGAACCACAAGGGGAAAGAAGTGGTAGGATAATACCAACAAACATTAATATTAGGGTAAGCCACAAATGACCAACATCAGTACTTATGACTGGAAATAAACAAACTTCTTTAGAGCAAAGTGAATCTCAACGACGAACTATCTCCCATGATGATGAGACTACTATTCATTGGAGTAACAAATCTCAACAACAAACTATCTCCCATAATGACGAGACTACCGTTCATTGGAGTAACAAATCTCAATAATGAACTATCTCCCATAATGAAATGACTACCATTCATTGGAGTAACAAATCTCAACAACGAACTATCTCGCATAATGACGAGACTACCACCCATTGGAGTAATAAATCTCAACAACGAACTATCTCTCATAATGACGAGACTACCATCCATTGGAGTAAAAAATCTCAACAACGAACTATCTCCCATAATGACGAGACTACCATCCATTAGAGTAACAAATATCAACAACGAACTATCTCCCATAATGACGAGACTACCATTCATTGGAGTAACAAATCTCAACAACGAACTATCTCCCATAATGACGAGATTACCATTCATTGGAGTAACAAATCTCAAAAACGAACTATCTCCCATAGTGACGAGACTACTATCCATTGGAGTAACAAATCTCAACAACAAACTATCTCCCATAATGACGAGACTACCATCCATTGGAGTAACAAATCTCAACAATGAACTATCTCCCATAATGACAAGACTACCATCTATTGGAGTAACAAATCTCAACAACAAACCATCTCCCATAATAAAGAGACTACCATCCATTGGAGTAACAAATATTAACAAAGAACTATCTCCCATAATGACGAGACTACCATCCATTGGAGTAAAAATCATGAATATTCTCTAGGAACTAACAAACTTAGTGGGGAAGTACAAGTTGCTCAAATAAAGAGACCTACCATCTATTGTTATGAGAAGGAGTTACAATAATGTTGTTGGGAAAAGAATTATGACTTCTTGGGGAAATGCCAATATATTCCTGTTGAGAAGGTAAAGACTTCTCGTGCAAAATAAATGCACATTCTCAAACTCGGGCCTATAGCCTGCAGAAATCAGAATAATAATGTTGTTAGGGACCACAAATTCAAACCAAAAATAAACCGAAATGAAACAATCAACCAAGTAGCACCTGATGAGAGCTAAGCTCAAAAGGGGACCATAAATCATACAGATAATGAGATGAATAGGAGGGATAAAACTAAATTCTTCCACGAGGGATAACTCAGTGGGAAAATTAAAAAAATATACACTTTCTGCTTAAGTTTAACACTATATTGTAGAGAGGGTAACATAACTCTGTAAAATAAGGTAATATGTCAACAAAATATTAATGAATACAAATGAGCAATGAATTTTACTTCATCTATGCATGATGTATGTGTGAATGTATGAATGTCATCATGTATATGCTAACAAAACAGACACACAACACTGGGAATAACCATATAAGACCAGCTTGAGCAAAGTCAACGCTCAGCTAAATCACATCCAGGATGAAAATTTCATAAGAGAGTAAGCACCAGCTGAGGAAACAAGTTCCTATTTTACGGCTTAACTTCACTGGGAAGAAACACAATTTGAAAGTAATCAAATCAAAATAATAAATCAGTATAAATACATGGATATAACATCCTCCTCCAGGCTTCACCGGGGAACATCATACAAACTTCAATGGGGGAAACAAATGTCTCAACGTCTAGATTTCCACTGGAGATTACAATATTGACTTCATTAGGGTAGATGAGAACCTCATCATCGAGATATCAGCTAGGGATCTCATGATAACTTCATTGGGGAGGGAAACACCATATCATTGAGGTGAGCCCAAAATATATTCTTCAATACCAAGAGTGAAGATTACACAAACCTCATTGGGGAGAAATTATGAAACCACATGGGAATAACAACTTTCAGAGAGAAACATTATCTTCGCTTTACTTGGGGATTTAAGAAGTCAAACAATACCGCAAGAAATCAAAATTATGGGGATTTTAAATCAAACCCAACACTTGGTGGGAGAAAACCCATAAAGTTGACAACTGTTTCAACACTTATTAGAAAAGATATTGCCCTTGTCTAGTTTCCTGGGAAATAAACAACAACAATAATGCCAATACTACAAAAGGGTGAAGTTTTGCAAATGATTCCACCTCAGCACGCAAAGGGAGAAGGGACTTTTGTCATTTGAGTGAAGACCTTACTGGGGAATCTGAGATAGAGGCTTCAGACCATGGAAACCCGAAATTAAAATGAACAAAGACTTGACTGGAGAAAATGGGATTACAAACCTAACACCGCATCATACATCAATTGGTATCATCTCTAACTATCTGAGAAACATAAGAAGATCATATGCATACCAGCAAAAGTGACCTGGGAGAACCTTCCTGGGGAATACATACTTCCAAAATTTCAGAGTTCGTCAATCCTTGGAATCACCATTTTTGTTTTTCTTGAGTCACAAAATCTAAAGTAAAAAGTAATTTGTAAATTCTTTTCAAAAAACAATTTGTTATTTAATCTAATTGTTTTGAAAATTACTATCAATAATAAATGGAGTCTTTGTAAGCAGAATAAAATAAGAATTACAAAGAATTGGATAAAAGCTCAAACTTTATTAATAGAATGGCAGTCTGCGAATGGCGAGACTCCATAGATGATTACAAAGTTTGGAAAATGGTAATACATTGGAAAAATTTACATTGAAACACAATGACAAATATTCTCCCTAACAACTTTGAATTCCCGAGCAGCGACTTCTATTGAAGTATGGTAATAATCCAAGAAGATTATTGCTTCAATGATCAAGTCTTGTCTGACGCAGTTACTTGCCAATAAATCCCTAGCTTTTGCGTAGGTTGCCCTTACGGGTTTTCAACCTAGCGGGAATAATTTATTCTGTTTATGTCTCTTATTTTTCCTAGACAGCCCTTTCGAGTTTTCAGTCTACCGAGACGCTCTTTTTTTCCTAAGCCGCCCTTTCGGGTTTTCAACTTAGTGAGTTGTTCTTTTATTTCTTTAGACGAAGTATTTCTTGACTGCATCAACATTCATAGGATGAGGGAACTCCTCACCATCCATAGTTTCAAGAATTAACGCACCACCATAGAAGGATTTCTTGATAACATATGGGCCTTCAAAATTGGGAGTCCACTTGCCCCTGGAATCAGCGTTAAAAGACATGATCTTCCTGAGCATGAGGTCGCCTTCTATGAATTAGTGAGGCTTAACCTTCTTATCAAAATATTTCTTCATACTCTTCTGGTATAACTGACCATGACACAAGGCCGTCATTCTCTTCTCTTCAATCAAATTCAATTGGTCAAACCTGTTCTGGACCCATTCAGCTTCTAACAACTTGGTTTCCGTTATCACACGTAAAGAGGGAATCTCAACCATGACGGGGAGCACTGCTTCCATACCATACACAAGAGAGAACAAGGTTTCCCATGTTGAAGTGAGAACATATGTACAATACCCATGCAAAGAAAAATGGAGCATCTCGTACCAGTCTTTATAGGTAACAACCATCTTCTGGATGATCTTCTTGATGTTTTTATTAGCAGCTTCAGCAACCCCATTCATCTTTGGCCTGTAAGGAGATGAATTATGATGGACAATCTTGAATTATTCACAAAGTTCTGTCATCATCTTGTTAATCATATTCGAGCCATTGTCGATGATAATCCACCTGGGCACACCATATCGACATATAAGATTGTTCTTAATAAAACGTACTACCACCTGCTTAGTAACATTGGCATATGAAGCTGCTTCCACCCATTTGGTAAAGTAGTCTATCACTACCAAGATAAAACGATGTCCATTCGACGCCTTGTGTTCAATCATTCCAATCATGTCAATACCCCACATAGAGAAAGGCCACGGGGAAGAAATAACATTGAGAAGCGTCAGAGGCACATGAATTTTGTCAGCATAAATATGGAATTTATGGCACTTCTTTGCAAATTTGTAACAGTCAGATTCCATTGTTAGCCAATAGTAACCTTCCCTAAGCATCTTCTTTGCCATATAATGTCCATTAGCATGAGTGCCAAAGGAACCTTCATGAATCTCATGCATTAACATGTCTGCTTTGTGTCTATCCACGCATATGAGCAAGACCATGTCATGATTTCTTTTGTATAACACATCTTCATTGAGGAAAAAGCTGCCTGCCAACCTTTTCAATGTATTTCTATCTTTGTTTGACACACCAAACAAATATTCCTGAGTCCAGAGAAAATGCTTGATATCATAATACCAAGGTTTTTCGTCTGACGTTTCCTCTGCTGCAAACACATGAGCCGGCCTATCCAGACATCATACTGTGATACGAGGCACATTTTTCCAAGTATTCACTTGACACATAGAAGCCATAGTGGCCAAAGCATCTGCAATCTGATTTTCATCTCTAGGAATATGATAGAATTCAACTTTATTAAAGAAGGGTAATAATCTTCTAGTATAGTCTTTATAGGGAATCAAGCCAGGTGAAACAACCGGCTGAAAATCATCAAACAATGAAGTCGCCATCGAACGTATTTTATCCCACATGAAGCGAAAGGTAGACATCGAGAAAACCTGATAAGGGAAAAGTCACGGTATTGCGACCGAGAGATCGGGTAACGAGTCTGTTACGCGAGGGGAAAGTACTAGCACCCCACATGTCTGCAGTACTCTACGGTATCCACTCTTGTTGTCTATCTTATGTGTGTGTTTAAACTATGCTTACTGTTTACTACTGCTAAAGGGAGAATGCATGCAAAAGAAATGAGAAAAGAATGTAGGGAAAATAATGTTGTACTCGCTTAGGCCCTACCCCAATGCCTACGTATCCTTTTTGAGGAATCAGAGCTATCGTAGTTCGGCTCACATGTTTTTATTTGTTTTGTGTTTTTTATGGACAATGTTAATTCCGCCTTCTACCGCAGCTCGACCTTTGGAGACTTATGAGTTGGTAAAGAATAAAATTAATCACGTCCTTACCTGAAAAGGGTTTTAGAGAAAAGGTTCTTGGGCGCACAAAAGGTTTGAATTGATTTATATTTTGTTACCTTTAAAAAGGGTTTAAATGTAATTAGCATGTTTTTGATTTGCTAAGAAAAGTTTTAGTTTTGAATGCAAGGATGCAAAAAGGGAAGAAAAAAGTCTAAGGGAGACTAGCCTATTTCTAAACCTAATGTTATCATACAATGGTGGCCCTACGTCAAGGATGAAATGGAAATCTCTATCTAATGTTAGCATGCATGGTTTGCAACCTAAGGTCTAACTCGCATCTGAATGGAGCAAGCACGTCCTAAGGGAACATGGTATGTACAAGGTTAAAGCAAGCAAGCTTGAAGAAGCACACACATAAAAGAGTAAGGAAAAGAAGAGAAATGCTTTAGCCAAGGGGAGCGTATCACCCGAGATAAACAAGTGGGAGTGAGATGAAAAAGCAAAATGTGATGTCCAAAGCGACTGAACACCTAACCAAGATATAGGAGATTGAGGTAGACGATAGAAGGCAGTATGAACAATCAAGGAGTATCAGCATCGGCCAATGCGAACTCCTGACAAGGTGTGGAGGTTCGATTGCAGAACCCTTCCCCACTTAACAACTCGATAAACAAGAGCATACACAACTCCAAAGCTTCGTGGTGCGTCACGAGCTAAGGATGACACTGATGAAATTGTGGGGGCTGATTGCTAACCCCCCCCCCCCCCCCCCCCCCCCCGCTCGCCTCCTTTTGAGGACTTCAATAAGGGATGGGGAATAGTGCGGGAACAAATATAAACACACCTGCAGAATACCTACTCAAAGGTAGGGTTTTAAACAAACCACACACAAGTAGCAAACAGAATGTACACAATGCGGAATTTCCATAAACAAGTCTTTAAATAAACTAGAGGGGTTCCAGACATGATCAGCAACGGAGACCCCCGTCATACATCTTTACCCTACTTCTCATGGCATCAGAAAGCAGTAAAGCCCCACTTCTCATGATTTCTAGAAAAGCGGTAAAGAAGTACGATAAAGTGCGAAAATGAGGAATAAAATGAAATTACGATGATACCAAACGGAGAAGGTCCATTGCCTCTTCGAAACCATGCAAGCAAGCGATAAGAAAACTCTGCAGAAGCTGCTTCGCGCAAATGATCAAAAAATTAATCTCCAAGCATTTCCCACTGTGAAAATTACTTCAACATTCTATCGTAAAATCTTAGCTAGAAAATGACAATGAAAATGATTATTAAACATGAAAATAATAGAAAATTCTAATGAAAATTCTAAAGAGATGTCCTAAAGAATTCTAAAATGTCCTAATATTTTGATATCATTTTTATTATCAATTAAGAGAAAGACTAAACTAGAATAAAAAACTGAAATAATAATAAAAAAGGAGTTAGAAGAGTCAGGGGTGCAAGTTGAATTTAGGGGGTATGATTCAGTAACAATGGCTATGCCCATCAAATTTGATTCATGCTTAGCTTTTTGTACACTGCTGCAAGGCTTCAAAAAACAACACAGAAGTGGGCCAAAAAGGAGTTTGCTTTGACCCAAAACCAGCTTTTTTGTGCAAGATGTACCAGCCTCCCAAAAATCTTGACCGGCCTAAAGAGAATCCAAGCCCAATGAAGCATAAGCTCTAATCCACACAACTCATCTTTCTGCAACATGAATCGTCCCTTTTATCTCTCAAAATTCCGCATCAGATCTTCCTCAGCTCTCTCTAAACGGTGTCGTTAAACCTAACCTTATCTTCCTTCTTCACTCAGCGAACATCATCACCGCCACCACAAACCACCCTTCACTTGCGAACAAAAGGCGTCGTGGTAATCTTCTCCTATTTCGCTTGCTCTGTCTCTGCATCGCAATCGGCGTTCAACAACTCTCATCTCTCGAACCTTATTTCACATGGCTTCATGCTTCAGTTTGCAACTCGTCTCAAATTTTGCCTTAACATCGCCCTCTCTTCTCCATCTTAACCGCGTTGCTTCCATCTCTCTCTCTCTCTCGGCACCGCAAAATAAACATAGTAATAACAATGCTCACAGAAGAATGGAGAAGTGAAGTGAATCAGGGCTTACATATCGAAAGTTCGTCCGGTGCGTCTTCTCTATTAACGATTCCGATGAGAAAACCAGAAGAAATTACTCAGCAACCCAGGTGTGCACTTCCACTCCTTGCTATGAACTTCGCTGGTTCGTTCATTCTTCTTCTATTTCTTAGCTCTTCTTCTTGTATCTTTTTACTCTTCTGCGTTATGTTGTTGTTTCTAATTGTTGTTGATGGTGTGCAAATTTGCTCTATTGCAAAAGTGTTCAAGGTACAAGATGATAAAGATTAAGGTGTTGGTGATGAAGATCCAGAAAGGTTGCAGATTGGTGAAGGTGAAGATGAAACTCAAAGCGAGGATGAAGAAGAAGGTCCATAGATAAAAAGGTGAATCCTCTTTTGTCACTTTCTGTTATGAAATGCCTCGTTCATCTCCCCCTCCTTCTCTGAAATTTTGTTATCTATTATACCCTTTTTTTTCCTGTTGAGGCCGTTATGGAATTGGTTAGGTGATGTTAGGGAATTAGTTAAATGAAAAAGAGGTTTGTTTCTGTTATGCGGTTTTGACAGTTAAGAATGGGTTTATGGTTAGAAACGGTTAGGAAACAGTTGGGGTTTCTGTTAACTGTTTGTTGGGATCTGTTAGTTTTCTGTCATGGAGAAAAGAAATAGCTAGTTAGAGGGCTTAGGTTATTAGTTGGAATATAGGGAAGTAAGGAAACGGTTTAGTTATTTCCCGCTTGAAGTTTTTTTTGGACAGTTGGTTACGACTAGAGGAAGTTGGAATTCTGTTAAGAGTTTTGTTGATATTAGAAAGAATTTGCTGCAATAGAAGTAATCATGGCCACTTTCAATTCTGTTTAGATTTAATATCTGATTTCATTTCTCACAGATTTCCTCTGTTCGCTTATTCTTTTTATTCTTTACATTTCTTGAACCAAGGCATTTGACTTACATGAACTGGTTTTAATGCTTGGTGCATGCTGCTTGTTGAAGCTCACTGAACGTATGGACTATCAGTTTCTTCTGATTTTACGAATGGGATACGAGGCAACAACTTTGCTCTTGTGCGGAGGATCTTTGGATGCATACCTAAACAGAAAAACCATGAAGAGGTGGGCTGGTGGAATCAGATGAGGGCAGGCCTGAATAGTTTTGTTTAGGCATCAAGGCTCAGAAAATCAATGACTAATCATTCAAAAATTTGTAATTCTCTTTGTAGTTTTCAACATTCATCTTGTAACTACAATTGCACTTAGAATTTTGTGATGTACAATTTATAACCTGCAATATTAATTTGAATGGGATATCATGATGGATTCATGTACTTTTGAATTTTGAAGCCTTGAATAATGAATTTTTGGACTTGGATAAGTGGACTTGAAACTTGCATGATGTATTCCTTTGCAACATTGTAACTAGTACCAAATCAAACATTGATCCAATATTGAACTTGAATGAATACCTCAAATTAATCTTCTATTCTCAATGAAACCCTATATTCAATTCAATTTTCCAATCTTAAGCAAACTTTCATGACAAGCAACAATTATGTGAAAGAATAATGATTCCTTTATTACAATGAATCCGCAAACTCATCTCTTGCACCATGGCTTGTATTTTGCAATCCAATTCCACTATATCTTGACTTGATGAGTAACAAGATAGCCAATGCCTTGAATCCTTTAATAAAGGTAGGACTTGGAGCATAGTAGAATACCTTAGCTTACAATTGAACTCTTGATGAAGCATAACAAGTTAAAACCCTAGCATCTTTCCCTGCTTGTTGAAGAAGCAACTTGAATCCCTTGGATGAAGATAAGAGTCTCAAAGCATTAAAGAAACCCTAATTCTTCAAGATCCTTGATCCCGTGCTAAATTTATTGGTTAATGATGCATGAGGTGTTAATTGACCTAATGGAGGGTATGTAGATGAAATGAGAATGGAATGCGTAAGCCAGATGATTCAATAAAAGGGTAGGACAAATTTAGGGTATTATAGCTGCCCCTATTTAATCGTCTTAAACCTGAAAGTACGGTTGGCACGTGCCTTCCAGAAGTTCAAGGTTGAAGATGATTAAATACCAATGCCAAAAATTTGTTCTGAGAGAGAGTGTAAGTGTTTTTTATTTTTTGTGATATCTGTTGGGGAAAGAATTTTTTGTTTTCTAGTGAAGAGACGAAGATCGGACTTGTAACGTATCAACAGAGGCTAATACAAGACGAAGGTTGGACTTACAACGTGGCGTGATGCCAATATAAGACGAAGGTTGGACTTACAACGTGGCGTGATGCCAATACAAGACAAAGATTGGTACGAAAAGACATCGGATAAGGTCTACGGGCGACCTACAATCCTACGGTGAAACATGAGAGTGATTTGTCGGGGAACCTAGCCTAAGGGCGATCTCAGGTTCTAAGACAAGATTTGTGGGAAGAACCTAGCCAGTGGGTGATCTCAGGTTCTAAGACGATCTGAGGAATAACCTAGATAATGGGCGGTCTCAAGTTCTACGGTGATCTGAGGAAGAACCTAGCCTACGGGCGATCTCAAGTTCTAAGATGATCTGAGGAAGAACCTAGCCAACGGGAGATCTCAGGTTCTAAAATGATATGAGGAAGAACCTATCCTACGTGCGACCTCAGGTTCTAAGATGAGATGAGGAAGAACCTAGCCAACGGGCGATCTCAGGTTCTACGGTGATCTGAGGAAGAACCTAGCCTACGGGCGATCTCAGGTTCTAAGATGATCCGAGGAAGAACCTAGCCAACGGGCGATATCAGGTTCTAAAATGATCTGAGGAAGAACCTAGACTACGGGCGATCTTAGGTTCTAAGATGAGATGAGGAAGAACCTAGACAACAGGCAATCTCAAGTTCTACGGTGAACTGAGGAAGAACCTAGCCTATGGGAAATCTCAGGTTCTAAGATGATCTGAGGAAGAATCTAGCCAACGGGCGACCTCATATTCTAAAATGATATGAGGAAGAACCTAGCCTACAAGCGATATCAGGTTCTATGATGATCTAATGAAGAACCTATCCTACGGGCGATCTTAGGTTCTAAGATGATCTAAGGAAGAACCTAGCCAATGGGAGATCTCATGTTCTAAGATGAGATGAGGAAGAACCGAGCCAACAGGCGATCTCAGTTTCTATGGTGATCTAAGGAAGAACCTAGCCTACGGGAAATCTCAGGTTCTAAGATGATCCGAGGAAGAACCTAGCCTACGGGCGATCTCAGGTTCTAAGATGATCCGAGGAAGAACCTATCCAATGGGAAATCTCAGGTTCTAAAATGATCTGAGGAAGAACCTAACCTACAGGCGATCTCAGGTTCTACAACGATCTGATGAAGAACCTAGCCTACGGGCGATCTCAAGTTCTAAGATGATCTAAGGAAGAACCTAGCCAATGGGCGATCTCAGGTTCAACGATGATTTATTGGAAGAACCTAGACTATAGGCGATCTCAGGTTCTAAGATGATCTGAGGAAGAACCTAGATTACAGGTGGTTCCAGGTTCTAAGACGATCTAAGGAAGAACCTAGCCTATGGGCGATCTCAGGTTCTAAGATGATCTGAGGAAGAACCTAGTCGAGTCTGGATCCAATCATAACAGACAGCAATAAGTCTCTTTTCATCAATCAGATTCAGTTAATCAAGTCGAGTCTGGAACCAATCATCTTCATTCATATCTGCATCCTTCATGATTCTCAGAGAAGGGATATGGACCTCGATAGGCAGAATAACCTCCATGCCATATACCAGAGAGTAGGGTGTTGCCCCAGTCAATGTTCGTGCTGAAGTGTGATAACCATGCATAGCAAATGGTAACATCTCGTGTCAGTCTTTGAATGTCACCGTCATCTTCTGTATGATTTTCTTAATATTCTTGTTAGTAGCCTCCACAGTGCCATTCATCTTCAGTCGGTAAGGGGAAGAATTATGATGCTGGATCTTGAATTGTTTATAGAGTTTGGTGATCATCGTGTTGTTGAGATTCATACCATTGTCAGTGATGATCCTCTCTAGTACACCGTACCTACATATCAGGTTATGCTTGATAAATCGCGCCACAACGTTCTTGGTAACAGTAGCAAAAGAGGCAGCTTCAACCCACTTCGTGAAGTAATCAGTAGCCACTAGGATAAAACGATGCCCATTAGAAGCGGTAGGTCTTATCTCCCCGATCATATCAATGCCCCACATTGCAAAGGGCCATGGAGCCATCAAGATGTTCAAAGGAACCAGAGGTACATGGACCTTATCAACATAGATCTGGCATTTGTGACAAGTTCGGGAGTGCTGATAGCAGTCTGCTTCCATAGTGGACCAATAGTATCCTTCCCGTAGGATCTTTTTATCCATGGTATGTCCACTCGAATGGGTTCTGAAGGTACCTTCGTATAGATCTGTCATAATCCTCTCCGCTTCGCTCTTGTCTATGCACCAAAGTAGAGTAGAGTCATGGTTGCACTTGTAGAGGATTCCATTACTGAGGAAAAACTTTGCGGAGAACCTTCTCAAAAACTTCTTGTCGTTGACAGATTCCCCCTCGAGATACTCTTGAGCCTCGAGATATCTCTTTACTTCATAGAACCAAGGTTTGTCTACTGCTCCTTCAGTGTTGATCTCATAGCAGTATGCAGGTTCGTCCAACCTTTCAATAGTGATCTGAGGGGCCTCATTATCCCACCTGACCTTGAACATAGATGACATGGTAGCTAGCGCGTCCGCTAACTGATTCTCTTCTGATGGAAAATGTTCAAAGGCGACTTCCTTAAAGTGTGGGAGCAATGACAACACATGCTCTCTGTACGGGATGATATTCGGGTGCTTCGTATCCCACTCTCCTTTGATCTGACTTATCACCAAGGCTAAATCTCCGAAAATGTTCAAGAACTTGATCCTTAAGTCAATAGAAGCTTTAAGACCCATGATGCATGCTTCATACTCCGCCATGTTGTTGGTACAGTTGAAGCATAGTCTGGCAGTGAAAGGAGTATGACACCCCTCGGGGGATATGATTACAACACCAATGCCATTACCGAGTGCGTTCAAGGCTCCATCAAAAACCATAGTCCACTAGGATCCTTCTTTCGGTCCTTCATCCGGTCCAAGTTCTTCATAGTCCGTCACTAGCATAATATTCTCGTCCTGGAACTCAAAATTCATTGATTGGTAGTCATCCACGACCTGATGAGCCAAATGATCAGCTAATACACTTCCCTTGATCGCTTTCTGGGTCATGTATTGGATATCATATTTGGTCAAGATCACTTGCCATCTTGCTATTATTCCGGAGAGAGCGGGCTTCTCGAAGATGTACTTGATCGAATCCATCTTAGATATCAGCAAAGCAGTGTGGGTCAACATATCTGTCTCAGTCGGCGATCAGCCCATGCCAAAATGCATCAAGGTTTCTCGAGCAATGAGTATCTTGTCTCACAGTCGATAAATTTTTTGCTAAGGTAGTATATTGCGTGCTCTTTTCGACTAGACTCGTTATGCTGCCCCAGCACACACCCCATTGAATTGTCTAACACTGTTAAGTACATTATGAAAGGTCTTCGTTCAATCGGAGGCATCAGAATTGGTGGTTCTTGAAGGTATTCCTTGATTCTTTCGAAGGCAGTCTGGCATTCGTCATTCCATTTTACCACTTGATCTTTCTTCAGGAGCTTGAAGATTGGCTCACAAGTAGCAATTAAATGGGAAATGAACCTGGAAATGTAGTTTAGGCGTCCCAAAAATCCTCTGACCTCCTTCTCAGTGCGAGGAGCCGACATTTCTTGTATAGCCTTTACTTTTGCAGGGTCTACCTGAATGCCCTTGTCACTGACAATGAAACCCAATAGTTTGCCAAACCTTACCCGAAGGTGCACTTGTTCGGATTCAACCTCAACTTGTAAGTCTTCAACCTATCAAACAACTTTTGTAGATGATCAAGGTGCTCTTCCTCGGTTTGAGACCTGTCTATCATGTCATCCATATATACCTCTATCTCATGGTGAATCATGTCATGAAATAAGGTGACCATGGCTCGCTGATAGGTTACCCCGACATTGTTTAATCCAAACGGCATCACTTTGTAGCATAAAGTGCCCCATTGTGTGACGAAGGTTATCTTCTCCATATCTTAGGGTGCCATCTTGATCTGATTGTAACCAGAGAAACCATCACTGAAGGAAAAGATCTTATGCTGCGCCGTGTTATCAACCAGAACGTCGATGTGGGGGAGCGGAAAGTCATATTTGGGACTTGCCCTATTTAGATCTCTGTAGTCCACACACATTCATACCTTACCGTCTTTTTTAGGCTCCGACACTATGTTGGCCACCCATTGGGGATAAGAGGTGACAGGTAAGAACCCAACGTTGAACTTCTTCATAACCTCTGCTTTGATCATCTCTAACATTTCAGGGCACATGCGACAGACCTTCTGCTTTACCGGAGGGCAATCTTCTTTAGTTGGCAAACGGTGAACCACAATACCCGTATCCAGTCCCGGCATGTCTTCATATGACCATAAGATCTCGACATAATCATGCAACATTTATATCAATCGCCATTTGACATTAAGCCCCAAATTTGTGCCAATCTTGACTTCTTTTCTGTCTACCTCTGTGCCCAAGTTTATTGTCTCAACTGGCTCTTCATGAGGCTGTATATCCCTCTCTTCCTGCTGTAACAGTATAGAAAGTTCTCCAGGTACCTCACAATCTTCCTCACCTTCGTCCTCGGCTTGGTTGATCAGATTTTCGAAGTTATATCTGGCAATAGTAGAACTGTTATTAATGGGATCCAGAGTGGATATGGAACTGCAGTTTGATATGTGAGTGTGTGTAAGAGCATAACTGTATTGATAAAGTAAAAAGCAGAAAGTAAAAACCGAGAGTGCAAAATTTGTATGCAAAATGTCCAATGCTTTATTGATGCCATATGAAAGTGAAACATGATAACCCTCACAAATAAACCGATGTCCCCCGGGTAAGACACATGGCCATAAAGTTATATTGTTTATTACATATCTAGAAAAAAACAAGAAAGCCAATTACTTCTGAACAAAAGTAATAGGTAAAAAATCCTTTTCCGTCCAGTTACTAGGTCCACCGTTGGTAGTAGGGAAGATCCAGTTATCCATGTCATTGTCACCGTCTCTGTCTTCTACTGGGTTGACCCCGTGATTATTGATGTGTAGGGGAGGTCTTCCAGCGCGAGCATGTTGAACATCCCTTTGAGCTCCTGAAGAGAAACCCAAACCAAATTTATCAGACTTGTACGAAATATCAGGGAGTTGACCCCAGATGGTAGACCCACCTTCTTTAATAACAACTCTTGCGTCCTTGAGATAGGCCATCTTCAAGGGAGGTCTGGTGATCTTCGACACGTTGGTAATAGTTTGAGTTGTAGCCAGAGTCTGAGGTACCTCTTCAAAATTCTGGCATGGAATCTCGATGAACTCACCCTCCATTTCCACATATCTGAATGAATTCAGGTGAATGACCATGTATTCTTCTTCGTCGCGTATAGTGACAATTCTCCGTTTGACCGGGTATTTCATCCTTTGATGTAGAGTGGACGTAACAACTCCAACCCCGTGTATCCAAGGGTGGCCCAACAAACAAGAACAAGATGGACTGATATCAATCACGTAGAAGGTAGAGCTGAAAGTCTGGGAACCAACCTTGATGGGGATGTCCACCTCCTCGTGTACCATTCTCTTTGATCCGTCAAAAGCCCTCATGTGAGACGGTGGGAGAACTAACTTGAGGGTTTTGCATTTTATTGCAAATGTTGCGGTTAGCAAGAGTCGCCACTGACTTTTCTTTTATCCAAAAGGAAAGGTGAAAAAGCACAGGAAATACCTTTGAGATTGTTTCTTGAGTTCGGGGGGTAGATTATGAAAAGGGAAGGTATTAGCACCCTTTTCATCCATGGTTTTCCATGGGCTCTTAGTTACTTGCTAGATCACTTGCTTTTGTTTTGAAATTGTGCTTTGTGTGGTTTTTGAAAGTATTTTGTAAAAGAGGCCATTGTTTAGGCAATTTTTGTAATAATTCTCGTTCTTAAGAATGTATACAAAGATGTTTGTCTTTTGAAAATGTTTTCAATGTTTGAAAATGTGTGTGTTTGTTTTGAAAATAGAAAGGATAGTTGTTTGAAAATAGAGCAAGTAACTAGAAGTAATCTACCTACTCAAATGTCTTTCTTGTGCATTTTCTATTCTTTTGACATTGTTGTCTTACCATTGATTTGGTAAGCAACCCTATCTTTGGATGTAAACGGGACGGGAGTGGGTCATCGTATAACCATGATTAGAATTGTTGCAAAGTATCTTATCATTTTTGAGGGACCAAGATCATTTTGTAAGGCAACTTTAAATAGCGTCATCGAGGGACTATGATCTTATATTTGTTTGTTTTGCCAAGATACCTCGCATGCATAATATGGCCATTTTTGTATAAGGCAACCAAGTGGAGAAACCCTAAGGATGCTTGTGTGCAAGTGTGTTATTTTCATGCTTTGATTTTGTCTTGTATCAGGGTTTTCTATTTGTTTTGTTTTGATCTTTCCATTCAAACCCTAATTACTATCATGGCATGTAAAGCGGTAAATTGCGTAATGTAAAAATTACTAAGCTATTACAACAATTTATGGGAGGGGGGAATACAAATTTGAATGGGGATTTGCAAGAATGTAAATATGAATAAGCTATTAGAACCAAATCGAATTTGTACAAATATTTGAATAAACAAATATAATATTTAAATATGCAATATTATGTACATGCAAGAAAAGATTTTGTTTTATTTTTTATATGAAAAGGGAATTTAACCTAATCCTAAAAATATAAGGAAAAGAAATTAATTCCTAAAAAAGGGTTAACCCTAATTTCTAGCTTAAAAAGAAAATAAAGTTCTTATGTATTATTTTTTGTGTATTTTTGTATTTAAAAATAATAAATAATATTGTAAGGAAATATTTAGTTTTTACATGTTAAAATTTTTTTACAAATATGGAATGAAAAAAAAATAAAACAAATTAAACTAAACCTATTTTATTTATGTTTAAAAGTTTATTAAGAAAAATAATTAATATATATATAACTAAGATAAAAATATATTTTTTACGTGAAAAATAAAATAACATAAAATAAAATGCAATATCATCATATTTATATTTTTTAGGATTTTTATGCATTAAAGAAAATATTTAATAAAAAAATGAAAATAAAACAAATAAATAAAAATATAAAAAAAAGTTGGGCCACGGGGTGTTCTAAGCAATCAAGTGGTGAAAGTTAGAAAAAAAAACACAAGGCCCAGCGTGGAGGTCCAATCCTGCAAAACAAGCCAAAAACTGAAAAATGAAAAAATGTGAAAAAACAAAAGGTAGCGTCAAGGTTCGAACCCAGGACATGGGTCTCACCAGCACGCTACCTTGCCACTGGGGTGGCTATACATCCGTTGATTTATGTGAAGCAAAAATAACATAACATGAACAAGGTCCTTGCCCTGTACTTCATCTTCTTCCCCGAGCTGGCCAGAAGCTCTGTAACTTTCTCATCTCTCAATAAAAATGAAAACTGATAACACGAATATTGTAGCATTTTGTCTCACGATTCTAACCATATAAATCATGTAAGCTAACAATCAAAGATCAAGATGAATTTTAAAAGCCCTAAATCTAAACCTAATTTTTACAGGAATTTGAACTACAAAATTCTCTAAACTCAGGCCAAATAAATGCAAGATATATATATGTACAGCTTCGTAGCAATGAGGTCTACATTGTTTATTCATAAATCGTGGCCAATGGATGCATGTATGAAGAGATAAAAGTTGAGATTTTTACCTCTTTCAGTTGAAATCGTGGATGGAGTTGGAGTGAGTTTTATGAAGGCCTGATTGAGCTTGCTTAAACCTCTCTGAGTGTGTTCCAATCCTTGCCTTGCTTTGGAAGTGCCTGGAACTCTCTATCCAAGTCAACCTGTAAGCTTTGAAAAAAAAAGGCAGATGATGGAGAAGGAATTATAGTACAGGGATGAGGGTCTGGATCAGTTAGATATCAAGTAGGTAAAGTGTTTTGATGATTGAAACTTGAAACGCACGAGCCAAATGATGGATTGTTATGCTTATGCAAAAACTGCAAGTTTTGAAATTTTTTTGGTGAAAGGGAGTTTGAGAGTGTTTCAGGCCTCTAGAAATCGTGTTTCTAATTGTAATGTCTTGGTATATTAGTATGGGATATGTTTCAAGTCAGCTCTTTCACAGGTTTTTCAATCCTAGCCTTTTTGCACACTTTCTTGCTTTTGAAGCAAAGTGAAGGGACAAGGCTTTACATGCTTGTACTGGCTTGCTTAGGGTTGGTATAAGTTTTATACATTTTTCTTTAGGCCTGTAGTACTTGTATGTGCAAAGGAGACATATTCAATGCTCAAGAATTGGAAAATTGCAAAAGTGAACCTTTTCCAAAATTGCAATGGCCACTTTATGCCATTTATGGAATTACAACTTGGCCAATGGCTCTAGGGCTTGGATCAAAGCTTTGTTAACTGAGTAAGCATTAAATTATGGAGTAAGAAACAAGTTTGTGACCTTTAAAGCATGGATTAGGCAGCGTAGGTACTGATTTGAAATTTGTTCTTCATGAAATGGCTTGAATACAAAGTGAGAAATTGCCAACTTCCTCTCTTCGATTCTCTCTACTCAAACATAATCTTGAGGAGTTACTTTAAATTTTGGAAAGCTTTCAATGTTCTCTATAACTCATCTTTGAAATGCATTTCAAGACTCCTCATGGAACTAGGTGAAAAATTGCCATGAAGTTGGGTCCAAAAGCTGCCTAAATTAGGGCAAAATTTCACTAAGTTATTTGGTTCATGAGCATGTATTCATAAAATTATATCTTGAGATCCAAGAATATTTATGGAAAATTGTGTGAAGAAAAGTTATAGATTTCATATAGGTATACAACTTTCATGTTGGGAACTTTCCTTGAATCATCATGTATCATGGTGAAAAAATGGCTTAAAGTTGAGAAAAAATAAGAAATTTTCTATACTTAGAAAAATTTCTAAGTTAAGAAAATTTCCAATTTTAAAACCTAATCTTCAATCCTTGATTTCTTGATGAACAAGTTTCACATTTTGACACTTTTTGATGAATTGTGACCCTTGGCACATGATTTTGACCAAAAAGTCAAAGTTTGACTTTTTAGTGTATAGTTGACTTTTGATCAGTTGACTGCAAATTTCATCTGTCTATCAATGAAATTGAAATGTTTTGAACCATGTAATTAGATCAAGATTATTCCATTGAACCCTTTAAACCATGCTTCAAATCAATTGGTCATTTGCTAGGTTAAAAATCAGAAATTGCCCTTCCTCAATCAAAACCCTAATTTTGACAATTTTGCCCTTTTGATTATTTGGTCAAATTTCTTGAGGAATTGTAATCCAAACTTGATCAAATGATACATATGAGTCTATAATGTTGATGTGGATAAAAAATTATGAAGTTTTGACTGTAAATTGGCCATGGTTGACTTTTTTTACCAATATAGCTGATTTTTGAGTCAGCTGTCCAATTGACTGATCAAAAATGTGGTTCAAGGCTTGAAACTTGTCATGAGCAATCTTAGGGGTCCATAATGATGTTTGAAAGTCATATGAAGCATTGATAGTCCAAGAATCCTTGTGAAACTCAAACCCTAATTCTGGGTTAACTGTGTAAGATGAGATGCCTTGAGCTGACCAAACCCTAATCCAATCTTGAGTCAGAGTAATCTTGTGAGAATAATCTTGATAAATGAGAGGGAAAATTTTGGGGTACAATAGCTGCCCTGTTCAATCTTCTTGAATCTAAGGAGTTAGATTGGCGAGCTTGCCATTCATGACTCGAAGGTGAAAGATGATTGGACACTAGAGTGCCCATAAATTTGCACTCGACGATGTGTAGTTGAGGGAATGGGCTTAAATATGGAATTTGGAGAAGTTATGGAATCTTGTTGGAGATGGGCTTGTTAGATTCCATCCAAGAATGTTTGTTGAATTGTATGTTGTAAGCTGAAAGAATGAGTATCATAATGGTGTACGTGTCTAGAACGTATCTGAGGTGTATCTAGAGACTGAATTTGTACGAGCATCAGAGTAGCATCCGTGTTTAGAGCGTATCCGTGCTGTATCGTATCTGAATGGTTGTATCTGAATGAGTATCATTAAGGCATCCGTGTCTGGAGCGTATCCGAACTGTATCTGAACTTGAAATCTGAATGAGTATCAGAATGGCATCCGTGTCTGGAGCGTATCCGTACTGTATCTGAAGTCTGAATCTGAATGAGTATCAGAATGGCATCCATGTCTGAAGTGTATCTGAACTGTATCTGATAGTTGAATCTGAATGAGTAACATAATGGCATCTGTGTCTGGAGCATATCTGCACTGTATCTGAACTAGAAATCTTGAATGAGTATCAAAATGGCATCCGTGTCTTCAGCATATCTGAACTGTATCAAAGTTGTATGTTGTTAATGGTAGCTGTTAATCTTATCCTGAAAAGGGTAAAATGTTAGCTGAAACAAAGTTATATTACATGAAATGTATGATGCAATGTATTTGTTTTATCAATGTTTATGATATATGAATGTAATGTATGCGCATGTAAGCTGATTTGATGTATCGCTGTTTGATTGAGGAAAATAAATCCTTGAATGCTACTGAGGATATGTTTAAATTTCCATGTCTTGAAGTTGGAGTACTGACGAACTCTTGTTGAGAGAAGTAAATTCAATGCCATGTACTGCTTGTAGAATCTGTTTGAGGAATCCTGAGAAATTTGATGATTTCTTACTGGGGATTAATAATTTGAAATTTTAGTTCCGCTGGGGATCTAAACGACGTGCTGTGGGGATTACTTATGGAATAGCCTAGAGATGTTTTCCTATCCTTTCAACCTATCAGTAATTATCTTTCTAATTCTGTTTATTTATAAACAGTAATTACGTTCAAATGCATATGTTCATCAATGAATCATTGGACGTTTTTGCAAATAAAACACAAGACTAAAGAAAGAGACAAATAGTTTTTTGTACTTTCAAAGAGATATCTTTGTATTTTACTTTGCATAAGCATTTTGTACAAAGGAGACAAAACATTCTAGTAAGAGAATGGTGCCATAAAAACAAGAAAAGTTTATACAAAGAAAGATAGCTATGTGTAATAATCCCATGGGGTTCCCATTCTGCTATAGCCTTCATATCTCCGAATATCTTGTCTATTTGTTGCTTCGTCCGAAGATGATTTAACTGATCAGAAACTCCGAGTTTGTCAGTGGAAGTCAAAGGTTGTCCGCAAAGTGATCCGACGGGACATAGTCATACGTTTTAATTCCCTAACTTTTTCCTGGACCGCCCTTTCGGGTTTTTAGTCCACCGGGAAACCCTTTTTTGCCCAAGTCGCCCTTTCGGGTTTTCAACTTGCCGGGTGTACAGATTTTTTATTTTATCCCTAATTTTTGCCCAAACCTTTTTGGTTCGCCGGGATGCCCTTGTTTTGCCTAGGTGTTTCAACCTAGCGGGTCTTTTATGCGTAGTATCTTTTGACTATATCCGCGTTCGCAGGGTGTGGTAAGTCGTCGCCGTCCATGGTGGTCAAAATCATTGCCCCACCGGAGAATATATTTTTGATTATAAATGGTCCTTCATAGGTAGGAGTCCATTTTCCCCTGGGATTACTTTGTGGTAAAATGATACGTTTGATCACTAAATCCCCAACTTGATATACTTGACGTCTGATTTTCTTGTTGAAAGCCTTGATCATCCATTTTTGATACATTTGACCATGGCAAACAACGGTAAGTCTCTTTTCATCAATTAAGTTCAGTTGATCAAGTCGAGTTTGGATCCAATCGTCTTCACTTAAACCTGCATCTTTCATAATCCTCAGAGAGGGGATTTGGACATCAATAGGCAAAATAGCTTCCATGCCATACACCAAAGAATAGGGTGTTGCCCCAGTTGATGTGCGAACCGTGGTACGGTACCCGTGGAGAGAAAATGGTAGCATCTCATGCCAGTCTTTGTATGTGACTATAATTTTTTGTATGATCTTTTTAATATTTTTATTTGCAGCTTCAACAACACCATTCATCTTTGGCCGGTAGGGAGAAGAATTGTGATGCTGAATCTTGAATTGTTCACACAAAGCGATGATCATAGTATTGTTAAGATTTGTACCATTGTCAGTGATGATCCTTTTTGGGATACCATACCGGCAAATGATATTTTGCTTGATGAAGCGGGCAACAACATTCTTAGTAACGAAAGCGAAGGAAGCTGCTTCTACCCACTTTGTAAAATAGTCAATGGCCACTAGGATGAAGCGGTGTCCATTCGAGGTTGTAGGCTTGATCTCCCCAATCATATCAATTCCCCACATAGCGAAGGGCCAAGGAGCCGTCAAGACATTCAGAGGAACCGGATGTACGTGCACATTGTCAGCATAAATTTGACACTTATGACAGGTCCGAGAGTGTAGATAGCAATCTGCTTCCATGGTAGACCAATAATATCCTTCCCGTAGGATTTTCTTCGCCATCGTATGCCCACTGGAGTGAGTGCCAAAAGTACCTTCATGTAATTTAGCCATGATCTTTTCCGCTTCAACCTTATCCATACACCGAAGCAGAATAGAGTCATGATTGCGCTTGTACAGGATGCCATTACTAAGGAAGAATTTAGCAGAGAATCTCCTTAAGAACTTCTTATCGTTGATTGAAGCTCCTTCTGGATATTCTTGAGCCTCGAGATACCTTTTAACTTCATGAAACCAAGGCTGGTCCACTACCTCTTCAGTATTAATCTCGTGACAATGTGCTGGTTCATCCATTCGTTCAATGGTGATCTGGGGAGCCTCGTTATCCCAATTAAGTTTAAACATAGATGACATTGTGGCTAGAGCATCTGCTAGCTGGTTTTCTTCTCGCGGGAAATGCTCGAAGGTAATCTTCTCAAAATGTGGTAGCAATGTCAAAACATGTTCTTTGTAATTGATAAGGTTTGGGTGCTTAGTGTCCCATTCCCCTTTGATCTGACTGATGACCAAAGCTGAATCTCCAAATACATCTAAAGATTTGATTCCCAAGTCCATGGCAGCCTTGAGACCAAAGATGCATGCTTTGTATTCCGCCATGTTGTTCGTACAGTTGAAGCAAAGTCTGGCAGTAAACGGAGTATGACATCCTTCCGGAGATATGAGCACAACACTAATACCATTACCAAGTGCATTGGATTCCCTATCAAAGAACAGGGTCCATCGGGATCCTTGTTCAGGTTCGTCACATGGTCTGATTTCTTCACAGTTGTCTAATGTCTTGATGTCTTCATCCGAGAATTCAAACTTATGGACTAATAATCTTCTACAGCTTGGTGAGCAAGATGATCAGCCAATACACTGCCCTTTATAGCTTTCTGGGTAGTTTACTGTATGTCGTACTCTGTTAGGATCATCTACCATCTAGCTATCCTCCTAGACAGAGCAGGCTTCTCGAAGATGTATTTTATCGGATCCATCTTAGATATCAACAAGGTAGTATGAGTCAGCATATACTGTCTTAGCCGGAGCGCAGCCCATGCCAGAGCGCAAAAAGTTTTCTCAAGCAGTTAATATTTGGTTTCACAGTCGGTAAACTTTTTGCTCAGGTAGTAAATGACGTGCTCTTTTCGGCCAGACTCGTCAGGCTTCCCCAATACACACCCCATTGAGTTTTCTAAAACAGTCAGATACATGATCAATGGTCTTCCCTCGACTGGTGGCATAAAAACAGGAGGCTCTTGGAGGTACTCTTTGATTTTGTCGAAAGCAGTCTGGCATTCATCATTCCATTTGACTACTTGATCTTTCTTCAATAGTTTGAAGATTGGCTCACAAGTAGCAGTTAGGTTAGAAATGAATTTGGCAATATAGTTCAGGCGCCCCAAGAATCCTCTGACTTCCTTCTTAGTACGAGGAGCAGGCATTTCTTGTATTGCTTTAACCTTGGAAGGATCGACCCCGATGCATTTGTTGCTGACGATAAAGCCTAGGAGCTTACCAGACCATACTCCGAATGTGCACTTGTTTGGACTCAACCTTAGCTTGTACTTCTTCAACCTTTCAAACAATTTTTGCAAGTGATCAAGGTGCTCCTCTTCCGTTTGTGATCGGGCTATCATATCGTCTATGTAGACCTCTATTTCATGATGTATCATGTCATGAAATAAAGCTACCATGACGCGCTGATAGGTTGCCCCAACATTCTTCAGTCCGAATTGCATTACTATGTAGCAGAATGTGCCCCACTGTGTGACAAATGTTGTTTTCTCCATGTCCTCAGGTGCCATTTTGATTTGGTTGTAACTTAAGAATCCGTCTATGAAGGAAAACACTTTGTGATGGGTCGTATTGTCAACCAGGATATCGATGTGGGGGAGTGGAAAATCATCTTTAGGGCTGGCCCTATTCAAATCTCTATGGTCCATGCACATTCTTACTTTGCCGTCCTTTTTAGGCACTGGAACAATGTTGGCAACCCATTGGGGATAGGAAGTGATAGCCAAAAATCCAGCATTCAATTGTTTCATGACTTCCGCTTTGATCTTCTCTGACATATCAGGTCTCATGCGGCAGACTTTTTGTTTTACTGGTGGACAGTCTTCTCTTGTTGGCAGATGATGTACCATTATGTCTGTATCAAGTCCCGACATGTCTTCATATGACCAGGCAAAGATCTCAACATAATCATGCAACAGCTGAATCAGACGCTCCTTGACACTCGGCTCTAGATTGGTACCCACTTTGATTTCTTTTTTATCCTCCTCGGTACCCAAGTTGATTGTATCCACCGGTTCTTCATGAGGTTGAATAGCTCTTTCCTCTTGTTGTAGTAGTCTGGCCAGTTCCCCTGGTACTTCACAATCTTCCTCACCTTCGTCTTTGGCTTGGTAGATTAGATCCTCAGAGTCACAAAAGGCCATAGTAGTATTGTTACCCATGGGATCCGGAACGGAGGGGTACCTGCATTTGTGAGTGTGGGTGTGTGTAAGGGTATAGCCATCTTAAAAATAAAATGTAAAAGAAAAACAATGAGCACAAAAAGTTTGTATGTGAAAAACGTCCATGATTCATTGAATGTCATATGAAGATGAAATAAAAACCCTTAGAAATGGACCATTGTGCCTCGGGCAAGACACAAGGTTTTAAATGTGCGAATTGTTTTTGAATATTACAAGTCCAGCAGAAATGTAAAAGATAAATTACTGAGGGATGAAAGTTATTGGGACAAAGTCTCTGGCTTCCCAATTGCGAAGTCCTCCATTAACAGTAGGAAATATCCAATCCTCCAAGCTGCAATCCTCTTCACCATCTTCCACTGCATTGACCTCTCGGTTGCTAATCTTCAAGGGTGGCCCTCCAGCACGGGCAAGGCGCACAGCCTTCTGAGCACTTGAATAAACCCTAAGCCAAACTTGTCAGATTTGTACGGAATATCTGGAATTTTCCCCCAGATGGTGCATCCACCCTCCTCTACTACTGCCTTGGCGTCCTTCAGAGATGACATTCAGAGCGGAGGTCTTGTAATCTTGGGAGTATGGGATACCGTCTTGGTCACTGCTACCTCTTGAGATATTTCTTCGAAATGTTGAAAAGGAGTTTCAATGAACTCGCCGTCCAATTCCATATAACGGAAAGAATTGAGGTGGATAATCATATACTCTTCCTCTCCGTGGACTATGATGATCTTTCCATGGACCAGATATTTCAGCATCTGGTGCAGTGTGAAGGTGACAACACTGGCATTATGGATTCATGGCCGTCCTAGCAGATAGGAGTAAGAGGGGCGGGTGTCCATTACATAGAAGGTTGAGTTGAAAGTCTTAGTCCCAACCTTTATGGGGATGTCCACCTCCCTGTGGACCATCCTCTTAGAGCCATCAAACGCTCTCACGACTATGTTACTAGGTTTCAACGTCAGTCCTTCGCAATCTAGTCTGTCGAGAGCTTTCTTCGGTAAAACATTCAAAGATGAGCCAGTGTCCACCAAGACGTGGGCAAAAGTTGTTCCTCTATATTCCACAAAGACATGCAGTGCCTCGTTGTGCATTCTTCCCCTTGGTGTCAGATCAGCATCTGAGAATCCTAGGCCATTATCCGCCATCAAACTGGCCACACAATCTTGAAATTGGTCAGCAGACGTCTCTTGAGGCACATGGGCCGTCTTCAGAAACTTCACCAGAGCTTTCGCATGTGCCTCTGAGCACAGTAACAATGCCAACATGGATATTTTGGAGGGAGTTTTCCCCAATTGTTCGACTACGTCGTAGTCACTCTTCTTTATTATTCTCAGGATCTCCTCCATTTCCTTCTTGGAGGTTTCGGGGATAGTCAGCGGTTGAGCCTTCGTCCGAACAGGCTCTTCTTGAATACTTTTTCCTCGAATTTCAGCAGTAGGAGTGTTGGTAGGGATAACAGTAGGGGTTGTGTCGTCTTTTTCAATAGGAGCACTTGCAGATATGATTATTGATACGGAGGTAACCTTTGGAACAACCACTAGTCCAAAAACTGCCTTTGGAGGGGCAATTTCTGGAGAGAAGATTCTACCGCTACGGGTAATCTTACTGGTTCCGACAATATTTCTAATGTCGGAGTCTTCTTCCTCGGAGCTTATCTCTTCGGTGTCCAGCCCATTTTGTTTGATACCATGGTAATAGATGTCTCCACCGTAATTCCACGACACTGTTTTGTCTGATTCATACGGGATCGGCCCGGGAATTGTGATTATAAGAGGAGTAGTCTTTGGAACCGATGTATTCCTAACAGGTCTTTTGGGGACCCTGGAAGGATTGGCGGAGATGGTTATGATTGAAACGTCTTCAACAGTAACAGGTGAAACAGGAGCACTTTCAAACATAATCTCTTGGTTGTCTATCAAGCGTTGAATGCCTGTCTTCAACAAAGGGCAAACAATTGGTGAGGATAAGCAAAGATGGCAGTCTTTATTATAACCCAGGAATACACCGGATTTCAACAAGTTTATCTTAATGATTGGGAGCGGAGTCAAGAGTTCATCAACTGTGGTAACAAACAAATCTTCTTCGATAGCGTTGTTATTGTGAACATGCCTAGGCATAAGAGCTGAAATGACGTTTGGTTTCTCGAGTGCATCAAACTCAATCTATTTTGCATCTATAAGATCTTGAATTTTGTTTTTCAGGGTCCAACAATTGTTAGTGTCGTGACCCGGACTTTCGGAATGATATGCGCATCTGGCATTTGGGTGATAATGAGGGGACGCAGTGTTGGGGTTCTTTGGAGCTTCCTTTAGAGTTGTCAAATTGGATTTCAGAAGATGTGGTAAAACCTGGGCTAGAGTCATATTGATTCTGGTGAATTGTCGGACTGGCCTTTCCACCCTTGGTTGGTTACTTCTTGGTTGATCAGATGTAGGCTATGGGATCATAACGGCCCCTACCATTGGTCGGCGTTCAGCTCTCCCTTGGTTCCTTTGTGGATAAACAAAAGATACCTCCTTCTTCCCAATGAAAGGCTTTCTCACAGCTGTAGAGGTAGATGAATCCTTATGAATCTTTCCACTTTTTATGCCAGCTTCCACCCTCTCTCCGGTTAGTATTAACTCAGTAAATCCCACGGATGAGCTTCCAATCAGATGGTTGAAGAAAGGGCCCAATAGAGTGCCTAAGAACATATCCGCCAACTTCCTTTCAGACATAGGGGGTTGCACTCTCCCGTCTAGATCTCTCCATTTCTGCGCGTAATCCTTGAAACCCTCATTTGAAGCCATAGCCATACTCTAAAGTTGAGTACGGGTAGGCGCCAAATCTGCATTATACTGGTATTGCTTATAGAAAGCTACGACAAGATCTTCCCAGTTGTGGACGTAGGCCCTTTCTAATTGGTAAAACTAATCGAGTTGTGTTCTAGATAGGCTATCTTGGAAAAAATGCACCCATAGGTCTTTATCGGCAGAGTGCGGCTGGATCTTTCTCACATATGATCGGAGGTGCATCTTAGGACATGACACCCCATCATATTTTGCAAACAACTGTACTTTGAACTTTGGTGGGATCACAATTCACGACACTAGTCCCAATTCTTTAAATTCTAGACCTGGTACCCTTTGTATTTCCATAGCGTTCAAACGCTCTTCAAGATGTCTGTACTTATCATCCGCTGGAGGATATTTTTCCTCGGAGTAGTCTTCCTCTTCTTCCTCCTCTTCGGATTCTGACGGAACCGCTGTTTCCTTTCCTTTTCCTTCTCCTTCATCAAATGTTGCTGCGAAATTCAAGGTTCTTCTAGTTTGTCCTTGAAACCTTCTCCCCATGATTACAACACCAGTTGGTTTCTTCTCTTTTTTCTTCTTCTCTTTGACCAACATAGTCTTCAACTCCTCTTGTCCATTGGCCAAGGTTGTAAGTAACTGTTGAAACTGCGTGTTTTGAACTTGAAGATCTTTGATTGTCTGTTCGAGATCCATCTTACTGAAATAAACAGTAGAGAGATGAGGAAACTCGTTGCAAAAAACCTGTTTATGTTATGATGAATGATATGTACGCATGCAATGTTTTCAAGGATTTTAAAAAAGATTCAAGTTCATTTTAGACAAAAAGAAACACACGTTATATTAATAAAATAGAGTTTGAGTACATCAATGCCCCTTGGGCTAAATAATACAAAACTCTAAGATAAAAAGGTAGTGTGCATCCTCTTTGGTGCAATGTAGGCATTTAGAGTCTGCTCCTCATGAAGTAGCCTAGTGAGTTCCAAAACCTTCTTTTCACTTGCGTAGAATTGGGCTTCGAAAGTATCTCGCTCTCCTTTGAGCTGTATCCAATCCCTTTGTAGGTCTTCAAGAGATGTGGGCATGTCAGGATATAGGATAGTGTATGGAACTTCTCCTTCCTTAACAGGCTCAATGATCACTGGGAGAATGGAAGGATAAGGCATCATAAGACTTTGAGCGCGGGTTTATACCCACTTGAGGTAAGGCTCAAGAGGGATGGAATTCTTGTGTCCCAAAGTCTTGATATCCACCTTGTTTAGCATCCTCCAAGCTCGGATGAATCTCTGGAAAAGATCTTGATTGTCGTTGTCATAGTCGAAAACCAAGCCTTGAATCAGCATCTCATGCGGGCCATCCCTTCGGGCATAACCAAACTGTATTAGAGCTAAGCATGGGTTGTAGGTGATGCCTCCCCTAATTCCAAGTAGAGGGACATTAGGGAATTCCCCATAACGGTCAACAATGATAACATTCTCCTTGGATCGGGAGCACCAATGAATATCTGAATGTTGAGCGTCATTAACCTTTGTGACCACCTAGAACCTTGCTCATTCTTTAAAACTGATTGGGGAAGATGAGAAATAAACCATCTTGCTAGGAGAGGAGTGCAACACATAAGGACACCTCTTTTCCTCATTGTGCGAGTGTGAAAAGAGTGCAGGATATCCCCTAGTAATGTAGGCACCAAATTGCGTGACATGAATATTTTGACGACACTTACATCTATGAGTTGGTTAGGATTGGGGAACAAGACCATCCCATAGATAAGAAGAGCCACAATTTCCTCAAATGCTTGCAATTATAAGGAATTCCAATAGCTTTGGGCTTTCTCAAACAGGTACTTTGCTAAGAAGCCTTTCACACCACCTCTAGTTTCCCAATGAGTTGTGATATCAGATGAGTGCAAGTGTAGAGCTTGAGCAATCTCTTATGGCTTTGGATCTCTTTCCGTACCGTTGAAAGGTAGTTGATTGAGAATGGGAATCCTCAAGAGTTAAGAGAATTCTTCCAAAGTGGGCACAAGCTGATAGTCGGGAAATGTGAAGCAATGGTGCAAAGGATCAAAGAACTGGAAGAGCACCTTCATCATATCCTCATTTGTGTTGGAGGTGACCAAGTTGAGTAGACGACCATGCCTCTCGGTGAATGGAGAGTTCTCAGGGATCCTTGAGGATAGGTCCTTGAGTTGTGGAGGAATTCTTACAAGGTTGACTTGGATAGTTTTCCTGCGAAGTGAATCCATATCCTACAAAACAAGAACAAAGATGAATCTCTAAAATCCTTGAAATGGTTAGTGGATGCATATGATGTTCATGATGTCCATGATGTTATGCACAAGTATGTATATACAAGCAAAACAAACAAGTTCTTAGTTTAGGCTTGCATGGGGTTTTATAGGTAAGTACCCTCTTGAAGTTTAGTTGGCTTAAACTTGTCCTAGTAATAGTAACCGAGTTCTAAGGAGCTCAATATCACTGGATTTTTTCCTTGGTCATTGTTTCAGCTCAATCCTCTTTAACGGTGACCGAAATATCCCAAGAAACCAACCCTTAATGAGTGTAGTATCGAGTATCTACCAACTTCGGACTGCATCAAAGACGGTCATCTCACTACATCCTAAAGGCCAAGTTTGTCAAGTAAAGGGTTCTAGAAGTTCATTAGTGCTTCATGACATCACTCAGCGGCCCCGTATTCTCTTTGATTGACTCAAAGGCTACCGATACCCACAAATATGTCACACTAACATAGCTATTGCTTAGACCATGTCGGTATACCCCACACAGTTTCCACAATGTATTGATATTTACCTATAATGTTTCCCAAATCCGGGTGGAAGATTCAAACCCAAATAAAGAACCATAATGTAAAGAAAACAAGTCAAACAATGTAAGCAAATAAATGTGATCCAGCTCTAAGGCAACCCCACTTTTATTAAAATTCCCCAGCAGAGTCGCCAGTTCTGTGATACGGTGGGAGAACTGACTTGAGGATTTTGCGTTTTACCGCAAATGTTGCGGTTAGCAAGAGTCGCCACCGACTTTTATTTTATCCAAAAGGAAAGGTGAAAAAGCACAGGAAAGATCTTTGAGATTGTTTCTTGAGTTCGGGGGGTAGATTATGAAAAGGGAAGGTATTAGCACCCTTTTCATCCATGGTTTTCCATGGGCTCTTAGTTACTTGCTAGATCACTTGCTTTTGTTTTGAAATTATGCTTTGTGTGGTTTTTGAAAGTATTTTGTAAAAGAAGCCATTGTTTGGGAAATCTTTGTAATGATTCTCGTTCGTAAGAATGTATAAAAAGATGTTTGTCTTTTGAAAATGTTTTCAATGTTTGAAAATGTGTGTGTTTGTTTTGAAAATAACAAGGATAGTTGTTTGAAAATAGAGCAAGTAACTAGAAGTAATCTACCTACTCAAATGTCTTTCTTGTGCATTTTCTATTCCTTTAACATTGTTGTCTTACCATTGATTTGGTAAGCAACCCTATCTTTGGATGTAAATGGGACGGGAGTGGGTCATCGTATAACCATGATTAGCAATGTTGTAAAGTATCTTAACATTTTTGAGGGACCAAGATCATTTTGTAAGGCAACTTTGAATAGCGTCATCGAGGGACTATGATCTTATATTTGTTTGTTTTGCCAAGATACCTCGCATGCATAATATGGCTATTTTTGTATAAAGCAACCAAGTGGAGAAACCCTAAGGATGCTTGTGTGCAAGTGTGTTATTTTCATGCTTTGATTTTGTCTTGTATTAGGATTTTCTATTTGTTTTGTTTTGATATTGTCATTCAAACCCTAATTACTATCATGGCATGTAAAGCGGTAAATTGCGTAATGTAAAAATTACTAAGCTATTACAACAATTTATGGGAGGGGGGAATACAAATTTGAATGAGGATTTGCAAGAATGTAAATATGAATAAGCTATTACAACCAAATCGAATTTGTACAAATATTGGAATAAACAAATATAATATTTAAATATGCAATATTATGTATATGCAAGAAAATATTTTGTTTTATTTTTTATATGAAAAGGGAATTTAACCTAATTCTAAAATATAAGGAAAAGAAATTAATTCCTAAAAAAGGGTTAACCCTAATTTCTAGCTTAAAAAGAAAATAAAGTTCTTATGTATTATTTTTTGTGTATTTTTGTATTTAAAAATAATAAATAATATTGTAAGGAAATATTTAGTTTTTACATGTTAAAAAAAAATTTACAAATATGGAATGAAAAGAAAATAAAACAAATTAAACTAAACCTATTTTATTTATGTTTACAAGTTTATTAAGAAAAATAATTAATATATATATAACTAAGATAAAATATATTTTTACGTGAAAAATAAAATATCATAAAATAAAATGCAATATCATCATATTTATATTTTTTAGGATTTTTATGCATTAAAGAAAATATTTAATAAACAAAAATGAAAATAAAATAAATAAATAAAAATATTAAAAAAAGTTGGGCCAGGGGGTGTTCTGAGCAACCAAGTGGTGAAAGTTAGAAAAATAACACAAGGCCCGGCGTGGAGGCCCAATCCTGCAAAACAAGCCAAAAACTGAAAAATTGAAAAATGTGAAAAAACAAAAGGTAGCGCCAAGATTCGAACTCAGGACATGGGTCTCACCAGCGCGCTACCTTGCCACTGGGGTGGCTATACATCCGTTGATTTATGTGAAGCAAAAATAACATAACATGAACAAGGTCCTTGCCCTGTACTTCATCTTCTTCCCTGAGCTGGCCAGAAGCTCTGTAACTTTCTCATCTCTCAATAAAAATGAAAACTGATAACACGAATGTTGTAGCATTTTGTCTCACGATTCTAACCATATAAATCATGTAAGCTAATAATCAAAGATCAAGATGAATTTTAAAATCCCTAAATCTAAACCTAATTTTTACAGGAATTTGAACTTCAAAATCATCTCAACTCAGGCCAAATAAATGCAAGATATATATATGTACAGCTTCGTAGCAATGAGGTCTACATTGTTTATTCACAAATCGTGGCCAATGGATGCCTGTATGAAGAGATAGAAGTTGAGATTTTTACCTCTTTCAGTTGAAATCATGGATGGAGTTGGAGTGAGTTTTATGAAGGCTTGATGATTGCTTAAGCTTGCTTAAACCTCCCTGAGTGTGTTCCAATCCTTGCCTTGATTTGGAAGTGCCTGGAACTCTCTATCCAAGTCAACCTGCAAGCTTTGAAAACAAAAATGGAAGATGATGGAGAAGTAGTTTCAGTACATGGATGAGGGTCTGGATCAGTTAGATATCAAGTTGGTAAAGTGTTTTGATGATTGAAACTTGAAACGCATGAGCCAAATGATGGATTGCTATGCTTATGCAAAAATTGCAAGTTTTGATAGTTTTTTGGTGAAAGGGAGTTTGGGAGTGTTTCAGGCCTTTAGCAATCGTGTTTCTAATTATAATGTCTTGGTATATTAGTATGGGATATGTTTCAAGTCAGCTCTTTCACAGGTTTTTCAATCCTAGCCTTTTTGCACACTTTCTTGCTTTTGAAGTAAAGTGAAGGGATAAGGCTTTACATGCTTGTACTGGCTTGCTTAGGGTTGGTATAAGTTTTGTACATTTTGCTTTAGGCCTGTAGTACTTGTATGTGCAAAGGAGACAGGTTCAATGCTCAAGAATTGGAAAATTGCAAAAGTGAACCTTTTCCAAAATTGCAATGGCCACTTTATGCCATTTATGGAATTACAACTTGGACAATGGCTCTAGGGCTTGGATCAAAGCTTTGTCAACTGAGTAAGAATTAAATTATGGAGTAAGAAACAAGTTTGGGACCTATAAAGCTTGGATTAGGTAGCATAGGTACTGATTTGAAATTTGTTCTTCATGAAATGGCTTGAATACAAAGTGTCAAATTGCCAACTTCCTCTCTTCGATTCTCTCTACTCAAACATGATCTTGAGGAGTACTTGGACATTTTGTAAAGCTTGCAATGTGCTCTATAACTCATATTTGAAATTCATTTCAAGAATCCTCTTGGAACTAGCTGAAAAATTGCCATGAATTTGGGTCCAAAACCTGCCTAAATTAGGGTAAAATTTCACTAAGTTATTTGGTTCATGAGCATGTATTCATAAAATTATATCTTGAGATCCAAGAATCTTTAGGGAAAAGTGTGTGAATAAAAGTTGTATATTTCATAGAGGTCTACAACTTTCATGTTGGTAACATTCCTTGAATCATCTTGTATCATGGTGAAAAAATAGCTTAAAGTTGAGAAAAAATAAGAAATTTTCTATACTTAGAAATATTTCTAAGTTAAGAAAATTTCCAATTTTAAAACCTAATCTTCAATCCTTGATTTCTTGATGAACAAGTTTCACATTTTGACATGTTTTGATGAATTGTGACCATTGACACTTGATTTTGACCAAAAAGTCAAAGTTTGACTTTTCAGTGTACAGTTGACTTTTGATCCGTTGACTGCAAATTTCATCTGTCTATCAATGAAATTGAAATGTTTTGAACCATGTAATTAGATCAAGATGATACCATTGAACCCTGGAAACCATGATTCAAATTAATTGGTCATTTGCTAGGTTAAAAATCAGAAATTGCCCTTCCTCAATCAAAACCCTAATTTTGACCATTTTGCCCTTTTGATGATTTGGTCAAATTTCTTGAGGAATTGTAATCCAAACTTAATCAAATGATACATATGAGTCCAGAATGTTGATGTGGATAAAAAATTATGATGTTTTGACTCTAAATTGGCCATGGTTGATGTTTTCTCCAATATAGCTGATTTTTGGGTCAACTGTCCAATTGACTGATAAAAAATATGGTTCAAGGCTTGAAACTTGTCATGAGCAATATTAGGGGTCCATAATGATGTTTGAAAGTCATATGAAGCATTCATAGTCCAAGAATCCTTGTGAAAACTCAAACCCTAATTCTGGGTTAACTGTGTAAGATGAGATGCCTTGAGCTGACCAAACCCTAATCCAGTCTTGAGTCAGAGAAATCTTGTGAGAATAATCTTGATAAATGAGAGGGAAAATTTTGGGGTACAACACCTCACTACAATATTGCTGGGCTTCAAATTCAAGCCTTCATAATCCAGTCTATCCAGAGCATTCTTAGGCAGCACATTTAACGACGAACCAGTATCTACAAGGACATGGGCCAAAGTGGTGCCCTTGCATTTGACAGAGACATGCAACGCATCATTATGCTTCCTCCTTCTAGGGGTCAAATTAGCATCAGAAAAGTTTAAACCGTTATCGACCGTCAAACTAGCCACACAATCTTCAAATTGTTCAACAAAAGTTTCCTGAGGCACATGGGCAGTTTTCAGAAACTTCACCAAAGCCTTCGCATGAGCTTCAGAGCACAATAACAAGGCTAGCATAAAGATATTTGAAGGGGTCTTCCCCAGCTGTTCGACCATGTTGTAGTCGCTTTTCTTGATGATTTTCAGAATTTCTTCCATCTCTTTCTCGGAAGCCTCTGGAATAGATATTGATTATGCCCTTGTCTAGATAAGCTCAACCAATATGTCTTTGCCCTGAGTCTCGGATGACTCGGTGATAGGGGTGTCAGCAGGAGTAATCAAAGGATTTGCAGTAGTAGTAGGAGCAGGAACAAAAGTAGGAATAATTACAGGACCAGTAACAACTTTCGGAGGAGAAATCTCGGGGGAGAATACTCTTCCACTTCTTGTTATTTTGCTGGTTCCAACAATGTTGACAATGTCGAGATCATCATTCTCAGAGACCTGGTCTTCATCAGCCATCCAATCTTGCTTGACACCATGGTAGTAGACGTCACCCCTATAGTTCCAAGGGATAGTTTTATCAGAGGAGTATGGGATTGACCCTGGCGCAGTGATTATCAGCGAAGTAATATTCGGAACATATGTAATCCTGACGGGTCTTTTGGTGGAGACCCTGGGAGGATTGGCGGAAATGATTATTATTGAAATATGCTTGCAAAAACTAGTTGGAACAGGAGTCTTATGAAACAAAATCTCTCCAACATCCATCAAGCGCTGAACACCAGCCTTTAACAAATGACAACCAGTCGATAGAGATAAATAGAAGTGACAGCCTTTGCCACAACCTGGAAATAAACCGGCCTTCAACAAGTTCCACTTAATGGTCATAAGTGGAGTAACAAGCTCTTCAACAGTAGTAACAAACATATCGTCTTCAATAGCGTTAACACCACGACCATGCTTGGGCATAGGAGCAGTGATAACATTTGGCATCTCAGGGGCGTCAAACTCAATTTCCTTCGCCTCGAGAAAGTCTTGTACTTTATTTTTCAAAGCCCGGAAATCGTTTGTATCATGACCTGGACTTTCCAAATGATAAGCACAATGAGAATTTGGATTGTAGTGGGGAGAGGTAGTGTTGGGATTCTTCGGCGCTTCTCGCAAGGTTACCAGATTGGATCTTACCAAATGGGGCAAAACTTGGGCTAGATTCATATTTATCCGGGTGACTTGTCTTATCGGCCTTTCTGTTCTCTGCTGATTATTCCTCTATTGAGTGGGTGCAGGCTTAGGGATCACGACAGCCCCTACTGTTGGACTGTGTTCAGTTCTGTCCTGACTCTATTGATGGTGCACATCACTAACCTCTTTCTTCCCAGCGAATGGTTTTCTCATGGAACTGGAGGATGCGTCCTTTTGGATCTTTCCATTCTTAATCCCAGCTTCCACTCTCTCCCCGATCAAGATTAATTCAGTGAAGCCGACTGAGGAGCTTCCAATTAAATGATTAAAGAACAGACTGGATAGGGTACCTAGAAACATGTCCACTAGCTCCCTATCAGACAGGGGAGGTTGGACTCTTCCTACTAAGTCCCTCCACTTCTGAGCGTAGTCTTTGAAACCCTCGCTCGAACCCATAGTCAAACCCTGGAGTTGAGTACGGGTGGGAGCAAGGTATGCGTTGTACTAATACTGCTTATAAAAAGCAGCGGCCAGGTCTTCCTAATTATGGATGTTGGCCCTCTCTAGTTGATAGAACCAATCTAGCTGAGTTCCGGATAGACTATCCTGAAAGAAATGGACCCACAAGTCTCTGTCAGTAGTGTAAGGATGTATCTTCCTCACATAAGATCAGAGGTGCATCTTGGGACACGAAACCCCATCGTACTTAGAAAACACTGGTGCTTTTAACTTTGGTGGAATAACAATCCCAGAAACCAAACTGAGCTCTTCAAAGTCCAGCCCAAGCACTTTCTGAATCTCCATTGCACTCAAACGCTCTTCCAGCCATTTGTACCTTTCATCAGCTAGAGGATACTGCTCTTCATTATAATCAGTGGCATTATCAGATTCCTCCGGACTAGGGTCTTCCTCTCTTGTCTCACCCTCTTGATTCTCTCCTTCCTTGGATGAAGAGGTCAGATCAACCATTTACTTCAACGGTCCCTTGAATCTTCTTCCCAGATTTACCACACCAGCTGTCCTTCTTGGTTTCTTAGCCTTGTCTTTAACAATCAGGGCTTTCAGTTCCTCTTGCCCTTTGGCTAGAGCCATGATCATCTGTTGGAATTGTGTGTTCTGAGTCTGTAAGTCTTTCACAGTTTGTTCGAGAGCCATTTCTTGCTGAAATAAACAGCGAAGAAGATGAGAAACCTATTATGAAACCTGTTTATGCATTGATATGTATGACATGTGTATGCAATGATTTCAAGGACTTTATTGGATTCAAACTCTTTTAAACAAAACAAAAAGCAAAAACCATTTTTCCTCACGATTCTAGAAATATAAATTACTAAAACTATAAATCAAAGATAAACATAAATTTTGAATGGTACCAAATCTGACCTAATTTTTTTCCAGAATGTTCAACTCTAAAATTCTCACCACTCAGTCAACATTAATGAAATCTAAGGACATGGTCATCTTCAGGGCTATGATGTCTACATTTTATCTTTGAAAATGGAATCCTAACAATGCCTATATGAAGAGATTGAAAGTTAGAAATTTTACCTTAAAACTGGAAATCGTGTTCTGCAAATGAGCTTGATTCAAGTTGCTGTAATGATCAGGTTAGCTTCCTTGAGTCCCTAGGAAGCTATTCCAATGGTTACCTTGAGCCGAGAGTGCTTGAATTGGCTTGGAGAGGTCAAGATGCAGACCTATGTTTTTGAAAATGAAGGATGGTGTAAATGGTGTTACAGTTTGAAAACAGGTATTGGGATGGTTTATATTTGAGGTAAGGAAGCTTTATAAATGATTTGGCTAAGAAACGCACGAGGGAATTGTGAGTTGGGTGTTCAAAATCAGAAATGACACAAGAATAAAGGTTTTGTGCAATTTATGGCTTGAGGGAGTTTGAGGGTGTGTTTAGGGTTTGTAATCTCGTCCCTTAGCTTACAAATAGTGCTTCTATTTATAAGCAAGAGGTTTGGAGTGCTCAAACTGATCAGATTTCAAAATCACATGTTATGGATAGGTTTCTTGATTTTGAAGCAAAGTTGACAAAATATTTCCAAGGCATGGTACAAGGCTATCTAGAGTGGTTATAAGCTTTAAACATGTTGCTTTTGGCTTGTAGATGAAGTGTGTGCAGAAGGAACAAGTGCAAAGGTCAAGGAGAGTGGACTTTGTGATTAAAGTGAACTTTTCAAGAATGGATATGTTACTTTCTTCCCAAAATGGCAAATTGTCTTGGACAATGCTTGAATCACTTGGGTAAGGGCTTAATCAATTGTGTAAACCATTAATTACGGAGTGAAACACAAGTTTGAGGCTTGCAAAGCAAAGATTATGCAGCATGGCCATGGATTTGGTTATGTGTTCATCACAAAATTTCCTTGTAATTCAAGCATGAAACCCTAACTTCATCTTTTCGATTCTCTTAGCTCAAAAATGATCTCATTGAGTTCTTGGAAATTTTGAAAATCTTGGAACATGATATAAAAATTTCATGTTTTTCATTTTTGAAGAATCCAATTGGAACCATGTGAAAAGTTTCCATGAAGTTAGGTTAAAAAATCTGCCTAAACTAGTTAAATTTTCACTAAGTGTTTTTTTTATCAAAAGTGCATGAGTTTGTGAATTTATAACTTAAAATCCAACATTTCTAGAACTTGATCAGTGAATAAAAGTTGTAGATCTCATCAATATATACAACTTTCATGTTGAAAATTTCCTTTGAATCATCTTGCATCTTGGTGAAAAATTGGCATGAAGTCATGAAAAAATAAGACTTAAAAACACTTAGAAAAATTCTACGTCTTGAAAAGTTTGACTTTTTAAGATGAATTTTGACTTTCGTGATTTCTCGATGATCAAGTTTCATATTTTTGCATGTCTTGATGAAATGTGATCTTTGAAACTTAATTTTGATCAAAAAGTCAAAGTTTCACTTTTCAGTGTACAGTTGATTTTTCATCAGTTGACCAATTTTCAACTATCAATCAATTGATCTTGGGAAATGAATTGAACCATGCAATTAGGTCAAGATGATGCATTTGAATCCTTGATATCATGTTTCAAACCAATAAGTCACGTATTAGGTCAAAAGTCAAAAATCAAGCTTTCTTAGTCAAAACCCTAATTTTGACCATTTTGCCCTTTTGATGATCTGAGTAATTTTCTTGGGGAATTATTAAAACTTGATCAAATGATACATATAAGTTTAAAATGTTGATATGGGTGAAAAATCTTGAAGTTTGACTGTAAGTTGACCATAGTTGACTTTTTACCCAATACAGTTGATTTTAGGTCATATGATCAATTGATTGAACAAACTTGAACCGCAAGACTTGAAACTTGACATGAGCAATCTTGAAAGTCCATATTGATCCATGAAAGTCATATGAGGCATTAAAAGTCCAATTGTCCTTGTGAAAACTCAAACCCTAATTTGAGGCATCGGTGTTGACGAGATATCTTGACCTAGTCAATCCTTGTGCAAGCTTGAGCTATTAAAGATCTTGTGGGAAATGTCTTAAGAAATAAGAGGGAAAATTTTGGGGTACAAAAGTTGCCCCTATTCAATATTCTTAAACCTGAAGAGTTAGATTGGCAGGTCCGCCATCTGTGACTTAAAGGTGAAAGATGATTGAACACTAGAGTGCCCAAAAATTTGAATTCGATGATGTGTTAGTTGATTTATGTAGGGAATGGGCTCAAATATGCCATTTGGAGAAATGATGAAGATTTTGTCGGAGATGGGCTTATAGATGCCATCTAGAGTGAATGTTGGTAGAAACTAGAAGAAGTATCAAAATAAATCCTTGGTCGATTTATACTGAAACTTTAGATGTCTTTTGCATGTCTTTAACTGGGAGAAATAAATCTAACCAGAATAGGCCTTGTGATGATGACTTTACTGGGGGGAACAAATCTAACCAGAAGAGGCCTTTTGGTTGCCTATTATTAACTAGAGGAAGTGAATCTATCCAGAAGAGGTTTGTTGATTGCCTATTATTAACTAGTATAATTAAATCCATCTAGAAGAGGACTGTTGATTGATTTTTCCTACAAGGAAGAGGGTTAGTTGCATGCAGATGTATGCATGGCGTAATGATGTTCTCAAAATAAATGAGATTATGTTGTATGCATTTGTCATGTATGTAGTATGATGTATGAATATGAAATATTGTTGAAGCGTATCTTTGTATGGAAAATAAATCCTTGACAAATGCTGGGGAATTTTTGGAAGTTAAATCCTGGATTACTGTTGGGAATGAAGAGTATGTGCATCTTTAAACCTTGTTTAAAGTGTTTTCGCTGAGGATTCCTGCTTTGTTCTTTGAGGAGAATTCCGCTGGGGAACAATGACTTTGCTTGAGGAAACTCTGCGAGAAGTGTTGATTTCTTCTTGGGGAATAAAGTTCAGGAAATTTAGTTGTCCATTTCTCTATTGGGGATAATAAAAGTTAGATGTCATCTGGTCGATTTCTTGGCTTCGCTACAACTTGCTAGGGAAAATAAATTTAACTATTATCTGGTCGTATTCTAGGCTTCGCAGCAACTTACTGGGAAGATGAAGTTTAACTGTTATCTGGTCGGATTCCAGGCTTCACAACAACTTACTTTGGAGGATAAAGTTAACTGTTATCTGGTCGGATTCCAAGCTTTGCAGCAACTGAAATTAACTATTATCTGGTCGGATTCCAGGCTTCGCAGCAACTTAAATTAACTGTTATCTGGTCGTATTCCAGGCTTCCCAACAATTTAGATGAAGTTAACTATTATCTGGTCGAATTCCAGGCTTCACAGTAACTTAGATGAAGTTAAATTGTTATCTGGTCGGATTCCATGTGTAACATGGTGGGAGAACTGAGTTGGGTGTTTTGTGTTTGATTGCAATTATTGCGGATAGCAAGAGTCGCCACCAACTTTTCTTTTATCCAATAAGGAAAGGGTGAAAAGAACAGGAAAGACCTTTCGAGATTATTTCTTGAGTTCGGGGGGTAGGTTATGAAAAGGGAAGGTCTTAGCACCATTTTCATCCGTAGTTATCTACGGGCTCTTAGTTGCTTTCTAGATCACTTACTTTTGTTTGAAAATGTGCTCGTGGTGTGGGTTTTTAAAGTATTTTGAAAACGTCTTTGTAATGGTTCTCGTTTCTATAAGAACACGTACAAAGTGTTGTTTTAAAATTATTTCAAAGAGGTGTTTGTGGAATTTGTTTTTGAAAGTAATTTTGAAAATTGTCTTTGTAATGGTTCTCATATCTATAAGAACGTGTACAAAAAGATTTGTCTTTTGAAAATGTTTCAAAATGAAAGTATGGGTGTATAAAATGTTTTTGTTGTGAGCAAGCGAGCAACTAGGGGCATCCTACCTACTCAAAAAGTCTTAATGTTGTTTTCCTCCTCCTTTAGATGTTTCTATCTTACCATTGATTTGGTAAGAAGCCCCATCATTGGATGTGAAGGGACGGGCATGGGACGTTTGTATAGTCATAGGAGGAAACCTATGGGACGTTTTAGCAATGTCTTTTAGGGACTAGATCATTTACCAAAGGCAACATCGAGGGTCATCGAGGGACTACGATCTTTTATCTAGGATCTTTGCTAAAACGCCCATATTCGAGGGACATAACTTTTTTTTTAGGCAACAAGTGAGATTACCCTAGGGGTTCATGTGTGTAAATAGTGTGTTTGATTGCATGCATTTTGTCTTTTGAATTCTAGGTTATCTACTTGTTGTTTTTATATTTCCATACATATCCTAATTACTAACATTTACATGAAAGTAGTAAATTGCGGAAAGTAAATTTACTAAGCTATTACAACACTTGGGGATGGGGATGAAAATATACAAATGGGGATTGCATGAAATTAAATCCTAATTAATTATTACAACCATATTGAATGTGAATAAATGCAAGAATTGGAATGAAAAGAAAATGAACTTTGTTTTGATTTTGTTAAAGAAAAGTTTTGATTAATTAAAATAATTATGAAAATAAAATATTTTTTGTAATATTTTTATATGTTCATAAAATAAAACTAGTGAATAAATAGTGTGTAAAATATCAACTCAAAAGGAGTTGTTTTGATTTGTTGAAAAAATGTTTGAAGTTTGTTTAAAAAAGGGAAAAGGAAACAAACAAAGGATAAAAATGGTTTTGGTCCTGCCAGGGTTTGAGCCCAAGATCCTACACATAAATGCCTTTTGCAAGCGCTGTTTTTACCACTGGGGTGGTCTGTTTCATCTGTTAGTTCTACAGCTTGCACTAAAAATAAAAGGAACTCAGGGCTTCATTTCATTCCTTCGAGCACAGGGATGTGCATTACCATGTTAAGCTTTTCTGAAAGCTTCGATTCTTAACCAAAATCGAACAATACAAATACCAAACCTGTCTAATAATATGAATACACATCTAACTATATAACATTCGAAAACCACATATCAAAGGTTAGCGCAAATTTGTTTGATGCCAAAATCGAAGCCTAACTAGTCAGAATTGCAGTTCTCAAAATATATGTCATGATAATCGAAACTAGAAGCATGGCTAACTTTCTAGACATGATATCTACATTTCTTCTTTTCAATGCATATACAAATGAAGTTTAAATAAATGGTACCAAGTTTAAGAAATCTTACCTCTAGAAATGGTTTGATATTTGATCAAGTCTGGCTCAAACTCCTTGAAGATATTCCAGCAGCTACTTGACTTTGAAAACCACTTGAATCGAAGGTTGATTAGGAGTGAATCTAAGAGTTCTCTGACTTCCTTGAGTGGTCTTTTTTAAAGGTTTTTTTGGAAATTTTCTAATTCTAGTGAATGAAAGCTAGAGGGAGTGAATCAAAAGGCTAATGTATGTGGAAGCTGGATGGTGAATCGAAAGAGCTGATGGGTGGAAGTTAAAGGATGAATCAAAAGACTCTAACATATAAAGGGATTTGAGTTTTTTGAGAGTTTGAGAGTGTGAGAGTTTTTTATGATCTTTTATTTTATCTATCCCCCCAGAAGTCCCCTGATTCGTAAAGAGTCTCTCTATTTATAGAGAGGAAGATTCTTTCACGTTCAGGATAACATGTTATTGTTTTGTGTAAAACGAAAAGAAATCTTTTTTAATGGTTTTTTCATGGTTCCCAAGTTCAAGTACAAGTGTGGAGCCTGATGTCTGAAGGAGACTTGACTTATGTGTTTTGATGTTACTTGCACTCATGGACAAAGGTTACAAGGCTCAATGCATTGACAAATTGCATAAAGCCTGTTTTTTTTTCAGAAATGCCAGTGATAACTTTATGCCATATATAGAAGGACCTTTTGGGCAATATTTTAAACACCTGGGTAATAGTTTAACTAATTGTGTAAACAATTAATTATGGAGTGAGGCATAGGTTTGAGGCCTGAAGAGCAAGATCATATAGCCCTGGCCTATGGATTCTGTCTTTAACTTGATGCCTTGGATCGAATACCTTGTCTTTCGTTCTGGCCATGCAGATCCATCCTTCGACCAAACGAATTAGAATGTTTCCAACAATGGCATGTCTTTCGATTGGGGCCATATCCAGCTTCCTGTACCATTTTGAACCCTTTTGTTTTTTATCACATAAGTCCAACCTTCGACCAAACTCAAGGAAGGAAAAAAACTAAAAAATTCTCACAATGGCATGTCTTTCGATTGGGCCATATCCAGCTTCCTGTACCATTTTGAACCCTTTTGTTTTTGATCACATAAGTCCAACCTTCAACCAAACTCAAGAGAGGAAAAAAACTAAAAAATCCTCACAATGGCATACCTTTCGACTGGGGCCATATCCAACTTCCTGTACTACTTTGAGTAGGCAAGATAGTCTCAATGGCATAGTCAAAATGAAAGGAATTATGGATTAGCTTCTTACTTCACCAACAGAAGCCAAATGCCCTAAATGAAGAATGTATCCAAAGCTTTAAAGGAAAGCCATACGCCCAAACAAAGAATGCAACCAAAGCTTGCATCGAAGGGGGGAGGGAGGGTCACATGCCCAAATGAAAGATGCATGCAGGAGGTTCAAATGTGCAATCGAAGGATGCTAGAAAGAGGCCTTTGCCTCCTGATTCAAAGGAAGCCAAACAAGAGGATTTTCCTCTTTGAATCGAAGGAGGCTACATGAGGCTTTTGCCTTGTGTTTACTAGCCTGGTGGGGAGCCTTTTGCATGCAAGAAGGAATCTGTGGCTCAATTGAAGGCTACATATAGCCAGCCATTACTTTGTGAGTCAAAGCAAGCATGGAGGGGAATATATGTCTAGTCAACACAGGCATGTAAGCACCAAACATCCAATCGAAGTAGACACATAGGCAGCCACTGTATTATGAACCATATGAGGCCAAAGATGCAATCAAAGGTTGCATGCAGGAAGCTCCTGCCTTATGAACCAAAGCCAACGCGCCAGAGGCCCATGCCTAGTCGAAGGATGCAAGCCAAGATTGCATCGAAAGAGGTCAAAAGGCCAATCGAAAGAGATAAAACGAAGGAGACTTGTTTTTCTCCAGTTTTGTCAAAAATATTATTTTCATTTGTTTTCCCCTTTTTTAATAGTTTCCTCTTTAACTTGATGTTGGAAATTCCAATTTGTACTTATGCAAGATTGAATTTTGAGAATCCTTGTGAGAAATGCCTTGAGAAATGAGAGGGAAAATTTTGGGGTACAATAGCTGCCCTTGTTCAATCTTCTTAAACCTGAAGAGTTATATCGGTGAGTTTGCCATTCGTGACTTGAAGGTGGAACATGATTGAACACTAGAGTGCCCAGAAATTTGCACTTGATAATGTGATGGGTGATTGTATAGGGAATGGGCTTAAATATGCCATTTCCTAAAGATTAGGGCCACCATCCCTTTGTTCTTCTACTTCTTCCATCTCAAGAGGAGTAAGATTGATGGTAGGTGGGGGTGGGTTGCCTTGAAGCAAGGGAACAAGAAGCTATTCAAAGCTTACCTGGAGTCTGTTTGGAATTTGAAGGAAAAATATATTTTGGTGCAGACCCTCACAAGCAGAGTGATGCTGAACGTTTCCCGGACCGTGTCGGTATATGATGAGGATAGGTGGCCTCGTTTGAACGAGCTTTGAGAGCATGTGAATAAGCTGGTTTACAAGTTCCCTTTACAGTGGACGAGGAAGCACTTAGACAATAAATTAGGTTCTTACGTTTGGAAGGAGGGAGAGCTCGGAGTCAAGGATCAGGAGAGCCTCATTGTCTTGACCGCTTTCATGGCGCAGATCCCTTGTGTCAAACGAGTGGGCCTGGGAGGTAAGCCAGTGATGAACAAGAACGGGGAGGTTGTCTACGAGCATGATTTGATAGTTGTTAAGGAGCTCCTCGGGAGCGATGATCATGTCAAATACTTGGGTATTTATATTTACGTTTTGAGTAGTTATATGTGGTCGACACTTTTTAGTTCCTCGTTTACTAATTCTTTTTTTTTGTTCTGCAGATAACATGAATCCCGCTCAAGAGCGTATAGTCAGAAACTTTGATGCTAAGGTGAAGAAGGCCTTGAAGGATGTTCAAACTGGTTCGGGGGCCACTCCTACATCAGGATTGGGTAACTCGTCTTCAGGCCAATCTACCGTAGCTCTCTCTCCTGCTCAAGTGTCCTCGAAGCCAAAGAGGCCGCGTATCGAGGGTAGCATCGATCTGTCAGGGGAGAAGGGGAAAGGGAAGTACGACCTTTCTCTCTACTGGTTGGAGAGGTCTTTCTTTGAGGGCGATGCTCTTTAACTTCCCCGGGGTGAATCTCTTCACCTCGAGGGCTTGGACCGCCCGGAAAAGAGGGTGGTGTTGGCGCCAGACGCTGGCGGCCTAATGAGGATATTAGAAATGGATGTCGCTTACACCAAGGGGAGTACTTCATAAGAAGCAGAGCTGAAGAAGCTACAGGCTAAATTGGTCACGGCCGAGAAGCTGCAGAGTGGCGAGAAGAAGGCCCGGAAGCTAGCCGAAGATGACTTGGGGAGGGTTTATGAGGAATACAAATCCTGGCTGCTCGAAAAGAACGCTCTGGATGAAAAGGTAGCGATCCTGACTGCCGAGGCCACGCCCGCGGAAGACGAGTCGGAAAACATGAAGTATTTGAAGACCCGAGCTGATTTGGTTGCTCGTTTTTAACTGGCGATGGATGATGCCAAGGCCGCCTCCAAGCGGAGTTTCGAGAACACGATGAAGCAGCTACGCATGCTGAACCCTGGGGTCGAGCTCAACACCTCCGACATGGGGGTTAATTATTATGTGTCCGCAGGTAAGATCCTGGTCCCAAATTATCTCGAAGATCTTGTCGCCCAACTTGCGGGGGTCTTCCTCAGTTGTCGCATGTCGCCGAGGAGAAAACAGAAGAGTGGTGTTAGTATGTTCCGTTCTGTGCGCCATTTTTCTGTAATTTTTTAAGCAAGTACCCATTTTTGTAATTTTTGAATAGATGTGGTTCTTGCGACCACAATTTTGCTTTGTATGTGGGGCCACGGGCCCATATTTGTAAAAATTGGTACAATGGCGGCCTTGACGATCATTTGTTTTAATTTTAAATATTTGTGTTTGCATGTTTGTTGTGATGCTTGTCTATTTGAGATATATTTTGTTTTGCTATGAGCTTGTACCGGGGAACTGCTCATTTAGTTTGTGTGTTTTCCAGTGTGGGTTGACCAGAAAAATGGCTGGGGCGAATGCCAGGCATGGCAGGAACTTAGGTTACATTTCGAGGGCCTGAGATCGATAGCATGAACTTCCTGTCGCGAGTCGGGTGTTCTGCTGTCGTGGTACAAGGATTATGGAGCTCTATTGAGTTATCCATGTCGGGCTGAGGACATGCTTGTTTAAAGAGCGAAGTCTCGCCCCTTTAATATAATTTGGGTGTTATGCTTGTACCTAGGCATGCACGCGTGGTCGGGCCTGAATGAGTTTGTCTTGTCAATGGGTGTCGCTGACTGCTTAGTGTTTTAACTGTAATATTATTTTAGCTTTTCATTGTTCCATGATCGAGCGAGTTGTTGCCCTTGTAGATTTTCCAAGTAATACGCCTAGTCCCTATTTTTGCATAGATGTGATAAGGGACTTCCTAGTTTATTGAAAGCTTTCCTTCGTGGGGTTCTTTGCGACTTCTCTTTAAGACAAGGTTATCGACCTCGAACTCTCGTTGTATGACTTTGGCATCATAGCACATGGAAATATTTTGTTTGAGTGAGACCTCTCGTAGGGCCACTCCTGTTCTGATTTCTGCTACCAGATCTAATTCCTCCCAAAGGGCGACGTCGTTTATCTCCTTGTTTGGGGGAGCTTTGGTTTGTCGGGAGGGTTCCTCGATCTCCACGGGAATGATGGCCTCCGTTCTGTAAGCTAGTCGAAAAGGAGTCTCTCTTGTCGATGAATATGGTGTTGTTCGGTATCCCTAGAGTATGTTATGTAACTCATCGATCTACCTTTTCTTGGTTTCGTCTAATCTTTGCTTGAGGGCCCTGAGTATTACCCTGTTTGCAGATTTGGCCTGGCCGTTCGTCTGGGGGTGCTCGGAAGAGGCAAAGTGTTGGGTGGTGCCTAACTTGGCAATGAATTCCTGAAAGGTGTGATCTGTGAAATGAGTCCTACTGTCGGTGATTACCGCTTGTGGGGTACCGAATCGAGCGAGGATGTTTCTTTTATAAAAGCGAAGGACGTTTTGGGAGGTAATCTTGGCCAGAGCTTCAGCTTCTATCCATTTGGTGAAGTAGTCGACCGTCACGATCAAATATTTGTTTTGATTGGTCCCTACTACAAATGGGCCGAGGAGATCTAATCACCACCAGGCGAAGGGCCAAGGAGAGGAGAGGGACTTGATCTCGTTAAGAGGAGCTAAATGCATGTCTCCGTATCGTTGGAATTTGTCGCATTTTTACGTGTTATTTAGCGTCGTGCTGCATGGTGGGCCAATAGTACCCTGCTCATAGAGTTTTCCTGGTAAGGTATCTTCTGCCTAGATGCTGGTCGCTAATCCCCTCGTGGATTTTGAGTAAGATACGATCTGCGCCGCTATGGTCAATGCATTTGAGGAGGGGAATGGAAAATCCTCTCCTATATAGTTTGCCTTTGATCAAGACATACGAAAAAGCTCTTCGTATGACGACGGCCTCTTCTTTTGAGTCGTCAGGCAGCTTTCCTTTTGTGAGGTAGTCGTGCACGGGGGTCATCCAGCAGTCGCTGTCCCCTATGGCGAATAATTCCAAAGTTGAAGGGGTTTCTGGGTGCTTGGTCGAGGAAGGATTTCCTGTATCACCGACTTGTTTCCCCTTTCTTCTTTATGCTTGCTAGTTTGGATAGGATGTCTGCGCGAGCATTATGTTCGCGGGGAACATGCTGCACGTCCATGGATTTGAATCTCTTTTTCCTCTCCTGGACCAGGGATCAATATTCAATGAGTTGGTCGTTTTTCACCTGATACTCTCCCGGGACTTGGGACGCTACCAACTGAGAATCGATGAAGATCTTCACTTCATCGACTCTTAGATCTATGGCCATGCGTAAGCCCGCCAGGAATGCCTCTTATTCGACTTGGTTGTTTAAGGTTGGGAAATAAAGTGCAAGGGAGACCTCGACTATGTTTTCTTATGTGTTTTCTAATATAATACGAGTGCCGCTTCCGGTCAAACTAGAGGCATCGTCGACGAAGATTGTCCACCTGGGTGCTCTGTCCGAGGGACCAGGCAAGGTCATTTCAGCCACAAAGTTGGACAATGCTTGAGCCTTGAGGGATTTCCTGCCTTTATACTGGATGTCGAATTCATAGAGCTCCAAGGACCATTTCAACATTCTTCCTGTCATGTCGGGTCTTCCGAGCAGCTATTTTATCGATTGATCTATTCGAACGACTATGGTATGGGCCAGAAAGTAGTGCCCGAGTCTCCTCATCGTGTTAACAAGGGCGAGGTCCACCTTTTCAATTCACTGATATCTTATTCCAGGGCCTTGCAAGGCCTTGCTCGTAAAGTAGACTGGTCTTTGTCCTTCTCGGGTCTCCCTGATTAGTGCTGCACTTACCGCCTCCGAGGCAACAACCAGATAGAGATAGAGGATTTCATCCTTCTTTGGTCGAGAGAGGAAGGGAAGTTGCGATACTGCTTGCTTAAAGTGAGTGAGAGATTGCTCATATTCGAGCGTCCATTCGAAGACCGCTTCTTTGTGGAGGAACTTGAAGAGGGGGGGCGCGTATTGGGCGGATTTTGCCACGAATCGAGAGAGGGAAGTGAGCATTCCATTCAAGATAATGGATTTCTTTGAAGTTAGCATTGGAAACTTAGAAAATGCTCGACATTTGTCAAGGTTAGCCTTAATTCCTCGTCCAGTTAGGTAGAACCCAAGGAATTTACCTGCGCGTATGTCAATAGTACATTTCTCCAGATTAAATCGCATCCGACACTTTCTGGCTTACTCGGATACTTTCTTTAGGTGGAGGGCATGGTCGACCTCTTCCGCCGATTTGACGATCAAGTCTTCCATGTAGACTTCGAGCATGTCGCCTATTTTGTTGCGGAAGACTTTGTTCATCATGCGCTAATATGTAGCGCCCGTGTTTTTCAGGCTGAAGGGCATTACATTGTAGTAATAGTTTCCCGACTCGATCATGAAAGTGATGTATTTTTTGTCCGTTTTCACTATTGGAATCTGGTTGTAGCCAGAATATGCACCCATAAACAATAGCAATTTAAAATCGTCCGAGTTGTCGACCAATTTGTCAATATTGGGAAGGGGTAAGCATCTTTCAGGCAAGCCCGGTTGAGATCAGTATAATCAATACACATGCGTCATTTTCCATTAGATTTTTTCACAATGACTACATTTGAGAGCCAGGTTGTGTACTGGGCTTCAGAAATAAAATGTTCCTCTAGGAGGTCTTTTACAGCTAGTTCGACAGCCTCTATTTTTTCAGGGGACTGGTTTCTCCTATGTTGAGCGACCACCTTGAGGGAAGGATCTATGGTCAGGTGATGGAATGCAATTTATGGATCTATTTCGGGCATCTCGGTTGCGCTCTAGGAAAATAGGTCAACATTCTCCCTTAGGCAAGCTTTAAGTTGCCTCTTCGCCAAGTCGGGGAGATAAACTCTGATCTTCACTCCTCTGGTAGGGTCGTTACCAAGGGGGATGAGTTTGAAATCTCCGTTTGGAATGGGTCGTGCGGGATCAGAGAGTTCCTTGCTACCTGCAGATGGGGTTGAATCCTCGCCTTCGACCATGAGTTCTTTTCCTTTACTTTTCTATTTGGCACGATCTTCTTCGGAGAAGAGGTTGTCAAGGTCTATGGTGTCGACCCTCGGTAGTGGCTTGGCTTCCTCAGAGCTGGAGGGCAGTGTGACCTTAGTGGTCGTTTGAGGTTGAACATTGATGGAACTGAGACCTATGGCTGAGGCTTCAAAACATCTCTTCACCGCCTGGATGTCCCCGTGGAGGGTGGCAACCAAACCCTCAGCAGTGTAGTACTTCATCTTAAGGTGCACGGTGGAAGGCACTACGATTAGTTCAATAAGAGTTGGTCTCTCGAAGATGCACTGTTAGAGAGACACGCAATCTACTACCAAAAATTGGATCTTGATGGCTCTGGTTGTCACTCTTCTCCTGAAGGTGACGACCAACTCGACATATCCCTAAAGTTTCGTACTGGCCCCGTTGAAGCCCTAAATATCCGATCCTACGTACCCGGTCAGATTGCTTTCATTCAGTTGTAGAGTGGCGAACAACTGGGTGTACATGATGTCTACTGAGCTTCCCTAGTCAACCAAAATACGTTGCACGTCAAAATTCGCCATGCGAGCCCTTATGAGCAGTGGGATGGTCAAGTTGGGGCCCCCGCCTGATAGTTCTTCCTTGTAGAAAGCGAGGGAGTGAGAACCTCCTCTGAACTTGTTTAACGTGGCGTCTATGTCGGAATTGGCTTTGATGAGTTGGTCGAATCTTCTTTTCACGGACCCCGCCGTATGCATGTTTAATCCCTTGCCAGAGATGACCATAGCAGAAGGGAACAAATCCCGAGGACTGTGAGAGGAGAAATGTAATGGAACGCTCCCCATGTTCGGGAAGTAGAAGTCCAATGGCTGCGAGATGCTCATGGCGATCGGCATAATGCTGATGTCGGGGGACTCCTTCCCCTCTTTGATGTTTTTGACTTCTGGAGCCTCTTCACGGGCGACCTCTTTTTTCTTGTATTGCTTTAGGTGCCCATCTTGAATCAGCATCTCGATTGCATCCTTGAGATTGATGCAGTCCTCAGTGTTGGGCTCGTTGCTTTTGTGGAACCTGCGGTATTTTCTCTTGTTGGTTCTTGGCTTTGAGGGAGTTTGTCAGGGAAGTGTACCCCGGCCTATTTGAATTTAGAATTTGCGCATTAAGATGGGATACTCTCCCTCGAAGTAGTTAGAGGGGTGTTGTCGTGGAACCGACCAGAAGGCCCTTTGTAGTCCTTGGAGTTCTGGGATCTATCTTCCCATTTCTTATCTCCCTGACGGGATGTCGAGGGTTCGTCATTTCTTGAGGATTTGGCACTTTCTCTGTGCCTTGACTCCCCGACGCTATTGGCGGCTTCCTTCTCCTTATATTGCATGTATGCGGCCTTAAGGAGAAGGGAGTCAAGCGTTTCCGCTGTTTCGATGCCCACCGCTTTAGCAAAGTCGCTATGAGGATGGAGCCTGCGCTCAAGAAGGTATTTCTTCATATTGTCGGTCGTGGAGACCTGTACTGCTTCCTTGTTGAAGCACTCAATGTATTCCCGGAGAGATTCATCTCTGCCTTGGATGATCGTTTTGAGCGAAGCCTATGTTTTTAGGTGTCGATGTGAGACAGTGAAGTGCCTCGAGAACATCCTCCCAAGCTACTTCCAGGAGGTAATGGATTCATCTGGGAGACTCTTGTACCAAGACATTTCTCCTTTCCTGAGAGTTGTCGGGAACATTATGCATTTGATGGCTCCTCTGACCCCTCGATAGTCGAGGAGGGCATCGATGTTCTTTATATGTTCATCGGGATCCGTCGTCCCATCGTATGTCCCCAACGGGGGTGGCTTCTCCAAGCTGATTGGGAGTTGTGCCTCTGTAATTTCTCTTGATAACGGCTCGTGGGGCTCGTCGTCATCACTTTCTACAGGATATGGAGAAGGGGAGCGATAATTTATTCCCCATCAGGCATCGTGGTCCCATCGGGGGGAAGGACTCCTCTATTGTTGTCTCGGCTTGGGTGATGGTGATCGACAATGGTCAACATGGTGGTCGCCTTTCTTTCTCTTGGATGGTGGAAAGTATTGATCTCTCGGGGGATGTGTGTGGTCACATTTCTTGAAAAAGAAAATTCGCACTTCTCTCTTGTCGGTGGAAGGCCAAGCCTAGGTGGAGATATATTGGGGGAATATCGTCGTCGGGGTCCCCGAGGAGGGGACCTTGACAGCTTCTATTCCCAGACCCCTATCCTTCTGTTCTGTTGTAAGATAAGGGTATTGGTTTGGTTGATGGCAGCAAGCAATGCTGCGATGGCCGGATCAGTGTTGTGAGGGATGGGAATTGGTTGTAGAATCTCTAGAAGTTCCTCAGTGGCAATCTTGGGACATTGTCCGTCCAAAAATTGCTGATCATCATGTTGAGCGTCGACAGAATCTGGGGACACAGTTCGGCTGTCGCAGAGGTCGAGGTTATCCTTAAGGTGAGGATGTTCTTGACATCTGTCAATCTTATGCGCCGGGTAAAGTGCGGCCTTTCCAGACAGGTGATGATCATCACGGTCATCCATAATTGATGAATGAAGAGGATCTTTGGTTTTCAGACTTTGAGGAATAGAAAACGGGGAAGATAGATTCCCGCAGATGATGCCACTGATCTTACCGATTGATCAGAACCTGCAAGGTGGCCGGATGAAGATCTTCTGTTGGGTTGGAAAGTCGAGGAGAAAAAGGGGGGTTGTATCTGCAAGGTACTCTGATGATCAAGTAAGTATGGGAGTGAAGAGATACAAGCAAAAGTAATAGAGTTTTAGTGGTGAATAGTGAATATTCAATATCTGGCCCTCACATGTGTGAGGGTATATATAATTCCCTTAGCGCGTGGCCATTAGTTCGTATTTTTGGGCCTATATATATGGACTCTTGAAAATAGGTAACTGTCAGGACTTGGTCATACCGAGCAGGTATGTGCGTAACTAGACATTGGTCCCGAGGAGGAGGTAGGTTACGGGAAGTAGTCTGGTCGGTCCTTGTTTATCTGGGTAACTTGATGTCGAGTAGACTGAGAGTTTCCTATTGATCAGTGTTGGTCGGTGCCGGTTCAGGAGGGCAAGCGATCGATGGTGTCCGACAAGAGCAGGGGAGATTCAGTTCATGGTCGTGTGGGCCGCGCCAAAGGGGGAGTCTAGACTGGGCCCATTCTGGCTGTCGGGCCAGTCCAAAATAGTTGTCATCAAAGTGACTTTAAAGGATGTTTTATCTTTAGGTGTTGTCATTATCAAAACCGTGATATTATTAGGGCTAGCCATATCTTGCTTGTCTCTGAGCTTTAATCACTTACTGATTAAATTTGGAAGCACATAGTTCCTCGTGTTTTAGGGTTGTTGTGGTGTTAGATCAAACTAACACATTAATGGTGAGAGTATTGGTATTTTTTAAGTGAACTGAATGTCTTTAGATAGCTTTGTACCTCCTCTTAAGGGACATGTACAAATATAATAGTACAATGATCATTAGAGCGGAGAACAAGAGATATAATAACAGTGGTAAACTTATCAAATTGAGCCCGTGGATCTTGTTTCAAACCATATATAGTCTTTTTCAACTTACACACTTCTTCTTGATTATGAGAAACACCGGTACGTGGTACCATATAAAATTTCTCATAAAGATCACCATTTAGAAAAGTAATTTTAACATCCACTTGAGAAATGTGTCCCTGGAAAATTGGTGAAGTTGCAATAAAAGTGATAATAGTAGCCATATTGGCCACTAGAGAAAAGGTTTTTTTGTAATACAATACCATATTGTTGAGAGAAACTCTTAGCAACAAGACGTGTTTTGTAGTGCTTAATGGACCCATCAGACTTAGTTTTAATTTTTTTATACTCAACGAGGCCCAATATCATATTTTCTAGGAGGGAGAATTACTAATTTGCAAGTATCTATCTTGTGGATAGTTGTGATACGGTGGGAGAATTGACTTAGTTTGCATTTATTTGCAAATATGCGGATAGCAAGAGTCGCCACCGACTTTTCTTTTATCCAATAAGGAAAGGGTGAAAAGAACATGAAAGACCTTCGAGATTTTTGAGTTTGGGGGGTAGGTTATGAAAAGGAAAGGTGTTAGCACTCTTTTCATCCATAGTTATCTACAGACTCTTAACCGATTCTCACTTTTTTTTGAAAATTTCTTTGTGAATGTGTGCTTGAAAAATATTTTGAAAATGCCAATTGTAAGGCAATACTTTGTAATGATTCTCGTTTCTATTCTTGAGAATGCGTACGAAGTGTTTGTTTTAAAAATATTTTTGAAAGTGTTTTATGTGAAATGTTTTGTTTATTTTAAAATGTTTGTGAGAAAGCGATTAATAGCGATCTACCTACTCAAGGTATTTATTGTTATTTTCCTCCTCCATTAGATAGTGTTATCCTACCATTAGTTAATAGGAAACCCTATCGTTGGATGTGAAAGGATAAGCGTCGGTCATCGTACAATCATCGAAGGCAACTGGTAGGGACGCTTTAGTAGTTATCGTTTAAGGGACTAGATCGTTTACCAAAGGCAACATCGAAAGGGTCATCGAGGGACTACGATCTTTATTTTCGAGGGACTATGCTAAAGCGTCCCCATGTTCGAGGGACATGACTGTTTTCTGAGGCAACAAGGGAGGTTACCCTAGAGGTGCGAGTGTGCAAGGTGTGTCGTTTTCAGTTATGTTTATCTTTGTGTTAGGGTTAGCTACCGTTTGTTTTTAATCTTGTTAGTTCTCTTGTTTTAGGATTGGCTTAATTTTTGTAAAACAAATAACATAAGCAATGAAGAACAGATACAACAAGAAGTCCTATTACAATGTCAGAACATTTTGTGTTAAACTTTTTCAACAACTGGAACAACATGTCAAAGAAGATGTCTTGACATCGCGCCTGCTGAGCTGGATTAATGAGATTCAGTTTGTTCTCAACATTGGCAGAATATTCAGGAGAATATTATGTATCCTATGTGGCGCATATTTAAAGGTCCAGAAAATACAATATGAAATCAATGAGAATGAATACTTTCTAAATAAAGGAGATTATTTAGGAAAGTAAAGATTGAAGACCTTTCTTGAGGCAGAAGTTTCTGCAGTTTGTTATAGCTGATTTGCTGTGATTGAAGGCCCAAAACCAGTTGGGTAACAAGTTATATATAGAAAGGTTTGCAACCTAGATGAAATATGGATCAAGATGTAGAATTCTAAAGGTTTTGTCAAGGTAAACCTCCTGCGTTGTGGGAAGGTTACCATGTTCACCTCGAAGCCTGTAGGTAAGAAGTGCATTATTCTTGAAGGAAGCTTTGAAGCAAATCTAGGATGTTTTAGGAGCAAAGCTAACAAATAGTGGAGTTTGACTTAGAGACTTAGCTAGCATGTCATGGAAGTGTGTCTTTCAAACTATCTATTTGTGTGATCAGAATCTTGGTGAAGGGTCGTCTACGCAGTGACTGAGGTGTTGACTGCTAGACATCATTGTGATGATTGGAAGTGGGATATAGATATTCCATATCTAGGGAGGACCTAGATAGAAGGTTCATTGGGTAGTGGTTAAGTGCATAGATCATCCATGGGTGTGTTGGCTGTAGGTTCTGCAAATTGATACTACTAATAGTGGACTTCATTCCTGGCTTGGTAGCCACCAGAGTAGGTGTTGTTGTACACTGAACTGGGTAAACAATTATGGTGTGTTCTTTATCTTTTCAGTACTGTTTTATCTTGCTTGTGTGTTTATGCCAGATCAGATGTCTCGACATCCTTGTAGGACATCTGAGTCTGTTGTGCCAGAATTTCAAATGATATCAGAGAAGGCATCCTATTCTGCTCTGGGTGAGATCCTGGAAAGGAACTTTCTGGTCATGGGCAAGGAAGAAAGTATTTACTGAAAAGAAGAATTAACTTGGACAATTCATACTACTGTATGGATGATCTCTTGGCAAGGATCATTGGTTATATTTAACAAGTATTATTGTTGGCTGTTTCCATCAGGCCTGCAGCATAGTGGAAGCTGCTGTATGTAGGGTTTATTTGTTCAATCCTAGGTTTCCATGCTCGTACTTGGATAGTGGTTTAAAGCATTCTGTCTGAATATTGTTAAGGAGTTCGTTATATTCCGCTGCATACTTTCTGATATAACCCTGAAAGTATTAGAAGGATACTAGGGTTGTTTCCCTTAACAAAACATATGATGATACTTTCAACCATATTAAAAGTTTCAAAGATACTTGAGAATTTCCTCAAGTCCACTCATAAAGACATTTATCAATAAGATTGATTGATCAATGATGCTCATATACATCTCCATATTGACCTTGAAGACTGTCAAGGATGGTGTGTTCCAAGAAGAAGGAACTGATGTTCTATGGGATGTTAGAACATTATTTCAGCTGGCATGCAACTACCAGTTGAAGAACAAATGCTTTGGGTGCTCAACAAAGATGTTATGAATACTTTTTGTTTGGAACCTACTCCTGATCTGGAAGAAGAGGCATCTAGTTTGAGCAGGTTGATTAGGACACGATCAACGGTTTATCTACTCCATATGTCAGTTTAAAGCTTATGGGAGTATAGAGGTTGAGCTCCATGCTCTTGAGAAGAACTCATAAAGGAATCTCCACCAGACCCTTTATGTATATGAGATGAGCTCGTATCTGGAAGATCCCTCTGATCAAAGGAACCAGATTCATGGAATCCTGTTTGTGGCCATAGAACAGATTATGTTTGAAGAGGAGTATTGTGATCCAACCACAGTGTTTGATGCTCCTGAGTATTGTGTTGATTTCCCTTGAGGAAGAGAATTTGTGATTCTCTTTATGTACCTTCAAAAGTTGTTGAAAAAGACCCCATTTTCAAGGGTTGATTTGATGTCAGACAGAATGTCGTGATATCTTTGAAGATGTTAAATTTTAAAGGGCATTGTTTTTTAAGAATCAAGGGAAATAGATGCTTTTGAAAAGTCTATATTTTTAGTGTCATGCCTAGCAGAGTCTGTTCCAGAGACCTAATAGAGGGAATTTCCTCTGTAGGTACAGACAATGGAACCTATCATCCAAAAGTCAGACATGAGGTCTAAAGAAAATCTTATTGAGATGTGGCTCGTGCAATCCCTTGCACATGTTAGTAGTCTGATCCTAAAGTTTGATCAGTTATTGTTGGTTTGTTTCCTTGTGTTAACCCTCACAAGAGTTGATTATAAGTTACTATGGAAGTTACCTCCAAAACCATAGTTAGAGTGGATGATGTCATATCTGATGTCGGGACATCATCTCTAGGTAAGTGCTTCCTCTAAAAAGAAAGTTATTGTGTAGGTCATGAGGTGAGTATTGTTGTTCACCTGTGAAGTTCAAAGTTAGAATGCTTGATTATGATGGAGCTGAAGACCAGTCTCTGACCAAGTCTAGAATGTTGAAAGGATCCTCTTGTGTTGAACGATGAAGAAGAAGGATGTCAGCTCAAATTCTCTAACATCTGTTGAAAAGGAGTATCATCTACAGTTATGTGTGTGGGGAAGTTTTTTCCTCTAATGAAAAATATCTTATAGGGAGCTAATTACTTATCTGAGGTATGGATGCAAATCTACTATCTGAACTGATGATTCAGATGTTATTGAGAGTTTATTTCTCTCTATAGTGTTTAGGTAGCTGTATCAACCTAAATGAGTCGCAGAAGATGTAATCATTTATGATCTTTTCTTAAAAATACTATCAAGATTAATAATCTCTTTGGTTGATAAATCAAGAACTGAAGAAAGGTTGTTGTCCTAAATGATGTTGTAACATCATTTTATAAAGGAAGGTTTGAGATTATGATTATGGAAGATTGAGGATCAATGTGGTTTTCAAAAGAAGGAGTTCTGACCTTGTGGACTAGAAGATGCAGATCCTAATCATGTCCTTAGTAGTATGCTTGGTGACTACATAACTACCTTGCTGAATACTTTACTAGTACCAACAATTGCTATTGATTGTTAGAACAAAGGAATATGAAGAAGGTGGTTTTCCTCTATTGCAAGTATGCTTAAAACAAGCTATTTAAGGATTTGTGTTTGTATGATGTCCAAGTATGTGTTCACGATATCCAAAGAGGTATGGATATTTGTGTGGTTATGTAGGGCCATGTACCAGACATGACCTTGTAAAAGTCTAAAGACCTAGAGTTGGTATATCATATTCAGGATGAGTTATTTTCACAAGAGTGTTGATATGTTTCAGTGAGTGCGTGAAGTCTCTTGTTTGTCTTCTGGTGTCCAAGTGTTCATCCTCAAAAAAATCCTTGTTTGTCCATGATAAGGGGAGCTTAGAACCTATCTATGGTTATTGTTGTATTAGTTATGGAGCTTGCGTGTAATTCAAGCTTGTGAAAGTTACAGGCAACATGTTGTGACCTGTGGCTACTAGGTGTAGCTGTTTATGCCCCTGTTGGGTCTATGTGGTTCTAGTCAGGAGAAGCAAGTATATTCTGTGTTCTCAATAGGTTGATCTTAAGGTCAAGTAAGTGACCTAACCTGGAATGTATTGGCTACCATGATTGGATGTCTTGTCGATGATTCAACAAGTATCACAGGTGTGAAGAAGAAAGCTGTCAGTTTTACCTAGTGTGAGAAGCTTACTACATAATATAGTGAGAGAATATTTCTGACCTTGTGAGAATTGGGAGTTTGTTAAAGGGCATGGATGGAAATAATTCCCATGGATAATGTTTCTAGAACCAAAGCTGATAAGCTGTGGGAATGTTGTTGATGTCTCAACTGATGTTGGAACATCATTTTTGATAATAGTCTATTAAAGATACTTGGAACTATGAATCTCAATATTCAAACTCCACTCTCATCAGTGGCAGTTCTATCTATGGTGTTGAATAAGGAGACTCTGATTAAAGCAGAAGTATGCTCTAGTAATGTATAACTACTATCTTGGCTTGAAGACTTTGCTAGTGTCAGCAAATACTAGTAATGTGTAGAAAGAGGATTTAATCAACACATTGGTTAAGGGGTACTCCTTCTGTTGGAAAGTTTGAATCTTAGTAAAGCTTTTAAGCACACTAAGAAATGGTTGGAAGTTGGTTTCAGACTATGGTTGCATGACATCTTAGCAATCCAAATATGTATGAAGGTTCAAGGGCATGAATCAGAACTGTGCTGGTTATGTGACTAGTTCAGAGTACTTGGAGTTATTCCCAGTGAACTAGTGGGTGTTTAATGTTGTGTTTTCTTCATAATGAAGTTTTAATTGTCCGTGATAGGAGGAGTCAGTGGACTAATTAGTTTGTTTAGAGCGTGTGATGTTCAAGCATATAGAGTTATTGCCCTACAATTAAGATTATGTTGGATAACATGCTGAGACATGTTGCTACAAGATGTAGTTGTTTATGTCCTTATGAGTCTCTGAAGAATATAGCCAAATGTTGCTAGAGTATACCATCCTTCTCCAAGAGGAGGTGTTGGTTCTGTGAGAATTTATCTTTCTCTGTAGCAGTGAATGGGATAAAGAAGACTATCCTGCTGATTGTTAGAAGATGTCAAGAAGAAGACTATGTATAGTCCCCCAAAGCCCTGGAGTGAAGTAGTTTCTCCCTCCAACAAAATAAAAGTTAGACCTAATAGCTCCTCAGATGATGATGAGGATGATGTCCAGGACATCTCTTCTTTGAAGAAGTCTGCAAGCAAGAAACTTTCTGTCAGGGTGCCTAATGGTCCTCTTGACAACATTTCCTTCCATTCTATTGGGAATGTTGAAAAGTGGAAATATATATTTCAAAGAAGAATTGCCCTTGAAAGAGAATTGGGAGCAGGTGCACTGGAGTGCAAAGAGATTATGGAGATGATTTCTTTTGTTGGCTTGTGCTGATCATAAAAGTAAGGAATATAGGAAAGTGTTTGTGTTGAATTTTCCCTTACTATCATCAATAGTTATCTGGGCAGGTCTGAAGATGATTACTGTGAGTTGGATGTGACTGATAATCAGGTGTGCAAAGCCATTACTGCAAACCAGAATGTAAAACATACAGGAATCTATGCACCAACTATATGTTCTAATGGGAGCTTCTTAAAGGATATATATGCATAATGAGTTCTTTAAATGATTAAGAACCAGTTTGATTAGGTTCTGTATTATGAACTTGATGTACCACATGATGTCTTAACATCATGATTGTTGGTGGTTGTTTTGTTTAATGCTTGGGATTGTTCATGTGAAGTTGGATGCTTAAGCATTATTGTGAGATGTGGCATTTCAGACTATGTGGATTAGAATATGGAGAGTCTAATCCTGTCTATAGTAGAAAGCTTGATGAATGCATGACTATTTTGTTGAAGAATCCACTAGTATCTGCAACTACTAGTGAATATAAAGGCAGAAGGCTGCTATCAAATACTTAAGGGGTATTTTTACTGCAAATCACTCTAGAAAAAGGTTGATGATGTGGAGAAACTAAGAGTTTTTAGAGTTTGTGAGTAACTTCACACCTAGTATGCATGACATCTTACCTATTCAAAAGGTCATGATACAGAGTGTGGTTGTGATAAGAAAATGATCAAATGTATCCCTGTGTTGTAAAGAAGTCAGGGTTCCTGGAAGTATTCTCAAGGAGTGAGAATATCTGACTCTGTTATGACTCTACTGAGGGAGTCAATGTTCAGAATATGCAGGAAGTGCTGAAGTTTCTCATCTAGTCTTCATCTTCAGTTGGAGAATTAGTTACTCATAACAAAGGGAGTCATTTGGATATCTATAAATTATTGCTGCAATGATACAGGTATTATTAAGCCAGAATATTGTTCACTTTTGTAAAGGGTCTATGAGGAAATGATGTTGAAACAACATGTTGTAACATTATGAAGTTATGGATAAACTTAACAAGACATGGTTGTTTCTAATATGAGAAGCTTGGTGAAGATCAGAAGTTCACATATCTCTTAGAAATTTAATGGGAAGTCTGGGAGAATTTATTTTTCTGTATAGATTTCAAAAAGACTCCTTGAGGGTCTGTATTATGAAAATGTGTCACAAATGTGATATTTTGATATCTTAGTATATGTCACTAAGTCTAAGTGAAATAAGAACACTTAGAATCCAGTATGAACAGGTGGATAATCTAGTAAAGCATCCCTGATTGGTGGGAGAAGATGTGTTAATCACTAAAATAAGAAGAGAATGACTGACTAAGTGTCAGGACATTATACATGATATGTTCCTGCATGGTCAACATAGGGTGGAGTGGCCTATGTGTTCAAACACGTGGCTGTAAACAGAGGAAGAAAAATTTGTCGGACTATGCATGTGTATGTATAGGAAGTAGCTATAGCATTCAAAGCCATTATGGATGGTGCACATTAATACTTGAAGTTTTCTCCTCAAATATCGTTTCCTTTTGACCAAGATTGGTGCTACAATCTAGGATCGTTATTTTCCAAGTAAAAATCTCAGTTATTTATAGAGAGTTCTCCACATCTCTGTAACCCCGTGAGCTTCTTGAGTCCATAATTCTTATGGCTTTTATTCGGGTTTGGGTAAGCTGCGCTTGGGTATGGTATTATGAAGGTCTTCTTTGCCATGTTTTTGCTATAAAGGGGGAGAAAGGTGAATTAGCTCAGATGCTACTGCTTTCACAAGTGGTTATTATTAATGTTCACAGATGTCAAAATAAGATGTCAAGTGGTTATTATTTCTGTGACATATGTTTGTGACATGTGATCTGAGTTATGAACACAGTTGTGACATGTGTTCTAAGTTATCAGGGGAGGTGGTTGATTTGGTCTTAAGGAGTTATTGAGAGTTCTCTTATCCATCATTGGTCTTCTATGTTTAGAACATGTTCCTGCATTAATGGGGAGTACAAGTTGTCTTCTGCTATCTTCTTCCTCATGTGCATCAACCAAACTTTAGGATTTTCCTTCCTTTTATCCTGAAACTGATGTTCATTAGTGCTGATGCAATTGAGCCCTTCAGAGTGCTGTAAAGAAGATGTCTAACAAGATGTTGAGACATTATTTGCAACTGAAGATTTATTGTTGTGTGCAGTAGCTTCTGAATTGCTGTGATCTCCTAGATTGCAATTATTTTTAGATTATTTGTTTTAGCCAAAATTTGCCAAAGGGGGAGATTGTTAGTTCTTTTGTTTTAGGATTGGCTTAATTTTTGTAAAAAAAATAATAGCAACAATGAAGAACAGATACAAAAAGAAGTCCTATTATAATGTCAGAATATGTTGTGTTGAACTTTTTCAACAACTAGAACAACATGTTGAAGAAGATGTCTGGATATCGCACTTGCTGAGCTGGATTAATGAGATTCAGTTTGTTCTTATCATTGGCAGAATATTCAGGAGAATATTATGTATCCTATGTGTTGTACCCCAAAATTTGCCCTTCCATATTCCTAAAGATTTGTCAAGAATAATCTGCAAATTACTCAAGATGGCTCAAGAGGTAGACAGTCAAATCCATCTCCTAAGACATTCAAAATTAGGGTTTTGGCTCTTTCAAGGAATTTGAGGTTTTCAATGGTTCAATCAAGTCTCATAGGCCTATATACATCCTCAATCACCTACATGCCAAGTTTCAAGACTCACAGTGCCAATTTGCATAGTCAAAAGCCTCATTTGATCTACAGTTAACTGCAAGGGCAAAATGGTCATTTTGCAGTCAAAAGTCAGAATTTTTGGTCAACATCTTATTTTTAGTTCACAATTATCATTTGATCAAGTCTTGATCATGATTCATCAATAATAGCTCAAAAATCATCAAGATGCAAAAGTTACTATTTTTGGATAGTAGAAAAGTCAACTGTATCTTGACCAGGGCATAACTTTTTCATGGTTTGTCAGAAAAATCCCATCCAATGCTCATTTTGAAGGGAATGAAATTCCCTACAAACCATCTTCACACTCCAAGTTCAAGAAATGCTCTCACAAAAAGTTATCAATTTCTACATTATAGGTCAATTTCAAAAGTCAACAAAAGTACACTTTGAGTCAAAGGCCATAACTTGAGATTGGTAAATCCAAATGACATGGGACCAAAGGCATTGGTTAGAGGACTTCAAGAGATTTCCAAAATGTCCAAGAACATGGTCATATGATCAAAATTGAGCAAGTTGTGCATTAGAGAAGTTGGGAAATTTTCATGAATTTGCAAAAGTCAACTTTGCTCAAAACACCTTATTTTTGCTAATGGGCCTCAAATCTCTTCTTAAAACTTCATCCATGGCCTATGCACGACCTATCAAGCTTAATTGAATTTATTTTCTTATTTTTATTGATTAATTGGATTTTTAATTAATATTAATTCACTTAATTAATTTAAATTGTAGGAAAATAGAAGATTTGATTTTTTCAATCTTTTTGTGAAGCAAATAGGACCTAATCATGCTGGCAAATTCGTGCACAGGTCAAAGATATCAAAAAATCCATATTTGGCAACATTATTCAATCATGAAGAATAAAAAATATTTGATTTCCAATCAAAGATTTAAACTTGAATGCACATGGATTGGATCCAATTTTTTGACCTAATTTGTTTCCTTTATATGGATGCAAGCTAACCTGACCTAGGGGACATGAAAAAAGCTGCAGAAAGACCCTGTCCAATTTCAAGAATTTCCAAGAAAAGTGAAAACTGATTTTTGCATTGTAGGTCGATTCAAGGGTTTTTGTTGATTCTAACACCTTGCAGGAGTTCCCAGGAGTGTTTTGCAATCAAACTCAGACCCTAAAGCTTAAAGAATCAAGGAATACATAATCACGGTTTGGCTTTTTTATTCAAAATCGTATATCCTAATTCATGCATAATTAACATGTTTTTGTGATTGATTTGTGTTGCTAGGGACCATACAAAGCTAATGGCATGGTTTAATTAGACTATAACACCCTGAATCAAAAGATGCCATGAACGATTTTTTAGGGTTCTTGAGTTTTCAATTGGGGCTTTCTGAACCAGGAAAAATTAGGACTAATAAGACATATGACTGAACTCGTGTGGCCCAGACGAACATGATTCACCCCTCGTGAAATATTTATATTTGTTGGATTGCTAATCGCTATTTTTCCTTGCAGTATATAGTGGGGGTTAAAAACCCCCGCTATCTGATTCTAAAACATACAGAAAAACGAAGAAGACGATGACGTGTGGGTAGCTGATTCGCGTGTTTGAAAAAGCGCGCGTTTGTTTTTGTTTTACAGCACATTGATTGATTTCCCAATATAATAATTGCTCCTTATTTTACTAACAATTGAAGCAGCTTAGTGGAGTGGTTAGCGTGTTGACCTGGAAGCCTTGGGACCTGGGCTCGAATCCCAGGTCCCCCAAACGCTTATTTAATTTTTCTCTTCAGATATTCATATGCTATGCCCAGGAGATGTTCTACCATATGTCTCAAGTTCCAAGGCGCCAGATGTCTTCAGACTGAAATCCAATGGCCTAGATGGAAGGACTATCATGGTCCTTAGTCAACAAACGCGTGGATGATCTCAAGAGTCAGAGCAGGCTTGAGTATTGATGGGCCACAAATTTCCAAACACACTCCAGAATTTGGCCCAACACCCCCTTCAAGTTTATTCCTTTTCTTTTCTATTTTTATTTCTTTTATTTTTCATTATTTATTATAATTATTATTTTCACTAACAAATTAATTTTTTTATAATAAATTCAGAAAACCTAAAAAATAATAATATTCTTATTTATTAAATGTAATTAGTTATTTTGTAAATAAATACTAATATAATTTATTTTGTTTTAATTAGGTTATTTTTAACTTTTTTCACAATAAATAAAATTAATGTAGAATTAGGGTTTCTTGACAATTTTGACCATCTTTTATTTATTTCCTTAAAACATAAAAAACTCAAAAATATTTCTTTCTTTTAATTAATTAATTAGTTTAGGATTAATTTAATTAAGTGCAAAATAACAAAAATCTCTTCTTTCTCAAAAAAGGGGGCAAAACCCTAAAACATTCCGATTCAATTCTTCTCGCGCATGATTATTTTATTTATATTTTTGATCATATAATTGTATTTGCTCCGAGGATGTAATAGTTTTAATTAGGACTTTTTATCGCTTTCATTTAAATTCTCGCAATTTACTTTTTCAAGGGTTTGTTTTTAGCGATGTAAATACCCGACGCCTTGTAATAGCTTAGCTTCATTTTTCGCAACTATTAACTGCTAGATGTATGCTAACTAGGCTATGTGTGATCGGTGGATCTGGAACTGACTGTTTAACGCTGGTTCGCGAAATGTCGCGGAAGCAAGAGTCGCCGCCGTCTTTTATTTTCTCCAAGTGGAAAGGACAAAAGCACAGAAAAATTCCTTAAAGAGATTGCTCTCGGTTCGGGAGGTAGGTTATAGAAAGGGAAGGTGTTAGCACCCTTTCTATCCATGGTTATCCATGGGCTCTTAGATACTTGCTCATTTGTGTTTTCAAAAATGGTTTGTTTGCTTTTCAATTGTGGGTTTTAAAAAGTTTCTTTGAAAATTCCAGTTCGACTCTTGTATCAGTCCTCAAGAGTGTTTGAAAAATTGCTTTCGAAAGCTTTTTGAAAATGTGTTGGTGTGAAAAGTATTTTTGATTTGTTTTGAAATTTAGAGCAAGTATCTAGAGTTGTCTACCTACCCTAAGGAATTCGTCTGTGTAAATGTCCTTGAGGTAGTGCCATCCCACCATTGAGAGGTAGGTAGCACCACCGTTGGAGGTGTTCGGGTCAATTCGAAGGTTCGGGACATGGTGATCACCAGAGCAATAGGAAGACACCTTAGAAGCTACCCTCATGCCAGGTTCCCGGATCATGAGGACTTACTAAGACATCCTCTACTCGACGATCACCTTTCGAGGCAAGGCAACAGTGAGGCGTACCCTAGGGGTGGTGTGTGATTTGTGTGTCATGTTCAGTTATTTTGTCTTATTCATGTCAAGGTGATCTATGCGTTTGTTTTTATTTTATCATTCATTCTTGCATGCATTTATTAACAGTTAAAAAGATGCGGAAATTAAAAGTTCTAAACTATTACAAAGGCGCGGGTCCACATCGCCAAATTTAATCCAGGACCCGATTTGACAGAAAATAAAGAAGTAAAGTAAAAGTACGAGAAATTATAAAATTACACGGCTTTGGGAGAATTACATAAATAATTAGAAGAAACAAAATAAGACGCGCGAATTAAATTAACATTAGAAGCGAGGGCGTTGGACCCTTTTTAATGAAATTAAATTAAATTATTAAATTAATTAAAAAAAATAAAAAGAAATTATTTTTGGTATTTTTTGGATTTATGTTTTTTATGTGAATTAAATGAAATTAAAATATTAATTAATTAACCCTAATTCTACAATTTTTATTTATTAAGAAAAACATGTTAAAGTTAAACCTAAAATTAATCTAATTATTTACATGGTAATTTAATTACAAAATAATATTCAATAATTAATTATGGTGAAAATTTAAAAGATAAAAGAAAAAGTAATTATAATAATTAACCTAATTCTACACGTTTTTAATTTATTAAGAAAAGATATTAAAATTAACCCTAGATTTAAATCTAATTAGTTAGTGAGATTTATTTACAAAAAATATTAATTAAATAAATATATTTTGATTTTTATGACTTTTCTGTTTTTTACTATTTTTTATATTTTATGAAAATAAGTTAAATTAAAGGAATTAATTAAAAAAAGAAATAATTGAAATAAATAAAATAAGGAAAAAAAAGAAAATACAATACTTTGGGGGGTTTCTGTCCCCTTTTTGGAGGTGAATTGGAGTGGTTTGGCCATTTGTGTTCTGGCTGTTGGCCATTTGTGTTTTGGCCTCAACGTTCCTAAATAAACCTGCATGAGATCCTGTCTAAATCTGCAGTGTTGAATCTCACGAACAAATTAAAATAAAATCATAAAAATGCAAATAAAGTCAATATATGAAGAAATTTAATGTTTAGGCACAATATGGCATGTATGAATGATTATACCCTTTTGATCATGGAGATCAAATCAATCTTACCCTTACTGGAAAATTAGTGACCTGAACGCTTTTATGCCTTACTGGAAAATTAGAATCATGGAGATCAAGCCAGCCTTATCTTTACTGAAGAAGTAGTGAGGTGTTGGTTTGTAACTGTGATGGCTTGTTTGTAGTGAGAGAGGGATTTGTAATAAGGATTTCAAGGTTTTAGGGTTCTTGAAAGAATTTGATATTTTAACAGTGTTGTGGCAAGGTTTTCTCTCTCTTTTTTCTCCTCCCTTTTTTTTTCTCTTCTTTGTTTGTGTGAAAAGAAGGTGATTATATAATGGAAATTAGGGTAAAGCAAATGGGCTTTGAATGTGCAATTGGGCCTCCACTATTCACTTGAATTCGTCACTTTTCAGGCTAAATCGCAGGGACTTAAGTGCATTTTTTGAAGTTGAAATGTGAAAACAAAATGTAGCTGATATCGAGAACTAACTCCTGTCCGAAAATCGACTCAATCGGATAAACGGTGAATTAGTTATGAATTTTTGAAGTTTCAGCTCAGACAAACTTATTTTGGGCTCCAGTGTCGACTCTGACACGTTCTTCAACAAAAAACTGGTATTGATCGGTACATAATTTGGTCTCGACTTTTGAAGAAAAGTTGTAGATCTATGAGTCAGGGACCTTGTGTAAAAATATGAGCCCAATCCGATAAAAATTGACCGAGTTATGAATTTTCGAAGTTTCGGCCCAGATGAAATAATATTCAGCATTCAGGATTTTCAGCGAGTCACGCACTCTGAGCAAAAAACGAAGGCCTTTTGAATACCGTTTGAACTCAATACCTTCTGTGAAAATATAGCTAACTCAATTTGTGAAATTCTGGTGCCAGAACCAGCTCGATACGATGAAAATCGACCAAGTTATGATTTTTTGAACATGACGCAAATAAACTTCTGTCACAAATTTTCTGCACGAAAATACTTGATAAATCCACATTTTTGAAGACCTTCTGATCGAAATTGGCTTCCAGCCGTGAGATATGAAAACGTAGATAATGTCAAGACGGAATTTTTGCCACCGGAGCGGGTTCAAAACGAGTCACGATCTTCAAGTTATGAATTTTTTAGCGCGTAAAAACTGCACTTTCAGCACACTTTTTCACTATATTTCTTCAAGAAAACCCACACATTCTGATACCTTCTTTAAAGAATTGACTCTTGAGCCGAACCTGAATTTGAGAATATGTTATCAGAGATATCTTGGCGAAAGAACACCTGAATATAACGCGTCGGGTTGGACTTGTGAATTTTCTTGAAATGTTTTGAGAAATATGGGAGGGCAAATTTTGGGGTACAACAGTTGCCCCTGTTCAATCTTCTTAAACCTGAGGATGCAGATTGGCTAACGTGCCTTTCGTAATCCGAAGGTGGAAGATGATTGAACACTAGAGTGCCCAGAAATTTGCGCTCACATAGTAGCAGTGTGATGGTGGAATGGGCTTATAGATGCCATTTGGAGATTGATAGATAGGATGATGGGCTTATAGATGCCATGCTGAGAGATGATGGCATAAGAGATTCCTTAGCGATAACTTGCATACAGGAATCGGATCTTCGAATTCTTCAGATGTGCCCTGGCGAGATACAGGAATCGAGTCTGGTAATGTTAGTCTTCAACGGATACACCCTGGCAAGATTCAGGTATCGGATCCTCGAACTCTTCAGACACACCCTGGCAAGATACAGGAATCGGATCTGGAATTCAGAAAGGTTGGTGAGTTGTCTCTACTGACATGTTATCCTCATGGAGGAGTGGTCTTTAACGACGAGTGTCTATAACGACGAGTGTCTATAACGACGAGTGTCTATAACGACGAGTGTCTATGACGACGAGTGTCTATGACGACGAGTGTCTATAACGACGAGTGTCTATAACGACGAGTGTCTATAACGACGAGTGTCTATGACGATGAGTGTCTATGACGACGAGTGTCTATAACGACGAGTGTCTATAACGACGAGTGTTTATAACAACGAGTGTCTATAACGACGAGTGTCTATAACGACGAGTGTCTATAACGACGAGTGTCTATAACGACGAGTGTCTATGACGACGAGTGTCTATGACGACGAGTGTCTATAACGACGAGTGTCTATGACGACGAGTGTCTATGACGACGAGTGTCTATAACGACGAGTGTCTATGACGACGAATGTCTATAACGACGAGTGTCTATAACGACGAGTGTCTATGACGACGAGTGTCTATGACGACGAGTGTCTATAACAACGAGTGTCTATAACGACGAGTGTCTATGACGACGAGTGTCTATGACGACGAGTGTCTATGACGACGAGTGTCTATAACAACGAGTGTCTATAACGACGAGTGTCTATGACGACGAGTGTCTATGACGACGAGTGTCTATCACGACGAATGTCTATGACGACGAGTGTCTATAACGACGAGTGTCTATGACGACGAGTGTCTATAACGACGAGTGTCTATAACGACGAGTGTCTATAACGACGAGTGTCTATAACGACGAGTGTCTATAACGACGAGTGTCTATAACGACGAGTGTCTATAACGACGAGTTTTCATTGGAAAGATCTTTAAGAATTGATTTAACTGGATTTGTCTTCTTTGACGGGATTTGCATCAGAAAAACCCTTGGGATTTAACTGTACTTGTCTTTTTTGACTGAATTTGTCTACTTTGACTGAATTTGTCTATTTTGACATAGCTGATCATTTAACTATATCCTTCCTGAAAGGTAAAGGTCAGTCATATGCAGTGCATGATAGGGATCAAGCAATGACATAAATGAGATTGTATGACATGATGCGTATATGCATGTATCATGATGTATGAAAATGTGATGTTTATGAATGTATCTTCGTCTGAGAAAGTAAATCCTTGACGGATGCCGGGAAGTCAAATCCTGGGCTGACGTTGAAGAGTGAGATTCTTCGTTTCTGTTGGGGATGAGGATTGCAAGAATACCGGTAGGAGAAGATAACTCCATTGGGGAATAAACTTGGCGAATAGATTACTCTGCGGGGAGGTAACTCTGTGGGGAAAGAGAGGTACTTTGCTGAGATGTTGATGATAACCCCGCTGGGGATACCATTGTTGTACTGGAAGTGTTAATAGACTTTGCTGGGGATAAGAAGACTGTGTCGAGGACGCTCTTTCCGTGGCTTTTAGCTGAGGATAACCCAGTTATATCCTGGTAAGGAAATAACTCTTTGAATAAAGTCGGGGACGCGCTCGTGCTCTGCGAGGGATAAGCTTCCAGAATCTACTGGGGATAAGCTTACTGCTTGGGGAGATGATTCCAACTTTCCTGGGGAACTAGATTGGACTCTCTTGGGGAAGCATTGAACTGTATTGGTTATGTTCTTCCACGGAACCTACCTTGATACCTTGGAGGACAGAACAATCAGATTGCTTAGACAACTCTTTATTGCCCCTGTTTCTGAGGTGGGAGAGGAAGACCTGTGAGGTGCTGATAGTGGTTGATGGACAAACCTTCTTCTGGTAGGCAAGTGACAAGATGCCGGGACATAGTCGTACGCTTTTGATCCCTAACTTTTGCCTGGACCGCCCTTTCGGGTTTTCAGTCCACCGGGATACCCATTTTTGCCCAAGCCGCCCTTTCAGGTTTTCGACTTGCCGGGTGTACAGATTTTTTCATTTTATCCCTTCATTTTGCCCGAACCCTTTTGGTTCGCCGGGAAGCCCTTATTTTTGCCTAGGTACGTCAACCTAGCGGGTCTTTGATTCTGCGTAGTATTTTTTCGACTATGTCCACGCTCTTAGAATGTAGGGAGTTGCCCCTGTTAGAAATGTTTTGCCATGCCACCAGAAGATGTTTGATCAGGCAAGATTCGTTGTTGGAGTGCCCCAAGTGACTTAGGCGGAGATTTGCCCCAGGCTATTTGGCCTTTGAATCTTGACTGGATTGCCCCAGATAATGGACCACGGTCATGTCTGCCCCTTGATTGGAAGTACTCTTGTTCATTAGGCATTCGTCGTGCGAATTTCTATGTTGTTCAGACAAAAAGTCATATGCAAACAAAGTTATGTTAAAATGCAAAGCTTATGTCTGTCTTGAAGATTTTGAAAATGCATTCTTTTTCATAAAACAAGTGAATGTTTGTAAAACGTGATGTCAACTCCGTATTTACCGTAAGCCTTAAGGAGTCAGGATACCTTTCGGCACAGTATGCTTTCGAACTAACCCATGCTTCAGCTAGGACTTTTAAGGGTTATAACGTGGCCTGGTTCACGGTTTAAGAAACAAAGGATAAAGGCTCAAATTTTATTTGTACCCACCCGCTCTTCGTGATGTTCTCCAAACCTAAACTCAGTTGATCATACGTTAGACCTTGTTTGAGTCTTTGCTCTGATTTTCCGGTGATGGTTCAGATGTTGATAACTTATTTTGAATAGGCAGTCATTTCTTTCTTGTTGAGGGTTGGTAAGACCTCTTTCTTGTCTGATTTTTTTTTGTCATCCCTTTCTTTTTTTGCCTGAACTGTTTCCTTTTTTTGGAATTACAGTCAGCGGGGTGCCCCAGTTTTGTAAGTCTCCTCCATGGGTTTTGACTTAATGGGTTTTTTATTTTTTGAGATAATGACTGCCTTTCTTTATTGATTGTTCGGAACCATCACTGTCTTCTTTTGTTTTGTAAGGACCTCTTTGGTGCCATTCGTTATGCACTTGGATCAACTGAGAGACTACCCTGCCCCAGGTTATGATTAAGGGTTTTAAATTTCGAAAAGAAAAACTCCTACTTCTTTGGCTCAGAGGGGTTGACGAGGGATTATCATCCTTATAACTCCAGTGTTTAGGGATTGAAACAATGCCTGTACCTCATCAGCGGGGTCTGTTCAAAAGCATACTGTAGATTATGGTATCGTTTTCCTCATCCTCCCTCAAGAGGCTCAGAATTTCTTAATCAAGAGTTGACATTAAAAAAAACATGAAAATAATTTGCATTTAGTGAATACGAATATATTGTTTCAAAACAGAAATATGCGATGCATTAAAGAAATAACAATGTTTAACATGAGTAAATGTTTGAACAATCAAAATAAAATTACAACTTGAATTCAAATGAACAAAAAAAGTGATTTCTATCCTAGCCATGTTTTGGCATGGGAGAAGTGATCACGTTGGGAGCCTCTGGAGAGTCGAGCTGGACTTCCTTTGCATCAATCAGATCTTGAACCCTATTTCTCAAAGTCCAACAGTCATCTGTAGCATGCCCCGGGCTGTCGGAATGATAGGCGCAGCGAGCATTGGGATTGTACCTTGAAGGTGTCCTGTTAGGATTCTTCGGGGGATCCATGAGAGTTACCAACTTGGTTTCCAGCAGCTGTGGCAATATCTGTGACAAGGTCATGCCGAGGGGAGTAAATTGCCTCTTAAGTCTTTCTTCCCTTTGTTGACGGTGACGCTGAGGAGCACCGGCCGACTTTACAATAGCTACTGCATTGACCGCGCTAGATTCTCTGTTGGATGGTTTCTTCTCAGTGTTCGAGGAATCATCATTATGTATTTTCCCTGACTTGATGCCGGCTTCTATTCTTTCCCCGGTCAAGATTAGGTCTATAAACCCAGCCGCAGAATTCCCAATCAGGTGGTTGAAGAATGGACCAGACAAGGTCCCTAAGAACATGTCGACGAGCTCGCGGCCAGTTAGAGGTGGATGTACCCTTCCAGCAAGGTCCCTCCACTTTTGAGCATATTCTTTGAAACCTTCGCCTGCACCCATAGACATTCCTTGAAGTTGAGTGCGCGTGGGAGCAAGGTCGGCATTGTACTGGTATTGCTTGTAGAAAGCAGTGGCCAAGTCCTCCCAGCTGCGGATGTTGGCTCAATTCAGTTGATAGAACCAGTCAATCTGAGTCCCTGAAAGACTCTCCTGGAAAAAGTGGATCCATAAGTTCCTGTCGGCCGTGTAGGGCTGGATCCTCCTCATGTATGACCTGAGATGCAGCTTTGGACAGGATGCCCCGTCGTACTTTACAAAGGCAGGTGCCTTGAATTTGTGCGGGATCACTACCCCAGAAGACAGACCTAGATCCTCAAAGTCCAGGCCAAACACTTTTTGTATCTCCATAGCACTTAGCCGGTCTTCCAACTGTTTGTACCTATCCTCCGCCGGAGGGTACTGTTCGTCGTTGAAATCTGTCTCATTGTCGGAGACCACTGGACTGGGAACCCTTTCCTCTTGATGACTGCCTTTCCCCACAGATAGAGTTGTCCTCTCAGCTTCATCCTACAGTGTGTTCCCAGATCTGCGTCTAGGGCTGAACAAAACAGTCCTCTTCTTCTTCTTTTTCAAGAGCAGGGTCTTCAGATCTTGTTGCCCCTGGGTCAAATTCATGATCAACTCTTGGAACTGGGCGTTCTGAGCCTGGAGGGCCTTGATAGTGTGCTCGGTTGAGGATTCAGGATTCATGACAAGACTGCTGAAATAAACAGCGAAGAAGGTAAGCAGTCTGCAGAGAATGGGTACCTGTTATGCAATGATATGTATGATATGCATGCAATGTTTTCAAGGACCTCGCGGGGTAGACAAGAAAATTGTTAGAATTTTGAATTTTGTAGCTTGATTGAAGGAACTTCATGTTTGTTGAGAGTCTTTCTTCAAGAGTCAAAGGCTCACCATATCCAGTGGGTCATAGCCCCTGACTTTAGTCGTCATGTCTGGTTTTGATTTCCAAACAACCTTGGTTAAGGGAACCTTCTTCAAGAGTCAGAGCTCACCATATCAAGTGGGTCATAGCCCTTGACAACCTTGGCTAGAGGAAAATAAATCCTCTTTGCCCCTTGTTAGACGTTTGATTCATCATGACCTGCATCACAAGCCCTTGAGATCCTTGAAATGGGTTAGGATGTATGCAATGGTATGATGTTATGGTATGCATGGGGTGATGTAAGTAACCCTGTTTTGAGTCCCCACTAAGGACTATAGGCAAAACCTGCAAGAAACTCAGTACACCCTGTTATAAGTCCCAATTAAGGACCACAAACAAAACCTGCAAGAATTTAGTAACCCTGTTATAAGTCCCAATTAAGGACCACAAACAAAACCTGCAAGAATTTAGTAACCCTGTTATGAGTCCCAATTAAGGACTATAAACAAAACCTGCAAGTAACTTATATATCAGATAACAAACATGCAAGTAGTCAAGTACGAAGGCACACAAGTCACACAAGAGAAACCCTTAGAGTTTAGGCCAGCATGGGGTCGGGGTATTACCCTCTTGAAGTTGGTGGGCTCAACCTGTCCTATGAGAAGTAACCGTGTTCTAAGGGTCCCAATATCACGGGATTGCTTTCATTGTTCATCGTTTCGATTTAGCCACTGAACTGGCGACCAAAATATTCCAGGAAAGCAACCCTCAATTGAGTGTAGTATCGAGTATCAACCAACCTCGGACTGTACCAAAGTCAGTTATCTCACTACCCTAAAGAGGCCAAGATAGTTCAATTAAGGTTCCTAAGGTCTGTTGATGCTTCATGACACCACGCGGAGGCCCCGTACTCTCCTTGACTGAACTCAAGGGTTACCGGTACACACCAAAGTGCCACATCAACGTAGCAGACTGTTTCAACCATGTCGGTATACCCCACACAGTTCCCTCACAGCCTTGTTGCTACTTTCTAAGAAGGTATCCTCCAGATCCGGGTTAGGATCTATAGAACTCCCAAGACAGTCCCACAATTTAAAGCAAGCAAAGCAATACAATTGAAAACACAGTTATGAACTAACCCTAAGGTACACCTCACTTTATAAAGGATATCCCCAGCAGAGTCGCCAGTTCTGTGATCGGTGGATCTGGAACTGACTGTTTAACGCTGGTTCGCAAAATGTCGCGGAAGCAAGAGTCGCCACCGTCTTTTATTTTCTCCAAGTGGAAAGGACAAAAGCACAGAAAAATTCCTTAAAGAGATTGCTCTCGGTTCGGGAGGTAGGTTATAGAAAGGGAAGGTGTTAGCACCCTTTCTATCCATGGTTATCCATGGGATCTTAGATACTTGCTCATTTGTGTTTTCAAAAATGGTTTGTTTGCTTTTCAATTGTGGGTTTTAAAAAGTTTCTTTGAAAATTCCAGTTCGACTCTTGTATCAGTCCTCAAGAGTGTTTGAAAAATTGCTTTCGAAAGCTTTTTGAAAATGTGTTGGTGTGAAAAGTATTTTTGATTTGTTTTGAAATTTAGAGCAAGTATCTAGAGTTGTCTACCTACCCTAAGGAATTCGTCTGTGTAAATGTCCTTGAGGTAGTGCCATCCCACCATTGAGAGGTAGGTAGCACCACCGTTGGAGGTGTTCGGGTCAATTCGAAGGTTCGGGACATGGTGATCACCAGAGCAATAGGAAGACACCTTAGAAGCTACCCTCATGCCAGGTTCCCGGATCATGAGGACTTACTAAGACATCCTCTACTCGACGATCACCTTTCGAGGCAAGGCAACAGTGAGGCGTACCCTAGGGGTGGTGTGTGATTTGTGTGTCATGTTCAGTTATTTTGTCTTATTCATGTCAAGGTGATCTATGCGTTTGTTTTTATTTTATCATTCATTCTTGCATGCATTTATTAACAGTTAAAAAGATGCGGAAATTAAAAGTTCTAAACTATTACAAAGGCGCGGGTCCACATCGCCAAATTTAATCCAGGACCCGATTTGACAGAAAATAAAGAAGTAAAGTAAAAGTACGAGAAATTATAAAATTACACGGCTTTGGGAGAATTACATAAATAATTAGAAGAAACAAAATAAGACGCGCGAATTAAATTAACATTAGAAGCGAGGGCGTTGGACCCTTTTTAATGAAATTAAATTAAATTATTAAATTAATTAAAAAAAATAAAAAGAAATTATTTTTGGTATTTTTTGGATTTATGTTTTTTATGTGAATTAAATGAAATTAAAATATTAATTAATTAACCCTAATTCTACAATTTTTATTTATTAAGAAAAACATGTTAAAGTTAAACCTAAAATTAATCTAATTATTTACATGGTAATTTAATTACAAAATAATATTCAATAATTAATTATGGTGAAAATTTAAAAGATAAAAGAAAAAGTAATTATAATAATTAACCTAATTCTACACGTTTTTAATTTATTAAGAAAAGATATTAAAATTAACCCTAGATTTAAATCTAATTAGTTAGTGAGATTTATTTACAAAAAATATTAATTAAATAAATATATTTTGATTTTTATGACTTTTCTGTTTTTTACTATTTTTTATATTTTATGAAAATAAGTTAAATTAAAGGAATTAATTAAAAAAAGAAATAATTGAAATAAATAAAATAAGGAAAAAAAAAGAAAATACAATACCTTGGGGGGTTTCTGTCCCCTTTTTGGAGGTGAATTGGAGTGGTTTGGCCATTTGTGTTCTGGCTGTTGGCCATTTGTGTTTTGGCCTCAACGTTCCTAAATAAACCTGCATGAGATCCTGTCTAAATCTGCAGTGTTGAATCTCACGAACAAATTAAAATAAAATCATAAAAATGCAAATAAAGTCAATATATGAAGAAATTTAATGTTTAGGCACAATATGACATGTATGAATGATTATACCCTTTTGATCATGGAGATCAAATCAATCTTACCCTTACTGGAAAATTAGTGACCTGAACGCTTTTATGCCTTACTGGAAAATTAGGATCATGGAGATCAAGCCAGCCTTATCTTTACTGAAGAAGTACTGAGGTGTTGGTTTGTAACTGTGATGGCTTGTTTGTAGTGAGAGAGGGATTTGTAATAAGGATTTCAAGGTTTTAGGGTTCTTGAAAGAATTTGATATTTTAACAGTGTTGTGGCAAGGTTTTCTCTCTCTTTTTTCTCCTCCCTTTTTTTTTCTCTTCTTTGTTTGTGTGAAAAGAAGGTGATTATATAATGGAAATTAGGGTAAAGCAAATGGGCTTTGAATGTGCAATTGGGCCTCCACTATTCACTTGAATTCGTCACTTTCCAGGCTAAATCGCAGGGACTTAAGTGCATTTTTTGAAGTTGAAATGTGAAAACAAAATGTAGCTGATATCGAGAACTAACTCCTGTCCGAAAATCGACTCAATCGGATAAACGGTGAATTAGTTATGAATTTTTGAAGTTTCAGCTCAGACAAACTTATTTTGGGCTCCAGTGTCGACTCTGACACGTTCTTCAACAAAAAACTGGTATTGATCGGTACATAATTTGGTCTCGACTTTTGAAGCAAAGTTGTAGATCTATGAGTCAGGGACCTTGTGTAAAAATATGAGCCCAATCCGATAAAAATTGACCGAGTTATGAATTTTCGAAGTTTCGGCCCAGATGAAATAATATTCAGCATTCAGGATTTTCAGCATGTCACGCACTCTGAGCAAAAAACGAAGGCCTTTTGAATACCGTTTGAACTCAATACCTTCTGTGAAAATATAGCCAACTCAATTTGTGAAATTTTGGCGCCAGAACCAGCTCGATACGATGAAAATCGACCAAGTTATGATTTTTTGAACATGACGCAAATAAACTTTTGTCACAAATTTTCTGCACGAAAATACTTGATAAATCCACATTTTTGAAGACCTTCTGATCGAAATTGGCTTCCAGCCGTGAGATATGAAAACGTAGATAATGTTAAGACGGAATTTTGGCCACCGGAGCGGGTTCAAAACGAGTCACGATCTTCAAGTTATGAATTTTTTAGCGCGTAAAAACTGCACTTTCAGCACACTTTTTCACTATATTTTTTCAAGAAAACCCACACATTCTGATACCTTCTTTAAAGAATTGACTCTTGAGCCGAACCTGAATTTGAGAATATGTTATCAGAGATATCTTGGCGAAAGAACACCTGAATATAACGCGCCGGGTTGGACTTGTGAATTTTCTTGAAATGTTTTGAGAAATATGGGAGGGCAAATTTTGGGGTACAACACTATGCATGACAAGATCTATCTGAAAATAAAATCAATCGTAGCTCACCATAACATGTACAAAGATAACGTAACTGAAACCTGACACACGTGCACATGCCACTCTTAGGGTACGCCTCACTTGGTTGCCTCGACGTGGTCATTGAGTATAGGGTGTTTTAGAGGTCGCCCTCCTGTCTAAAGATCAAAGTTGCCTCGAAACGGTTGCCTCGATAAAAAACGATCTAAGACATTAGGTTTTTTAATTAATTAATTAATTAGTTTAGGATTAATTTAATTAAGTGCAAAATAACAAAAATCTCTTCTTTCTCAAAAAAGGGGGAAAAACCCTAAAACATTCCGATTCAATTCTTCTCGCGCGTGATTATTTTATTTATATTTTTGATCATATAATTGTATTTGCTCCGAGGATGTAATAGTTTTAATTAGGACTTTTTATCGCTTTCATTTAAATTCTCGCAATTTACTTTTTCAAGGGTTTGTTTTTGGCGATGTAAATACCCGACGCCTTGTAATAGCTTAACTTCATTTTTCGCAACTATTAACTGCTAGATGTATGCTAACTAGGCTATGCATGACAAGATCTGTCTGGAAAAAAATCAATCGTAGCTCACCATAACATGTACAAAGATAACGTAACTGAAACCTGACACACGTGCACATGCCACTCTTAGGGTATGCCTCACTTGGTTGCCTCGACGTGGTCATTGAGTATAGGGTGTTTTAGAGGTCGCCCTCCTGTCTAAAGATCAAAGTTGCCTCGAAACGGTTGCCTCGATAAAAAACGATCTAAGACATTAGGGTTACCGCTAAGGCGTCCTACCATTGCTTTAGTGACCACATGTCCCATTAATTGAATTGACCCGAAAAACTCCAACGACGGTGCTACCTACTTCTCAATAGTGGGATAGTATTGTCTAAAGGACATTTACACAGCTTAATTTCTTTTGAGTAGGTAGAGGTTCTCAGGTACTTTCTCTTTCAAAAACAAAAATACTTTTCGCACTTACACTTTTCTGACAAAAGTTTTCAAACAAACACTTCATACACTCTTGAGGACAGATACAAGAGTTAAATCGAAGTTTTCAAACAAACTTTTTTTCAAAACCCACAAACACAAGAAAAGAAAAACATTTTGAAAACATAGTGAGCAAGTACCTAAGAGCCCGTGGATAACCACTGATAGAAAGGGTGCTAACACCTTCCCTTTCTATAATCTACCTCCAGAACCCGAGAAATATCTCGAAAAGGAATTTTTCTGTGCTTTTGTCCTTTCCTTGTTGGATAAAATAAAAGACAGTGGCGACTCTTGCTTACCGCGACATTTGCGAAACGCAAACGCGAACCAGCATTCCAAAACAATCAGTTCTATTTCCACCGATCACACTATGTGGTGCATATTTAAAGGTCCATAAAATACAATATAAAATTAAGGAGAATGAAGACTTTCTAAATAAAGGAGATTATTTAGGAAAGTAAAGATTGAAGACCTTTCTTGAGGAAGAAGTTTATGTAGTTTGTTACAGTTTATTTGCTATGATTGAAGGCCCAAAACCAGCTGGGTAATAGGTTATAAATAGAAGGGTTTTCAACCTAGATGAAATATGGCTCAAGATGTAGAATTCTAAGGGTTTTTTCAAGGTAAACCTCCCGGGTTGTGGGAAAGTTACCATGTTCACCTCGAAGCCTGTAGGTAAGAGGTGCATTGTTCTTGGAGGAAGCTTTGAAGAAACTCCAGGATGTGTTAGGAGCAAAGCTAACAAACAATGGAGTTTGACTTAGAGACTTAGCTAGCGTGTCATGGAAGTGTATCTTCCAAACTGTCTATTTGTGTGATCAGAATCTTGGTGAAGGGTCGTCTACACAGTGACTAAGGTGTTAACTGCTAGACATCATTGTGATGATTGGAAGTGGGATGGAGATATTCCATATCTAGGGAGGACCTAGGTAGAAGGGTCATTGGGTAGTGATTAAGTGCATAGATCGTCAATGGGTGTATTGGCTGTAGGGTCTGCAAATTGATACTACTAATAGTGGACTTCATTCCTGGCTTGGTAGCCCCTACAATAGGTGTTGTTGTACACTGAACTGGGTAAACAATTCTGGTGTATTCTTTATCTTTTCAATAATGTTTATCTTGCCTGTGTATTTATGTCAGATCAGATATCTCGACATCCTTGTAGGACATCTGAGTCTGCTGTGCCAGAATTTCAAATCTTTCCATACAAGCCTAGTTACTAACAGTAATATAATAAGATAGTAAAGTAGTAAATGTATGGAAAATAAATGTGGAAAATAAACCCTAAGCTATTACACGGCTTTGGGAGAGGTACATAATAGAAATGTGGAACATAAAACTCTAATTACTATTACAAACCGGGAAGCAATTACAATAATCAGCAAAATGCGAGAATAATAAATGTTCGCGAAAGTAACGGGTAATCTAAAAATATGACAAAGAGAAGAATTTTTTTTTTGTATTTTTGTATTTTTTATGAAAAATGGTTTATGATGAATTTATTAAAAAAACCTAAGAAACTAATTAATTTTAGTGAAAAAAAATTCAATTAATTAAAAAAACCCTAAAAATCTACTTAATTTTAATTAAGAAAATTAATTAATTAAACTAGTTAATAAAAAAAGTGATTAAAACTAAGCTAATTAATTAACCTAAAATAATGTTTTAGTTTAATTAAGAAAATTAATTAAAATAAAAGAAAGAAATAAAGAGAGGAAGAAGATGGGCCTGAAGCAACAAGCAAGGGGGTGCAGATTTCAATTCGTTAGGCCCAAAGAGGAGAGACCCAAGCTGTCAGCGTTGGATCTCGTGATTTCATCCATAGAGGATGCATCGTGTGCTTGTGGATCTGGGATCGTTGGATCAAATTTATACAAATATGATGATGAGGCATGGAAGGATGCATGGCTGTTGCACGGGACGCGCTACACTGGATCTGCAAGAATTAGAAAATATGTGAAAAAATGCAAGGGGCAGGGATTGAACCCGTCCCTTGCACATGAACACTCTATCGCGCGCTTCCTTGCTGCTGGGACATCATCTGTTTTGTGTTAGTTATACAACATTAAAAAAATACATAATAAATGTGTTGGAGTCAAACCACCTCCTCTGGTGGTCAACTTCTTCTTGTCCGGTGAGGGCATTTGTAAAACCTGCAAAATCAAGGAAAAAAATTGAGAAAGAATAGCATCATTGTCTACTAATTAAGGCCTCACAAATATAATGGTGATGTTAGTTTCGATTAAAACGGCCTGTAACTAGGATTTCAAAAATTCACGAGCTTGATACCCTAACAATGGCAGACTTATGTTCCCGCGTTAAAACTCCCAAGCGATGACTCTAAACAAATCCATACACCATTATAAACAAGAATATATGCATGAAATTTGAAATTCTGGTATCAAATATAAGATTTCGAAGGAGATGTCACGACACAAATATCTAAGAACAATGTACAATGCAACAAAAGTAAAAATAGTAAAAACACAAGGATTGTTAACCCAGATCAATGTACAACAACACCTACTCTGGGGGATACCACTACCCGTTCTATACTTCTACCTAAGACACACATAGGTATGAGGCCCTCCTTAAATCCCTTCAATCACTTACAGTGAAGAACAACTGAAATAAGAAGTTTTAAAGACTTCAATCATTCAATGCTTAAAACTTATGAATGATCCACAATTAACAACTAAAATAACAACTCAAGTATTAAATTAATACCAGAGTGTATGACAATTAAAAGACTTAGACTTCTAAAATAGAAATAAAGTATTATTCTTCTAAAGTTGTAGTGGAATGAATAAGGAAGCATGTCCTTATAAAGGCGCAACAGTGTGCTTGAGCTGAAAAACAAATATTCCAATCTTTTGAATATTTCCATGAAAACATGCCAAGATATAATCCATAAGGATAACTCAAATAGGAAAATATTCCTCCATATTTTTCGCAAGCTATGAGTCACAAATCCTGAATTATGGCACACATGAAAACAGGAAACAAAAAACTTAAACTAATATGAGTTGCGTTCAGCTCAAGAGGCAGATGTCAAGACATCTACTTTGACATCATTCAAAACAGTTTGCTTCAAATGTCAAGGTATTTAGAAAAATATTATCAAAACATTGTTTTACCAAAATTGTTGCCACCAAACACTTACAAACTCCCCCCTTTGGCAAATTTTGGCTAAAACATTATTTGAGCACATTATCAGAGTAGAAGCATAAGCAAAGCAAGAAAAACAAAAACTCAGTTAGAAGTTAGTTGTTAGCAAAGGGAAGATGTCAGAACATCTTCTGAGACATGAGGCTCCCCCTCAAGTATTAAGCTCCCCCTCAGTCAGTGGTCAGTCAGTCAGTTTCTCTCCCCCTTTTTAGTCATAATATGCCAAATAAAAGGATGATTTTAAGATAGTATCAGTAATATAGGTACAAACCATAGAATCCAAAAGTCAAGCATATACGAGTGCCAAAAAGAAACAAAGGGGTCAAATAAATAAATAGAAAATGGTCTAACTGTCTTTAGGACCAGTAGACTTGGCAGAGCCAGAACTTCCTTCCTCACTAGAATCTCCTCCTTCAGAGCTCACTATATCATCAAAGTTGTTGTCCTTCTGCAGCCCCTTGATCATTTTTTCAAAAGTTAGCTTTCTTGCTGAGCTAACTCTAATCACATGATAAAGTTCTTTGCAAGCTTCCCTTAATTCAGTGATCATGTCATCCTTGGTTGAGGTCTTGTTTTTAGCAGATGCAGATGTCAAAATAATGTCTGGGACATGTTTTCCTGAAAACAGTTTGAAGTGAAGTGTCAGTGCAGACTCCCTCTTGCACACTACATCATTACCACTTAAAATTCCAAGATGTTGATTAAGAATAATTCCACATATAAGGGATGGAAAGGCAATATGCATCTTGATGGCACATGTTCCTGTATGCTTAATAGTTTGATAAAAAATGTAAGTACCATAATCAAACAGTTTTTTGTTTCCAACAACATAAATAAACTTTCCTAAGCCAATAGTGATGGTTGAAGTATGATTGGTAGGAACCCAGTTAGCAGCTCCAATTCTATGCAAGATAGCATATTTCACACTTAACTTGCTAACAGGAAGCTTATTCTTCATGGGTCACTCACTGACTTGGTTAGCAGTGATGGATTTGCACACTTGATTATCAGTTACTTCCAACTCACAATAGTTATCTTCAGACCTATCAAGAAATCTATTTATGATAGCAGGGGAAAATTCTACACACCTACCTCTAAGAAAACACCTTTCTATACTCCTTACTTTTATGATCAGCATAATCAATAGGAATATTAACAATAAATTCCTTAATAAGAGTCTCATAGTATTTGGCAAACCTGGTAACCTTTTTCATCAATCCAGCAGAACATATAAGCTCCATAATTTCTTTGCACTCCAGTGCACCAGCTTCCAATTCTATTTCAAGGGCAATTCTTCTTTGAAATACATACTTCGACTTTTCAGCATTGCCAATAGAATGGAAGGAAATGTTGTCAAGAGGGACATCAGGTACCTTAACAGAAAGCTTCTTGCTTGCAGACTTTTTCATAAGAGAGATGTCTGGGACATCTTCCTCGACATCATAATCAAAGTAAGATTCTTCAACTAATACAACTTTTTTTTCTTACTTTTAGATCTCTTTACAACATCATCATCATCTGTGGAGCTATCAGGTCTAGTTTTTCTTTTGCTAGAGGGAGGAGCCACTTTACTTTTGGGCTTTGGGGGACCATACATGGTTTTATTCTTGATTATCTTGGAAGGGGTGTGATATTCACATCCTTCACTTTCCTGGATTTGAGCCTTTTAGCAATTCCAGGCACCACATTAGAGAAGAGCTCATTGTCAAACACCTCATCAACATTAACCACATTCACAACATTTTGATTTTCTGCAGCTTTGGAGCCAGCAATATCTTCCTTGGTAGGAGATTTCTTCTCAACATCTTGTTTAACATCATCTTCCACTTCCTTTTGAGCAGAAGTAGTACGCTTATCAAGTTCACTTTCAGTAGCATCTTTCTTAGAGATGGATGATTCAATAGCACTTTTAGGGTTATTTCTTTTGTCAGCCAGAGCAGGTATACGAGCAAGAGGAGTAGAAATCCCAGGAACAATAAAACCTTCATTTAACACTCTATCTACTAGTCTTCTAATGCTTATATCAACATTAACAATCTCTTCTTCTGTCCTATCATCAATAGCAGTATAAGTATTAACTTTATCGTCTTTGGATTTCTTTGCAGGTGATGATATGGGTTTCTTGACCTTCTTCTCAAGAGGTGGGATAGTTCTTAGAGGAGCAACGTCAAGTACTCGGTCAAGGGAGACTTTCTCAGGGAGGTTGACAGATTTTGAGGGAGACGATGTATGATATTGAGACATCTTTAAAGATTTTTGAGCAAAGAGATGAAGAATGACAAGGGTTCTTTTTCTGTAAAGGAGAATGAAGAGTTTGTGAAAGTAGAAAGATGTGATTTCGTAGCGTGTGAGAAACACTTTGAGACAGTCTTGTAATGATTGCTTTCGAAATTTGATTTGTTGGAAACATAAATAATATAATATCACTTTAATGATATTCCAACACGCCCTTAATTGCTACAACCCCTCATATAAGAAAATCCTAATTTTCCTCTTAAGTTCTCAAACTGATTAGCATCCAAAGCCTTAGTGAAAATTTTAGCCAGTTGCAATTCAGTGGCTACATGTTCTAAGGCAATAATCTTTTCTTCAACAAGCTCTTTTATGAAGTGATGACGAATATCAATGTGTTTGGTCCTGCTGTGTTGAATAGGATTTTTTTATATGTTTATGGAACTTATATTGTCACAGAATAATGTCATGACATCTTGTTTGACATGATATTCTGTTAAAATTTGTTTCATCTAAACTAATTGAGAACAACTGCTTCTTGCAGCAATATACTCAGCCTTAGTAGTGGACAGAGACACACAATTTTGTTTCTTACTGAACCAATATATGAGATTATTTCCCAGAAAGAAGCATCCTCCTGATGTATTTTTTCTATCATCATCACTTCCTGCCCAATCAGCATCATAATAACCAATTAAGGTAGAACTAGATCCATGAGAGTATAGTATACCATAGTCACTTGTCCCATTCACATATTTAAGAATTATCTTCACATGGTTGGCATGGATAACTTTAGGACCAACTTGATATCTAGAACACACCCTACAACAAAGGCAATGTCAGGTCTGCTAGCTGTGAGATATAGAAGACTGCCTATCATACTTCTGTAAAGACTTTGATCCACACTTACTCCTTTTTCATCTTTAGAAAACTTCAAATGTGTGGGAGCAGGAGTTCTTTTGTGACTAGAATTTTCCATTCCAAATTTCTTTACTATATTCTTAGCATACTTGCTTTGAGATAAAAATATGGAATCTTCCATTTGTTTAACTTGTAGACCAAGAAAATAGGTTAATTCACCAACAAGGCTCATCTCAAATTCTAACTGCATTTGCTTGACAAAATGTTGAACCATCTCATTTGACATCCCACCAAACACAATATCATAAACATAAATCTGTGAAATTATGATCTTCCCTTCTTCTTCCTTGACAAAAATATTTTTTTCTATGCCACCTTTCCTATATCCATTCTCACCAAGAAATTATGTCAATCTCTCATACCAAGCTCTTGGAGCCTGCTTTAATCCATACAAAACTTTCTTTAGTTTGTACACATGTTTAGGAAAACTTGGATCAACAAATTCCTTAGGTTGTTCCACATAAACTTCTTCATTCAAATAACCATTTAAGAATGCACTCTTTACATCCATTTGAAATAATTTAAATTTTAGTATGCATGCAATTCCCAAGAGTAGTCTGATTGATTCAAGTCTGGCCACATGAGCAAAGGTTTCATCAAAGTCAAATCCTTCAATTTGAGTGTACCCTTGTGCAACTAACCTTTACTTATTTCTAGTGACCACCCCTTTTTCATCAAATTTATTCTTGTATACCCATTTAGTTCCAATCACATTTGTTCCTTCAAGTCTTGGAACTAGATCCCAAACTTCATTTCTACTGAATTGTTCTAGCTCTTAATGCATAGCATTAATCCAGAACTCATCAGTTAGAGCCTCTTTGACATTCTTAGGCTCAATTTTTGACACAAAGAAAGAGTTTGATATCCCTTCTCTTGATATGGTACTAACTCCTTTATTTATATCTCCTATGATAAGCTCCTTAGGATGATATCTCTGGGTTCTAATTGAAGGCCCTTTATTGAGATGACTAGGCTCAGGATCTTCTTGAAGTGGATTAGAATCAATACTTCTGTCATTTAATTCTATTGGAATATCAGACAAAGATGTTCCAACGTCTTATAAGATATCTTCTTTATCATTCCATCCTCTATCATCAATAATAAAATTTATGGATTCCATCATAACTTTGGTTTTGGAATTAAAGAATCTGTAAGCTCGGCTATTTGTAGAGTAACCCAAGAATATTCCTTCATCACTCTTGGGATCCATCTTCCTCCTTTGTTCATGATCAATTAAGATTTAACATTTACTTCCAAAAACATGAAAGTATTTAACAGTTGGTTTTCTTCCCCTCCATATTTCATACAAGGTGGTTGAAGTGCCTTTCCTTAGAGTGACACTGTTATGGATATAACATGCAGTATTCATAGCTTCAGCCCAAAAGTGGTAGGGTAACTTCTTAGCATGAATCATAGCTCTGGAAGATTCTTGAAGGGTTCTGTTTTTGCGTTCCACAATCTCATTTTGTTGAGGAGTAATGGGAGAATAGAATTCATGGTTGATTCCTTCAGAAGAGAAAAAGTTAGCAAATTTATTGTTCTCAAATTCCTTTCCATGATCACTTCTAATTCTGATGACATGACTATCTTTTTCCCTTTGAAGTTTTTGACAGAGATCTTTAAAACTTCAAAAAATTCTGATTTTTCTCTAATAAAACTTATCCATGTGTACCTAGAGAAATCATCTACAACAACATAGGCATACTTATTTCCACCAAGACTTTCAACCTGCATAGGCCCCATCAAGTCCAAGTGAAGAAGTTCTAAAATTTTTGATGTAGTAAGATGTTGGATCTTTTGATGTGACATCTTAGTTTGCTTTCCAATCTGGAAATCACCACATACCCTTCCTTCTTCTATCTTGAGCTTAGGAATCCCTCTCACGACTTCTTCAGATATAGTTCTTTTCATTCCTTTCAGATGTAAGTGTCCCAATTTTTGATGCCATAGATTAACTTCATTTTTTTTGGCTAAAACACATGTTGAGGAGAAGTTTAACTCTTGGGGAACCCATAAGTAACAATTGTCTTTAGATCTGATTCCTTTCATAATAACTTCATTTTTTCATTACAAACAAGACATTCTTCCTTAGTGAAGTTAACTTTGAATCCTTGATCACACAATTGGCTTATACTTATTAGATTAGTTGTTAACCCTTTAACAAGTAACACATTATCAAGCTTGGGGACTCCTAAACATTCCAGCTTGCCAACTCCTTTGATTTTACCTTTGGCTCCATCACTAAAAGTAACATAATTGGTGGAATGAGATTTTACCTTTGATTTTACCTGTCACGTGTCTAGAACAACCACTGTCAAAGTACCAGTCATCTTTGGTTGATACTCTGTGAGAGGTATGAGCTATGAAACTAGCAACATTAGACTTGGGAACCCACTGTTTCTTCTTTTTTCTATTTTGGGGAATCTGATCAGTTTTGGGAAGAGGAGTTGTTTTAGAATATCCATACAACTTGAAACAGAAAGGCCTTATATGACCAAGCCTTCCACAGTGATGACATCTCTAGGGCTGAGAATTCTTTCTCGTGTGATTAAACTTTTTCTTGCCATGATGTTTTCTATGATGTCCTTTCTTGCCATGATGTTTAGACATTTGATTCGACATCCTTGGTTTAGACTTGGCATGAGTGGATTATAATGAAGGTTCTTCTGAATTTGGTTCCTTTTTCTCATTAAACCCTAGACCACTCTTGTCTCCTGTCACTCTTCCTGCTTGAAGAATTTTATCTAATGTGTCAAACCCATTACTCAACATCTTGAGATATTTGACCACTCTATCAAGATTTGAATTCAGAGAAGTCACTTCACTTTCCAGATTAGAAATAGTTTTTAAATGCTCTTTTCTTTCTTCCTTTAGTTGGGTTATGAGTGCTTTCTGTTTCCCCCCTTCTAGGCACACTTACGAACTTCTAAGACATAATTCTTTGTATGAAGCAGCTAACTCATCAAAGGTTAGTTCCCCATCACTAGACTCTTCATCAGAGACATATTTTTCCTATTAATGCTTTAACATACTTGGCAGATTCTTCAAGATCACTCTCTGAGTCCTGTTCAGACCAAGTAACAAATATATTCTTCTTCTGTTTCTTAAGATATGTAGTACATTCAACTCTAATGTGACCAAAGCCTTCACATTCATGACATTGTATTCCCTTCCCTTAAGTGGATTTTTCTTCAGCCCTTTTTCTTCCAAACTCATTTGACTTATGGATGTCAGATGAGATGTTCATAACATTTGATCTTAGGTTCCTATCCATTCTTTTTATCACTTTGTTAAACTGTCTTCTAAGCATAACTAAGGTATTTGATATTCCTCCATCTGTATCCAGATCACAATCCTCATCTTCATCTTTAGTATTTGATACAAAAGTTATACTTTTGTTCTTCTTTTCAGATCATTCATTGATGCTTAATTCAAATGTAAGAAGGGATCCAACAAGTTCATTCACTTTCATGTTGTATATGTCTTGGGCTTCTTCTATAGCAGTCACTTTCATATCAAATCTCTTGGGAAGAGACTTGGGCATCTTTCTCACCAATTTATCTTCAGGTATTTTCTCTCCTAAAGCACTGTATGCATTAGTAATCTCAAGAATGTTCATATGGAAGTCATTAGTACTTTCATCATCCTTCATTCTCAAATTCTCAAATTTTGTGGTGAGCAACTGAAGTCTTGGCATCTTAAATTTGGATGTGCCTTCATGGGTAGATTGAAGAATTCCCCATGCATATTTAGCTACTTCACGTGTGTTCACTAATCTGAAAATGTTCTTGTCAATTCCATTGAATATAGAATTCAAGGATTTAGAATTTACAAGAGCAATTTCATCTTCTTCTTTAGACCAATCTTCTTCTGGTTTTAACTCAGAAGTAGGTTCTCCATTTTCTCCCAAATTGACAGGGTGTTTCCATCCTTTTAAAATAGCTTTCCAAGCTCTTCTATCCAGAGACTTTAAGAAGGCCACCATACGTGGTTTACAATAGTAATAATTACTTCCATCCAGAATGGGTGGTCTGTTCATAAATCCTCCTTCCTTGTCCATAGTACCAGAAAGTATCTTCCCTGGATCTCACCCAGATATAGACTAGAATACCTGCTCTGATACCAATTGAAATTCTGGTATCAGATATAAGATATCGAAGGATATGTCACGACACAAATATCTGAGAACAATGTACAATGTACAATGTAACAAAAGTAAAAACAGTAAAAACACAAGGAATTGTTAACACAGTTCAGTGTATAAAACACCTACTCTGGGGGATACCAAGCCAGGGACAAGTCCACTAAATAGTATCAATTCATAGACCCTCAGTAAACAATCAATTTACGATCTAATCATTTAATCACTACCCGCGCTATACTTCTACCTAAGACACACCTAGGTATGAGGCCCTCCTCAAATCCCTTCAATCACTTACAGTGAAGAACAACTGAAATAACAAGTTCTAAAGACTTCAATCATTCAATGCTTAAAAGCTTATGAATGATCCATAATTAACAATTCAAATAACAACTCAAGTATTAAGTCAATACTAGAGCGTATAACAATTAAAAGACTTAGACTTCTAAAACAGAAAGAAAGTATTCTTCTTTAAAAGTTGCAGCAGAATGAACAATGAAGCAGATCCTTATAAAGGCGCAACAGTGGGCTTGGGTTGAAAAACAAATATTCTAATCTTTTGAATATTTCCATGAAAACAGACAAAGATATAATCCATAAGGATAATTCAAATAGAAAAATATTCCTCCATATTTTTCACAAGCTATGAGTCACAAATCCTGAATTATGGCGCGCATGAAAATAAAAAACAGAAAACTTAAACTGATATGATTTGCGTTCAGCTCAGGAGGCAGATGTCAAGACATCAACTTTGTCATCATTCAAAATAGTTTGCTTCAAATGTCAAGGCATTTAGAAAAACATTATCTAAACATTGTTTTACCAAAATTGTTGCCAACAAACACTTACAAAATCGATTAATAATGCATGAAATATAAGTTGGGATTTAAGGAAGTTCTATCAAGGAGATGCTTGGATGCGGCGATCTGGGATGCTATGACCTTTAATGATGATTGGGAATGACTCCTGGAGGTCTTAGGGAGCTAATAGAGTTCTTAGAATCAGTTGAAACTTACTGGACATGAGGGTTTGATTGTGTCCTAGTTTTTGGAAAATTTGTGAGTTTTTAGGGTTCTTCAAGGAGGCTTGCATGGGTGATTTTACTTGGTCTGGATCCATGCAATATATAGAGCTGATTTAGGTCAGAATAACATGGGCTTGGACCTTGTAATAAGCTTTGTCTTTTTATTTTGTTTTATTTTGAATTTTAAATAAAAAAAAATAAAAAAAATAAAATAAAATCACAAGGAGGTGCATGAGTAAGATGTGATATTCATATGAAGTGTAGAACTCGTTTGGACTTGGAAATAATAGCCCAATAGCCCAAAATTTCAAGTTTGCTCAATTTGGCTTTCATGCATTTGCTTAAAATTTTCCAATTTTCACTAGTCATAACTCTCTCAATTTTTATCATTTAAAGGTGATCTTGGACTTTTTGGAAAGCCCGGGATGTCCTCTGCAATCTCTATATTGACGATTTTTGCATTTGAAGAATTTATATTGATGTAACTTACTTTGACAAAAAGTGTCTTTTTGTTGACTTTTGAAATGACCTATAATGTATTGGCCCATATCACTCAAATGAAGCATTTTTTGGACTTGAGCTTAGAGTGAAAAAGTTGTAGAGAATTTAATTTCCTTCAAAATAAGATTTGGTTGAGGAAAATCTGAAGAAGCATGTGAAAGTTATGCTTGGTCAAAGTTTAGTTGAATTCTTCTTAGGAAACCTTATATTGGCAACCTGACTTTTGATGATTTGAGAGTTTTCCTAAATGAATCATGATCAACCCTTTATAAAATGATGAATATGACTTCAAAATCTTGATGTTGACCAAAAATCTTGAGGTTTGACTGTATGTTGACCATAATTGACTTTCTGCCCAATGTAGTTGATTTTCAGTCATTTGAGCCATTGACTGAGCAAACTTGTGATGCAAAGCATGGAACTTGGTATGAGCATTCTTGGAGACATATAAGAGACCATGAAACCAACTTGAGGCCTTAGAAACCCAATCTTCCCTGAGAAATGCAAAACCCTAGTAGTAGGTCAATTGCTTAGGAGGATAATTTGTCTAATCAATTCTTGAGCAACCTTGAGCATTTGAGGACCCTAGGAGAATGTCTTGAATAAAAATGAGAGGGTAAGTTTTGGGGTACAACAATTTCCCCTGTTCAATCTTGTTAGACCTGAAGAGTTAGATTTGTATGTCCGCCATTTGTGGTCTGAAGGTAGAAGAGGATTGAACACCTAATTGCCCAGAAATTTGAACTTGCCTCTGCAGGAGGTAACGTTGTAGGTTGATAATATTGCTTGAATGGGCTTAAAGATTCCATTAGAAAAGATGACAGAACATTGCCGGAGATGGGCTTATAGATGCCATCTAAGGTAACTATTGATAGAAGTATCAGAAGAGTATATGCTTTGACTGCGTCTGAAGAATGCTTTTCAGAATGAACCTCTGGGGAAGATGCTTAAGTAGTTGCTTGTCAGATTTATTTTCTGAGGGAAATGCTTCTCAAAATTCAGTCTCTAAGGGAAATTCTTGTCACGTAGATAGTCGTCCTGTCTTGTTTTGGGAATTGATCTACAATCTATTTTTATCGGTAAACCCGTCCTGTTTCGGGAATTAATCATTGTCTGGTTTATAAAGATAGTTTCCTCGTCCTGTTTCGGGAGTTAATATTTGCATAGTCATATAGATAGTTTCCTCGTCCTATCTCGGGAGTTAATCTTTGACTTTCCTTCTGTTGGCGAACCCGTCTTGTTTTGGGAATTCATACCGCCTGGTCATACAGATAGTTTCCATGTGATGTTTCAGGAGTTAATCTAGGACCTGCTTTTTATTGACGAACCCGTCTTATTTTGGGAATTCATTCGCCCCTGAAAAGATAAAGTTAGTCTTTATGAAATGTCATGATGTATGTAATGGATCACGTAATGATATTCTCAAAGTAAATAAGAGTGTGTTATATGTGTTTCGTATGCATATGCCATGATACTTGTAAATGTTGTATGGATGTAAGATGTCGTTGAAGTGTATCGGTAGCTTCGTGTAACATCTTTGTTGGGGAAAATAAATCCTTGACTATCGCTGGGGGTGAAGAATATGAATCTTCAATTTTGTTTAGAATGTCTATGTTGGGGATTCGAGATTTTTATTTGAGGATACTCCACTAGGAATGTTTGACTTCTGCTTGGGGATAGAAGAGTTCTGGACCTCGGTCGTTCATCGCTCTACTGGGGATTTTAGTTCTTATATACTCTGACTGGGGATAAAGAGATGAATAACCTTCAGAGGTGCTATATGACCGAGTTCTAGATATGGACGCCACTCTTCTAGGGAGGAAAAAATTGATATTTGTCCCGGTTTTAGATTTCGTAGTAACTCTCTGGGGATAGCATCTTGGCTACACTTTGCTGGAGAGGGGAACTTTTCCGGTGATTTGCAGTAGTTGGAGAAATGAATTTTGCTTGGGAAATTAAATTATGTTGGGGAAATAAACCCTGTTAGGAAAATATACTCTGCTGGAGAAATATACTCTGCTGAGGTAATGCGCCCTGTTGGAGAAATGTACTCTATAAGGGATTGTACAGTGTTGGAGAAATAAACTTAGCTGGGGAATTAGATTCATATGAGCTATGTTAAGGAAGTTTCCACTGTATGTTGAGGAAATGATCAAACTCATTTATCCACTAGGGGGATTTGCTGGGGAGTACGATTATGTGTACTGCTAGAAGATGCCCTAATTCCTGCCTGGAGGCATATTAGACTTATGGGGTTGAAGCTATCGGAAGAAAACACAGAGCCGTCACCGAACTTTATTTATCCCGAGGGAAGGGGAAATATCGAGAAAACCACAAGAGGATGGATAAGATGGTCTTGCAACCAAGAGAAAGGGTAAGGAAGTCGGTTATGAGAGGGGAAGGTATTATCACCCCTCACATCCATTGTACTCAACGGGATCCATTTTGTGTTTATCTATAATTATACTTGCTAAAGGGAAAGAAAATGGTTTTTTATTAGTGTGTTCGTGAGGATCTCGCTACCCTTTTCCTATGTATCCAGTGAAGGAATAGTAACACTGTAGTTTTTCTAGAAAATGTTGGTTTGTTGGTGTTTTTAGTAGGCGGCGTTAACGCGCGCATTCTAGCAATAGGCACGGCCTGTATCACGGTAGAACGAAGATAACATGCCCTTTGGGGAAAGTTTTGATTGGTTGAGTGTTTTGCGAGTTTTAGAATGAATTCGAGTAATGATTAAATGTTTTTGTATTTTTTATTTATGAATGATAAGTTTTAACCTTAATTACAAAATAAAAGTCAAAGGGGAAAGTCTACCCTAATATTGCCATGCATGGGTTCCAACCTATGGTCTAATTAGTTCGCATCTTAAAGAAGAGGAAACTATCATCCTAAGGGAGCATGTTATAAACATAAAGTAAAAGGAGATGGTGTTTGTGAAGAGTGATCATGTATGGTGATCATGGAAAAAGTGACGACAAAATGAGTAGTATTATGAAAGGCATAAATGGAATGCTTGGTGTATGGTAATTGAATCGGGTTATGATTAACCAAGAGGTGCACTTGATTAATCTCGTGAGAATAGGTGCTCCTACCCTTAACCATGAGACCCTTTGTGCATGGAAACACTTGGTGTATGGACCAAAGCGGTTGATTTGGGTTGTGGTTAACCAAGGGCAAGACTTGATTAACCTCGTGAGAATGGCCATGCCCAAACTCAACTATGAGACCCTTCAAAAAGATGCTTTGTATGTAAACTAAGGGGAGAGAAGTTTCTTCAATGTATAAGATGAAATCAAAATCCCATACAAGGTGGCCATATGCATGCTCCTAGAAAGTGGGACTAACGTGGCACTAGTATTCTAAATGACCAATTGAAACAATTGATCGAATAGTTGTCGCTGTAGAAAATCTCAGGACCAAACTATAAAATATGTGCAAGTGTGCATTTGTAAGTGGATACCCTGCTCATTGATGATGAGACCAAGAGGTGGCCATGTGCTCTAATTGGATAACATATTCATAATTAAGCAACAATTAAAACATACAAAAAAAACCCTAAGCTATTACAATCATATGGGGATGGGGGTACAAGTTTATGAATGGGGATGAAAACGATTAAAACCTAATTACTATTACAACCATATTGAATGAATAAATAATATACAAGAATGTAAAGATAAATAAAATAAATAAAAATTGTATTTAAAAAATTTATGTATTGACACATGCACTTATGCATTAATAAGAAAACTCTTATGTGTTGATGCATACACTTATGTATCAATACATATCATTCCTTGCTCCTGGAAGTCAAAAATAACACAGTAGGAGTTTACACATAAGGGTTTGTATTGGCTTATTTCTGTTTTTTATCGAAACATGCGCGTTTTGTGTCGATTCATACTCATTTACTGCCCCTGGAAGTCAAAACCAACTTAGTATGAGTCGACACCTAATGGTTTATATCGACTCATATATTTTTTGCATCGACACATGTGTGTTTTGTATCGACTCAGTATGTGTCGACTCATACTGCTATTTTTTATTTCTAACATTGTTCTGCTACATGTAAAAGTCAGTTCTCAACAGTGGGTTGAAGGTTTTTCTTGTTTCTGTTTTCCTTTTGGTTGCTGTTGGTTTTTTTTTGTTTTATATATCAAAGCAGTTTTATGGCTCAAAATAGTTTCATGGTTGCTATTGTTTTTTTCTCTTTCTTTTCAAAAACCTCCTCCTTTTTTTTTCTGTTTTTCTACTGTTTTTATCAGATGAGAGGAGGAAATTAGGGGGAAAGGTTGGTGAAATTTTAAACAATTTTGACATGCTGTTTCACTACTTTTTCATTACAGATTTGGGTGACTTCTATTTTGTGTAATGTTTGGCATTTGTTGGAAGCAGTTTTGACAGTTTTAGCAGGCTTTCTTTGCAGGTTTTGGAGTGATATGCTTGGACTGTTTTTTGTGTAGGTTTTGGAGTGGAGTGGGAAAGTTTATGGACTGGTAGGCAGCAGAATGGACAACATCAGTTTGGACAATTTTGTGGGGTTGGTTGGTGCAAACTTTGGGCCTATTTTAAACAAGGTTCTTTAAGATTGGCATGAAAATTGAAGCTTTGAAAAGTGGAGCTTTAGCAAATTTAAGACTTAGGCATTTTTAGGTTTAGAAATGCTTCATTTGTAGTGTTATTTTTGTAATGCAATGAAGGATTGTAATGGTGTTTGTAAATTGGAACGAATGAAGTTGAAATGAGAAAATGCTTGCAACCAATTGCATATTTGACAATTTGAACTTGTAATGAGAAATTCTTTAATTGTAATAGACAAACATTTGACCAAATGTTTCTCATCTCAAAAGAAAGGAAGTTTGAATTATTTTCTCCATTATTTCCTCTAGCCTTTGTATGATTTCAAGTGGTCACGGTATGAATCCAAAAAATTGCAAGATAATCAATAATGACTTAAATCTTGAATATAGTAACTTATGATGTAAGGAATTGGTGACTTGTGAACCAAAGGAAATTGTATGAAATACCAATTTCCCGTATTTCCAATTTGCAATCCAAATCCAAGTTTTTATTTCTCTTTCAATTTTGAATCTTCATGACAAATTCAAACCACCTTGAAAATGATAGATGTCGTCTTAGTTCAAAATTTAGTCCCTCAAGAAACTCCTCAAAGAAAACTTTAACCCATATGAGAAGAATTCCTTGGTTTCACCCCTTAAACCTCTTGATAAGCAATTGACTTGTAGAAGGAGATAAATCTCAATGCGACCTTGAAGCAAAAATCCTAGTTTTCTTAACATTCAAAGGATGAACATTACAAGCTCAAACCAAAAACCATAATCCACTAAGCCTCAGTTTGAAGAACTAAAACCACTTCTCTTGAAGTAACTTGAGAAAACCTCAAAAACCCTAATTCACACTTTAGTGCTTGAAGAACTAGAAGAACCAGAAAGAAATAGACTTTACTGAATATATACACCTCAAAACATTGTGAAACTTTAATATTGCACAACCACTGAACTCTTGGACCTCATGTGTCTTTATTTAATAAATGAATGATATGAAAATGAACTAGTGAAGATGATGTAGATGAAATGTGAAGTATAATCCAGACAAAAGTAAATGGTAGGACAAATTTGGGGTATGACAACTGCCCCTATTTAATTGTCTTAAACCTGAAGGTGAGATTGGCGTCAGCCTTTCGATCATTCGAGGTAGAAGATGATTAAATACTAAGACCTAATATTTGTCCTGGAGAGATAATGTGATTGTTATTACTTATGATGTTTGCTGGGGATGAAAAATGAACTTTCAGGTGAACTGGTCATGATGGATGAATGCGGTTTGAATAACGATAGCTTGTGTTGGGGTAACGGTGCCAATACAAGGTTCTTGGGGAAGTGGGTGTTAAAGTGACTGAAAAGATATGGTTGATGATGTCGTGGTAACAGAAAGTAGGATTAAAGACAACATGATAACTTAAAGACAATGAGTAAACTCGACGATAAAGGAGAATCCATCGTGTGGGATTCACAACCCAAAAAGAAAGGTAAAGATGATGGGTAAAGATAGGTGTATGATACATGACCCAAGAGAAAGGATAACATGAGGGTAAGATCTAGAGATGACCTACAACCATAGAAAAGATAACGTGAGGGTAAGACCTACAAGCGACCTATGACCCTATAAAAAGATAATGTGAGGGTAAGACCTACGAGTAACCTACGACCCTAGAAAAGATAACATGAGGGTAAGACCTACGAGCGACCTACAACCCTAGAAAAGATAACGTGAGGGTAAGACCTACGAGCGACCCACGACCCTAAAAAAGATAACGTGATGGTAAGACCTACGAGCAACCAACGACCCTAGAAAAGATAACATGAGGGTAAGACCTACGAGAGACCTATGACCCTATAAAAGGTAACGTGAGGGTAAGACCTACGAGTGACCTACGACCCTAGAAAAGATAACATGAGGGTAAGACCTACGACCCTAGAAAAGATAATGTGAGGGTAAGACCTACGAGCGGCCTACGACCCTATAAAAGATAATGTGAGGGTAAGACCTATGAGCGACCTATGTCCCTAGAAAAGATAACACGAGGGTAAGACCTATGAGCGACCTACGACCCTAGAAAATATAACATGAGGGTAAGACGTACGAGCAACCTACGACCCTATAAAAGGTAACGTGAGGGTAAGACCTACGGCCCTAAAAAAGATAACGTGAGGGTAAGACCTACGAGAGACCTACGACCTATAAAAGATAACATGAGGGTAAGACCTATGAGTGACCTACGACCCTATAAAATATAATGTAAGGGTAAGACCTATGAGAGACCTACGACCCTAGAAAGATAATGTGAGTATTGAGAGTTATGGAGTACAATGTATTGGCACCATGACTTCTTTTTTGGTTGGTAGTGTAATGACAGATGTCAACTGGGAATTATGACGATGATATTCTCTGTGGGGATGTTTTATTGACTTGAGGGTTGATTTGGGGCTTTAGTGCGAGGTACCAAATCTGGCTCATGCTTCATATGCATTTTGAAGTGTGGCATGATGATCCATGGATATGATATGCGTTTAAAGATGCAATGTAATATGAAGTGATGATTACTATATGAAAGGTGCTAGCGATAGGGCTCCTTGGGGTCCACTGCCTATTGTCTTGAGATACCAATATAGATTGGTGCTTTAAAACTTTGAGAATTGAGTTATAGCCTTGTCGAGTTCACATGGGATTAAATCTTACTGAGGAGGAATAACTTGATTTCACTTTATCCGTATGCGGGACTTTTTATGGATGATTGAGTTGAGACGTGGATCTCATCAAACGCACCAAGTTTCTCGGTGTTGGAGAATCGGGTGCCCAGTCGTCTGTAAGGAGGTGACGAGGATAAAAGCTTGGTCGAGGTGATCGCTATGACTTGCTAACTGCATAGAAAAATAACACTTGAATACCATGGCTTTCCATTGGGATGCTTTCAGGTCCATGTAACGTCATGTTTCACATCTTAGCTTGTGTTTATTATTGCCTTATTGTTTTTAATGGAATGCTTAATAAAGAATTTAAATCACAATTCGCATACGAAAAATAAAGTGGAGAGGACATAACAAAAACTTTTTGGGGGAAAGGAAAATTTTTATTAATGAGCTTGGCCTGTGAATAGGCATTCGTACATGGAAACAACTCCTAAATGAGGAAGTTGCAAAGAAAATATAAGATACAACAGGTAAAATGGCAATAAGAAAATCTCGAACTTCCATTAAAACTGATATTGCTATAGTTCCCATATCCAGATCGTCCTAGTGTTGTGCTTCCGAAGGATAATAGTTAAATTGATCCATTCAGCATTAGGAAGGTGTGTTGGTTATCCGTGAAAAGTATTCATACTGCAGTCTCTCGCTTTTTGTCCCTAAATTTTTCCTGGATCGCCCTTTCGGGTATTAAATCCACCGGGACACCCATTTTTGCCTAAGTCGCCCTTTTGGGTTTTCGAATTAGTGGGTTATTCTTCTTATTTTCTTTTTCTTTTTTTTAGCCCTAACTTTTGCCTAAGTCGCCCTTTCGGGTTTTTGACTTAGCTAGTCTTTTTATGCATAGTATTTTTTGGCTGAGTCTGAATTGACTGGAAGTGGAACGTCTTCCCCATCCATGTCTCTCAGGATTAGAGTACCTCCTGAGAAAGCTTTCTTCATGATGTACGGCCCTTCATAGTTGGGAGTCCACTTGCCTCTTGGATCAGAGTGAATTGGAAGAATCTTCCTTAAGACCAAGTCACCTGTGTGGAACTCTCGAGGTCGAATCTCCTTGTTAAATTTTCTCTTGAGACGCTGTTGATATAACTGACCATGACAAATGGCCGCTAGGCGCTTCTCTTTGATGAGATTGAGTTGGTCGAGCCTTGTTTGTATCCATTCAGCTTCATCAAGCTTAGTATCCATCAGAACCCTTAACGAAGGAATTTCCACTTCAACTGGGAGCACCACATCCATACCATAAACTAGTGAAAAAGGAGTTTCCCCAGTGGAGGTACGCACCGAAGTTCGATAGCCGTGCAGAGCAAAGGGCAACATCTCATGTCAATCTTTGTATGTTCTGACCATTTTCTGGACAATCTTCTTTATGTTCTTGTTAGCTTCTTTGACTGCCCCATTCATCTTTAGCCGATAGGGTGATGAATTATGGTGCTCCATCTTGAATTCTTCACACATTTCCTTCATACTCTTGTTGTTGAGATTCGACCCGTTATCAGTGATGATCTTGTTAGGAGTCCCATAACGACATATGATTTCTTTCTTGATTAAGCGAGTAATGACTTGCTTGGTTACATTTTTGTACAAAGTCACTTCCACCCATTTGGTGAAGTAATCAATAGCAACGAGAATGAACCTGTGTCCATTTGAAGCGCTTGGCTCGATGCGTCCAATCATATCAATGCCCCACATTGCAAAGGGCCATGGTGAAGTCATTACATTCAAAGGAGTGGGAGGAATATGTATCATGTCCTTGTAAACTTGACATTTATGGCACATCTTTGCATACACACAACAATCACTTTCCATCGCCATCCAGAAATAACCGGCTCATAGGATTTTCTTGGCCAAGGAATGTCCACTGGCATGAGTCCCAAAACAGCCCTCGTGTATTTCTCGTATGATAGATTCTGCTTCGTGTCTATCCATGCATCTGAGCAGAACCGAATCATAGTTTCTTTTGTACAGAACGTCTCCTAACAGTAAAAAATTGGATGCCAACCTTCTAAGAGTCCACTTATCATAGATTGTAGCACCCTCATGGTAATCTTGCTTCTCAAGATATCTTTTGATGTCGAAATACCACGGCTTTTCGCCTGACATGTCTTCAGTTGTGAGACAATGAGCAGGGAAAACGTGTGTTGGCTCCTTGTAATGAATGATTGTTATATTGGGTGCATGATTCAGATAACTGACTTTGAACATTGCTGCTAAAGTAGGCAGAGCATTTGCCAGTTGATTTACTTCTCTAGGAATATGCTCAAAGGTGATCTCATCAAAAGCGGGCAACAACTCTAATATGTAATCCCAGTATGGAACTAAATTAGGGTGTCGTGTATCCCAATCTCCTCGTACTTGATATATCACTAAGGCAGAATCCCCATAAACTTCAAGAATCTTGATCTTCAAATCAATGGCTTCTTTAAGACCCATTACACAAGCTTCGTATTCTATGACATTATTTGTACAATCAAAACATAGCCTGGCTGTGAAAGGTATGTGAGTATTGCATGGAGAAGTTAGAACTGCCCCAATACCATGGTGTTGTACCCCAAAATTTGCTCTCCCATATTCTTCAAGAATTGCAAAGAGCATGCTTCAAAATTCCCCAAGGGTTGCACAGTTCAAGGGCCTCCTAAACAGTCAAAAACTAGGGTTTTGGTTCTGACAAAGAAATTGAAGTTTCCAAGGGTCAAATAAAGCCCCACATGCCTATAAACATGGTCAAGCATCCTCATACCAAGTTTCAAGACTTACAGCACAAAATTGCACAATCAAAAACCCTAATTGCCCTACAGTCAACTGCAGGGGCAAAATGGTCATTTGACAGTCAAAAGTTCAAATTTTTGGTCAACATCTCATTTTGAAGCCACAAACATCATTTGATCAATGCTTGATCATGATTCTCAAAGTATGGCTCAAAAAGTCTCAAGATGCAAAAGTTTCCATATTTGGACAGTTGAAAAAGTCAACTGTAACTTGACCAAGGCATAACTTCCACATGGTTTATCAGAAAAATTCCATCCAAATCTCATTTTGAAGAGAAAGACATTTCCTACAACTCCTCTTCACACTTCAAGTCCAAGAAATGCTCTCACAAAAAGTTATCAATTTCAACATTATAGGTCATTTTCAAAAGTCAACAAAAAGGGACTTTAAGTCAAAGACCATAACTTGAGATTCGTAAATCAAAATGACATGTGACCAAAGGAATTGGTTAGAGGACTTCAAGACCTTTCCAAAATGTCCAAGAACATGATCAAAGCTTAAAAATTGAGCAAGATATGCCTTGTGGAAGTTGGGAAATGTTTGGGTATTTTGAAAAGTCAACTTTGCTTCAAATGCCTTAAAATTGCTAATGGGCCACATTTTCTTCCAAGAATCATCATCCAAAGCATATGCACGACCATTTGGCCCAAAGGGGATTTATTTCATCATTTTTATTATTTATTTGAATTTTTAATTACAATTAATTCATTTAATTAATTAAAATATGGAAAAAATACTAAACAAATGTATGTGAATCTTTTTATGCAATATAATCACTCATGATTCACTCAAGATTCGTGCACAACTCAAATTGGGAAGATTGGCTATGATTGACATCAAAATCACATGGAAAAAGATTTGAAAAATATGCATGAAAATCAAATATTCATTCCATCAATGCAAAAGGTTTTGGACATATTTTTTAACCCTAATCCATCACTCATATAAGACTGATCAAAACCTAATGCCTGAGGACCTCTAAGCTGCGCCCCATCTCAAGAACAACTTTTGCAATTTTATCAAAAAAAGTGAAAACTGAAAACTACATACTAGCACGATTCAAAGCAAAATACCAATTGCAAAAGCTTCCTAAGGCATCACTGAACCTGACTGGATACTTTTCCACGTCCATAGCACCCAGAATTGGTACCTAGCAGTCAAACTGTTTCATCTTTTTTGCATAATCGTATTTCATCATTCATGCCATAATTTTGAGTTCTAATGATTGTTTTGTACTAGTCTTATCATTCTGAAGCTAACCATATTGTTTAATTGAGTTTTCCTTGCCTATACGCGAAATCACCATTGAAGCTCGCTAGGGTTCCTCAAGCTCCAAATTGGGTGTTTTCGTATACTGTAAAATTAAGACACCCCAGTACCATGGTTAGACTCAGGACGCTTGGACGAATCTAATACACCAGTCGCGCCTAATTTATATAGCCTCACATGCTAATCGCTATTTTGGAAAAGGCTGCATTTTGGGGGGGTTTAAAACCCCCGCTACTTCTTTTTTGTTTCAGGGACAACGAAGAAGAAGATCAGGTGGCACGATGTGGTTGGATAATTTGAATTCAGCGCGCGTTTTTTTGTTTCTAACCACTTACCATTTGTTTTGCATTATATTATTTATTCTTTATTTTATACACAACGCGTTCAAGCAGCACAGATGGTGGAAAGTAACGCTGGCAAACCTTGGGACCTGGGTTCGAATCCCAGGTCCCCCCATATTCTTGTTATTTTTCTTTGCAACGCGTTCAGGTACCCCACAAGCCCAGATGTCCACCATACGTCCACAATCTCAGCATGCCACATGTCTCAGAATATCCATCCAAGGGCCCAGATCTGATGAACACCATACACCCTGGTCAAACGTTCTACACACGCCCTGAAAAGTCAAAAAAAACCTCCAATGATGGGCCAGAATTGCTGGATCACACCTCCTGATTGGGGCAGAACCCCCCTAGTGTATTGTATTTCTTTCTCTTTTCTTTCTTCTATTTTTCTTTATTATTTGTTTTAATTCAATTGTTTTCTTTTTAATTCAATAAAAATTAATATTTTCTTAATATAAAAAATAATAAAAATCAGAAAAGACAAAATAAAATATATTTTATTTAAATTTTTGTAAATAAAATCTTTGTTAAATTAATTTAGTCTTAATTTTAGGTTTAAATATTAATATTTTTTTTAATAAACATAAAAATTGTAGAATTAGGGTTTTATATCTTTATCCTTTTTTTCTTTTTCACCATATTAATTATTAATTATTATTTTCTTGTAAATAAAATTGTATTAAATAATTAGGTTAATTCTAGGTTTAACTTTAAACATGTTTTTTTAATAAATTAAAAAATAGCTAGAATTAGGTTTTAAATTCCATTAATCCTTATTAAAAATCCGTAAATACAAAAAACTCAAAAATAATTCCTTTTCTCATTTAACTTAATTTAATTTGTTAATTATAATTTAATTTCCTAAAAAGGGTCCAACGCCCTCGCATTCAATTTTAATTCTCTTCGCATTTTATTTCTTTTTTTGTGAATATTCATGTAATTGCCCAAAAGCCATGTAATAGATCAATTAGGGTTTTTTTTATTTCTCGCACTTTATTTATTTTCAAATCGGGTCCTGGATTAAATTTGGCGATGTGGACCCGCGCCTTTGTAATAGCGTAGGAACTTTAAATTCCGCACTTTTTTAACTGTTAATAAATTTGCATGCAAGAATGAATGTCAAAATAAAAGCAACGCGTAGACCACCAATTACATGAACAAGACAAAAATATCTGAAAACGACACACGAATCACACACCACCCCTAGGGTACGCCTCACTGTTGCCCTGCCCCTCGAAAGGTGATCGTCGAGTAGAGGACGTTTTAGTAAGTCCTCATGATCCAGGAACCTGGCATGAGGGTAGCTTCTAAGGTGTCTTCCTATTGCTCTGGTGATCACCATGTCCCGAACCTTCGAATTGACCCGAATACCTCCAACGGTGGTGCTACCTACCTCTCAATGGTGGGATGGCACTACTTTAAGGACATTTACACAGACGAATTCCTTAGGGTAGGTAGACGACTCTAGATACTTGCTCTAATTTCAAAACAAATCAAAATACTTTTCACACCGACACCTTTTCAAAAAGCTTTCGAAAGCAATGTTTCAAACACTCTTGAGGACCGATACAAGAGTCGAACTGGAATTTTCAAAGAAACTTTTTAAAACCTACAGTTGAAAAGCAAACAAACCATTTTTGAAAACACAATGAGCAAGTATCTAAGAGCCCATGGATAACCATGGATAGAAAGGGTGCTAACACCTTCCCTTTCTATAATCTACCTCCCGAACCGAGAGCAATCTCTTTAAGGAATTTTTCTGTGCTTTTGTCCTTTCCATTTGGAGAAAATAAAAGACGGTGGCGACTCTTGCTTCCGCGACATTTCGGAAACCAGCGTTAAACAGTCAGTTCCAGATCCACCGATCACAAAACTGGCGACTCTGCTGGGGAACTACTCAAAGTGAGGTGTACCTTAGGATAGCTCAGACTTGTGTTTTCAATTGCTGTGTTTGTTTTCTTTATTATTGTGGGCTGCATCGGAGTTACATAGATCCTAACCCGGATCTGGGGATACCCTGTTAGGTAGCATAAGCTGCGAGGGACCTGTCCGGCGTAGACCGACATGGGTGAAGCAGTGGCTACGTTGGTGTGGCACCTTGGTCTGTACCGATATCCCTTGTGTCGCAACGAGGAGAATATGGGTCTTCTGAGGAGTCATTAAGCACCAACCGACCTTAGAACCTTAAATGACCCAACTTGGCCAATAGAACAGTAGCAGTATGCTACGCCCATTGAGGCTAAACTCTCGTGATGGTTCTGGCTGCAAGAAAAGATTGCGATGCTGGAGTTATGACCGATTGAGGGTAGTCAGTGATATTGGGATCCTCTAGAACCCGGTTACTTCTGATAGGACAGGTCTTAACCAACAAACTGAAAGAGGGTAATACCTAGACCCCATGCTGGCCTAAACTCTAAGGGCTCTTGTGTGCCTTCCAACTTGACTACTTGCATGCCTGTTATCTGACACTCGAGTTTCTTGCAGGTTTTGTTTACAGTCCCTAATTAGGACTCATTACAGGGCCTACTTACATCACTCCATGCATAGCATGACATCATACCATTGCATACATCCTGCATAAGGACTAATCCGTTTCAAGGATCTCAAGGGCTTGTGATGCAGGTCATGATGAACCAAATGTCTAGCAAGGGGCAAAGAGGATTTATTTTCCTCTAGCCAAGGTTGCCAGGGGCTATGACCCACTCGATATGGTGAGCCTTGACTCTTGAAGAAGGACTCTCAACAATATGCAGTGCCTTCAATCAAGCTACCAGATTCTGACAATTTTTTCTTGTCTACCCCGCGAGATCCTTGAAAACATTGCATGCGTATATACATATCATTACATTACAGGTATCCCCTTTTACAGGTTGCTTACCTTCTTCGCTGTTTATTTCAGCCGATCGTCATGAATCCTGAATCATCCAATGAACAAGCTATCAAGGCCCTCTAGGCCCAGAACGCCCAGTTCCAAGAGTTGGTGATGAGCCTAGCCCAGGGTCAACAGGAGTTGAAGACTCTGATTCAGAAGAAGAAGAACAAGAGGACTGTTTTGTTCAACCCTAGACGCAGATCTGGGAACACACTACAGAATGAAGCTGAGAGGACCACTCCATCTGTGGGGGAAGGCAGTCACCATGAGAGAGAGGTGCCTAGTCCAGTGGTCTCTGACAACGAGACAGAGTTCAATGATGAGCAGTACCCTCCAGCTGAGGACCGGTACAAACAACTAGAGGATTGTCTGAATGCCATGGAAATTCAACAAGTGCCTGGGTTGGATTTCGGAGACCTGGGTCTATCTTCTGGTGTGGTGATCCCACACAAATTCAAGGTTCCTTCTTTTGCTAAGTATGATGGGGCATCCTGTCCCAGGCTGCATCTCAGATCTTATGTGCGGAAGATTCAACCATACACTGTGGACAAGAACTTGTGGATCCACTTCTTCCAGGAGAGTCTTTCAGGGACTCATCTCGAATGGTTCTATCAGCTGGATGGAACCAAGGTTCGTAACTGGGAGGAGTTGGCTACTGCTTTTTACAAGCAGTATCAGTATAATGCCGACCTCGCTCCTACACGTACACAACTCCAGGGTATGTCGTTAGGATCGGGAGAAGGTTTCAAAGAATATGCGCAGAGATGGAGAGACCTTGTTGGGAGGGTACAACCACCCTTGACTGACCGGGAACTCGTGGATATGTTCTTAGGGACCCTATCTAGGTCGTTCTTCAATCATCTCATTGGTAATTCATCTGCAGGATTTACCGACCTCATTCTGACTGGGGAAAGAATTGAAGCGGGCATCAAAAGTGGGAAGATTCAAGAGGCCACACATTCTGATACTCACAAAAAGCCTTACATGGGCAAGAAAGAGTCTAATGCTGCATACGGTCAAAAGAGTCGTCGTGACCAACAAGCAGGGGCAGTCATGATCTCTGGTTCTGCACCACGCCGACAACCACAAAAGGGAAATCAGCGAAGGCCGGACGAGCCTAAAAGACAATTCACCAACATCAACATGTCATGGTCACAAGCATTGCAGCACATGTTGAAAATGAACCTGATTGTGGTGATCAACCCTCCTGCAAATCCCAAGACCTCCTCTCCAAACTACAATCCAGAGGCGAGGTGTGCTTATCATTCTGATAGCCCGGGGCACGATACTGAGGACTGTTGGGCGCTGAAGTATAAGATCCAGAATATGATCGACGCTAAGGAGATCGAATTCGAGCCTGCTGAGACTCCCATTGTGACCACTGCTCCTTTGCCAAAACATGGCTAGGATTGAGAGATTTTTGTCCATTTGAATTCAAGTTGTTTTTTTTTTCTTTTCTTGTTCAAATAAACAATTATCATGTTAAACTCTTATTTCATGAATGCATTACACACGTCTGTCTTGAATTAATTATGTTTGCTATACTTAAAACTGTTTTCATATTTTTTGTGATGTCAACTCTTAATCTAAAATTCTAAGCCTCTTGAGGGAGGATGACAAAAACGATACCGCAACCTACAGTATGCTTCTGAACAGGCCCCGCTGATGAGGTACAGGCATTGTTTCAATTCCTAAACACTGGAGTTATAAGGAAGATAATCCCTCGTTACCCCCTCTGAGCCAAAGAAGTAGGAGTTTTTCTTTTTGAAAATTAAAACCCTTAATCATAACCTGGGGCAGGGTAGTTCTCTCAGCTGATCCAGGTGCACAACAAATGGCACCAAAGAGGTACTTACAAAAAGAAGAAGATAGCGATGGTTCCGAATAATTAAAGGCAGGCAGTCGTTATCTCTCAAAAAAAAAACTAAAGCCTAATAAGTCAAAACCTATGAAGGAGACTTACAAAACTGGGGCATCCCGCTGACTGTAATCGCAAAAGAAACAGTTCAGGCAAAAAATAGGGATCATAAAATCAAAAAAGAAAGAGGTCATACAAACCCTCAACAAAAAAGGAAATGACTGCCTGGTCAAAATAAACTATCAACATCCGAACCATCATTGGAATATCAGGACAAAGACCCAAACAAGGTCAAACGCACGATCAACTGAGTTTAGGTTTGAAGAACATCACGAAGAGCGGGTGGGTACAAATACATTTTGGGCTTTATCCTTTGTTTCTTAAACCGTGAACCAAGCCACGTTATAACCCTCAAAAGTCCTAGCTGAAGCATGGGTTAGTTCGAAAGCATACTGTTACGAAAGGTATCCTGACTCCTTAAGGCTTGCTGTAAAATAACGAGTTGACATCACAATTTACAAAAAAAAAAAACTCACTTGCTTTTATTGAAAAATGCCTTCTCAAAAATTTCAAGACAAACATAAGTTTTGCATTCTTAAGATGACATTGTTTACATATGATTATTTGTTTGAACAGCAGAGAACTTTGCGCAACGAATATCCGATGAACGAAGGTCTTCTCAACAAAGGAGTCACCTCAAATGGAAGAAACACTTCCAAGCAAGGGGCATGGCATTATCAGTGTCTATTATCTAGGGCAAATCTCCATCACTTAGGGCATTGGACGATCAAACAAAGATCTTCTGGTGGCATGGCAACACAAGCAGCCAGGGGCACCTCCCTATAGTCTAAGAGCGTGGACATAGTCGAAAAGATACTACGCACGATAAAAGACCCGCTAGGTTGACATACCTAGGCAAAATTTAGGGCTTCCCGGCGAACCAAAAGGGTTCGGGCAAAAGCAAGGGATGAAAATAAAAAAAATCTGTACACCCGGCAAGTCGAAAACCTGAAAAGGCGGCTTGGGCAAAAATGGGTATCCCGGTGGACTGAAAACCCGAAAGGGCAGTCCAGGCAAAAGTTAGGGATAAAGAGCGTATGACTATGTCCCGGCATCTCGTCACTTGCCTACCAAAAGGAAAGATTTGTCAATCGGCAGTCATCCAGCACCTCCACAAGGTATCTTTTCCCCTCACCTCAGAAACAGGGGCAATAATGAGTCGTCCAGGCGATCCAGTTGCTCTATCAACCAAAGTACCAAGGAAAGGTTAATACAAAGATGATTACCATCTACCTTTACAAATTCCAGATCATGGGTCAATATCTGAAACCAAACAGGACAATCATCCATTTGATCATCATCAAGTAACCCTACACCGGTTCCTTCTCAACTTTCAGACAAAGTCTGACACGAACTCGTCCACAAGTAACCCTACACCGGTTCTATTTCTTTCAGAAAAAGTCTTACACGGACTTATCATCAAAGTAACCTTACCCCGGTTCCTCCAGAGGTCTTACACGGACTCACCCTCCACAAGAAACCTTACCCCGGTTCCTCTAGAAGTTTTACACGAACTTACCCTGCAGTAACCTGACCCCGGTTCCTCCAAAAGTCTTACACGGATTTATCTCAAGAAACCTTACCCCGGTTCCTCCAGAAGTTTTACACGAACTTACCCTGCAGTAACCTGACCCCGGTTCCTCCAAAAGTCTTACACGGATTTATCTCAAGGTAACCTTACCCCGGTTCCTCCAGAAGTTTTACACGAACTTACCCTGCAGTAACCTGACCCCGGTTCCTCCAAAAGTCTTACACGGATTTATCTCAAGGTAACCTTACCCTGGTTCCTCCAGAAGTTTTACACGAACTTACCCTGCAGTAACCTGACCCCGGTTCCTCCAGAAGTCTTACACGGACTTATCTTAAGGTAACCCTACACCGGTTCCTCCAGAAGTTTTACACGAACTTATCCCGAAGTAACCCTACACAGGTTATCTCTTTCCAGACGTAGTTTTACACGGAATCGTCATCAGTAAACCCTACACAAGTTCTCTCTTTCCAAAGATGAAGTTTTACACGGACTCGTCACCCAGAAACCCTACACAGGTTCTCTCTTTCCAAAGATGAAGTTTTACACGGACTCGTCACTCAGAAACCCTACACAGGTTCTCTCTTTCCAAAGATGAAGTTTTACACGAGCTCATCATCAGGCAACCCTACATAGGTTCCCTCTTTCAGCTTACAAAAATTACAGTTCAAAAATTCCCCCAGGAGAGTCCAATCCAGTTTCCCCAGGAAAAGTTGGAATCCATCTCCCCAAGCAGAAAGCTTATCCCCAGTAGATTCTGGAAGCTTATCCTCGCAGAGCACGAACGCGTCTCCCGGCTTTATTCAAAGAGTTATTTCCTTACCAGGATATAACTGGGTTATCCTCAGCCAAAAGCCACGGAAAGAGCGTCCTCGACGAAGTCTTCCTATCCCCAGCAGAGTTCATCAAATCTCCAACACAACAATGGTATCCCCAGTGAAGTTACCATCAACATTTCAGCAAAGCATCTCTCTCCCCATAGAGTGTTGCTTCCCAGCAAGATCGTTAGAGTACTTTTCTCCCCGCAGAGTAATCTATTCGCCAAGTTTATTCCCCAACGGAGTTATCTTCTCCTACTGGTATTCTTGCAACTATCATCCCCAGCGGAGACAAAGCACTATTCTCCAACATCAGCCCAGGATATGACTTCCCGGCACCCGTCAAGGATTTATTTTCCTAAGACGAAAAACATACATTCATAAACATCGCATTTCCATACATTATAGCATGCATATAAGCATCATATCTCACAAACTCATTTATGTTGAGAACATCATTGCTTGATCCATATCATGCATTGTATATGACTGACCTTCACCTTTCAGGAAAAGATTCAGTTAAAGTTCTCAGCTACATTTCAAGACCTAGACCGGTTCAGTTAAATCGACCCTAAGATTTCTCTGATTCTTATCCAGTCAAAGGCCTTCTCTGGTTCAGTCAGATCGACCCTAAGATCTCCCTGTTTCTTATCCAGTTGAAGACATTTCAAGACCTTGACCGGTTCAGTTAAATCGACCCTAAGATTTTTCTGTTTCTTATCCAGTCAAAGGCCTTCTCTGGTTCAGTCAGATCGACCCTAAGATCTCCCTGTTTCTTATCCAGTTGAAGACATTTCAAGACCTTGACCGGTTCAGTTAAATCGACCCTAAGATTTTTCTATTTCTTATCCAGTCAAAGGCCTTCTCTGGTTCAGTCAGATCGGCCCTAAGATCTCCCTGTTTCTTATCCAGTTGAAGATTTCAAGACCTAGACCGGTTCAGTTAAATCGACACTAAGATTTTTCTGTTTCTTATCCAGTCAAATGCCTTCTCTGGTTCAGTCAGATCGACCCTAAGATCTCCCTGTTTCTTATCCAGTTGAAGATTCCAAGACCTAGACCGGTTCAGTTAAATCGACCCTAAGATTTTTCTGTTTCTTATCCAGTCAAAGGCCTTCTCTGGTTCAGTCAGATCGACCCTAAGATCTCCCTGTTTCTTATCCAGTTGAAGATTTCAAGACCTATACCGGTTCAGTTAAATCGACCCTAAGATTTTTCTGTTTCTTATCCAGTCAAAGGCCTTCTCTGGTTCAGTCAGATCGACCCTAAGATCTCCCTGTTTCTTATCCAGTTGAAGATTCCAAGACCTAGACCGGTTCAGTTAAATCGACCCTAAGATTTTTCTATTTCTTATCCAGTCAAAGGCCTTCTCTGGTTCAGTCAGATCGACCCTAAGATCTCCCTGTTTCTTATCCAGTTGAAGATTCCAAGACCTAGACCGGTTCAGTTAAATCGACCCTAAGATTTTTCTGTTTCTTATCTAGTCAAAGGCCTTCTCTGGTTCAGTCAGATCGACCCTAAGATCTCTCTGTTTCTTATCCAGTTGAAGATCTCAAGACCTAGACCGGTTCAGTTAAATCGACCCTAAGATTTTTCTGTTTCTTATCCAGTCAAAGGCCTTCTCTGGTTCAGTCAGATCGACCCTAAGATCTCCCTGTTTCTTATCCAGTTGAAGATTTCAAGACCTAGACCAGTTCAGTTAAATCGACCCTAAGATTTTTCTGTTCCTTATCCAGTCAAAGGCCTTCTCTAGTCCAGTTAAATCGACCCCTAAAAGATTTTCCTGATGAAGACTCAGTAGAAGATATCCAAGATTCTCTCAGCGTTACTGTTGAGGTTGTAATCGTCCCCAGATTCTCTCAGCGTTCCTGTCGAGGTTGAAATCATCCAAGATTCTCTCAGCGTTACTGTTGAGGTTGAAGTCGCCCAAGATTCTCTCAGCGTTACTGTTGAGGTTGAAGTCGCCCAAGATTCTCTCAGCATCCCTGTTGAGGTAGTAATCATCCAAGGTTCTCTCACTGTTCCTGTTGAGGTAGTAACCATCCCTGGTTCATTCATCACCTTTTTGAAGCTCCAGATCCAGCTCCTGTAACCAGTCAGGACACATCTACACAAAGAATTTGAAGACCAGCTCCTGTAACAGGTCAGGTAATCATTTTTCTTTTTTCAGGTACGCAAGCTCTCGCTAAGGAATCTCTTACGCGATCAACATCCAGATGGCATCTATAAGCCCATCCACCATCCATCATCTCTCAGCAGTGCATCTATAAGCCCATCATTCTATCCATCAATCTCCAAATGGCATCTATAAGCCCATTCCACCATCACACTGCTACTATGTGAGCGCAAATTTTTGGGCACTCTAGTGTTCAATCATCTTCCACCTTCAGATTACGAAAGGCACGTCAGCCAATCTGCATCCTCAGGTCTAAGAAGATTGAACAGGGGCAACTGTTGTACCCCAAAATTTGCTCTCCCATATTCTTCAAGAATTGCAAAGAGCATGCTTCAAAATTCCCCAAGGGTTGCACAGTTCAAGGGCCTCCTAAATAGTCAAAAACTAGGGTTTTGGTTCTGACAAAGAAATTGAAGTTTCCAAGGGTCCAATCAAGCCCCACATGCCTATAAACATGGTCAAGCATCCCCATACCAAGTTTCAAGACTTACAGCACAAAATTGCACAGTCAAAAACCCTAATTTCCCTACAGTCAACTGCAGGGGCAAAATGGTCATTTGACAGTCAAAAGTTCAAATTTTTGGTCAACATCTCATTTTGAAGCCACAAACATCATTTGATCAATGCTTGATCATGATTCTCAAAGTATGGCTCAAAAAGTCTCAAGATGCAAAAGTGTCCATATTTGGACAGTTGAAAAAGTCAACTGTAACTTGACCAAGGAATAACTTCCACATGGTTTATCAGAAAAATTCCATCCAAATCTCATTTTGAAGAGAAAGACATTTCCTACAACTCCTCTTCACACTTCAAGTCCAAGAAATGCTCTCACAAAAAGTTATCAATTTCAACATTATAGGTCATTTTCAAAAGTCAACAAAAAGGGACTTTAAGTCAAAGACCATAACTTGAGATTGGTAAATCAAAATGACATGGGACCAAAGGCATTGGTTAGAGGACTTCAAGACCTTTCCAAAATGTCGAAGAACATGATCAAAGCTTAAAAATTGAGCAAGATATGCCTTGTGGAAGTTGGGAAATGTTTGGGTATTTTGAAAAGTCAACTTTGCTTCAAATGCCTTAAAATTGCTAATGGGCCACATTTTCTTCCAAGAATCATCATCCAAAGCATATGCACGACCATTTGGCCCAAAGGGGATTTATTTCATCATTTTTTATTATTTATTTGAATTTTTAATTACAATTAATTCATTTAATTAATTAAAATATGGAAAAAATACTAAACAAATGTATGTGAATCTTTTTATGCAGTATAATCACTCATGATTCACTCAAGATTCGTGCACAACTCAAATTGGGAAGATTGGCTATGATTGACATCAAAATCACATGGAAAAAGATTTGAAAAATATGCATGAAAATCAAATATTCATTCCATCAATGCAAAAGGTTTTGGACATATTTTTTAACCCTAATCCATCACTCATATAAGACTGATCAAAACCTAATGCCTGAGGACCTCTAAGCTGTGCCCCATCTCAAGAACAACTTTTGCAATTTTATCAAAAAAAGTGAAAACTGAAAACTACATACTAGCACGATTCAAAGCAAAATACCAATTGCAAAAGCTTCCTAAGGCATCACTGAACATGACTGGATACTTTTCCACGTCCATAGCACCCAGAATTGGTACCTAGCAGTCAAACTGTTTCATCTTTTTTGCATAATCGTATTTCATCATTCATGCCATAATTTTGAGTTCTAATGATTGTTTTGTACTAGTCTTATCATTCTGAAGCTAACCATATTGTTTAATTGAGTTTTCCTTGCCTATACGCGAAATCACCATTGAAGCTCGCTAGGGTTCCTCAAGCTCCAAATTGGGCGTTTTCGTATACTGTAAAATTAAGACACCCCAGTACCATGGTTAGACTCAGGACGCTTGGACGAATCTAATACACCAGTCGCGCCTAATTTATATAGCCTCACATGCTAATCGCTATATTGGAAAAGGCTGCATTTTGGGGGGGTTTAAAACCCCCGCTACTTCTTTTTTGTTTCAGGGACAACGAAGAAGAAGATCAGGTGGCACGATGTGGTTGGATAATTTGAATTCAGCGCGCGTTTTTTTGTTTCTAACCACTTACCATTTGTTTTGCATTATATTATTTATTCTTTGTTTTATACACAACGCGTTCAAGCAGCACAGATGGTGGAAAGCAACGCTGGTAAACCTTGGGACCTGGGTTCGAATCCCAGGTCCCCCCGTATTCTTGTTATTTTTCTTTGCAACGCGTTCAGGTACCCCACAAGCCCAGATGTCCACCATACGTCCACAATCTCAGCATGCCACATGTCTCAGAATATCCATCCAAGGGCCCAGATTTGATGAACACCATACACCCTGGTCAAACGTTCTACACGCGCCCTGAAAAGTCAAAAAAAACCTCCAATGATGGGCCAGAATTGCTGGATCACACCTCCTGATTGGGGCAGAACCCCCCTAGTGTATTGTATTTCTTTCTCTTTTCTTTCTTCTATTTTTCTTTATTATTTGTTTTAATTCAATTGTTTTCTTTTTAATTCAATAAAAATTAATATTTTCTTAATATAAAAAATAATAAAAATCAGAAAAGACAAAATAAAATATATTTTATTTAAATTTTTGTAAATAAAATCTTTGTTAAATTAATTTAGTCTTAATTTTAGGTTTAAATGTTAATATTTTTTTTAATAAACATAAAAATTGTAGAATTAGGGTTTTATATCTTTATCCTTTTTTTCTTTTTCACCATATTAATTATTAATTATTATTTTCTTGTAAATAAAATTGTATTAAATAATTAGGTTAATTCTAGGTTTAACTTTAAACATGTTTTTTTAATAAATTAAAAAATAGCTAGAATTAGGTTTTAAATTCCATTAATCCTTATTAAAAATCCGTAAATACAAAAAACTCAAAAATAATTCTTTTTCTCATTTAACTTAATTTAATTTGTTAATTATAATTTAATTTCCTAAAAAGGGTCCAACGCCCTCGCATTCAATTTTAATTCTCTTCGCATTTTATTTCTTTTTTTGTGAATATTCATGTAATTGCCCAAAAGCCATGTAATAGATCAATTAGGGTTTTTTTTTTATCTCTCGCACTTTATTTATTTTCAAATCGGGTCCTGGATTAAATTTGGCGATGTGGACCCGCGCCTTTGTAATAGCGTAGGAACTTTAAATTCCGCACTTTTTTAACTGTTAATAAATTTGCATGCAAGAATGAATGTCAAAATAAAAGCAACGCGTAGACCACCAATTACATGAACAAGACAAAAATATCTGAAAACGACACACGAATCACACACCACCCCTAGGGTACGCCTCACTGTTGCCTTGCCCCTCGAAAGGTGATCGTCGAGTAGAGGACGTTTTAGTAAGTCCTCATGATCCAGGAACCTGGCATGAGGGTAGCTTCTAAGGTGTCTTCCTATTGCTCTGGTGATCACCATGTCCCGAACCTTCGAATTGACCCGAATACCTCCAACGGTGGTGCTACCTACCTCTCAATGGTGGGATGGCACTACTTTAAGGACATTTACACAGACGAATTCCTTAGGGTAGGTAGACGACTCTAGATACTTGCTCTAATTTCAAAACAAATCAAAATACTTTTCACACTGACACCTTTTCAAAAAGCTTTCGAAAGCAATGTTTCAAACACTCTTGAGGACCGATACAAGAGTCGAACTGGAATTTTCAAAGAAACTTTTTAAAACCTACAGTTGAAAAGCAGACAAACCATTTTTGAAAACACAATGAGCAAGTATCTAAGAGCCCATGGATAACCATGGATAGAAAGGGTGCTAACACCTTCCCTTTCTATAATCTACCTCCCGAACCGAGAGCAATCTCTTTAAGGAATTTTTCTGTGCTTTTGTCCTTTCCATTTGGAGAAAATAAAAGACGGTGGCGACTCTTGCTTCCGCGACATTTCGGAAACCAGCGTTAAACAGTCAGTTCCAGATCCACCGATCACACATGGCCCATGGCATTTGATGCACCATAGAAAATGAGAGTCCATCGCTCCCTTGGTTCGGGTCCTTCTTTATCATCAAGTTTCATAACATCCTCGTCTGGAAAATTGAACTTCATTGACTGATACTCTTCCAATGGCTAGTGGGCGAGATGATCAACAAGAATGCTACCTTTGATATCCTTTTGTGTGACGTATTGGATGTCATACTCAGACAAAAGCATTTTCCACCGAGCTAATCTCCCTGTATGTGTTGGTTTCTCGTAGATGTCCTTTATCAGATCCATCTTAGATATCAGAAGTGTAGAATACATCACCATGTACTGCCTCAAACGTCGAGCTGCCCACGTAAGAGTGCAACAAGTCTTCTCAAGTAATGAATTACTTGATTCACAATCCGTAAACTTCTTTCTCAGGTAATAGATGGCGTGTTCTTTTCGTCTAGTATCATCATGATGTCCGAGAACATAACCCATAGATCCTTCAAGCACAGTCAAATACATAATGAGAGGTATCCTTGGAACTAGAGGTATGAGAATTTGTGGTTCTTAAAGGTATTTCTTAATCTTTTCGAAGGCCTCTTGACAGCTTTCATCCCAATGGACATCTTGATTCTTATGTAACAATTTAAAAATGGGTTCACAGGTAGCCGTAAGATGAGAAATGAACCTAGCTATGTAATTTAACCTTCCGAGAAACCCACGTACTTCCTTTTCATTTTTCGGTGCTGGCATATCCTGTATTGCTCTTACCTTGACTGGATCTACTTTAATCCCTCGCCGACTTACGATAAAACCAAGTAACTTGCCCGAACAAACCCCAAAGGTGCACTTGTTGGGATTAAGTCTTAACCTAATCTTTCGTATATGATCAAACAACTTCCATAAGTGGACCAAATGTTCTTCCTCAGTTTGTGATTTTGCGATCATATCGTCCACATACACCTCGATCTCTTTATGAATCATGTCTTGAAATAGAGTCACCATAGCACGCTGATATGTCGCACCAACATTTTTGAGACCAAAAGGCATAACCCTATAGAAAAAGGTACCACAAAGAGTCGTGAAAGTTGTTTTATCCATGTATTTAGGAGCCATCTTTATCTGATTGTAACCCGAGAATCCATCCATGAAGGAGAACATTGAAGACTGAGCAGTATTATCAACCAGTACATCAATATGAGGCAACGGGAAATCATCCTTTGGGATTTCTCTATTCATGTCTCGGTAGTCAACACACATACGTACCTTACCATCCTTCTTAGTTATAGGCACAATGTTAGCAATCCAAGGCGGATAATTTATCACAGATAGGAAGCCTATATCGAGCCGTTTCTAAACTTCTTCTTTGATCTTCAAAGCCAGGTCAGGTATGGTCCTTCACAGCTTCTGCTTTACAGGAGTACATTCTGGCTTGAGTGGCAATTTGTGCATCACTATATCAGCATGTCTTCATACGACCAGGCGAAGATGTCAGCATACTCTCGAAGCAACTCAATCAACCCCTTCTTTTCTTCACTTTGCAAGGCAACACCTATCTTGACTTCTCTCTTTACCTCTTTAGTACCGAGATTGATAACTTCTATTTCTTCCTGATATGACTGGATGACCTTCTCTTCCTATCTCAAGAGTCTTGCTAGTTCTTCACGGACTTCACAATCTTCCCCACTATCCTTGTTAGCATGGTCAACTGAATTCTCAAGGATATTAAGAACTATAGCACTATCATTTTTGATGGAGTTCGAGAAGATCTGCATGATTAATGATTTTATGTTTTATTTTAGCAAGTGCAAGAAAATATCTAGAATATAAAAATAAAAGCATTGCCATTTTATTTTGAAAAGTTAAAGTTAAAGGAAAGACACTGAAAAAAATTGTATGCGAAAGTGCAATTTTCATTCAACTTTAAACAGAGATTGAAACATAAGGGGGCCCTTCTACAAGCTGTCTCTATGCCTTGGGAAGGGCATATGACTTAATGGAAACAAAAAATTACACATCAAAGAAAACAACTTCAGGGATGTCCATGGAAGTCCAATTATTGAGCTCCTGGTCCGATGCAACCTGATAGATAAATCTGGAAACATCTTCATCGTCACCTTCATCATCTGTTGAGAGAACTTGTCCTTCTTTGCTTGTACCAGCATTGATGAACACTTCAGAAATCAGGAGAACTTGTTATCCTTTGAGAGGAACCAAACTAGCTTGCACGGAGGACGATGGCTGATACCCAAGACCACAATGATCTTTCTTCTCAGGTACTTCAATAAATTTTCCCCAACCATCATGGGGAGATCTAGATTTTATGAGGGCTTTGTCATCATTCAAAGAAGAAATGGGTTCTTTAGACTTCTTACCTTCTATGACTGGGAACTTGTCAACAGAAACAATCTCCAGAGCTTGAAAGGGAAACTCCTGCACCTCACCTTCCACTTCCATATAATGGTAGGTTGTCAGATTGTTAATCACTATATCTTCTTCTCCATAAACGACAATAACTTTATCGTTTACAATGAATTTCAGGCATTGATGAAGAGTAGATGTCACAACTCCTGCTACATGGATCCATGGGCAACCCAAAAGGCAAGTATAGGATGGACGAATGTCCATAATATAGAATGACAGATAGAAAGTGAGGGGACCGATCTTGGCAGGTAAGTCCACTTCTCCCTCCACAGATCTCCTTGAACCATCAAAAGCTCTAACACTCAGGTTGGAAGGCCTCATCATTACCCCGTCCATATTCAACTTAAATATAGTAGCCTTAGGCATCACATTAAGTGAAGAACCTGTATCTACCAAAACTCGAGATAAAACCGTATCCAAACACTTCTTGGAAACGTGCAGCGCTTTGTTGTGGGCTCTGCCTTCAACTAGAAGCTCATCATCACAGAAACCCAAACAATTTCCTACGGTAATATTGGTTACGATCCCTTCAAACTGGGCCACAGAAATGTCTTGTGTAACATGGGCAGAACACAAAATCTTCAGTAAGGCATTGCGATGAGTCTCTGAACACAAGAGAAGAGACATGATGGAGATCTTTGATGGCGTCTGGTTGATTTGATCCACTACTTTGTAATCACTTTGCTTAAGAATCCTCAAAAGCTGCTCTGCTTCTTATCCTATAGAAGGTTCAGGCTGACTATCAATCACTTGCTTGCCCCTAGCCTTAGCCAGAGCATCACTGTTGGTTTCTTTGGGAGGCGGTGGTGGGGGAGAAAAGATTCGGCCGATATGCGTCATGTTACTGGTTCCTGTAATGTTGGTAATACTCTTGTCAGCCACCAGAGGACACTCGTATTTCTTCTCAAGAATGTAAACCACATTATACTCCCACGGAATTGCCTTCGAGTTGTTACCTAGAGGAGGAATAGGAGTTTGAGTTGTCGCGGGGGTAACTGAAGCTTGAATCATTAATGGGGTAGCAGGAGCCTGAATTGTCAACGGGGTGCCTGGTTTTACTGAGATGCTTCTCGAATAATAAGGAATTTCCAAGACATCAATCTCTTCTTCTTGAAATATCTTATCTACCTGTAGGACACCTTCATCCATTAGTTGTTAGATAGCCGTCTTCAAACTAGTACACTCTTCAGATTTAGAGGAACATGTTAAGCAAAAATCACGGAGTTCCTGCAACACCTCGTGCTCCAGCAAATGTTTTCTAACAGTTCCTAATGACATCTTGATCTCGTCAACCTTGGTTACCAGAGTCTGTTCACTAATTTCTTCAATAGCATTGACCGATGCCCCTGGGTGAGGAGGTATGGGATTATTCTGAGTATTGGGACCAACAGGGTTGAAATTTATGGCCTTTGCATCGAGGAGGTCTTGAACTTTAAATTTAAATGCTCTACAATTCTCAATCATGTGGCCTGGGGCTCCAGAATGAAATTCACAATGAGCATTATTGTCATATCCCCTGGGGAGAGGATTTGGTGGTGGACCAAGTTCACGCAGTTGAACCAACTGATTGGCAAGTAACTGAGGGAGAAGCTGAGCATAGGACATAAGAATGGGATCAAATCTTCTTTCAGGTGCTCTTTGTCTTTGTGGAGCTCTCAGACCTTGAGGTTACTGATTCTGTTGTTGATAAGTTGGAGGTGGTACAAATTGTTGTTGTGGAAGATATTGTGGTTGAGGAGTGAAAGGCCATTGTTGGGCCATCTAGGGTGTTGAAGTTGTAGCAGCATACACTTGAGGAACATATTGATTAGGAACAGCAGCAGATGTTGGAAAATAAGGAAATCGAACTTGAGGATATACAGGAGCTTTCCCTTGGTTGATGGTGACAACACTAGTCTCACCCTTTTTCTTCTTGATGAAACTAGAAAACGGCTTCCTACCAATGCCAGTATTGTTGTTGGTATTGTTAGGGATACCTTGGATCGTTCCAGCCTTAATACAAGTTTCAACATGTTCTCCAATAATGACAATATCAGAGAAAGAAGTAGAGGTACTGTTGAGCATGTGTTGGAGTTAAATACCTCGTAAAGTACCCATGAACAAATTAATCAATTCACGATCCAAGAGAGGAGGTTGGACCCTTGTAGCTAGTTCTCGCCACCTTTGGGCGTACTCTTTGAATGACTCTTCAGATTTTTGTATCATCCCATGAAGCTGAGTGCGACTAGGAGCCATGGTAGTATTATAATGATAATGTTTCAAAAAAGAGTCAGCAAGTTTGCCCCAAGTACTAACATGAGTTCTTTCTAGTTACATATACTAGTCCAATGGTGCCCCGGTCAAGCTATCTTGGAATAAGTGCATGAGTAATGGTTCACTTTCAGCATAGGCCACCATCTTGCGAAAGTAGGAACGAAGATGAGTCTCTAGACAAGAGGTGCCTTTGTATTTGTCAAAATTAGGAACCTTGAACTTGGGAGGGATAACTACCCCAGGCACGAGACACATTGCAGCAATATTGAAACCCGAAGTCTTGATACCCTCCATGGCGTTGAGAGGCTCTTGAAGAGCATGGTACATTTTTGTAGTTTCAGCAACTCTAGCGGAAAGATTCACATGGGGTTCATCAAGATCAATGACGTCGTCATGATCATCAACATCATTCTGAGGAGATCCAGTACGGGTCTCAACATTTGCATTATCATTCCTCCCATTAGCAGAAGTGTAGGGGCCGCAGTAGCAAGCTTGGAAACACTTTGATGTAACTCTTCTTGACCCTTGATGACAACATGAAGAGTTTTCATAAGCTGATCCATGCGAGTGCCCATGGTGTCTATATCTCGACGGAGAGAATTCTGATTCTCTTTAAAGAGATCCATAAGTCTTCGCTGGTTGCTTCTTGTACGGTAGGAATGTGGAGAAGTCGTCTTTGTTGTTCACTGAAGTCTATGGAAAAGGGACCCTAATAAGTTATTGTTATGAATAATTAATTCATGATAGTATGAATGAATGTTTTATCTTCATTTCTGAGGAAATCCAAAGACTCGTCTGTCCCCTTTTTAAAATTTTTGTTTTCATTTTTTAAAAGCTCGACCAACGAGACTTGTCTTTGGAATTCCTTAGATATGATATGTATATACATGATGGTATGATGTCATGGTATGCTATGGCATGAAATTTCAGCTCCACATATTCTGGATAACCATTGTGTAGTCCTTTGCATAAACTGAAAGTAACAAGAACAAAAGTCTAACGTCACAGGCATTGAGTAAAAGTAACCACCCATAAGGTATTTACTAGGGGTTCTTCACCTGCCGGACAAGGTTCTAGGGAAACCTCAGAGTCTACGCTCTTCCTTTGGATAGTATCGACATCCCAATTACTCAGTAATAAGTAATATTTGCAGGAAAAACTCGTCTGAGTGCAGCATCACATGACAACTATTTCCATATTACTCTGTTATAGTGTTTACACTACACCTAAAAAGGCCAGGATGGGTTGATGGTTCTACGTCTCTCAGCTTCTCTGGTTCCCAGGTCAAAAGCAATAATGTCTTCCCAATTACGTGGTAAACAACATTACTTTCAAGGGGACCTCCATTGAGTGGGGCATTTTCATGCCTCCTTCTTTGGGATTACTCCCTCAAAGTTAGCATGACTATATCGCCCATCCTAGTCCTAGGTGTAACCCAAGTCCGCGTATAGGGATTATCAAATGTAATCACCTAACCCCACATCATAAAAGAAACATCATATTCAGAACATGTGAATAGAAATAGTATAATGCAATATATACAAAAGAAAATAAAGTAATAAATAAAGCGGTAAAGCAAATAAAGTAAATAAATAAACACCCAAAGAAAAAAAATAAACAAATCTAGGATAGACTTGCAAAGGTCCCCAGCAGAGTCGACAACTGAAGCTACCGACAAAAAACACAGAGCCACCACCGAACTTTATTTATCCCGAGGGAAGGGGAAATATCAAGAAAACCACAAGAGGATGGATAATATGGTCTTACGACCAAGATAAAGGGTAAGGAAGTCGGTTATGCAAGGGGAAGGTATTAGCACCCCTTATATCTTTTATACTCAATGGGATCCATTTTTTTTGTTTGCTTTTAAGGGTGTGTTTATCTATAACTATACTTGCTAAGGGGAAATAAAATGGTTTTTTATTAGTGCGTTCGTGATGGTCTCGCCACCCTTTACCTACGTATCCAGTGAAGGAATCAGAACACCGTAGTTCATCTAGAAAATGTTGGTTTATTGGTGTTTTTTAGTGGGTGACATTAACATACACAGTCTAGCAACAGGCACGGCCTGTATCGCGGTAGAACAAAGATAACATGCCCTTTGGTGGAAGTTTTGATTGGTTGAGCGTTTTTCTAGTTTTAGAATGAATTCGAGTAATGATTAAATGTTTTTGCATTTTTGATTTGTGAATGATAAGTTTTAATCTTAATTACAAAATAAAAGTCAAAGGGGAAAGTTTACCCTAATGTTGTCATGTGTAATACGGTGGGAGAACTGACTTGGTTGTTTTGCGTTTGATCGCAATAATTGCGGATAGCAAGAGTCGTCACTGACTTTTCTTTTATCCAATAAGGAAAGAGTGAAAAGAACAGGAAAGACCTTTGAGATAATTTATTGAGTTCGAGGGGTAGGTTATGAAAAGGGAAGGTGTTAGCACCCTTTTTATCCATAGTTATCTATGGGCTCTTAGTTTCTTTCTAGATCATGCTTTGTTTGAAAATATGCTTTGTGGTGGGTTTTGAAAGTATTTTTGAAAAGCGCCTCCGTTTAGGCAAACTTTGTAATGATTCTCGTCTCTCTAAGAATGCATACAAAGTGTTGTACTTTTGAAAATATTTCATGTTTTGAAAGTGTTTGGTGTGTTTGAAAAGGTGTTGGTTTTGAAGATGGATTGTAAGCAAGCAACTAAGAATGTTCTACCTACTCAAAAGTATTTTGTTCATTTCTCTCTTCCTTTGATATTTCTATCTTACCATTGATTGGTAGGAAGCTTTATCTTTGGATGTAAAGGGACGAGCGTGGGTCATCGTATAGTCATGAATAACAATGTTGTGAGATATCTTAGCATTTATCTTGAGGGACTAATATCATTTGTAAGGCAACATTCGAAGCGTCATCGATGGACTATGATCTTATATTTTATTTTTGCTAAGACGTCTCACATGCATATTATGACCATTTTATCAAGGCAACAAATGGAGTTAACCCTAGAGGTGCAAGTGTGCAAGTGTTTAATTTTTCATGCTTGATTTTGTCTTGAATTAGGGTTTTCTAAGCATTGGCTTTAGTCTTGCCATACACACCCTAATTACTAACAATTTATATTAAAGCGATAAATTGGGGAAAGTAAATTTACTGCGCTATTACATCATTTGGGGATGGGGGATATAAATTTACAAATCGGGATTGCAAGAAATTAAATCCTAATTTATCTATTACAACCATATTGAATTTTAATAATGTACAAGAATTAAAAGGAAAATAGTATACATGATATGAATAAAAAGAAAATGAAGTTTTTTTGATTTTGTTAAAGAAAGGTTTTGGTTAATAATTATGAAAATAAATTTTTTATTTTATATTTTTATGTATTCATAAAATAAACATTGCAAATAAATAGTGTGCAAAGAAAATCAACTCAAAAGGAGTTGTTTTGATTGGTTGAAAAAATGTTTGAAGTTTGTTAAAAAAAGAAAAGGAAATAAAAAAATGATAAAAACTATTCTGGTCCTGCCAAGGTGTGAACCCAGGACTTGATATATAAATGTCTTCCACGTGCGCTGTTTGTACCACTGGGGTGGTCTGTTTCATCCGTTCATAAGATGACTTCGACTAGGTACAAGATGAAATCGTTTCTGAATGTTTGAAATACCCATATTCTTCTTCCTTCGAGCGCAGGATATGTATCACCATGTTAAGCTTTTAAAAGCTTCGATTCTCAACCAAATCGAATAGTATAAATATCAAACCTGTCTAAAATTTGAATACACATCTAACTATGTAACTTTCGAAAGCTACAGATTAGAGGTTAGCACAAATTTGTTTGGTGCCAAAATCAAAGCCTAACTAGTCAAAGTTGAAGTTCTCAACGTATAAGCAATGATAATCAAAACTAAGAGCATGGTCAACTTCCTAGACATGATATCTACATTTTTTCTTTTCAATATATATACAAATGATGTTTGAAGGAGAAGTTCCAAGTTTAAGAAAATTTACCTCTTGGAGCGAAACTTGAGGTACTTCGACAAAGCCTCCAGGAACAATTTGATGATGGATCAAGCCTGCTTCAAACTCCTTGAAGCTATTCCAGTTGCTACTTTGCTTTGAAAATCACTTGAATCGAAGAGTTGGTATATAGAGGCTTGGTGAATCGAAAGGCCAAAAGAAACGCAAGGAGGTATTTGAGATTTTTGGAGTGTTCTAGGCTAGTAATCTCTCTCTTTATGTGGTGTTGGAATGGGAGAAATGGTGTGGTGTATGGATGGTGTTCAGATGAAGAAATGGGAGATGCTCGAAGGATTCTGGAGTTGGTTCTTCAAAAACCAATAAGGATAAGAAATGTGGCATTGGATGGAGATTCCGAGTTTTTGAGAGTTCAGAAGTGTTTGAGGATTTTTTCACATAACAAGAAAACTGGCCCCTTTGATTTGCAAATGGTCTCTATATTTATAGAGAAAAGGTTAGAGGTGTTTTACACAAGGGATATCTCTGTCGTAGGGTTTGAAGGTGGACTTGCTTTTTGAAGAAAAAGTGATAAACAAGTTTCAAGGTGTCGTACAAGCATGGTCTGAAGTTGTTTGGAGCCCTTAGACCTGTTGCTTCTAGTTCATAGGGGATATGTGTGCAGAAGGGATGGGAGCAGGGCTCAAAAAACTTTTCTAAAAATGGGAATGATAACTTTATGCCATTAAGGGAAAGTTGGCTTGGAAAACACTTGGGTAAGAGTTTAATTTAATTATGAAAACAATTAATTATAGAGTGGGGCACAACTTTGAGGCCTGAAAAGAAAGATCATGTAGCCTGGCCTATGGATTATGTCTTCAACTTGATGCCTTAAATCAAACACTATGTTTTTCGTTTTGGCCACATAGATCCAACCTTCGACAAAACTCAAGGGCAGACAAAACTAAATGTTCCCAAGAATGGCATGTCTTTCGGTTGGGCCATATTCAGATGAATATGCTACTTTAAATCCTTTTGTTCTGATCACGTAAGTCCAACCTTCGACCAAACTCAAAAGCAGGCAAAACTAAATGTTCCCAATAATGGCATGTCTTTTGGCTGGGCCATATTCAGCTGAATACACCATTTTGAATCCTTTTATTCTGATCACGTAGGTCCAACCTTCGACCAAACTCAAAAGTAGGCAAAACTAAATGTTCCCACCAATGGCGTGTCGTTCGATTGGGCCATATTCAGATGAATATACTACTTTGAATCCTTTTGTTTTTGATCACGTAGGTCCATCCTTTTGCTAAACTCAAAATCAGGAAAAACTAAATGCTCCCAACAAGTCATGTCTTTCGATTGGGCCATATTCGGCTGAATATACCACTTTGAATCCTTTTGTTTTGATCACGTAGGTCCAACCTTCTACCAAACTCAAAAGTAGGCAAAACTAAATGTTCCCACCAATGGCATGTCTTTCGATTGGGCCATATTCATCTGAATATACTACTTTGAACCTTTTGTTTTTGATCACGTAGGTCCAACCTTTGACCAAACTCAAAAGCAGGAAAAACTAAATGTTCCCAACAATGGCATGTCTTTCGATTGGGCCATATTCAACTAAATATACTACTTTGAATCCTTTTATTCTGATCACGTAGGTCCAACCTTCGACCAAACTCAAAAGCAGGCAGAATTAAATGTTCCCACCAGTGGCATGTCTTTCGATTGGGCCATATTCAACTAAATATACTACTTTGAATCCTTTTATTCTGATCACGTAGGTCCAACCTTTGACCAAACTCAAAAGCAGGCAAAATTAAATGTTCCCACCAGTGGCATGTCTTTCGATTGGGCCATATTCAGATTAATATACTACTTTGAATCCTTTTGTTTTTGATCACGTAGGTCCAACCTTCGACCAAACACAAAAGCAGGAAAAACTAAATGTTCCCACCAATGGCATGTCTTTCGATTGGGCCATATTCAGTTGAATATACTACTTTGAATCCTTTTGTTTTTTATCACGTAGGTCCAACCTTCGACCAAACTCAAAGGCAGACAAAACTAAATGTTCCCAACAATGGCATGTCTTTCGATTGGGCCATATTTAGCTAAACATACCACTTTGAGTAGGCAAGATGATCTCAATGGCATATTCAAAACAAATGATATTTTAGATTGCTTTCCTACTTCACAAAAGAAGCCAAATTCCCAATCACAGCATAGGAATCAATCTTGCTCAAAAGAAGTCAAATGCCCAATCAAAGCATATGAATCTAACTTGCTCAAAATAAGTCAAATGCCCAATCGAAGCATGTGAGTCAAGCTTGCTAAAAAGAAGCCAAATACCCATTCAAAACATATGAATCAAGGCAAACTTTCTCTTCTTCAATTTGATGCTTGAGAGCCCAAAATAATCTATTGAAACTACATAGGGCATTAAAAGTCCAATCGTACTTGTGCAAATTCAAACTCTAGCTTTGAGTCATCAGTGTTGAGGAAGTATTTTGCTGATTAAACCTTGTGCAGTCCTGACCTAAAAGAAATATTGTGAGAAAACTCTTGAGAAATGAGAGGGAAAATTTTGGGGTACAACAACTGCCCATATTCAATCTTATTGAACCTGGAGAGTGAGATTGGTAGATCTGCCTTTCATGACTTGAAGGTGAAAGATAATTGAATACTAAAGTGCCTAGAAATTTGAACTCTATGATGTGTTGATTTGGGAATGGGCATATAGATGCCATTTAGAGAGATGACAGAGATTTGTCAGAGATGGGCTTACAGATGCCATCCATGGTGACATTAAAGGTCTTTGTTTCGCCTGTTTTTAACTGGAAGAAACAAATCTAACCTAAAGAGATCTTTGATTCGCTTGTCTTTAACTGGAAGAAATAAATCTCACCAAAAGAGATCTTTGATTCACCCGTCTTTAACTGGAATAAATAGATCTAACCAGAAGAGGTCTTTGATTCGCATGTCTTTAACTAGAAGAAATAAATCTAACCATAAGAGGTCTTTGATTCGCCTGTGTTTAATTGGAAGAAATAAATCTAACCAGAAGAGGTCTTTGTTCGCCTGTCTTTAACTAGAAGAAATAAATCTAACCAGAAGAGGTCTTTGATTCGCCTGTCTTTAACGGGAAGAAATAAATCTAACTAGAAGAGGTCTTTGTTCGCGTGTCTTTATCTAGAAGAAATAAATCTCACCAGAAGAGATCTTTGATTCGCCTGGCTTTAACTGGAAGAAATAAATCTAACCAAAAGAGGTCTTTGTTCGCCTGTCTTTAACTGGAAGAAATAAATCTAACCAGAAGAGGTCTTTGATTCGCCTGTCTTCAACTGGAAGAAATAAATCTAACCAGAAGAGGACTTTGTTCGCCTGTCTTTAACTGGAAGAAATAAATCTAACCAGAAGAGGTTTTTGTTCGCCTATCTTTAACTGGAAGAAATAAATCTAACCAGAAGAGGTCTTTGATTCGACTGTCTTTAACTGGAAGAAAAAAATATAACCAGAAGAGGTCTTTGTTCGCCTGTCTTTAACTGTAAGAAATAAATCTAACCAGAAGAGATCTTTGACTTGCATGTCTTTAACTGGAAGAAATAGATCTAACCAGAAGAGGTCTTTGATTCGCTTGTCTTTAACTGGAAGAAATAAATCTAACTAGAAGAGGTCTTTGTTCGCCTGCCTTTAACTTGAAGAAATAAATCTTACCATAAGAGGTCTTTGATTCGCCTATCTTTAACTGGAAGAAATAAATCTAACCAGAAGAGGTCTTTGTTCACCTGTATTTAACTGGAAGAAATAAATCTAACCAGAAGAGGTCTTTGTTCTCCTGTCTTTAACTAGAAGAAATAAATCTAACTAGAAGAGGTCTTTAATTATCCTGTCTTTAACTGGAAGAAATACATCTAACCAGAAGAGGTCTTTGTTCGCATGTCTTTAACTGGAAGAAATAAATCTAACTAGAAGAGGTCTTTGATTCGCCTATTTTTAACTGAAAGAAACTAATCTAACCAGAAGAGGTCTTTGTTTTCCTGTCTTTAACTGGAAGAACTAAATCTAACCAGAAGAGGACTTGATTGATCGTTCCTACAAGGAAGAGGGTTAGTTGCATGCAGAAGTATGCATGGTTTGATGATGTTCTCAAAATAAATGATATTTTGTTGTATGCGTATGTTATATGATGTATGAAAGTGAAATGTTATTGAAGTATATCTTTGTCTGGGAAAATAAATCTTTGACAAATGTTGGGGAGTTTTGGGAAGCTGAATCCTGGACTGTTGCTGGAGATGAAGAGTATGTGTATCTTTAACTTTGTTTAGAGCGTTTTTATTTGGAATTCCCTGGTCTGTCGTCTGAGGAGAAAACTACGCTAGGGAATATTGGCTTGTTTGAGAAGACTCTATGGAGAGTGTTGATCCTTGCTTGGGGAAAAGAGTTCAGGATTTCTAGTCGTCCATTTCTATGGTGGGGAATTATCTCTTGAAAGTTAGCTGTTATCTGGTCGGGTTCCAGGTTTCACACCAACTTGACGGGGATAATGAATTTAAATGTTACATGGCCGGGTTCCAGGCTTTACAGTAACTTACTGGGGTTTGTAGAAAATTCTACTGGGGAAGAGGAGCTGTGTTCCCTTGATTTGTAATAGTCGAAGAGATAAACTCAATCTGGGAAATTTTGGCATTTGTCGGGGCAATGAACCCTTTTGGAAAGGATATTGGATGAACAACTAGGGAGGATATTTTTTATGAAGAATTTCTCAAGGCTCTATTTAAAGGCCAACTCAGTTGGGGAGAGGACTTTCTGGAGATTGAAACTCTGACTGGGGAGTTTATGAGTCCAACTTTGTGAGGATAATGCTAATGAAATAAAATCTGTCGGGATATCTCAAATGCAATTAAGGAGATGCTTGTCACTGTTTTGAAGCATATATTTGCTAAAAGTTTAATCATGTTTGTATGAATATTATCATTCAATTTTAGTCACTGGACATCTTCGCACTCAAAACAGAAAAAAAAAAGTTTGTACTTCAAAGTATATTTGTATTGATGTTTTGCCCATGAATAGGATTTTTTGTACAAAGAGATAGGGATCCTAGTAAGAGGAAATCGCCAAAAGAAATGAAAAGTGTACAAAGTGAAAACAAAAATAATAGCCATGTGAAAGTAATCTCATTGTCCTCACTCTGCTATTGCCTTTATGCCTACGAGCAAACCCTTGTCGTTGAACTAAGTTGATTGGATTGATTTTGGACCATTTGAACTTCGGATTTTTGTAATAAAGCTGGCTGTAGAGATCCCATGGGACATTGTCAAACACTTTAATCCTTAACTTTTGCCTGGACCTCCCTTTCGGGTTTTAATCCCACCAGGATACCCATTTTTGCCCAAGTCGCCCTTTCAGGTTTTTGACTTGCCGGGTGTACAATCTTTTGCCTATATCCCTAACTTTTTCCCGAACCTCTTTGGTTCACCGGGATGCCCATATTTTTGCCTAGGTGTGTCAACCTAGCGGGTCATTTTATGCGTAGTATTTTTTAACTATGTATGTGTTTACGGGATATGGGGAATCTTCACCATCCATAGTAGTCAACATCATGGCACCACCAGAGAAAACTTTCTTTACAACAAATGGTCCTTCGTAAGTGGGAGTCCATTTTCCCCTGGGGTCGCTTTGGGGAAGAATGATGCACTTTATTACCAAGTCTCCAGCTTGATACACTTGAGGCTTGATCTTTTTGTTGAACACCTTGATCATACGCTTTTGATACGTCTGACCATGGCAGACAACAGCCAGCCGCTTCTCGTCAATCAAGTTCAGCTGATCAAACCTAGTCTGAATCCATTCATCTTAACCTAGACCTGCTTCTTTCGCCATCCTTAGAGAGGGAATTTGAACTTCTACAGGTAAGATGACTTCCATGCCATAGACCAAGGAGAAAGGATTTTCCCCAGTTGACGTGTGAGCCGAAGTACGATAGCCATGGAGAGTAAACGGTAACATCTCATACCAGTCTTTATATGTTATCACCATCTTTTGCACAATCTTCTTGATATTTTTATTGGCCGCTTCCACTATGCCATTCATCTTGGGTATGTACAGAGAAGAATTATGATGCTTGATTCTGAACTAAGTGCAGAGTTCCGTAATCATAGCATTGTTAAGGTTAGTTCCATTATCGATGATAATCCTTTTGGGGATACCGTAACGACATATGAGATTATGCTTGGTGAATCTGGCTACAACATTCTTGGTAATTGAGGCATATGAAGCAGCTTCAACCCACTTGGTAAAGTAATCAATGGCAACAAGGATGAAATGGTTTCCATTTGAGGCAATAGGTTTGATCTCTCCAATCATGTCAATGCCCCACATTGGAAACGGCCACGGAGCAGTCATTACATTTAGAGGAATAGGAGGTACATGGACCTTGTCAGCATAGACTTGACACTTATGGAAATTCTCTGAGTGATGATGACAATCAATTTCCATTGTGGACCAATAGTAACCAGCCATCAGGATTTTCTTGGCCATAGTGGGTCCACTAGAGTGGGTCCCAAAGAGGCCATCATGCATATCTTCCATAATTTTCTTTGCCTCCTTCTTGTCCACACATTGGAGTAGAGTAGAAACATGGTTGCGCTTGTATAGGATTTTGTTGCTTAGAAAGAATTTGGCTGAAAATATTTGCAAGAATTTCTTATCATTGAAGGAAGCCCCTTCAGGATATTCTTGTTATGATACGGTGGCAGAACTGACTGTTATATACTGGTTTTTTCATTTTGTATTCGCAAATGTTGCGGTAAGCAAGAGTCACTACCGACTTTTCTTTTATCCAAATTAAGGAAAGGGTGAAAAGAATAGAAGAAGACCTTTTCGAGATTTTCTGAGTAAGGGGGGTAGATTATGGAAAGGGAAGGTGTTAGCACCCTTTCCATCTATAGTTATCTATGGGCCCTTATAGGTTTGCTCATTTTGAAAGTACTTTGTGCTTTGTGTGTTTGAAAAATGTTTTGAACTGCCTTAGTGTGGCGATTTGCTTTGTGTTTAGCTCTTGTATCAGTCCTCAAGAGTGTTAACAAAGCAAATGTTTCGAAAATTGCTTTTGAAAAGTAGTATTTGTGTAAGTGCAAAAATGTTTTTGAGCAAACTTCTAACATCTATCTGCTTTTATACTCGAAAAGGGTCGTTCTTTTCCTCCTATCCTTTAGACAGTGCTATTCTACTATTAGTGAGTAGCTAGCCTTACCGTTGGATGTTTGAGGTACATTGAAGGGACAATACAGTCACTAAGGCAACTTGTGGAGACGCTTTAGCAATTTTTTTTAGGGACTAGATCATTTACCTAGAAGGAAACTGTAGGATCATCGAGGGACTATGATCTTTTGATTTATGGGTCTTTTCTAAAGCGTTCCTGCCTCATGACTGTTTTATTTCTGAAGGCAACAAAAATGGGTGTACCTTAGAGGTGCATTGTGTAATTGTGTTCAATTCAGTTATTTTTTTTCTTTTTTTAAAGTTTGCTAACGTTTGATTTTAGTCTTTTCATACACGCCTAGTTACTAGCAGTTAATATATATTGCAGAATATTAAAGTGCAGAAATTTAAATCTATGCTATTACAATGCTTTGGGAAGGGGATTTACACTGTACAAGAATGAGTAAATGTCCTAGTTTTAATCTATTACATCGAGTAGGCAGATACAATAATATGGGAAAATATGAAAATAAATAAATGCGCGCGAAGTAGAAAATATGTCTGAAAAATCCTAAGGTGAAAAATCTTTTTGTTTTGTTTTTATTTTAAGAAAATATAACCTAAGTCTATTTAGTTTTAATTTCAAGAAAGAGGTTAAAATAATTAATTTATTTATTTATAAATTAATTTGATTAATAAAAAACTATCCTAATATTTTTTGTGATTTTGATTTAAGATTAATTTAAATGAAAAGGATCAATAAAGAAATAACAAAAAATAACAAAAATAAAATATGAAGGAGTGAGGGGATCCTTCGATCCAGGGAGAATCATGACTTCGATTCAGAGGAAGAAAGTTGCCTTCGATCCAGAGGAAGGTGGCTTTCGATCCAGAGGAAAAAGGGTAGCCTTCGAACCAAGGAGAGATGTTTGTCCTTCGATCCAGGGGTGGATGCTGTGAGGGCACTGAATCTGCAAATGTATGTTAGAAAAAACGAAAATCATGACCTGGGTGCCAAGCCCAAGTCCTTTGATTTTGTGCGCCCTGGCCTTATTTATGCTGGATCTGCAACAAGCGTTAGAAGCAAAACAAAGTCAGACCTGGGACCGAACCCAGGTCTTTTGTCATGAATAACAAATTAAATGAAACTACAAATATTGATGTCTCATGCAAATGTAGAAATTGATCTTTTTACCAATTCTTACCAATGGTTGATGAATGCCTCTGTTATGATGGGTATGGATACCCTTGTTTGAGGATTGCTTTGATTTGGCTTCTGGACGTGGGTACCTTTGTTTAAGGATTGCTTAGATTTGGCACTTCTGGATGTGTGCTTGCTTATGGGCTGGTGATGATTGGAATATCTTTTGAAGATCTCCAAGAACGTGTTTGCAATTTCGTATGGTTATGTTCAGCCCCCTTTTTTGTGTATGCATGTGGTTCTTTATATAGAGGGGATGGAAAGGATAAGATAACAAAGGTTTAAACAGCCATAAACAAATGTTTTTAAATCCATGAATGATGTTTTGTAACCGTGGCCAAAAACATGGGATCTTGCCCTCTTTTGAAATTTGGATGAATGTGGACAATTTTGGCTTTCGAATACCTTCAGTCTCTATCCTTCAAATGGACCTCTCATGCACCCTTAGAATGGGCCTTTTGAATGTTTCTTATGGGCCTTTGGTTGCCTCCTTCGACTAGGTCTTTTGAATGGACCTTCTGTGTACTCTTCGAATGAGCCACCAAGGTGTGCCCTTTAAATGGCTCACATCTCACCCTTGGGGTTTCTTCAATTGAGCCCCTCTATTTGCCTTAGCTGCTTGATTCGAATAACCCACACGAAGACTTCATTTTGGCCCATCGAAGCCTCCTTTGTCATGATGCTTGGGCTTAGCAGCATATGATCTCTTGCCCAGTAAGTAGCTTGAACCAAGCCACCTCAAAAGGCAAAAAAGGTTTGTTTCCAACAAATGTGTCCTTCGAATGGACCAATGGCATGTCCTTCGAAGGCACCATTGGTGTGTCAATCTTGTTCTTGTGAAATGAAAACAGGCATGAAGAGGGAACCTTTTTCCTTGTGAATTGAAGGCAAGTCTGGAGAAGCCCTTTGCCTTGTGAACTAAAGGGAAGTCGAAAGGGGCCTTTGCCTTGAGCGAAGCTGGCATGCAGGAATTCATTTGCTGGTGTATCGAAAAACACTTGTAGGGGTTTCTTGCTTTGTGCGCTGAAGGCACGCACGTAGGGGGTATTTTCCTTGTCGAAGCGGGAATCAAGCCTACTCCAAAGAAAACAAATGCTCAAACGAAACATGAATTAAGCTTGCATGCAGGTAGCCATTGCATTGTAAATCAAGCCAGCATGTAATGCCAAAAGGTTCAATCGAAGGAGCACCAACATGAAGCCCTTCCTTTCTGAATCAAAGGAAGCTGTTTCCAAGGAAATACATGCCTAGTCGAAGCTTGTATGCAGCAAGCAAGCAACAGGCCAAGGCTTCAATCGAAGCTTGGAAATTTGAAGCAAGCTTGGAGGAAGTTAGGTGTTCAATTGAATCTTGTCCAAATACCAATCGAAAGACCTTTTAACATGCCATTCAAAAGACTTTATTAAGATGTCAATCGAAGACTCCTTGTTTAACCTAAAATAATTTATTTTTTCCTTTAATCATGTGTTTGTAAACACCTATGTAAGAGAAAAATATTTGGAAAATATGAAAGGGAAAATTTTGGGGTACAACAGCTGCCCCTGTTCAATCTTCTTAAACCTGAGGATTTAGATTGGCTTGTCTGCCTTTCGTGATCTGAAGGTGGAAGATGATTGAACACTAGAGTCATCAGAGATGGGATTAAAGATGTAGGGAATGGGCTTATAGATCCCATTTGGAGGATATGACAGAGAGTCGTCAAAGATGGGATTAAAGATGCCATCCAAAGTAGATGTTGATTTCACACATGATCCCTTTGAGGGTTCCTGTTCCTGCTGTCTGAGGAGGAGTCCGTTGGGGAATATGGGTTTCTGTTGTTCTTCCGTTTGAGAAAAACTATATGGGGAATAGAGTCTAGGAACTTCAGTTGTCCAAGGCTCTGTTGAAGAGTTATCTCTGGAGAGATGACCGTTTGCTGCATTCTGGTTGAAGTCCAGGTTTCCAGTAACTTGCTGGGGATAATGGAATTAACCATTATCTGGAAATGTATTAGAAAGAGCCTATATAGGGCTGTTTTATGATGAGTCCGTGTTAGACTGCATCTGGATGCCGAGAAGGAACCCGTGTAAGATTGCTTCGTCTGGTCATGTAGATAACTTTCCTGTCTAGTTTCAGGTGTTAATCTACAATCAGCTTGTTCACAGAAAGTTTTCTTGTCTGGTTTCAAGTATTAATCTGGAATTTGAAAACTTGTTGGTCGCCTACAGATAGTTGTCCTGGCTTGTTACAGGTATTAATCTGGAATTTGAAAATTTTTCGGTCGCCTACAAATAGTTGTCCTGGCTTGTTACAGGTATTAATCTGGAACTATGTTTTTGTTTGGTCATTGAGATAGTTGTCCTGTCTGGTTTCAGGTATTAATCTCGGACTTAAGAAAGAAAGATAGTTTTCCTGGCTTGTTATAGGTATTAATCTTCAATATCTTCATGTAGATAGTTCTCCTGGCTTGTTACAGGTATTAATCCACAGTCGGTCATCCATATATAGTTTTCCTGGACAGTTTCAGGCATTAATCTAGAACTTATTTTGCTGGTCACATAGATAGTTTCCCCGTCTGGTTTTGGGCATTAATTTGTTACCTGCTGTATTTATTGGTAAACCCGTCTTGTTTCGGGAGTTCATAGCACTTGGTCGTACAGATAGTTTCCCCGTCTGGTTTCAGGCATTAATCTTTGACCTGTTGTAAAGGTTGATAGTGTTTGTCTGTCAGTTAATTTAACCTGAAAAGGTAAAATCAGTTTCATGCGATGTCGTGATATATGAATTGCATGATGATCCCAAAATAAATGAGATTATGATATATATGTATTTGTATGCACATGCCATGATGTATGAACATGTAATGCTGTTATGCAGTATCTTTGTCTGGGAAAATAAATCCCTGACTGCTGCTGATGAGTGAAGAAAGTGATTCTTCAATTTCCGCTGGGGATAATGAATAGAGATAGTTTTGTTGGCGATTACCTTTCTCTGCCGAGGATCTTTGACTTCTGTTCGAGGATGATTTTGTCGAGAGGAGGAGTTCTATTGGAATGTTTCACCAATTTGGAGAAATAAACTCCACTGGGAGATGAACTTCTGTAGCTAGAGAAATAAACTCTATTAGGGATAAGGCTTTATAAACTACTTGAGTTTTATAAAACTCTGTTGTGGAAGGTGAACTTCATAAACTGCTTGGGGAATTTGTTGAAATCCTGCTGAGGAGTCTTGAGAAGCTTGGCGACTTCACTGGGGATTTTGGAGCAGTAATTGGAGATTTTTGCTTCTGTCGGGGATGAGAGAACAACTGACATCAACAGGTTACCTGCTGAGAATATGGCAGTGACCTTGTAGTATAATGCCCCTGCCTCTGTACCTATTGGAGAAGGTATCTTCTGGGGAAAACATCTGCGGGGATTTTGTGGATGACCTTTAGATATTGTCCCATTTCTTAAAGTCATTAGCAATTGTCTTTATGTTTTTATGTGTGTATATTTGTGAGAAGTAATCATATTCAAATGCATATGTTTAAAAATAGTCACTGGACGTTTTCACACACAAAATAGAAAAATAAAAACAGAAGTTTCGCACTTTTAAAGGAATAACTTTGTATTAACTTAAATAAGCGTTTTTGTACAAGGAGACAGACATCCTAGTAAGATAATGTCATCATAAGAACAAAAATAGTATACAAAAAACATCTATGTGAAATGATCCCGTTGGGTTCCCATTCTGCTATTGCCTTTATGTCTTTGAGTGTCTCATCCCTTTCGCTGCTTGTTCAAAGCTGATTGGATTGCTTAGTACCGCTTGAGCTTGATAGTTGATACTGGAGATTTTCTATAAGGTGATCCAACGGGACATAGTTATACGCTTTAAATCCCTAACTTTTTCTTGGACAGTCCTTTCGGGTTTTCATTCCACCATGATACCCTTTTTTGCCCAAGCCTCCTTTTCAAGTTTTCGACTTACCGGGTGTACAAATTTTTTTCATGTATATCCCTAATTTTTGCCCGAACCCTTTTGGTTCACCGGGATGCCCTAATTTTTGCCTAGGCCAGTCGACCTAGCGGGTCTTTGTTTATGCGTAGTATCTTTTAACTATGTCCATGTTTACCGAGTGCGAAAGGTCGTCACCGTCCATAGTGGTTAGGGTCATGGCTCCACCAGAGAATATGTTCTTGATTACAAATGGCCCTTCATATGTGGGAATCCATTTTCCTTTGGGATCACCTTACGGCTGTATGATTCGCTTGATTACCAAGTCACCAGCCTATTATACCTGACGTCTGACCTTCTTGTTGAAAGCTTTGATCATACATTTTTGGTACATTTGACCATGGCAAACAGTTGTGAGCCTCTTCTCATCAATCAAGTTTAACTGGTCAAGTCAAGTCTGGACCCATTCGTCTTCATTCAAACTTGTATCCTTCATGATTCTCAATGAAGGGATTTGGACCTCAATGGGTAGGACAGCATCCATACCATATACCAAAGAGAAAGGAGTTTCCCCTATTGATGTGCGCATTGTGGTGCAGTAACCATCAAGAGTAAATGGTAACATCTCATGCCAATCTTTATACGTCGTTGTCATCTTCTGTATGATTCTCTTGATACTTTTGTTAGCACCTTCTACAATGCCATTCATCTTAGGCCGGTAGGGAGAAGAGTTATGATGCTGAATCTTGAATTGCGTGTAAAGCTCGGTGATCATATTATTGTTGAGATTGGCACCATTATCTATAATGATTCTTTCTAGAATACCGTACCGACAGATAATGTTATGTTTAATGAATCAGGCCACAATGTTTTTGGTAACAAAAGCAAATGAAGCTTCCTCAACCCACTTTGTGATGTAATCAATGCAAACCAGGATGAAACGGTTCCTATTAGAAGTTGTCGGTCTAATCTCTTCAATCATGTCGATGCCCCACATTGCAAATGGCCAAGGAGCAGTCAAGACGTTCAGAGGAACCGGAGGCACATGTACCTTGTCAGCATAAATCTGCATTTATGGAAAATCTGTGAATGCTGATAACAATCTGCTTCCATAATGGACCAGTAATATCTTGCCCGTAGGATATTTTTAGCCATTGTATATCCACTGAAATGAGTGCCAAAGTTACCTTCATGCAAGTCATCCATAATCCTTTCTGCCTCACTCTTGTCTACACACCGAAGCAAGGTAGAGTCATGATTTAGCTTGTAGAGGATCCTGTTACTGAGGAAGAACTTGGCAGAGAACCTTCTTAAGAACTTCTTATCATTGACTGAAGCTCCTTCGGGATATTCTTGGTTTTTGAGATATCGTTTGACTTCATGGAACCAATGCTTGTCCACTACATCTTCAGTACCAATCTAATGATAGTATGCTGGCTCATCCATCCTCTTAATGGTGATCTAAGGAGCCTCATTATCCCACCTGACCTTGAACATGGATGGCATCGTAGCTAGCGCATCCGCTAGTTGATTTTCTTCTCGTAGAAAATGCTCAAAAGTAATTTGTTCAAAGTATGGGATTAGTGTCAACACATGTTCTTTGTACGAGATGAGATTAGGATGCTTCGTATTCCATTCTCCTTTGATCTGGATGATTACCAAAGTCGAGTCTCCGAATACACTTAAGAACCCGATCCTTAAATCGATTGCAGCTTTGAGACCCATGATACATGCTTCATACTCAGCCATATTGTTGGTACAGTTGAAACATATCCTAGCAGTGAAAGGAGTATGACATCCCTCAAGAGATATGATCACATCTCCGATGCCATTGCCAAGAGTGTTGGAAGCTCCGTCAAAAACCATAGTCCATCGGGATCCTTTTTCAGGTCCTTCATCCGGTCCAGGTTCTTCACAATCAGTTACTAGTATGATGTTCTCGTCTGGGAACTCAAATTTCATGGATTGGTAGTCGTCCACATCCTGATGAGCCAAATGATCAGCTAATACACTTTCCTTGATTGCTTTCTGGGTGGTATATTGAATTTCGTATTCAGTTAGAATCATTTTCCATCTTGCTATTCTTTCAGAGAGAGCGGGCTTCTCAAAGATGTATTTGATAGGATCCATTTTAGATATCAACAAAGTAGTGTGGGTCAATATATATTGTCTTAGTCGGCGAGCAGCCCATGCCAAAGCGCATCAAGTTTTCTCGAGCGGTGAGTATCTTGTTTCCCAGTTGGTAAACTTTTTGCTAAGATAGTATATTGCATTCTCTTTTCGACCAGACTCGTCATGCTACCCCAGCACACACCCCATTGAGTTCTCTAATATTGTTAAGTACATGATCAGAGGTCTGCCTTCAACTGGAGGCATCCGAATTGGAGGATCTTGGAGATATTCCTTGATTTTTTCAAACGCATATTGGCAATCATCATTCCACTTCACTGCTTGATCTTTCTTCAGTAACTTGAAGATTGGCTCACAAGTAGCGGTTAGATGGGAAATGAACCTATCAATGTAGTTTAGGCGTCCCAAGAATCCTTTAACTTCCTTCTCAGTGCAAAGAGTTGGAATTTCTTGTATAGCTTTTAATTTTGCAGGATCCACTTTAATGCCTTTGCCACTGACTACGAAACCTAAGAGCTTACCAGATCTTATTCTGAAAGTGCACTTATTCGGATTCACCCTCAGTTTGTATTTCTTCATCCTGTCAAATAGTTTTTGTATGTGATCAAGGTGCTCCTCTTCGGTCTGAGACCTAGCTATCATGTCATCAACGTAAACCTCTATCTCGTGATGGATCATATCATGAAACAAAGCTACCATGGCCCATTGATAGGTCGCCCCAGCGTTCTTCAAACCAAATGGCATAACCTTGTAACAGAAAGTGCCCCACTGTGTGACGAAGGTTGTCTTCTCCATGTCTTCAGGTGCTATCTTGATCTGATTATACCCAGAGAAACCATCCATGAAGAAGAATACCTTATGTTGTGCGTTGTTGTCAACCAAAACATCAATGTGGGGAAACAGAAAGTCATCCTTGGGGCTTGACCTATTTAGGTCTTTGTAATCCACACACATACGTATCTTACCTTCCTTCTTAGGCACTGGAACAACATTAGCGACCCATTATGGATAAGACATGACAGATAAGAAACCGGTATTGAATTGTTTCATGACTTCAGCCTTGATCTTCTCTAACATATTTGGCCGCATACGAAGAACCTTCTATTTCACCGGAGGGCAATCCACTTTTGTAGGTAGGCGATGAACCATAATGTCGGTGTCAAGTCCTGGCATATCTTCGTATGACCAGGCAAAAACCTCAAATTAGTCATGTAGCATCTGTATTAACCACTGTTTGACACTGGGTTCCAAGTTAGCACCTATCATGACTTATTTTCTATCCTCTTCAGTATCCAAGTTCATTGTCTCAACCGGTTCTTCATGAGACTGTATTTACCTTTCTTCCTATTGTAATAGTGTGGCAAGCTCTCCCGGTACCTCACAATCTTCCTCACCTTCGTCCTCGGCTTGGTTAATCGGATTTTCAAAGTCATAATGAGCACTAGCAGAACCGTTATCAATGGGATCCAGAGTGGATGTGGATCTGCAGTTTGATATGTGAGTATGTGTAAGAGCATAGCTGATTTAATAAAGTAAAAAGCAGAAAAGGAAGGAAAAGAGCACACAATTTGTATGTAAAACATTCAATGCTTTATTAATGGCATATGATAATGAAACATGATAACCCTCACAAAATAACCATTGTGCCTCGGGTAAGACACAAGGTTTTAGAGTTTATATTATTCATTTATTACATATCCAAAAACAAAAACAAAAAACAATTACTCCTGAATAAAAGTAATCGGCACAAAGTCTTTAGCCTTCCAGTTGGTGATTTCTCCGCTGACATTTGGAAAGATCCACTAGTCCATGTCACAGTCACTATCACTGTCTTCCAAAGCATTAACTCCATGATTGCTGATGCGTAGGGGTGGCCCTCCGTAACGAGCGGGACGAACAGCCCTTTGAGCTCCTGATGTAAAACCCAAACCAAATTTGTAAGATTTGTAGGAAATATCCAGAAGTTGGCCCCAAATTGTACACCCACCTTCTTCAATAACTGCCCTGGCATCTTTCAGAGAAGCCATCTTCAGCGGAGGCCTGGTAGTCTTTAGAATACTGACAGAGGTTTTGGTTGCAGCAATGGTCTGTAGAACCTCCTCAAAGTTCTGACAGGGGGTCTCAATGAACTCGCCATCCATTTCAACGTACCTGAAAGAGTTCAGGTGGCTCACCATTAACTCCTTCTGCCCATGAAGTGTGATAATTTTCCCATTGACTGGGTACTTCAGCATCTGATGTAAGGTGGAAGTCACAACACCAGCCCCATGGATCCAGGGTCGACCCAATAAACAGGAGTAAGATGGGTGGATGTTCATTACATAGAAAGTGGAATTAAAAGTCTGAGTGCCCACTTTGATAGGGATGTCCACCTCCCCATGCACCATTCTTTTAGAACCGTCGAAGGCTCTCACCACAATGTTACTAGGCTTCAGAGTCAATCCTTCACAATCTAACCTGTCAAGGGCCTTCTTGGGCAGAACATTCAGTGATGAACCTGTATCCACTAGAACATGGGCCAAAGTAGTGCCCTGCACTCGATAGAGACGTGCATGTCATCATTATGTTTCCTTCCTCTGGGAGTCCGATCAGCATTAGAGAAACCTAGACTATTGTCAGCAGTCAAACTGGCCACACAGTCTTCAAATTGATCAGCGGAGGTTTCTTGTGGCACGTGAGCAGTATTGAGCAATTTCACTAAAGCCTTGGCATGGGCTTCAAAGCACAATAACAGGGGCAACATTGAGATCTTGGAAAGGGTCTTCCCCGGTTGTTTAACCACATTGTAGTCACTCTTCTTGATTATTTTTAAGATTTCTTCCATTTCCTTCTTAGAAGTCTCAGGGATGGCTTTTGGGTACGCCTTCGTCTGGACAGTCTCAAACAATAATTATTTCCCCGAGTCTTGGCCGACTCGGTGGCAGGGGTAGCAACAGGAGTAGTCATAGGGATATTGACAAGAGTAGAAGCAGGGATGATCATAGGAGTAGCAACAGTTTTAGGAGGAGAGATCTCGGAGGAGAAAACTCTTATGTTTCTTGTTATCTTACTGGTCCCAGCGATATTACTAATGTCAGGATCAGAGGCTTCGGCATCTTTATCTTTAACAATCAGCAAATCTTGCTTGACACCGTGGTAATAGACGTCAGCCCCATAGTTCCAGGAAACAACTTTATCCTAGGAATATGGTATAGGTCCAGGGAAAGTAATTATCAATGGAGCCACTTTCAGAATAGATGTAATCCCGACAGGTCTTTTGGAGGAGATCTTGGGAAGATTGGCGGAAATGGTAATGATAGAAACATCTTCACATGGAATTCTTGTAACTGGAGTCTTCTCAAACATGATTTCTTTATCGTCCATCAGGCACTGAACGCCTTTCTTCAACAAATGGCAACCATTAGGTAAGGACAAACATAAGTGGCAACTTTCACCACAACCGAGAAATAAACTGGCCTGTAAGACATTCTTCTTAATAGTCAAAAGTGGAGTAGCCATTTTATCCATAGAAGCAATAAACATGTCATCATTAATAGCATTGACACCACGGTCGTGCTTGGGCATAGGGAAGTAATAACATTAGGAGTCTCAGGAGCGTCAAATTCAATCTCCTTTGCTTCAATCAAATCCTGCGCTTTATTCTTCAAAGCCCAACAATCGTTTGTATCATGGCCCGGACTTTCGAAATGGTAAGTACATCGAGCATTTGCATTGTAGTGAGGAGATGTAGTGTTGGGATTCTTGGGAGCCTCTTTCAGGGTAACCAAATTGGACTTCAGCAGGTGTGGTAAAACCTGAGATAGGGTCATATTGATCCGGGTAAATTCTCTCCTTGGCTTATCTGTTCTAGACTAATTATTCTGTTGTGGGATTGATGCAGAATTGGAAATCATAACAGCCCCTACCGTCGGACGATGCTCAGTTTTGTTAAGATTTCTTTGGCCATAAGCAGCACTGACCTCCTTCTTCCATGTGAATGGTTTCTTTGTAGCGCTAGAGGATTCATCTTTCTATATTTTACCACTTTTAATACCAGCTTCCACTCTTTCTCTAGTCAAGATTAACTCAGTAAATCCAACAGAAGAACTCCCAATCAGGTGGTTAAAGAATGGCCCGGATAATTTTCCCAAGAACATGTCCACCAGTTCCCTATCAGACAATGGAGGTTGGACTCTTCCTGCAAGGTCTCTCCATTTTTGGGCATAGTCCTTAAAGCCATTGCCGGAACCCATAGACATGCTTTGCAACTGTGACGAGTCGGGGCGAGGTCAGCATTATATTAGTACTGCTTATAGAAGAAGCAGCCAGATCTTCCCAATTACGCACATTGGTTCTTTCTAGTTGATAGAACCATTCCAGCTGAGTTCCTGCCAAACTTTCTTGGAAGAAGTGTACCCATAAATCCCTATCAGTAGTGTGGGGTTGAATTTTCCTAACATAACACCTTAAATGTAGCTTAGGGCAGGAGACACCTTCGTACTTAGCAAATGTAGGGACCTTGAATTTCCGTGGGATGACCACCCCTGAGACCAGTCCTAGCTCTTCAAAGTCCAACCCGGGCAGTCTTTGGATCTCCATGGCATTGAGCTGATCCTCCAGCTGTTTGTATTTATCATTAACAGGAGGATACTGCTCCTCAGAATAGTCAAGTTCATCTTCTTCAGACTCCCTCATGTTGTGGTCTTCTTCTCTTGGCTCTCTTTCCCGATTGTCTCTATCTCTTGACAGAGTTGCAAGCTCTGAAACTGGCTTCGCCTGTCCTTTAAACCTTCTTCCCAAATTCAGAACACCCACTGGCCTCTTTTTCTTCTTCTTGTCCTTGAGAATCGGAGCTTTTAAATATTCTTGTCCCTTAGCTAGATTCAGGAACATTTCTTGGAATTGGGCATTCTGTGCCTGAAGCTCCTTAACTGTTTGTTCAAGAGCCATTGCTGAAATAAACAGCGAAGAAGATAAGAAACCTGTCTTGAAAACCTGTTTATGCAATGATATGTATGATATATGTATGCAATGTTTTCAAGGGCCTTATAGGATTTAAACTCTTTTAACCAAAACATAAACAATGAATTTTTATTAGTAATCTCAAATGAAATCAAAGTTTACAAAGGAATAACAAATAAGAAACTTCTAAAACTTCTAAGTCTCCCAAGGACGCTTCCTTTTGGTGCTAATGTAGGCATTGAGATTCTGCTCTTTATGAAGCCGTTTTGTCAGTTCCAACACCTTTTTCTAACTGGCATAGAATTGGGACTCAAAGGTATCTCGTTCTTCTTTGAGATGTATCCAAGATTTTTGAAATTCTTCGAAGTTTATTGGCATATCAGGATGAAGAATGATGTGAGACTCGACCCCTTGAACAATAGGCTCTGAAATCACTGGTACGATAGTAGCATACAGCATCATGAGATTTTGAGCACGAGTTCGCACCCATTTCAGGTATGACTCCAAAGGGATTGAATTCTTGTGCCCTAGATTCCTGCTATCAATATTTTTAACCATTCCCCAAGCGTGGATGAACCTCTGATGATAGCCTTGTAGATCATTTGAATAGTCGAATACAATATCTTGAATGAGCATATCATGAGGACCATCCCTCGGGGTGTAGCCGAACTGACGTAAAGCTAAAGAGGGGTTGTAGGTGATTCCCCCTTTAATGCCAAGGAGTTCCACATTGGGGAATTCTCCGCAGTGATCAATGAAAGAGATGTCTTCTTGGGAGCGAGGCACCAATAGATGTCAGAGTGAGAAAGAGACATTAATCTCGGGTTCCATCTTAAGCCTAATTCATTCTTCATTACTAACCGAGGAAGGTGCAAAATAAACCACCTATAGAGTAGAGGTATACAACACATAAGAGTCCCTCGCTTCTTCATGGTACGTATATGGAGTGAGTGCAGAATATCCCCGAGTAATGTAGGCAATGGATTGTGAGCAAGGAAAATGTTGATGGCACTGGCATCTACAAACTGGCTTGAATTGGGGAACATAACCAACCCGTAGATCAAAAGAGCTAACATATCTTTAAAGGCATGGTAACTCATAGCGTCTAGGAATACCTGGGCTTTCTTCATCGAGAAACTTGTGAGGAGGCCCTTAACTCTACTCCTCCTTTCCCAATTGGACTCAATGTCAGATGGTTTCAAATGCAAAGTTATGGCAACATCTTCAGCAGTTGGATCTTGTTCTAAACCGGTAAAGGGTATCTGCTCCAATATAGGCAAACTGAGTATTTTGGAGAATTCTTCCAATGTAGGCACCAACTGGTAGTCTGGAAATATGAAGCAGTGGTGCTTAGGGTCGAAGAACTTAGAATAAGACACTCATCAAACCTTCGTCAAAACCAGTAGCAACCAAACTGAGCAAGTAGCCATATCTCTTGCTGAATGAGGAACTCTCAGGAACCTTTGAAACCAATTCTTTGAGTTTGGGAGGGATTTCTACAAAATTGATTCAGATGGTTTTTCTGCGAGCTGAATCCATGACCTACAAAACAGATAAGAGATAAATCCACAGGCCCTTGAAATGGTTAGTGTATATGACATGTTATTCTATTTATGATGTTATGATTATGCTTTGAAATCACAAGTATATCAAACACAAATAAGTCACACACAAACCTTAGGTTTAAAGGCTTGCATGAGTTTTAAAGGTAAGTACCCTATTGAAGTTTCAGTTGGCTCAACCTGTCCTATTAATAATAATCGGGTTCTAAGGAGTCTCATATCATTGACCTTTCTTTTTGGCATTGTTATAGCTCAAGCACCAAAGTATTGCGGCCATAATATCCCAAAAGTCTAGTCTTAATGAGTGTAGTATCGAGTATCAACCAATATTCGGTCAGAACCAAAGTCGGCCATCTTACTACTTTCTAGTGGCTTAGGATGAGTCAATTAAAGGTTCTAAAGGTCATTTAGCGCTTAATTACACTAAGGAAGCCTAATGTTATCCTTGACTGACTTAAGGAACATTATTACAAACCAAATTATCATGCTAACATAGCTATCACTTTGTCCATATCGGTCTATACTGTACAACTTCCATGATTTATTGCTACTTAACTAATACGGTGCCCCAGATCCGAGTGTAGGATCTATAGTAACCAAAACAAAGCCCTCAAAAGTAAAGAAAAAAAGCATACAAAAGCAGTTACATAATGACCTAACTCTAAGGTAACCCCACTTTTTATTATAAGATCCCCAGCAGAGTCGCTAGTTCTGTGATACGGTGGCAAAACTGACTGTTATATACTAGTTTTTTCGTTTTGTATTCGTAAATGTTACGGTAAGCAAGAGTCGCCACCGACTTTTCTTTTATCCAAATTAAGGAAAGGGTGAAAAGAACAGAAAAAGACCTTTTCTAGATTTTCTGAGTAAGGGGGTAAGTTATGGAAAGGGAAGGTGTTAGCACCCTTTCCATCCGTAGTTATCTACGGGCTCTTAGAGGTTTGCTCATTTTGAAAGTACTTTGTGATTTGTGTGTTTGAAAAATGTTTTAAACTTCCTTAGTGCGGAGATTTACTTTGCGTTTAAATCTTATATCAGTCCTCAAGAGTTTCAACAAAGCAAATGTTTTGAAAATTGCTTTTGAAAAGTAGTATTTGTGTAAGTGCAAAAATGTTTTTGAGCAAACTTCTAACAACTATCTACTTTTATACTCGAAAAGGGTCGTTCTTTTCCTCCTATTCTACTATTAGTGAGTAGGTAGCCTTATCGTTGGATGTTTGAGGGACATCGAAGGGAAGATATAGTCACTAAGGCAACTTGTGGAGACGCTTTAGCAATTTTGTTTAGGGACTAGATCATTTACTGAGAAGGCAACTGTAGTGTCATTGAGGGACTATGATAATTTGATTTATGGTTCTTTGCTAAAGCGTTCTTGCCTCATGATTGTTTTATTTTTGAAGGCAACAAAAGTGGGTGTACCTTAGAGGTGCATATGTGTAATTGTGTTCAATTCAGTTATTTTTGTCTTTTTGTTAAGTTTGCTAACGTTTGATTTCAGTCTTTTCATACACGCCTAGTTACTAGCAGTTAATATATATTGCAGAATATTAAAGTGCAGGAATTTAAATCTACACTATTACAATGCTTTGGGGAGGAGATTTACACTGTACAAGAATGAGTAAATGTCTTAGTTTTAATCTATTACATCTAGTAGGTTGATACAATAATATGGAAATATATGAAAATAAATAAATGCACGCGAAGTAGAAAAGATGTCTGAAAAATCCTAAGGTGAAAAATATTTTTGTTTTGTTTTTATTTTAAGAAAATATAACCTAAGTCTATTTAGTTTAAATTTCAAGAAAGAGGTTAACATAATTAATTAATTAATTTATAAATTAATTTGATTAATAAAAAACTATCCTAATATTTTTTGTAATTTTGATTTAAGATTAATTTAAATAAAAAGGATCAATAAAGAAATAACAAAAAATAACAAAAATAAAATATGAAGGAGTGAGGGGATCCTTCGATCCAGGGAGAATCATGACTTCGATTCAGAGGAAGAAAGTTGCCTTTGATCCAGAGGAAGGTGGCTTTCGATCCACAGGAAAAAGGGTAGCCTTCGATCCAAGGAGGGATGTTTGTCCTTCGATCCAGGGGTAGATGCTGTGAGGGCACTGAATCTGCAAAGGTATGTTAGCAAAAACGAAAAGCATGACTTGGGTGCCAAGCCTAGGTCCTTCGATTCTGTGCGCACTAGCCTTATATATGCTAGATCTGCAACAAGCGTTAGAAGAAAAACAAAGGCAGACCTGGGATTAAACCCAGGTCTTTTGTCTTGAATAACAAATTGAATGAAACTACAAATATTTATGTGTCATGCAAATGTAGAGATTGATCTTTTTACTAATTCTTACCAATGGTTGATGGATGAATCTTTGATGATGGGTATGGGTACCCTTGTTTGAAGATTGCTTCAATTTGGCTTCTGGACGTGGGTAGCTTTGTTTAAGGGTTGCTTCGATTTGGCACGTCTGGATGTATGCTTGCTTAGGGGCTGGTGATGATTGGAACAGCTTTTCTAGACCTCCAAGAATGTGTTAGCAATTTCGTATGGTTATGTTCATCCCCTTTTTTGCGTATGCATATGGTTCTTTATATACAGGGGATGGAAGGGACAAGAGAACAAAGGTTTAAACAGCCATAAACAAATGTTTTTAAATCCATGAATGATGTTTTGTAACTGTGGCTAAAAACATGGGATCTTGTCCTCTTTTTAAATTTGAATGAATGTGGACAATTTTGGCTTTCAAATACCTTCAGTCTCTATCCTTCGATTGGACCTCTCATGCACCCTTCCAATGGGCCTTTTGAATGTTTATTCGAATGAACCCTTTTGTGTACCCTTCGAATGGGCCTTTGGTTGCCTCCTTCGACGGGGTCTTTTGAATGGACCTCCTGTGTACACTTTGAATGAGCCACCAATGTGTGTCCTTTGAATGGCTCAAATCTCACCCTTGGGGTTTCTTCGATTGCGCCCCTCTATTTGCCTTAGATGCTTGATTCGAATAAACCATACGAAGAGTTCATTTTGGCCCATCGAAGCCTCCTTTGTCACGAGGCTTGGGCTGAGCAGCATATGATCTCTTGCCCAGCAAGCAACTTGAACCAAGCCTCCTCAAAAGGAAAAAAATGTTTGTTTCCAACAAATGTGTCCTTCAAATGGACCAATGGCATGTCCTTCGAAGGCACCATTGGTGTGTCAATATTGTGCTTGTGAAACGAAAGCAGGAATGAAGAGGGAACCTTTTGCCTTGTGAATTGAAGGCAAGTCTGGAGAAGCACTTTGCCTTGTTAACTGAAGGGATATCGAAAGGGGCCTTTGCCTTGAACGAAGCTGGCATGCAGGAATTCATTTGCTAGTGAATCGAAACACACTAGTAAGGGTTTCTTGCTTTATGCGCTGAAGGCACGCACATAGGGAGTATTTGCCTTGTCGAAGCAGAAATCAAGCCTACTCCAAAGAAAACAAATGCTCAAACGAAACATGAATTAAGCTTGCATGCAGGTAGACATTGCATTGTAAATCAAGCCAGCATGTAAAGCCAAAAGGTTCAATCAAAGGAGCACCAACATGAAGCCCTTCCTTTCTGAATCGAAGGAAGTTGTTTCCAAGGAAATACATGCCCAGTCGAAGCTTGTACGCAGAAAGCAAGCAACAGGCCAAGGTTTCAATTGAAGCTTGGAAATTTGTAGCAAGCTTGGAGGAAGTTAGGTGTTCAATCGAATCCTATCCAAATACACATCGAAAGTCCTTTTAACATGCCATTCGAAAGACTTTATTAAGATGCCAATCGAAGACTCCTTGTTTATCTTTAAAAAATTTATTTTTTCCTTTAATCAAGTGTTTGTAAACACCTATGTAAGAGAAAAATCTTGGGAAAATATGAGAGGGAAAATTTTTGGGTACAACACTTGTGCTTTAAGATATCTCCTCACCTCATGGTACCATGGTTTGTATTCGTCAGGGTCAAGCTCGTAGCAGTGTGCAGGTTCGTCGAATCTCTCAATTGTAATCATAGGAGCTTCGTTGTCCCATTTGACTTTGAACATGGAATACGTTGTGGCTAAAGCGTCGGCTAATTGATTTTCCTCCCTAGGGAAATGCTCAAAGGTTATCTCCTCGAAGCATGGAATGAGAGTTAACACAAGCTCCTTGTATGGAATTAGGTTAGGATGCTTAGTGTCCCATTCCCATTTCACTTAGATAATCACTAGAGCAAAGTCTCCGAATACATCCAAATGTTTGATCCTCAAGTCAATGGCAACCTTCAGACCCAAGATGCACGCTTCGTATTCAGCCATATTATTCGTACAATCGAAGCACAATCTAGAAGTAAAAGGAGTGTTGTAACCCTCAAGAGAAATAATCACAACACCAATTCCGTTTCCCAAAGCGTTGAAAGCTCCGTCAAAAACCATAGTCCATCGGGATCCTTGTTAGGGTCCATCATACGGTCTGGGTTTTGCACAGTCGATCACTAGTATGATATTCTCATCCGGGAAGTCAAAGTTCATAGATTGATAATCATCAACATTTTGATGAGCCAAATGATCTGCTAATATACTTCATTTGATGGATTTTTGTGTTGTATATTGAATATCATATTCAGTCAGAATCATTTGGCATCTAGCTATCCGTCCAGAGAGAGCGGGCTTCTTGAAGATGTACTGGATAAGGTCCATCTTAGAAATCAATAGAGTGGTGTGAGTCAACATATATTATCTTAGCCGGCGAGCAGCCCATGCCAGAGCGCAGCAAGTTTTATCGAGCAGTGAATATCTGGTCTCACAGTCGGTATACTTTTTGCTCAGGTAGTATATTGCATACTCTTTTCGGCCAGACTCATCATGTTGGCCCAACACACACCCCATAGAATTCTCTAGCACAATCAAGTGCATGATCAAAGGTCTTCCTTCAACTAGAGACATGAGGATAGGAGGCTCTTGCAAATATTCCTTGATCTTGTCGAAGGCAGCTTGACAGTCGTCATTCCATTTGACTACTTGATCTTTCTTTAAGAGTTTGAAGATTGGCTCACAAGTAGCAGTTAAGTGAGAGATGAAGAGAGGAATGTAATTAAGATGACCCAAGAATCCTGTGACCTCCTTTTCAGAACATGGGAACGACATTTCTTGAATGGATTTTACCTTTGCCGGATCAACTTCGATGCCTTTACCACTGACGACAAAACCTAGAAGCTTTCCAAACCTTACTCCGAACATGCACTTATTAGGGTTTAACCTCAACTTGTACTTATTCAACCTATCAAATAGCTTGTGTAGGTGATCGAGATGCTCTTCTTTAATTTGCGATCTTGCAATCATATCATCCACATAGACTTCTATTTCATGATGAATAATATCATGAAATAAAGCTACCATAGCTCTTTGATATGTTTCCCCTGCATTCTTTAATCCGAACGACATTACTTTGTAGCAAAGGGTACCCCATTGTGTAACAAAGGTGGTCTTTTCCATATCTTTGGGAGCCATCTTGATTTGATTGTAGCCATAAAATCCATCCGTAAAGGAGAAGACTTTATGTTGAGCAGTGTTGTTAACCAAGACTTCAATATATGGTATATGGAAATCATCCTTGGGGCTTACCCTATTCAGATCTCTACAATCCACACACATGTGAACCTTTCCATCTTTCTTTGGCACGAGGACTATGTTTTTAACCCATTAAGGATAAGATGTGACAACCAAAAAACCTGCATCAAACTGCTTCATTACCTCGACTTTTATCTTTTCAGACATGTCAGGCCGCATGTGATGAACCTTTTGTTTAACAGGAGGACAATTTCCTTCGTTGGAAGACGATGAACCACAATGTCGGTATTTAGCCCGGACATATCTTCATATGACCAAACAAACACTTCAGCGTAGTTGTAGTGGTAGAAATGTTTAAGACTAAGCCATTGGATTGACTAGACTTACACAGATCAAAATAAAAATCGCCACCGTGCTTTATTGTTTCCAAAGGAATGGGAAAAGACTGAGTAACCCAAAAAGACGGGGAAAGATTCAAGGTAAGGGGGTTGTTTATGAAAAGGGAAGGTATTAGCACGCTAAACATCTACGGTACTCCGCAGGAAACTCTTTGTAAAAATCTGTATATTTTGGCTATAAAATGTTGTATGAAAAATAGATGGTGGAGGTGAGAAAAGAAGTATTTTTTTAATGATTTTTGCACCCGCTGCGGTTGCGAACCTTTAGTGCCTACGTACCACCTTTCGTGCAATAGGGGGTCAGGGAACACATAGTTCCTCTTTAAAAAATTTAAAACACGAGTGTGTTGGTTAATTTTATGAGGTAAGACATCATCGTCATTGTCCGTGTGGAAAACATACTTACTATCCACAATCATGAGAAAGGAGAATTTGCATCATCTCAAAGTGGAGGATATGACTTGATTTTAGAATCAACAAAGCCCCACTCAACACCCAAGTGGAAAATATCTCACTTCACTACATATTGTAGAAGTATAGTTGTTTGCATCACTACAAGGATTTAATAGAGTCTATTCTTTTGAGAAATATTTTGAAATAGAAAGCCAAGGTGGCAAAAAATGGTTTGAAATGAGATTGATTGACTTTTAGTCTTCTCACAAAAAAATGTCAAGGTATTATTAAGTTGATTGAAGTTTATTTATGAAAAGTTTTTGGAAAATGCATGGACCTAAGTCCAAGTTTATTATGAAAGTGGTTCAAGTTTAAAAACAAGAAGAATTTTCAAAAGAAGGGAGAAGATTTTTGAAATTAAAGAAGATGGAAGGAGAAGAAGAGACTATCCTAAAGCATAAGGTAAAAGCTATGGATAAGGACCATCTAAACAACAAAAAGCCAATACATGACATTATGGGCCAAGATATAATTTCCATTCTTTGGATTGAAACCAAACAAGTAAAGATACTAGACCTCTTGAGAATCAAACTTCAAGTGTATTAAGTCTTCACAAAAAAATTGGGCAGAGTAATGGATGTATACGGGTGAATTCCATATTACAATCTAAGAGTGTAATCACAATAACCTGCACACAAAACAAACAAACAACCCAATGTCTTGAGGTAAACCTCAAGAACCCCAGACAAAATATCAATTAAGGTCACAAGGTCTCCAACATAGGCCAATGGTTTCTAGTCCTAAGTCCAAGAAGTCCAATGCTCCATAATGCGAAGGATAGTAACCAAATAGCCCAAGTATCATTAAAGCCTTTTTTAGGGTTCATGTTGATTATTAGGTGTCTTGAAAAAATAAAATAAAGGCTCAAGTGAGCAAAACAAAGATAACAAGGATATAAATTCTCAAGTGAGCAAAATACAAATAACATGAAATGTAATGCTTGAAGTAAGTGGTACATAAAGCATAAAAAATAAAAGCATAAAGTGAAACAAATTAATGATTAGTGGTTAGTTTGATGACCATATTGAAACTTGCATTTGGAACTCATTAGAGGATTGGTAGAATCAAAGCCTCCACACAACAAGTTGCATTTTCTTTTTGTCAAGTATATCATCCATTTGGAATCCTCACAAGTATCATTTAATGATCAACGATGTTTAAGTGATCTGCATTGACCAAAAGTGTTGTAGATCCATGAGAGGATTGGTAGAATCAAAGCCTCCACATAATGAATCTCAAAGTTATTGGATCAAAGGGATCAAATTAACATACTTGGGCTTGCAAACATAGGTTTGGGCCATGAATGATTATTTATTCAAATCAGGACAAAATTTAGCGCTATGTTAAGCAATCGTAAGTGGACTTATATAGAAGTCGCACCTATTTTGAGGCCGGTCAATAGCAATCTATACACCATTTGTTTTGAGACATAATATAGAGATCATGCTCCAATAATACTTAGTGCAATAAGAAATGGATGAGATGAAGAGGGGTGAAAAAGAATACAAACCATATTTGAATTAAATTTTAATTAAACTATTATTAAAATCATTCATCCATTTTTATGGAGTTAGACTCAACACCATGGATCCAATGATGTTAACAAAGTTCATAATAAAAAATTCAACCCAAGATTAGCCAAAAAATAATCACAAAATAACATTGCATTTAATATATATATATATATATATATATATATATATATATATATATATATATATATATATATATATATATATATATATATATATATATATATATATATATATATATATATATATATATATATATATATATATATATATTAAAAAGGGTTTTAAAATGTTTTAAAATAGAAATAAAAGAGAAAAATATCAACTATGTTCAAATTAATCAAGAAATATTAAGTAAAACCATAGAAAAATCAGAAATGAACTCAAACATTTTTATAGAAATTTTGGTAACTTTTTTAAGTTAGAAACTATTTTTAAAATTAAAAGAAATGAATAAAATAAACCAAAAATGATAAAGAATAACAGTCAGAAATAAAAAATAAATGAGGTCACCAATATTTCTCACAATATTATTGGATCATTCCAAAAAAATTTCAGAATTTTAAAATGCATAAAAGTATTTTTAAACATTTAAAACAATTCAAAAAAAGTGAAAATTTATAAAAAAAAATATCAAAACACAATAAAATTGTGAAAAAATAAAAATCAGAAAGAGAAAAATCAAAAATATATTTCTTAATTTTTTTCAGATTTTTTGGACTTAAAATGAATTTTCTATGATTTTTTGAAGTTTAAAACAATTAAATATAAAAAATCATAAAATAAAATAAAAACCAAAAAGATATGGACCAATGGATGAGAGTCAAAACGTGTTAGTAATAAAATCCAAGGGATCTGGCGCGGTGTGCATATCATGGTCATTAGTGAATAAAACACTGGATTACTTATTAAATCAGAAATTAAAAAAAAAACAAGCGGCGCGCCTTCATTGGTTGGAGGATGACACGTTGGTCATCTTCAACCTCCAGCCAACGTGAATTGCAGGTCTCTCAAACTATAAAATCAGGAGCTCAAACCTATGCCATTCGCTTCGTCTCTTCAAGACGAAGACAATCCCACCTTCGCGATAAATTTATATAAATTGTAGCTCAAGCAATTTGGAAGGAGAGTTTTGAAAAAAGGATTTGAAATTTCATGGTCAAAACGTGTTTTCGGATAAAAGTAAGTGTTGTTACTAGAACCAGGGCAATGAGAGCATCACAATGATATCAAAGTTTTGAAGAATTGATGGAGACATCTACCTATGGAAGTTGAGTTGTAGAGCTCTGAAACTGGACTTCTATGTAGCAATATAGGGCACGATTCTTGAAGGTAATTGTATGGTTAGCTTCAGGAAAGATCAAGAAAGGTGAATTGATAGAAAAATTGGATTAAAAAGGCTTGAACACTGATTACGAAGTTACATAAAATTGAGTTATGGAGCAAGTTTGGCAGGGTGATTCTGGCTATTCAAGCCTGAGGAAATGAATGGGGGATAATCCTCTATTTATAGGAGAATGAATGGGATCCTCAAGCGTGTGAAATGATGAAGTTTGGAGGGAAATCGTGGGAGGTCTATAGCATGAACAAAGTGTGACTTGTTTAGCATCAAAACCTAGCCAAATCGTGTATTTCATGATGCTAAACACCTTTAGAAAGTTGATAAACATGATTAGAAGCAAAAACGCATGGAAAACTTGTGATTAGAAGCCAAAACAAAGATTTCAAAATCTGACTTGTGATGAAACTTCAGTTTCAAGCTACCAATTTCAAAACAACGGCATTTTTAACTCAAGGGGTCTTAGGACATGATTCTTGATGCTTTAGAAAGATGAAGTTACAAGCTTTGCAATGGAAAAATAATGGAGTTAAATGGATGCTTGAGCTTAAAGTTGCATTGAGTCAAAGTTGGGGAAAAAGGATTGACTTTCCATACTTAGAAATATTTCAAATTTTTCTTCAAGATTGACCTATAATGTTTTGCATCCAAACATGGTCTTCCACTTGGAATTTTCTCTTGACCAGAAAAGATGGCATGAAATAGACCTCTTGAATGAAATTTTGAAACTTGAACCATTAAAAATCTCCAAAAATTGAGAGAGTTATGAATTGTTGAAGTTGGCAAAAAAATCATGAAATGACCTATAATCTTTTGTATCCTTAGGGCATCTTCTATCAATTTTCTCACTTAGCACATAAAAGAAGGAATAAAGTTAACATTCTCAAGATCATTGTGGAAAAATAGTGGGCTCAAGGTGATAAAAATTGACCAATTTATGATCATTTGAAGTCACACATGAGAAAATGAGGGTTCATCTGGAGGACTTGTAATATTTCTTCACCATCAAGTTTCTTCCACATGAAAATTCCTTGAAACTTTTGAAGTGATTTGTTAATAACCCTTTGAAGAAATGGATGTCTTTGGAATCACTCAAAAATATCAAAAGATGAGCAAGATGTACTTCTTTGAAGTTCAAAACCCTAGCTCCTAGACCAAGAAAATGCTTTGAGGAACTTTGACAATTTTGACCAACCTTTTTGTACCAACACTCTTGCTTTGTAAATAGAATTTATTGAGGATGATAATGAGAACTCATATCCATCAAAACTACTTCCATATCTTGAGAATTTAGAGAAATATGCACTTGTGATCAATGGGAACAAGACCTTATCCAATCATGACAACTTCTTCCATCAACCCCTTGTACCTTTGAATCAAATTGATAACTTTGAAATGTGATGAACCCAAAATAAACCTTGCCATGCCATTTCTTCCAAAACAACTTCAATTATGAGGTTTGAAGTTCTCAAGTTTTATTGACTAGGGCATGGAAATAAACTCATGAACCCATGGATCAACTTGCTAAGCCACATTGTCGTTACCTACATTATTAACAAGTAAAACAAACCAACATTTTATTTTATTAATTAAAAGGAAAATCAAGACAAAACATTCATGATCACAAAATAAAACAAGTCAAAGTGCTTGGTGATTCTTCAAAGAGCAAAGCTAAAGATAGGGAGGAGAACCAGAAGCCCTAATGTGATCTTGTTGTGATTGAATCAACATGGTATGATGAATGGATCTTAGGGGCAAAAATTGGGGTACAATAGCTTCCCTTATTTAAGTTTCTTCTATCCTAAGATACGAAGGTTAAAAATCTTCGTGTCGACGCCATCGAAGATACTTAAATATAAAACAAACCTTATTTTGGCCCTAAGATGCCATGCAATGCTTATGAATATGAATGCACATGAACAACTTCAAAGGGACGCAAAACACCACTAGGGATGTAACAAAATAAAGAAACAAAAGAGAAACCCGACCAGGAAAATAAATCACTGGTGGATCAACAGACCCGACTTATAGAGGATGATAAAAAGTCAAAGGATACACCCACTTTTACTGAAGGTGAAACTACCAACGTTCACCGAATAGGAAAGAAAATAACACCACCAACATTCACTGAAGGTGACCTGCCAACTTTCACTGAAGGTAGAAGGAAAAGAAATATCATAGCACCGTCGTTCACTGAAGATGAACTACTAACGTTCACTGAAGATAGAAAAAAGATAACAATCACCAACTTTCACTGATGGTGACCTACCAACTTTCACTGAAGGTAGAGAGAAAAGAAATATCATAGCACCGTCGTTCATTGACGATAAACTACCAACGTTCACTGAGGGTACCAAAAAGATAACAAACACCAACGTTTACTGGTGGTGAACTACCAACTTTCACTGAAGGTAGAGAGAAAATATATCATAGCACCGCCGCTCACTAATGATGAACTACCAACATTCACTGAGGGTAGCAAAAAGATAACAATCATCGACATTCACTGAAGGTGATCTACCAACTTTCACTGAAGGTAGAAAGAGAAAACATATAAAAGCATTGTCGTTCACTGATGATGAACTACCAACATTCACTGAGGGTAGCAAAAAGATAACAATCATCGATGTTCACTGCCGATGACCTACCAACTTTCACTGAAGGTAGAGAGAAAAGAAATATCATAGAACCTTCGTTCACTGACGATGAACTACCAACGTTCACTGAGGGTAGCAAAAAGATTACAAACACCAACGTTCACTAGTGGTGAACTACCAACTTTCACTGAAGGTAGAAATAAAATATATCATAGCATCTCCATTCACTGACGATGAACTACCAACGTTCACTGAGGGTAGAAAAAAGATAACAATCACCGACTTTCACTGAAGGTTATCTACCAACTTTCACTGAAGGTAGAAAGAGAAAAAATATCAAAGCATCTCCGTTCACTAAGGTGAACTACCAACGTTCACTGAGGGTAGCAAAAATATAACAATCATCGACGTTCACTGCTGATGACCTACCAACTTTGACTGAAGGTAGAAAGAGAATATATCATAGCATTGCTGTTCACTGATGATGAACTACCAACGTTCACTGAGGGTAGCAAAAATATAATAATCATCGACGTTCACTGCTGATAACCTACCAAATTTCACTGAAGGTAGAAAGAGAATATATCATAGCACCGCCGTTCACTGACGATGAACTACCAACGTTCACTGAGGGTAGCAAAAAGATAATAATCATCGATGTTCACTGCCGATGACCTACCAACTTTCACTAAAGGTAGACATAGAATATATCATAGCATCACCGTTCACTGACAATGAACTACCAACGTTCACTGAAGGTAGAAAAAAGATAACAAGTCTTTTCCCAAAATTTTGCATTTCTCCTAGAACGGGTCTCAACTTCTTCTTTAACCGAGGTATTCTGCCTGGAAAAGGTATTGTATAAACTGTCTCAAATAAAGAGACTACCACTTACAAATATTTCTTAACGAACTATTTCTACGATATTGAACGACTGGCCATCCACTGGAGTAATTTGTCAACGAACTGCAAACTATCCACTCATAGAGAAGGTAGCAAAAAAAGCACGTTGACATTTACGGGGAAGTATAAGTTGCTCAAATAAAGAGACATGCTACTTGCTGTTATAGGAAGGATTGTAAAAATGACTTTTGGGAAAAGCAACATGACTTCTTGGGGAAATGCTAATATATTCCTGCTGAGGAGATAAAATCTTCTCGTGCAAAATAAATGCATATTCTCAAACCAAAACTCGAAGCTTGCAGAAATCCAAAGTAATAATATTGCTGGAAAACAAAGATTAAACCCAAAAATAAAGTGGAGTAAAAAGGTCTACCAAAATACATTCTTTGAGAAATAAACCCAAAGGGGGAAACCCAAATCATCCAGTCAAGGAGCTGTGTTGGAAGGCTAAAGCAAAAAATCTTCCACGAGGGATAACTCAGTAGAGAAATTGAAAAAATACACACTTTTTACTTAAAGCTGACACTCTATTGGAGAGAGGACAACACTAATCTGCAAAACAGGGTAATATCTCAACAAAATATTAATGGATTGAATGAGCAATGATTTGCTAACTTTAACTATGTATGATGTATGTATGAATGTATGAGTGTTATCATGTATATCCTGACAAAATAAACATATAGTACTGGAGAAAAAGAAGAAAAAAAACAACTCGAGCGCCCACAACGCTCAGTGAAATCACAACCAAGAAGATCATCCCAAAAGAAAAAATAAGCACCAACTGAGGAAGCAAAGTCCGACTGCATGGCTTAACTTTACTAGGGAGAAACATAACATAATGATAAAACAGTACATATACAGGGATATAACATCCTTCTCTAGGCTTCACCAGGGAGTAGCACTCGGACATCAACGGGGAAATAAATATTTTCAAATGTAACACTTCTACTGGGGATTGCAAAACTTATTTCAAATAAAGCAGATGGACACCAAATCATCAAAACATTCACTGGGGAATTCAGGCCCATTTTGAAGGAGGAAAAACATACAAACTTCACTAAGGCATATAATGCTTCAACCTAGAGACATCTATCAGGTACTTCGTGCTGACTCCATTGAGGAGGTCAACACCACATCATCAAAGGGGAAACCAATATACGTTCTTCACTGGAGAAACCAGAGATACGTGTTCTTCGAGAGTAATTATTGTACCAACTTCTCTGGGAAGAAAGGACTTCTATCAAATAAGCGAAACCTGTACTGGAGAAATATTGGATTGAGTCTTCATATCATGCAAACTCAAAAAAGAAGAAAAATGAACCAAGACTTGACTGGGGACACTGGAGTCACAAACCCAATACAGCAAAAACGTCCTGAGAAAATCTTCATCGGGAAACAAAACTTCTCAAAACTAATGGAGTTCGTCCGTTCCTGGGATCACCAGTTTTGTTTTCCTCTTGAATCACAAAATCTAGAGTAAAAGTAAATTGTAAATTCTTTTTTGAAAAACAATTTTGTTGTTTAATATTTTCGCTTTGAAAATTATTATCAATAATAAATGGAGTCTTTGTAAGCTGAATAAAAATAGGAACTACAAAGAATTGGGTAAAAGCTCAAATTTTATTGATAGAATGGTAGTCTGCAAATGCCGAGACTCCATGGATGATTACAAAGTTCAGAAAATGGTAATATATAATGGAAAAGATACATTGAGATGCAATGACCAATATCCCCTCTAACAACTTTTGAAATTCTGAGAAACAGCTTCTGTTGAAGTATGGTGAGGATCCAAGAAGATTGTTGCTTCAATGATCGAGTCTTGTCTGATGTAGTTACTTGACAAGAAAGTCCCTAACTTTTGCCTAAGCTGCCCTTGCGGGTTTTCAACTTAGCGGGAAATTTTATTCTGTTTATGTCTCTAATTTTTGCCTAGACCTCCCTTTCGGGTTTTTGGCCTACCCAGACGCTCTTTTTTTTGCATAAGCCACCCTTTCGGGTTTTCAACTTAGCGAGCTGTTCTTTTATTTCTTTAGGCGAAGTATTTCTTGACTGTATCAACATTCATGGGACGTGGGAACTCCTCTCCATCCATAGTTTCAAGAATTAATGCGCCACCAGAGAAGGATTTCTTGACAACATACGAGCCTTCAAAATTGGGAGTCCACCTGCCCCTAGAATCAGCGTTAAAAGACATGATCTTTCTGAGCACGAGGTCGCCTTCTCTGAACTCACGAGGTTTGACCTTCTTATAAAAAGCCTTCTTCATTCTCTTCTGATATAACTGCCCATGACACAAAGCTATCATTCTCTTTTCTTCGATCAAATTCAATTGTTCAAACCTGTTCTGGACGCATTCAGTCTCTGAAAACTTGGTTCCATTATCACACGCAAAGAGGGAATCTCAACCTCAATTGGGAGTACCGCTTCCATTCCATACACAAGGGAGAACGGGGTTGCTCTTGTTGAAGTGCGGACAAATTTCTGATATCCATGCAAAGCAAAAGGGAGCATTTCATGCCAATCTTTATAAGTAACAACCATCTTCTAGATGATCTTCTTGATATTCGTATTAGTAACTTCAACAGCTCCATTCATCTTTGGTCTGTACGGAGATGATTTGTGATGCACGATCTTGAATTCCTCACAAAGTTTTGTCACCATCTTGTTTTTCAGATTCGATCCATTGTCAGTGATAATTCCGTTCGGTACACCATACCGACATATAAGATTATTCTTAATGAAGCGCACAACCACCTGCTTGGTAATGTTAGCATACGAAACAACTTCCACCTATTTGGTGAAGTAATCAATTGCTACCAAGATGAAACCGTGTCCATTCGATGCTTTGGGTTCTATCATCCCAATCATGTCAATACCCCACATAGAGAAAGGCCATGGAGAAGAAATCATATTGATAAGTGTCGGAGGCACATGAACCTTGTCCGCATAAATCTGGCATTTATGACACTTCTTTGCAAATTTGTAACATTCAAATTCCATTGTCAGCCAATAGTAACCTTCCCTTAGCATCTTTTTAGCCATCTAATGTCCATTGGCGTGTGTGCCAAATGAGCCTTCATGAACCTCATGCATCAAAATGTCTTCTTCGTGTCTATCCACGCATCTGAGCAGGACCATGTCATAATTTCTATTGTACACCACATTTTCACTGAGGAAGAAACTGTCAGCTAATCTTCTCAATGTCTTTTTATCTTTATTCGATGCACCAATCGTGTATTCCTGAGTTTGAAGAAAATGTCTGATATCATAATACCAAGGTTTCTCATCCGCTACCTCCTATGTTGTAAACACATGAGCGGGCCTATCCAGTCTCCGAACCATAATTCGAGGTATATCATTCCAAGTATTTATTGATACATAGAAGCCAGAGTTGCCAGAGCATCCGCCATTTGATTTTCATCTCTAGGAATATGATAGAATTCAAATTTATTAAAGAAGGGTAAAAATCTTCTAGCATAATCTTTGTAAGGGATCAATCCAGGGTGACGAGTATCCCACTCTCCTTTAATCTGATTTATTACCAAAGCTGAATAGCCATACACATCTAGAATTTTAATTCTGAGATCAATAGCTTCCTCGAGACCCATGATGCAAGCCTCATATTCTGCCATATTATTAGTACAATCAAATGTCAACCTTGCAGGGAAAGGAATGTGTGATCCATGTGGATTGACAATCACATCACCAATTCCTTTACCATAAGCATTCACAGCTCCATTAACTATCATACTCCAACGAGATTCAGGATCAGGACCTTCCTCGGGAAATGCTTCATCACAATCTTTCACTTTCAGAAACATCACATCCTCATCGGGGAAGTCATACTTCACAGACTGATAATCATCGACTGGTTGGCGAGCAAGATAATCTGCCAACATTTTGCTTTTAATAGCATTTTGAGTGCGGTATTCAATGTCATATTCAGATAACAGCATCTGCCAGCGGGCAATTCTCCCAGTAAGAGCAGGCTTTTCAAAAATGTACTTGATTGGATCTATTTTAGAGATCAACCAAGTAGTATGATTCAACATATACTGCCGCAAACATTTTGCCTCCCAGGCCAGAGCACAACATGTCTTTTCCAGCATGGAATACTGCGACTCATAATCAGTAAACTTTTAACTGAGATGATAAATGGCATGCTCTTTCTTCCTTGTTTCATCTTGTTGTCCCAGAATACAGCCCATGGAATTATCTAACACTGTCAGATACATAATCAATGGTCTTCCTTCAACAGGAGGGAGCAAGATAGGAGGTTCAATCAGATATTCTTTAATACTTTCAAATTCCCTTTGGCAGTCATTTGTCCACACGCAACCTTGATCTTTCTTTAACAACTTAAATATTGGTTCACACGCTGCAGTCATGTGGGAAATGAATCTGGAGATATAATTCAAATGCCCGAGGAACCCTATGACTTGCTTTTCAATTCTCGGCATTGGCATTTATTGAATTGCTTTGACTTTATCAGGTTCAACTTCAATTCTTTTCTGGCTAACAATGAAACCCAACAATTTTCCTGATTGAACACCGAAGGTACATTTATTTGGATTCAATCAGAGATGATACTTCCTCAAACACTGAAACAACTTTAACAAATCTTCTACATGACCTTCTTCAGTCTGGGATTTAGCAATCATATCATCGACATATACCTCAATTTCCTTATGCATCAGGTTATGGAATAGGGTTGTCATAACCCTCTGGTACGTTGCACCAACATTCTTCAATCCGAAGGGCATCACGCTGTAACAGAATGTTCCCCAGTGTGTGATAAAGGTTTTTTTTCCATGTCTTCAGGAGTCATTCTTATTAGATTATACCCGAAAAATCCATCCATGAACGAGAAAACTTTTAATTTTGTTGTGCTATCCACTAACATATCAATGTGTGGCAATGGAAAATCATCTTTTGGACTATCTTTATTTAGATCTCTGTAATCTATGCACATGCAAACTTTTCTGACTTTCTTTGGTACTGGGACAATATTGGCAATCCATTGAGGGTACACTGATGTCACAAGAAAACCGACATTAATCTGATTTAGAACTTCCTCTTTGATCTTCACTTCCATATCTGGGTGAGTTCTTTGCAACTTCTATTTGATTGGCGGACACTCTGGCTTCAATGGTAAACGGTGCTCTACAATATCTGTATCTAGACCAGGCATATCTTGATAATACCAAGCAAAAATATCCACATACTCTTTCAGAATTTCAACCAACATGCTCTTCACATCAAGATGCAGCAATGCTCCGATCTTGACTTCCTTCGGATATTCTTCTGAACCCAAATTGGTTACTTCTAATGGCTCTTTATATGGCTGAATGACATTCTCCTCGCGCTCAAGCAACCGTGAGACCTCTTCTGGAATCTCATCATAGTCTTCTTCTTCGGCCCCATACACAGGACATTCAAAGTTGGGAGAGGGTGTAGGGTCATTGTGTTCAACGGGTTTTTTAATTAATCTGCACATATGATTTATGTTTGCTTTTAGAAATTGACACATATAACAAGTGATCATGTAGATTGAATTTCAGTTATTATTTATTTATTTTGAAAGGTTTTTTATGATTACCATTTTCCAAGAAAAAGCAAAAAATAAAAAATAAAATAAAATAAAAACACAATTTGGGAAACAAAGACAACTTTTATTATTGATTTTAAAAGTCACAGCAAACAAATAAGCCCATACAAAATTAGTACTTTCACCTTCGGCAGAGTGAAGGATTTTCAAAAAGATTAATAAAAAAATAACTTTGAAACATGTATGCAAGTGGAAACATCAATGATGATCCAGTTCTGAACCCTAACTCTGTGCGTCACAATATTAGGCATTGTTGGCTCTGCTTCATCTTCCACAATGGTATTAATCACGGAAACAGTTGGATGAAGATAACCCCCACTGCGGAAGATGTCTTGATACTTGCCTGCAGCAGACTTCGGTTTCATGCTCTTACTTTTATCATTCTTCATAGAGAACCCCAAGCCAACTCTATTCTTGTTTACAGGTGGATCCACAATTTGTACCCATATTTCACTATGACCATTACGCACAACCTGTTGTGCATCTTTAAGTGAAACCATAGAATTCTCATTCCCCCTTATGTTGTCAATGGATAAAGCTTGGAATTGGGTTCCAACAATAGCTTCATCCGCCTCCACAATGCTGAAAGAGGACAAATGAGATATCAATAATGATTGTTCTCCATTTATGATTACCACTTTTCCTTCACGTACAAACTTCAAGTTCTGGTGTAAAGTCGAAGTGACATCCCCTGCTTTATGTATCCACGACCGTCCCAACAAGCAACTATAAGCGGGTACAATATCCATGAGCTGGAAAGTAATATGAAACAAATGTGGGCCTATATGAATAGGCAAGTCCACTTCACCAATAACATATTTCCTTGATCCATCAAACGCTTTCACAATAATGCCACTTGGGTGCATGGGCGTTCCTTGATATTTCAACTTCATAAGTGTACTCCTTGGTATAACGTTCAAAGTGGATCCATTATCAATCAGCACATTGGATAGTGAGTCATTCTTGCAGTTCATAGAGATGTGGAGGGCCAAGTTGTGATTCCTTCCTTCATCTGGAAATTCATCATAGTAGAAACTCAGGTTATTACTTGACGTAATTTTCCCTACTATGCTGCTGAATTGGTCTACAGGCATGTCACTTTCCATAAAAGCTTGGTCCAATACCCTCATCAAAGATTCTCTGTGAGCAGAGGAGTTTATCAATAAAGCTAAGATAAATATTTTTAGAGGAGTCTTCAGTACCTGATCTACAATTCTGTAGTCGCTCATCTTGATTATCTTCAAAATATCATCCACTTCTTTCTCTAGCGTAGCTCCACTAGATTCACCCGTAACCTTCTTGGGTTTAACATTTTCAACAATTTTCTTTCCAGCGCTAACATCTCCACAAACAACTGGTGCAAATATACGACCGATACGGGTCACTCTGCTATTCTCAGCAATATTTCCAACATCAGGAATTGGATGGATGGGAACTTCCACACCATTCTATAAGATTGTAGAATTATATTTGTAGGGTACAACCTTATCTGACTTATAGGGGACATGACCCGGCAAACTAATCACCAATGGAGTAATAGTCGGCTTGCTATGATAATCAACTTTAAAATGGGCGGGTGCACCAAAAAAAGGCACAATGATATTTACCCCTTCTTCAACACAATCAGTCATTATGGAGTCATCCTTGGAAAACAAATCCTCATCCGAGGAGAAATACCCATCTGCAGAGACATACTCATTATCCAACTCTTCTTTAGCCAAACAGACCTCAATCACATCAACTTTATGGTAATCATCCCTTTGACCTGTAACCATGATGGTTCCATTATCCAACAACAACTGAACACCTTTTCTCACAATCGAACATCCTCGGGATTCCTGGCAGCAAACTCGGCAAGATCTATACTGATGTTCCACCTGAACAACCATGTGGCAGAAAGTAGTGTGTAATTGCACAAGGTCCTCATTCATGTACTCCATATCAAAAATTCAGAACTCTCCAGGACATCCAGAAACCATGTTCACTTCCTCTTCATACTCTTCCCTAGGCCTAATTATGTGGATGCGACCCTCATCCATTATCTCCTGCAAATCAGCCTTTATCTTGTCGCAACCCTGTATATCTGTACTGCAAATAGCATAACCGGAATGGTCATGCGTATAGTAGCTAAATTCAGAGGTTTGAATGCATTTTAACCAAATCTCCTCTAACCAGATTAATATCAAAAATCCAGAAGTCACCTGGACAACCGGCCACCATGTTCACAGCATTTGCTCCTCCATGCTTGGGTAGAGGATTATCTTTCACATTAGGGTAAACATCCTTGAAGGACAGGATACCAGACTTCACCAATTTCTGCACCTCGGTCTTCAAAGGATAGCAATTCTCAACATTATGCCCTGGTGCTCCCTGATGAAAAGCACATGTTTGGTCCTCCTTGTAATACTAAGGCAAGGGCGATGGTATAGCGGGAGGTGGTCGGGTCTGAACCAACTTCTTCTGAATTAACGCTGAGAGTAACTCTGTATAACTCATAGGGATAGGGTTATAACTCTCCCTTCTCTGATTATACCCTTGATTCCCCTACTGGGATGGTCTCTAATAGGCAACGGTGGTTGGTGCTACACCAACAACTAGAGTAACTGAGGCGACTTGTTGATGACGCTGATAATTTATTCTAGGAGGATTAACCCTCCTCTCTTGCATAACAACATTCGTATCTCCTTCCTTCTTTTTGGAAAACCCATAGGATGGCTTCTTCGTACTTCCGGAACTTTCACATTTTGTTAAACGACCCTCTCTTACAACCTCTTCTAACCGAATACCCATGCCTACCATTTCAGTAAAGTCACTTGGCACACTCGCCACCATCCTCTCATAATAGAAAGCACACATAGTTTTCAAGAAAATCTTAGTCATCTCCTTCTCTTCCATGGGAGGAATCACTTGGGCGGCTAGCTCACTCCATCTCTATGCATACTCTTTGAATGATCCCCTGTCTTTCTGGACCATGGCCCTTAGTTGATCACGGGCAGGCGCCATGTCCACATTGTATTTGTATTGTCTGATAAATGCTTCTCCCAAGTCATTGAAAGTATGGATATTGACATTGTCCAAACTCATATACAACTTCATTGCAACACCAGTCAAACTATCCTGAAAAAAGTGAATTAGTAGATGTTGATCATCGGTATGGATAGACATTCTTCTTACACACATCACCAGATGAGCACGAGGGCAAAAGTTTCCCTTGTACTTTTCAAACTCCAGGACCTTAAACTTTGCAGGTATCTTAACATTTGGGACCAAGCATAATTAATTCACGTTCTGCCCGAATAACTCCTTTCCCTTGAGGCCCTTCATCTTCCTCTGCATCTTTTCAAACTGTTCTTGAAAGTCATTCATTCTGTCATAAAGACCCAAGTCTTCACTTGGTGGAGGAAAAGGGTGACACATATCATCATTAACAAATAGAGCAGCAGGTGCAGCATGCACCACAAGAGGTGCAGGAGTAACAGTAGTCTAAACAACTGGAGCTTCTTGAGGACCAAGATTTAAACTTTCAGGCGCAAAATTCTCTGGCATTCCCCATGGACAACCTTGAGGCATGCGATTCTGAACAACAGTTGGAAAAGTAGACACAAGAACATCCGGAGCTTCAGTAGTAGCCGTTATTGGTTGAGGTTGAGCACTCGGTGAATGATTCTGAGCAGCCACCAGAGCTTCCATCATAGCAGTAAGATTGGCCATTCCGGCCTTCAAAGCATAAACCTCCTCGCATAGCTCGCGATTCTCTTGTTCTAAGTTGCCCCTCTTCCTTCTGAGATTAGCCCTAGTGTTGTAGTGGTGAGGCAACTTTCTATTGAAGTAAAGAAGCTTGGTAAGACACCTGGATATGCATAATAAATGCAAGAAATATGTGCAATATGATGCATGATATGCAATGCACATGATTTATTTTGTTATCAATATTTCGAGGGACTTAATGATTTATAGACACATCGCGAATATCAAAGTAATAACACATACTGAAATTTTTTATTATAATAACTTCAAAATGGATTACAAGTTTCAATAACCCCAAGTACAAGATGAAAATAAAGTCTAAAACTCTAAGAAGTAAAGCTGATGGAGATCACTCTATACGCTGGCGCTTCCCTGTAAGTCTGGTGATCTGAGCCTTCAAGCTCTGATTTTCTTCATCATATCCGGGGGCAACCTCCTTCCAATCACCTAAATCAGGAAGTGAGCAATTATCAACTGACTGAGGCTTAGGAGAAAATAAATCCCCTTGCCTCTCCATCGTCTCTACAGCCCGACTCTCAAGGATCTCAATCAAGTCGTCTTTCTCCTTCAAGTCTTCTCTATAGGAAATCTCTAAAGTTTGGCACTTATTCTTCTAAGCATCCTTTTCTTGTTGCATCCTGACTAAAGCAAGTTGTAGTTCTTCTATATCATCCAATAAGGGAGGAGTGGTTTTCATAAACAAATCAGGCATAGGTGCTTCCCGGGAATATGAAATCTTCAACTGAATAGCTCTCATTTGGACCCACTAAAGATAAGGCTCCAAAGAAACAGCCCCCCTAGGTTCCAAATTTTTCCTACTTTTCCTATGAATGTGATGCCATGCCTTTGCAATCTTCTCCCTAGCTTCCTTATGGTCTTCTCCCTCCTTCATAAAGAAACTACTCAAATGAATACTATTTGGTTTATCCCTCATCGGATAACCAAGTTGTCGTCGTACAAGAACAGGGTTATAGTTAATTCCTCCCTTTGTACCAAGAAGAGGTACATTGGGGAAACTACCACAACTGTCGGCAATCTCTACATCCTGGTAAGCTCGATGATACCAATCAATATATAAGTGAGTAAGTTCCATGATCTTAGGAGCCCAACGGGGTTCCTTCCTGATATCCCAAAAATCATCAGACTAAGGCATATGGGAGATAAACCACCGGTACAACAGAGGCGTACAACAGATAATCATCCCCCCATGATAAGAATTTAGAAGATGAATAGAGTAATAAGCATCACCCAACAATGTAGGAACTGGGTTTCCAATCATGAAGATCCTGATAGCATTAACGTCAACAAACTTGTCCACATTAGTAAATAAGAATAACCCGTAAGCAAGTAGGGAAAAGGTGGCTTCAAAAGCGATTGTACTCTTCATCCTGGAAAAGTAACGAGCTTTCTCTAGTAAGAATTGATATGTTAATCCTCTAATCCATCCTTTAGTAGTCATATGGGCTTCAACCTCAGACTTCCCCAGATGGATCAAAGCATAAATCTCGTGTGATTTTGGCTCACCCTCCAAACCAGTGAAAGGAACACGACCGGTAACAGGTAAATCCAACAGATAAGAATACTTCTACAGTGTAGGCATCAACTGATAGTCAGGGAAATTAAAGAAATGATACATCGTATCATAGAACTGGACCAAGATCGAGAGAATACCCTCCTTCATCCTAAGCTTCATGAGAGGAATGATGGATCCATACTTCTTCCAAAAATCTGCAGAACACTCAATCTCGGGAATTAGACTGATCAACTCATCTATCTTGGGATCCTTGAAACTGTATTTTCCGGTCTTTCTTTTTCAAGAATCCATGGTCAAAAGGTACCTGAGATATTCATAAATGCTCAACTTTTAAGTCCCTTGAAATTAAATTCCTTCAAAAGATGCTTATGAGTGCATGGATGCATGATGCAACAATCACACATAAGATCACACATATAGGGTTCATAGGTTCAACCTCACGAGCATGAGATCAAAGGTAATACCCATAAGGTATGGCCTAAAAGTTATCACCTGCCGAACAAGGTTCTAGAAGTTCCCAGAGTCTACATCCTTCCTTCGTATATTACCAACTTCTCGATTAACTCGGTAATTAGTAATATTCTCAAGAAAAACTCGTCCGAGCGTAGTATCGTGTGACAACTATTTCCGGATTACTCCATCATAGCTTCCTCACTACACCTAAAAGGCCAAGATGGGTTAGGTATTCTACGGTCCTCAGCTTCAACAGGCTCCCAGGTCGAAAGCAGTACGTCTTCCCGATTACTCGGTAAACGACACTACAGTCAAAGGGGCCTCCACTAAGTGGGATATTTCATGCCTCCTTTTTTGGGATTACTCCCTCAAAGTCAACATGACTATCGCCCGTCTTATCTTAAAGTTTGGCCAAGTCCGGGTATATGACTTATGAGTAATCACCAAGCACCTTGGAAACCAGGAAAATCCAGATAAACATATATACAACATATAACACATAAACAAAAATAGAACATATACAGATATAAACAAAGATAGGCTCAACCCACTTAGGGATGGACCATCAAGAGGTCAATCTTTCCCCAATGAAGTCGCCATTTTTTCTGTAGCGGTAGAAATGTTTAAGACTAATCCATTGGATTGACTATACTTACACAGATCAAAATAAAAATTGCCATCGCGCTTTATTGTTTCCAAGGGAATGGGAAAATAGCGAGTAACCCAAAAAGAGGCGGAAATATTCAAGGTAAGTGGGTTGGTTATGCACAGGAAAGGTATTAGCACCCTAAACATCTAGGGTAATCCGCAGGAACCTCTTTGTAAAAATCTGTATATTTTGGCTATAAAATGTTGTATGAAAAATATATGGTGGAGGTGAGAAAAGAAGTATTTTTTTATGATTTTTGCACCCGTCGCGGTTGCGAACTTTAGTGCCTACGTACCACCTTTCGTGCAATAGGGGATCAGGGTACACGTAGTTCCTCTTTAAAAATTTTAAAACACAAGTGTGTTGGTTAATTTTATGAGGTAAGACATCATCGTCATTGTCCGTGTGGAAAACATACTTACTACCCACAATCATGAGAAATGAGCATTTGCATCATCTCAAATTGGAGGATATGGCTTGGATTTTTGAATCAATAAAGCATCACTCAACACCCAAGTGGAAAATATCTCACTTCACTACATATTATAGAAGTATAGTTGTTTGCATCACTACAAGGATTGACAAGAGTCTATTCTTTTGAGAAAGGTTTTGAAATAGAAAGCCAAGGTGGAAAAAAATGGTTTGAAATGAGATTGATTGACTTTTAATCTTCTCACAAAAAAATGTCAAGGTATTATTAAGTTTATTGAAGTTTATTTATGAAAATATTTTGGAAAATGCATGGACCTAAGTCCAAGTTTATTATGAAAGTGGTTCAAGTTTAAAAACAAGAAGAATTTTCAAAATAAGGGAGAAGATTTTTGAAATTAAAGAAGATGGAAGGAGAAGAAGAGACTATCCTAAAGCATAAGGTAAAAGATAGGGATAAGGACTATCTAACCAACGAGAAGCCAATACTTGACATTATGGGTCAAGATATAATTCACATTCTTTGGATTGAAACCAAACAAGCAATGATACTAGACCTCTTGAGAATCAAATTTCAAGTGTATTAAGTATTCACAAAAAATTGGGCAGAGTAACGGCTGTATACAGGTGAATTCCAGATTACAGACAAAGAGTGTAATCACAATAACCTGCACACAAAACAAAAAAACAACCCAATGTCTTGAGGTAAACCTCAAGAACTCCATACAAAATATCAATTAAGGTCACAAGGTATCCAACATAGGCTAATGGTTTCTAATCCTAAGTCTAAGAAGTCCAATGCTCCATAATGCCAAGGATAGTAACCAAATAGTCCAAGTATCATTAAAGCCTTTTTTAGGGTTCATGTTGATTATCAGGTGTCTTGAAAAAAGAAAAGAAAGGCTCAAGTGAGCAAAACAAAGATAACAAGGATATAAATGCAAGTGAGCAAAATACAAATAACATGAAATGTATTGCTTGAAGTAAATGGTACATAAATCATAAAAAATAAAAGCATAAAGTGAAACAAATTAATGATTAGTGGTTAGTTGGATGACCATCTTGAAACTTGCATTTGGAACTCATTAGAGGATTGGTAGAACAAAAGCCTCCACACAACAAGTTGCATTTGCTTTTTGTTAAGTATATCATCCATTTGGAACCCTCACAAGTACAATTTAATGATCAATGATGTTTAAGTGATCCGCGTTGACCAATAGTGTTGTGGATTCATTAGAGGATTGGTAGAACCAAAGCCTCAACACAATGAATCTCAAAGTTATTGGATCAAAGGGATCAAATTAACATACTTGGGCTTGCAAACATAGGTTTGGGCCACGTATGATAATTTATTCGAATCAGGACAAAATTTAGCGTTATGTTAAGCAATCGTAAGTGGACTTATATAGAAGTCGCACCTATTTTGAGGCCGGTCAATAGCAATATATGCACCATTTATTTTGAGACATGATATAAAGATCATGCTCCAATAACACTTAGTGCAATAAGAAAGGGATGAGATGAAGAGGGGTGGGAAAGAATACAAAACCACATTTGAATTAAATTTTAATTAAACTATTATTAAAATCATTCATCCATTTTTATGGAGTTAGACTCAACACCATGGATCCAATGATGTTAACAAAGTTCATAATCAAAAATTCAACCCAAGATCAGCCAGAAAATAATCACAAAATAACATTGCATTTAGTATATATATTAAAAAGGGTTTTAAAATGTTTTAAAATAGAAATAAAAGAGAAAAATATCAATTATGTTCAAATTAATAAAGAAATATTAAATAAAACCATAGAAAAATCAGAAATGAACTCAAATATTTATATAAAAATTTTGGTAATTTTTTAAAGTTAGAGACTATTTTTGAAATTAAAATAAATGAATAAAATAAACCAAAAATGATTAAAAAAAATAACGAAGTCAGAAATAAAAAATAAATGAGGTCACCAATATTTGTCACAATATTATTAGATCATTCCAAAAAAAATTCAGAATTTTAAAATGCATAAAATTATTTTTAAACATTTAAAACAATTCAAATAAAGTGAAAATTTATAAAAAATATCATAACACAAAATAAAATTATGAAAAAATAAAAATCAGAAAGAGAAAAATCAAAAATGTTTTTTTTAGTTTTCTCAGTTTAGTGGACTTAAAATGAATTTTCTATGATTTTTTGAAGTTTAAAACAAATAATTATAAAAAACTAGAAAATAAAATAAAAACCAAAAAGATGTGGACCAATGGATGAGAGTCAAAACGCGTTAGTAATCAAATCCAAGGGATCTGGCGCACTGTGCATATCATGGTCATTAGTGAATAAAACACTGGATTATTTATTAAATCAGAAATTGAAAAAAAAACAAGTGGTGCGCCTTCATTGGTTGGAAGATGACACGTTGGTCATCTTCAACCTCTATCTAACCTGAATTGTAGGTCTCTCAAACTGTAAAATCAGGAGCTCAGACATATGCCATTCGCTTCGTCTCTTCAAGACGAAGACAATCCCACCTTCGCGATAAATTTATATAAATTATAGCTCAAGCAATTTGGAAGGAAAGTTTTGAAAAGGGATTTGAAATTTCATGGTCAAAACGTATTTCCAGATAAAAGTAAGTGTTGCGACTAGAACCAGGGCAATGAGAGCACCACAACGATATCAAAGTTTTGAAGAATTGATGGAGAAATCTACCTATGGAAGTTGAGTTGCAGAGCTCTGAAACTGGATTTTTATGGAGCAATATAGGGCACGATTCTTGAAGGTAATTGTATGGTTAGCTTCAGGGAAGATCAAGAAAGGTGAATTGATAGAAAAATTGGATTAAAAAAGGCTTGAACACTGATTATGAAGTTACAGAAAATTGAGTTATGGAGCAAGTTTGGCAGGGTGATTCTGGCTATTCAAGCTTGAGGAAATGAGTGGGGGATGACCCTCTATTTATAGGAGAATGAATGGGATCCTCAAGCGTGTGAAATGATGAAGTTTGGAGGGAAATCGTGGGAGGTCTACAGCATGAACAAAGTGTGACTTGTTTAGCATCAAAACTCAGCCAAATCGTGTGTTTCATGATGCTAAACACCGTTGGAAAGTTGCTAAACATGATTAGAAGCAAAAATGCATGGAAAACTTGTGATTAGAAGCCAACACAAAGATTTCAAAATCCAACTTGTGATGAAACTCCAGTTTCAAGCTACCAATTTCAAAATAATGGCATTTTCAACTCAAGGGGTCTTAGGACATGATTCTTGATGCTTTAAAAAGATGATGTTACAATATTTGCAATGGAAAAAGAATGGAGTTAAATAGATGCTTGAGTTGAAAGTTGCATTGAGTCAAAGTTTGGGAAAAGGGTTGACTTTCCATACTTAGAAATATTTCAAATTTTTCTTCAAAAGTGACCTATAATGTTTTGCATCCAAACATGGCCTTCCACTTGGAATTTGATATTGACCAAAAAAGATGTCATGAAATAGACCTCTTTAATGATATTTTGAAACTTGAACCATTCAAAATATCCAAAAATGAGAGAGTTATGAATTGTTGAAGTTGGCAAAAAATCATGAAATGACCTATAATCTTTTGTATCCTTAGGGCATCTTCCATCCATTTTCTCACTTTTCACATAAAAGAAGGAATAAATTTAACATCCTCAAGATAATTATGGAAAAATAGTGGGCTCAAGGTGATAAAAATTGAACAAGTTATGATCATTTAAAGTCACACATGAGAAAATAAGGGTTCATCTAAAGGACTTGTAATCTTTCTTCACCATCAAGTTTCTTCCACATGAAAACTCATTGAAACTTTTGAAGTGATTTGTTAATAACCCTTTTAAGAAAAGGATGTATTTGGAATCACTAAAAAATACCAAAAGATGAGCAAGATGTACTTCTTTGAAGTTCAAAACCCTAGCTCCTAGACCAAGAAAATGCTTTGAGGAACTTTGACAATTTTGACCAACCTTTTTGTACCAACATTATTTCTTTGTAAATAGAAGTTATTGAGGATGATAATGAGAACTCATAGCCATCAAAACCACTTCCGTATCTTGAGAATTTAGAGAAATGTGCACTTGTGATCAATGGGAACAAGACCTTATCCAATCATGACAACTTCTTCCATCAACCCCTTGTACCTTTGAATCAAATTGATAACTTTGAAATGTGATGAACCCAAAATAAACCTTCCCATCCCATTTATTCCAAAACAACTTCAATTGTGAGGTTTTAAGTTCTCAAGTTTTATTGACTAGGGCATGGAAATAAACTCATAAACCCATGGATCAAATTGCTAAGCCACATTTCCTTTACCTACATTATTAACAAGTAAGACAAACCAACATCTTATTTTATTAATTAAAAGGAAAATCAAGACAAAACATTCATGATCACAAAAGAAAACAAGTCAAAGTGCTTGGTGATTCTTCAAAGAGCAAAGCTAAAGATTGGAAGGAGAACCAGAAGCCCTAATATGATCTTGTTGTGATTGAATCAACATGGTATGATAAAGGGATCTTAGGGGAATAAATTACAGTACAACAGTAGTCATGTAACATCTGAACCAATCTGCTCTTGATACCATCTTTTAGTTTGGCGCCGATCTTGACCTATCTTTTATTTGTCTCAGTACCTAAGTTGATAACTTCGACTGGCTCTTCATGAGGTTGAATAGCTTTCTCCTCTTGCATCAAAAGTATGGCTAGTTCCTCTTGTATTTTGCAATCTTCCTATCCTTCGTCTTTGAATTGGTAAATTGGATGTTCGAAGTCATAACTGGTAATAGTAGAGTCGTGGGAAATGAGATCCGGAGTGGATGAAGATCTGCAAGTGTGTGTGTGTGTGCATGTAAGATACATGGCTATTGAGAAAAAATGTAATAAAGGAAACGAAAGACAATAAACGCAAAAATTTGAATGCAAAAAGGTCCAATGGTGTATATTAAATGATCATATGATAAATGAACATGAACAAAACCCTTAACAAATGGACCATAGTGCCCCGGGAAAGGCACATGGCTTAAAAGTCATTGTTTTGGAAATTAGGATTACAAACAGAAGTTCTAGAATTGACAAAATAGTAAACATTAATTACTCCTTAATGAAGGAGGTGGGAGTGAAGTCCTTTTCCTTCCAGTTGTTGAACTTTCCTTCGACCGTTGGGTAGATCCAATCTTCAAAAGTATTTTCATCATCAGAGTCTTCCACAACATTTACTTCATGATTCCCTATGCGGAGAGGTGGCTTTCCCACGCGAGCACGCCTGACTTCTTTTTGAGCTTTGATGGTGAAACCCAATCCAAATTTGTCTTCTTTAAATGGAATATCGGGAAGTTGGCCCCAGATAGTACAGTTTCCATCTTCGACCACGGCACGGGCATCCTTAAGTGAAACCATTCTTGGTACCACTTTATCAGCTTTTGATATGTTGGAGGAGATTTTGGTGGCGGCAACCATAGGAGGATTGATTTCGAAGGCCTGGCACGAAGTCTCTATGAATTCGTCATACATTTACATATACTTGAAGGAATTAAGATGGCTCACCATAAATTCTTCTTGGCCGCTAATAGTAACGATCTTCCTTTTTAACTAGATACTTTAATTTTTGATGAAGGGTGGATGTTACTGCCCCTGCCCCATGGATCCAAGGGCTTCCAAGCAGACAAGAATAGGCGGGACGTATGTCCATTATGTAAAAGGTAGAATTAAAGATCTGTGAGCCAACTTTAATTGGGAGATCCACCTCTCCATGAACCATTCTCTTAGACCCATCGAAAGCCCATACAATAATATTGCTTGGCTTTAATACCAGTCCTTCACAATTTAGCCGATCCAAAGAACCCTTTTGTAACACATTTAAAGATGAGCTAGTATCAATAAGGACATGGGCCAGGGTGGTCCCCTTGCACTCAAAAGAGATATGCAAGGCTTTGTTGTTGTTCTTTACCATAGGAGTCAAATCAGCATCGGAGAACCTTAATCCATTGTCAGTCGTTAAACTTGCTACACAATTCTCTAACTGGTCGGCAGTGGTTTCTTAGGGCACGTGGGCTTTCTTCAAGAACTTGATCAGAGCCTGGGCATGAACGTCTGAACTGAGTAATAATGACAACATGGAAATTTTGGAGGGGGTTTGCCCCAGCTGCTCCACTATTTTAAAGTCACTCTTCTTTATGATTTTCAGGATTTCCTCCATCTCTCGAGTGGAGGGTTCTTCAGTGTCAGCAATTTTGGTAGGTACCTCTATCCCAGCAGGCTCACCTTCTTTCTCTTTGCCTCTAGTGTTGGTACTAGACTTGTCATTGGTTATGCGGACGGGAGTCGTTATAGTAGTGGGTGGTGAAATATCAGGGGAAAAGATCCTCCCTGTTCTTGTCACTTTACTAGAACCCGTAAACTTGGTGATATCAGCTTCATCTTTATTGATCCAAGAATCTTATTTTATCCTGTGATAATAAACCTCGACACCATAGTTCCATGGAACTGCTTTGTTAGAGGAGTAGGGGATAGGCCCAGCAGCAATGATTATTAAAGGAGCGATGGTCGGTTCATTTGAAATTCTAATAGGACCCTTTAAGGGGATCCTAAAAGGCTTATTGGAAATTGTTATTATGGACAGGTCTTCAGTCTTGTTGGTCAAACTCTTGATGGCAGGAATCTTTTCAAACAGAATCTCGCGGCTATTTATCAAGCGTTGCACACCTTCCTTCAACTGCTTGCACACATTTACTTATTGATCACAGCAGACACAATCTTTAGAACATCCAAGGAACACCCTGGGTCTCAGCAAGTTAACCTTCACAATAGTTAACGGAGTTGTCAAATCTTTAATTGAGGAAACAAAAGAAGTATTATCAATTGCGTTAACACCTTTTCCATGATTCGGAATTGGTTCCATTATCACATTTGGAGTAGCAGGTGGATCAAACTCAATTGTCTTATTGTCTATCAGATCTTGAATCTTGGTCTTCAGCACCCGACAATGATCGGTCTCATGCCCAAGACTGTTTGAATGATATGCGCAATTGGCATTAGGATTTTATTTTGGTGATGAAGTGTTTGGATTGGATGGTGGATCACACAGTGTCACTAAGTTGGTCTTCAACATATGTTGCAAGGCTTGGTATAGTGACATGCTAATCCTTGTGAACTGTCTTTGAGGAACTTCAGTTTGTTGGTTGTTGGATGATTTCCTTTGAGTAGACGGAGGGTTGGAGATTAACACAGAATTAACAAAGGGTCGGTGATTCTTCTTGGTATGGGACCTTGCCCTATACACAACATTTGCTTCCTTCTTTCCAGTGAAAGGCTTCTTTACAACGTTGGATGTGGAAGCAGATGTCATTGGGATTTTTCCGCTCTTAATGCCGCTTTTTACCCTTTCACCAGTTAGTGTCAACTCGGTGAAACCAGACGAAGAATTGCCAATCAATAGGTTGAAAAATGGGCCGGTCAATGTATCCATGAACATGTCAATTAATTATCTGTCAGTTAGTGGTGGTTGGACCCTACCAGCAAGATCCCTCCATTTTTGTACGTACTCCTTGAACCCTTTGTTAGTACCTATTGTCATACCTTGAAGTTAGACCCTTGTTGGTGCTAGATATGCATTGTATTGATACTGATGATAAAAATCAGTGACTAGATCTTCCTATGTGTGGATGCGGGAACCCTCCAATTCATAAAACCATTCTAGTTGAGTCCCAGCCAGACTCTCTTGGAAGAAATGGATCCATAGCTTTTTATCGGTAGTGTGCGGCTGCATCTTGCGCACATAAGACCTTAGGTGAAGTTTTGGGGAAGGAAATCTAGTCATACTTAGTGAAGACCGGTATTTTGAATTTATAGGGAGTGACGACCCCAGGTACTAAGCCTAACTCACTAAAATCCAAACCAGGCAGGACTTGAATTTCAACTACTTTTAGCTTATCCTCCAACTGCTTGTATTTATCCTCGGTCGGAGGGTATTTCTCATCAAATTAGTCTTCATTTTCAGAAGTTTGATTATTTGCACCCCCAGCATGGGTGCTCCTTGCCTCTTTGTCTTGATTTTCGTCCTCCTCGGACGACTCTTCGACTATCTGTACCTGACGAACCGGACCTTTGAATCTCTTACCCATGTTGATGAAGGCCTTCTTTTTAGTATTCTTTTTGGTTGTCAACATTGTCATCATCTCTTATTTTCCCTTGGCCAGGGTCAGCAAGGTTTCTTGGAAATGTGAATTCTGCGCTTGCAAGTCCTTCACTATTTGTTCGATATCCATCTTACTGAAATAAACAGTAGAAAGATAAGGAATCCTATTGTGGAAAACCTGTTTATGTTATGATGCATGAAAATGCGTATGCACATGATTTCAAGGACTTGGAAAATTTAAATTTTTTTAGAAAAAAAGGGAACAAACATCATTTGTATTAATAAGTTCAAATTAATTACAAACATGCCTCTTGGGCTTACAACACAAAATAAACGCTTAAGACAAAAAGGTCGAGTGCATCCTTTTTGGCGCAATGTAGGTGTTCAAACTTTGCTCTTCATGAAGATGTCTTGTAAGCTCCAAAACCTTCTTTTCACTTACATAGAATTGGGTTTCGAAGGTGTCTCGCTCTTCCTTTATCTGGATCCAAGCTCTTTGCAAATCTTCAAGAGAAGTAGGCATGTTAGAATAAAGGACAATATATTGAACATTTCCTTCAACAACAGGCTCCATAATTATAGGTAAGATGGAGGGGTATGGCATAACGATACTTTGAGCGCGAGTTTGTACCCACTTAAGATAAGGCTCCAAAGGAATGGAGTTCTTATGCCCCAACATCTTGTTATCCACATTGTTTACTGTGATCGGTGGAAATAGAACTGACTGTTTTGGAATGCTGGTTCGTGAAATGTCGCGGTAAGCAAGAGTCGCCACCGTCTTTTATTTTTTCCAACAAGGAAAGGACAAAAGCACAGCAAAATTCCTTTTCGAGATGTTTCTCGGTTCGGGAGGTAGATTATAGAAAGGGAAGGTGTTAGCACCCTTTCTATCCGTGGTTATCCACGGGCTCTTAGGTACTTGCTCACTATGTTTTCAAAAATGTTTTGCTTTTCTTGTGTTTGTGGGTTTTGAAAAAGTTTGTTTGAAAACTTCGATTTAACTCTTGTATCAGTCCTCAAGAGTGTATGAAGTGTCGTTTGAAAACTTTTGTCAGAAAAGTGTAGGTGCGAAAAGTATTTTTTTTGTTTTGAAAGAGCAAGTATCTAAGAACCTCTACCTACTCAAAAGAAATTAAACTGTGTAAATGTCCTTTAGACAGTACTATCCCACTATTGAGAAGTAGGTAGCACCATCATTGGAGTTTTTCGGGTCAATTCGATTATAGGGACATGTGGTCACCAAAGCAATAGTAGGACGTCTTAGCGGTAACCCTAATGTCCTAGATCCTTTTTTTATCCGAGGCAACCGTTTCGAGGCAACTTGGATCTTTAGACAAGAGGGCGACCTCTAAAACACCCTATACTCAATGACCACTTCGAGGCAACCAAGTGAGGCGTACCCTAGGAGTGGTATGTGCGAGTGTGTCAGGTTTCAGTTAATATTATCTTTGTACATGTTATGGTGAGCTACGGGTTGATTTTAATTTCAGAGGTAAGTCTTGTCATGCATAGCCTAATTAACATACATCTAACAGTTAATAGTTGCGGAAAATAAATCTAAACTATTAGAAGGCATCGGGTATTTACATCGCCAAAAACAACCCTTGAAAAGTAAATTGCGGAAAATAAAGGAAAGCGATAAAAAGGTCCTAATTAAAGCTATTACATCCTCGGAGCAATTACATAAATATGATCAAAAATATGAATAAAAAATAAACATGCGCGAGAGAAAATTGAATCGGGGAAGTTCTTAGGGTTTTGACCCTTTTTTGAGAAAGAAAGAAGTTTTTGATTATTTGGCATTTAATTAAATTAATCCTAAAACTAATTAATAAAAAGAAATATTTTTTATTCTTTAATGTCTCAAGGAAGTAAATAAAAAAATAGTCAAAAGTTAGTGAAAACCCTAATTCTAATTTATTTTATTTATTGCAAAAAAATATTGAAATTAACCTAATTAAAAAAAAGACTAAATTAATTTGTTAGTATTTATTCACAAAAATAATAAAGGGTGAAATTAATAAATAATAATAATAATAATAATAAAATATTACATTTTTAGTTTTTCTGAATTTTATTACGAAAAAAAAGTTAATTTGGTTAATTAAATAATAATAATAATAATAATTAATAGTAAAATAATTAAAAGAAAAATATATAAAAGAAGAAAAGAAATAATGGAACCAGTGGGTGATGGGCCAGGTTAGAAGGTGACAAAGCAATTTGAAGCCCAATATGTTGCAGGCCTTGTTGACTTTCCTAATCATCCATGGCGCGTGTTGACTGGGAATATGATGGTCTTCCACCCAGGACCATTGGATTGATGCCTGAAGCCACATGGCGCATGGATATGTGAAGCACATGGTGGACATCACTTTGGAATCTGCACATGAATATGTTAAGAAAAATAGAAACAAATATTTTGGGGGGACCTGGGATTCGAACCCAGGTCCCAATGGTTCCAAGCCAACGCAACAACCACTACACCACTTGCACGCTTTTAGTATTATAATAACAGGTAATTAATATATTGATAAACCAAACAATATGCTGTACAAAAGAAAAACGCACGTATTTATTCAAATGGTCCAATGATGTATCAACACATCATCATCTTCTTCCTTCGTTCTGCAAAAACAAACATTAGATAGCGGGGGTTTTTAACCCCCACAATATGCTATGAGGAAAAATAGCGAATAGAGTTGTGGTTTACATAAATATTTCGCGAGGGTTTGGTTTTGTTCGTCTTGTTCTAACGATTCCAACCATATGCCTTAGGAGTCCTAATTGTTCCTGGATTGCAAAGCCTCAATTCAAAGCTTATGAACCCTAAAAATTCAACTATGGCATCTTGTGATTTATGGCGTTATAATTCAATTAAGCTATATCATTAGCTTTGTACAGTCCCTAGCAACACAAAACAATCATGAAAACATATTAAAGATGCATGAATCACGATATACGATTGTGAATAAAAGCTGCAAACCGTGACTCTGTATATGGTGATTCTTTGAGCTTTAAGGCCTGAATTGGATTGCCACACGTTCTGGGAACCTCCTACAGTGGATTAGAATCAATAAAAGTCCTTAAATCGCCTTAGAATGCAAAAACCAGTTTCAATTTTTCTTGGAATTTTGCAATATGCTATGGCCTTTGTTCTGCAGTTTTTCACGTGTCTTGCATCAGGGTTTGCTTGCATATATATAGAGCAACTGAATTAGGTCAAAATCTTGAGCACAAATCCATTGAATTGATGATTTGATCTTTGATTGAAAATCAAATCTTTTTGCATTTTCATGATTGAATAAAGTTGCTAATTTTGGATATTTTGCATCTTTGACTTGGTGCACGAAATTGCCAGCCTTTTTAGGTCATATTTGCTTCACAAAAAGATTGAAAAAATCAAATCTTGTATTTTCCTACAATTTAAATTGATTAAATGAATTAATATCAATTAAAAATCCCATTAATTAATAAAAAGTAAGAAAATAAATTCAATTAAGCTTGATGGGTCGTACATAAGTCATGGATGAAGTTTCAAGAAGAGATTTGAGGCCCATTAGCAAAAATAAGGTGTTTTGAGCAAAGTTGACTTTTGCAAATTCCTAAAAATTTCCCAACTTCTCCAATGCATATTTTGCTCAATTTTGATCATATGAACATGTTCTTGGACATTTTGGAAAGGTCTTGAAGTCCTCTAACCAATGTCTTTGGTCCCATGTCATTTGGATTTACCAATCTCAAGTTATGGGCTTTGACTTAAAGTGCATTTTTGTTGACTTTTAAACTTGACCTATAATGTAAAAATTGGTAACTTCTTGTGAGAGCATTTCTTGAACTTGGAGTGTGAAGATGAATTGTAGGAAATTACATCCCCTTCAAAATGAGCATTGGATGGGATTTTTCTGATGAACCATGAAAAAGTTATGCCCTGGTCAAGATACAGTTGACTTTTCTACTGTCCAAAAATAGTAACTTTTTGCATCTTGATGATTTTTGAGCTATCCTTGTGTAATCGTGATCAAGACTTGATCAAATGATGATTGTGAACTCAAAATAAGATGTTGACCAAAAATTCTGACTTTTGACTTCAAAATGACCATTTTGCCCTTGCAGTTGACTGTGGATCAAATGGAGCTTTTGACTGTGCAAATTGGCACTGTGAGTCTTGAAACTTGGCATGTAGGTGCTTGAGGATGCATATAGGCCTATGGGACTTTATTGAACCATTGAGAACCCCAAATTCCTTGAAAGAACCAAAACCCTAATTTCTGCTGGCTTAGGAGGTGGCTTGCCTGTACAACCCTTGAACAATTTTGAGTAATTTGAAGATCAATCTTGACAAATCTTGAGGAATATGGGAGGGCAAATTTTGGGGTACAACAGTTTCCCCTGTTCAATCTTCTTAAACCTGAGGATGTAGACTGGCTTGCGTGCCTTTCGTGATCCGAAGGTGGAAGATGATTGAACACTAAAGTGCCCAGAAATTTGCACTCGCATAGTGTAGTATCAGCAATGTGATGTCTGGAATGGGCTTACAGATGCCATTTGGAGAGATGATAGATAGGAGGATGGGCTTATAGATGCCATCTGGAAATGTTTGTTGAATTGTAACTTGGTAGGTTGAAAGAAGGAACCTGTGTAGGGTTGCTTGATGACGAGTCCGTGTAAAACTGCATCTTAGAAGAGAAGGAACCGGTGTAGGGTTGCTTCATGATGGTCAAGTAGATAGTTGTCCTGTCTGGTTTCAGGTATTAATCTCTGACCTGAGAAAGAAAGATAGTCTTCCTGGCTTGTTACAGGTATTGATCTTCAATCTCTTCATATATGTGGCTTTCCTGTCTGGTTTTAGGTGTTAACCTATAATCAGTCGTCCACAGATATTTCCTGGCTAGCTACAGGTGTTGATCTGGAACTTAAGAGAGGTGGGTCAAGGAGATAGTTTTCCTGGCTGGTTTCAGGTATTAATCTCTTACTTGAGAAAGAAAGATGGTTTCCTGGCCTGTTACAGGTGTTAATCTTCAATCTCTTCATATAGGTGATTTTCCTGTCTGGTTTCAGGTGTTAACCTATGATCAGTCGTCCACAGATATTTCCTGGCTAGTTACAGGTGTTGATCTGGAACTTAAGAGAGGTGGGTCAAGGAGATAGTTGTCCTGGCTGGTTTCAGGTATTAATCTCTGACTTGAGAAAGAAAGATGGTTTCCTGGCCTGTTACAGGTGTTAATCTTCAATCTCTTCATATGGTTTTCCTGTCTGGTTTTAGGTGTTAACCTATGATCAATCGTCCACAGATATTTCCTGGCTAGTTACAGGTGTTGATCTGGAACTTAAGAAAGATTGGTCGAGGAGATAGTTTTCCTGTCTGGTTTCAGGTATTAATCTCTGACTTGAGAAAAAAAGATAGTTTCCTGGCCTGTTACAGGTGTTAATCTTCAATATCTTCATGTAGATACTTTCCTGGCTAGTTACAGGTATAGATCTACAATCAATCGTCCACAGATATTTCCTGGCCTGTTACAGGTGTTGATCTGGAACTTAAGAAAGGTTGATGGTAATCATCTTTTGATTGACCTTTTTCTGAAAAGGTAAAAACATTAGTTGTATGCAATGTCATGATGTATGAAATGTATGATGTTCTCAAAATGAGATCGTATGATATGATGTGTATATGCATGTATCATGATGTATGGAACTGTGATGTTTTAGCTGGGGAAAATAAATCTCGGAGCTGCTGGAGAATGATGTTGAATTCTTCGTTTCCGCTGGGGACGATGAACGAAGATGATTGCACGAATAAACCTGTAGGAGAAGATGACTCCGTTGGGGAATAAACTTGAAGAGATTACTCTGCGGGGAATTACTCTGTGGGAAGAGATGCTTCGCTGAGATTTTAATGATAATTCCGCTGGGGACTCCATTGATAAGCTCTGTTGGGAATTTCGATGATGAACTCCGCTGGGGATAGAAAGAACTTCGCTGAGGATGATCTTTCCGTTGCAACTTGCTAAGGATAACCCAGTTAGTCTCTGGTGGGGAATAATCTTCTGAATAAGGCTGGGGAGATGCATTTTCACTCTGCAGGGGATAAGCTTCCAAAATCTACTGGGGAGATGATTCAACTCCGTTGGGGAAGCTTTTCAGACCGTGCTGGGAAATGGTTCCGCTGAGGGTATCTTGTATTCCGCCGGGGAACAATCTTATATTTTTGTTGAAGAATATTAAGACTGCCGGGGATGCTTGCTGAGGAATATCTGTATACTCTGTTAGGGAATATTAAGATCTTCTGGGGATACCCAACTTTTTCAGGACTGATGGTAGACCAACTCTGCTTGGGGGAGAGTATTGCTGACTTGCTTGGAATACTGTGCCTTTTTAGGGATGATGGGAGACCAACTCTGCTTGGGGAGAGTATTGTTGAATCTTGTCTTACTCTGCGGGGAGTGAAGGTATCTTGGTCATATTCTTCAGCTGAACCTACCTTGGTACCTTGGTGGACAGAGCAACTAGATCGCTTAGACAATTCTTATTGCCCCTACTTCCGATGTCACCCGTAATTAGTCCTTTGTTTCGCATGCAAATATTTATGAATAGCAGCTTAATGTCAAATGCATATATCAAAAATGAACATTGGACGTTCTTTGCAAAACAAAACAGATAAAGGAAAAACAATTGGCAATTTGTCTGAAAAATGAACTTGTATTGATTTTGAAGTTTGCTTGTAAATAGGCGTTTTGTATACAAGAGGCTAACGTCCTAGTAAGAGGACGCCGCCGAGCTAATAGAGTTTATACAGTTTGTGAAAAACAAAACAGCTATGTGAAAGATCCCATTGGGTTCCAACTCTGCTATCGCATTTATGTCTTCAAGCGTCTCATCACTTTGCTGCTTAGTTGAAGATGAATCTGATTGATTGGTGCCGTCCGAGCCTGATAGTCGATACCGAAGTCTGGATGCAGGGTGATCCAATGAGACATAGTATCACGCTTATCCCTAACTTTTTCCTGGACCGCCCTTTCGGGTTTTCAGTCCACCGGGATACCCATTTTTGCCCAAGCCGCCTTTTCAGGTTTTCGACTTGCCGGGTGTACAGATTTTTTTATTTTCATCCCTTATTTTTGCCCGAACCCTTTTGGTTCGCTGGGAAGCCCTTATTTTTGCCTAGGCCAGTCGACCTAGCGGGTCTTTAATCATGTGTAGTATCTTTTTACTATGTTTGCATTGGTGGGGTGAGGAAGGTCGTCACCATCCATGGTGGTTAATATCATTGCTCCTCCTGAGAAGATGTTCTTAACCATAAATGGCCCTTCGTACATAGGGGTCCATTTGCCCCTGGGATCACTTTGAGGTAGGATGATGCGCTTGATTACCAGGTCATCGACTTGATACTTTTGTCGTCTGACTTTCTTGTTAAATGCCTTGATCATCCGTTTTTGGTACGTCTGACCATGACAAATAGCAGTGAGTCTCTTTTCGTCGATTAGGTTTAATTGATCAAGTCGGGTCTGGATCCAGTCGTCTTCGCTCAAACCTGCATCCTTCATGATTCGGAGGGAAGGTATATGAACTTCAATGGGCAGGACTGCCTCCATGCCGTATACCAAGGAATAGGGTGTTGCCCCTGTTAACATACGTGCTGAGGTACAGTACCCATGAAGAGCAAATGGTAACATCTCGTGCCAATATTTGTAGGTCACTGTCATCTTCTGCACAATCTTCTTAATATTCTTATTAGCTGCTTCTACCGCCCCATTCATCTTCGGCCGGTAGGGAGAAGAGTTATGGTGATGTATCTTGAATTGCTCGCAGAGCTCAGTGATCATCTTGTTGTTAAGATTGGTACCATTGTCTGTAATGATCCTCTCTGGTACACCGTATCGACAGATCAGGTTGTGTCGAATGAACTGTGCCACGACATTCTTGGTTACGGTAGCAAAGGAAGCTGCTTCAACCCACTTCGTAAAGTAATCAATTGCTACCAGGATGAAGCGATGCCCGTTGGATGCTGTAGGTCTGATCTCGTCGATCATATCAATGCCCCACATTGCAAAAGGCCAAGGTGCTGTCAAGACGTTCAAAGGAACTGGAGGAATATGCACCTTATCAGCATAGATCTGGAATTTGTGACATGTCCGAGAATGCTGATAACATTCGGCTTCCATTGTGGACCAGTAATATCCTGCCTGAAGGATTTTCTTTGCCATGGTATGTCCACTGGAATGCGTTCCGAAGGTACCTTCATGCAGCTCTGCCATGATCCTTTCTGCTTCAGTCTTGTCCACACAACGCAGTAAGGTTGAATCATGGTTTTGTTTATACAGAATGCCATTGCTGAGGAAGAACTTTGCCGCGAACCTTCTCGAAAACTTCTTGTCATTAACAGACGCGCCCTCGGGGTATTCTTGAGCTTCAAGGTACCTCTTTACTTCATGATACCAAGGTTTTTCTGTTACTTCCTCAGTCTCAAGATCACAGCAGTGTGCAGGTTCATCCAATTTCCAAATAATGATCTGGGGAGCCTCGTTGTCCCATTTGACTTTGAACATAGAAGACATCGTAGCCAGCGCGTCCGCCAACTGATTCTCCTCTCTTGGGAAGTGTTCAAAGGTTATCTCCTCAAAATGGGGAATCAACGTCAATACATACTCCTTGTAAGGAATAAGATTTGGGTGTTTCGTATCCCACTCGCCTTTGATTTGACTGATCACGAGAGCGGAATCTCCGAAGACACTCAGAAACTTGATCCTTAAGTCAATTGCAGCTCGAAGACCCATGATGCATGCTTCATACTCCTCCATGTTGTTGGTGCAATTGAAACATAGTCGGGCGGTCAGTGGAGTATGTGAGCCTTTAGGAGATATGATCACAACGCCAATGCCATTACCCAAAGCATTTGAAGCTCCGTCAAAATGCATAGACCATTGGGATCCTTCCTCAGGTCCTTCATCCGGTCCAGGTATTTCACAATCAGTTACTACCATGATATTCTCGTCTGGAAATTCAAAGTTCATAGACTGGTAGTCATCCACTGCCTGATGTGCCAAATGGTCTGCCAACACACTTCCCTTGATTGCTTTTTGAGTCGTGTACTGGATGTCATATTCAGTCAAGATCATCTGCCATCTTGCTATTCTTCCGGACAAGGCAGGCTTTTCGAAGATATACTTGATTGGATCCATTTTTGAAATAAATAGAGTAGTGTGAGTCAACACATATTGTCTCAGCCGGCGAGCAGCCCATACCAAAGCGCAACAAGTTTTCTCGAGCAGTGAGTATCGGGTCTCACAGTCGGTAAACTTTTTGCTAAGGTAATAAATAGCATGCTCTTTTCGGCCAGACTCGTCATGCTGACCTAGCACACATCCCATTGAGTTGTCCAATACTGTTAAGTATAAGATTAGAGGTCTCTCTTCAACCGGTGGCATAAGAATGGGTGGCTCTTGGAGATATTCTTTGATTCTTTCGAAAGCGGCCTGACATTCATCGTTCCAACGTACTACTTGATCTTTCTTCAGTAGCTTGGAGATTGGTTCACAGGTAGCAATTAGGTGTGATATGAATCGGGCAATGTAGTTCAGCCGTCCTAGAAAGCCTCTGACTTCTTTCTCTATCTTGGGAACTGGCATCTCTTGTATGGCTTTCACTCTGGCAGGGTCCACTTGAATACCTTTGTCACTCACGACGAAGCCTAGCAGTTTTCTAGATCTCACCCCGAAGGTGCACTTGTTCGGGTTCAACCTCAGCTTGTACAACTTTAGACGGTCAAACAGCTTCTATAGATGGTCAAGGTGTTCCTCCTCAGTTTGGGACCTTGCAATCATATCGTCGACATATACTTCGATCTCATGATGGATCATATCATGAAACAGAGTAACCATGGCCCGTTGGTAGGTTGCCCCAACATTTTTCAACCCAAAAGGCATGACCTTGTAACAAAAGGTACCCCACTGAGTAACAAAAGTGGTCTTCTCCATGTCTTCAGGAGCCATCTTGATTTGATTATAACCGGAGAACCCGTCCATGAAGGAGAATACCTTATGCTGAGCAATGTTATCAACCAGAACGTCGATGTGAGGTAGGGGAAGTCATCCTTAGGGCTCGCCCTGTTCAAATCCTTGTAGTCAACACACATTCGGACTTACCATCTTTCTTCGGTACCGGAACCACATTAGCAACCCACTGAGGGTAAGAAGTCACTGCTAGAAAACCGGCGTCAAATTGTTTCATAACCTCAGCTTTGATTTTCTCGGACATCTCTGGACGCATACGGCGGACCTTCTGTTTTACCGGAGGGCATTCTTCCTTGGTAGGCAGGTGATGAACCACAATGTCGGTATCCAACCCAGGCATATCTTCGTAAGACCAGGCAAATATTTCCACGTAGTCATGCAGCATCTGAATCAACCGTTGTTTCACACTGGGCTCCAGGTTTGCACCAATCTTGACTTCCTTTCTGTCTGTCTCAGTACCCAGATTCACGGTTTCCGCTGGATCTTCATGTGGCTGAATGGCCCTCTCTTCCTGGAGTAGCAGTCTTGCAAGCTCACCAGGCACTTCGCAATCATCTTCACCTTCGTCTTCGGCTAAGTTGATCAGATTTTCGAAGTCATAATTGGCAGTAGCAGAGTCGTTACCAGTGAGATCCAGAGTGGATTGGGACCTGTATATGTGAGTGTGTGTAAATAGCTGTTTTGCAATATATAATAAAGAAAGACAAGGAACGCAAGATTTGAAATGCAAAAAAAGTCCAATGCTTTTATTAATGATATATGAAAATGACACACAAAAGCCCTCACAAATGAAGCCACAGTGCCCCAGGTAAGACACCGGGCCATAAAGTTTCAAATTATTGTCTGTTACAAATTTAAAACAAAGGAGTTCATTACTGAGGAATGAAAGTAATAGGGACGAAGTCTTTCGCTGTCCAGTTGTTTGGTCCACCGTTGGTCGTAGGGTAGATCCAACTGTTGAATTCAGATTCCTTTACGTCATCTTCAATGGCATTTACTCCCGAGTTGCTGATGAACATAGGAGGTCTTCCAATCCTTGCACGACGAACCGCCCTCTGAGCTTCTGCAGTGAAACCCAAACCAAACTTGTCATTCTTCTGAGTGAAATCAGGAAGTCGGCCCCAGTTTGTGCACTCATCCTTCTCAATAATAGCCCAGGCATCCTTTAAGGAAGCCATCTTCAAAGGAGGATCTTCAATCACAGTCTCGGCTGACGCCAGTGTCTGAGGAACCTCTTCAAAGTGCTGTAATGGGGTCTCAATGAATTCCCCATCCATCTCTATGTACCGGAACGAGTTGAGGTGGCTGACCATGTATTCTTCCTCCCCCTGAACTGTTACAATCTTCCCCTTGACCGGGTACTTCAGCTTCTGATGTAGTGTGGAGGTCACAGCTCCAGCTTTATGGATCCAGGGACGACCCAACAAACAAGAGTAGGATGGTCGAATGTCCATCACGTAGAATGTAGACTCGAAGACCTAAGAACCAACCCTGATTGGAATATCAACCTCACCATGTACCATCCTTTTAGACCCGTCAAAGGCCCGGACAACAATGTTACTTGGCTTTAGCTCCAAACCCTCGTAATCCAGCCTGTCTAGAGCTTTCTTGGGTAATACGTTCAACGAGGACCCCGTGTCAACCAACACGTGTGCAAGAGTAGTGCCCCTGCATTAAATGGAGACATGCAGGGCATCATTATGGTTCTTCCCCTTAGCAGTCAGATCGGCGTCGGAGAAACCCAAACCATTATCAGCAGTTAAGTTGGCCACACAATCGGTGAACTGATCAGCTGACGTCTCTTGTGGCACGTGGGCCGTCTTCAAGAAGGTAATCAGAGCCTTGGCATGGGCCTCTGAACACAACAACAATGATAGCATAGAAATTTTAGATGGGGTATGCCCCAGCTGTTCAACTACGTTAAAATCACTCTTCTTGATAATCTTAAGGATCTCTTCCATCTCCTGCTTGGAAGCTTCAACATTGATGGTCTTTGGTGCCTCCGTATGGGCAGGCATATATGTGGCGATCCCTTTGCCCCGAGTGTCAGATGACTCAGCAACAGGGGTAGAAATGGAAACTTGATCAGGAAGGGAAGCAGGCACACTTGCAGGTGTGATGACAATAGGCCTCTGGATTGTTGGCGGCGCAATATCTGGTGAGAAAAGTCTACCACTGCGGGTGACTTTAGCAGGCCCGGTGATGTTGCTGACGCCGGTACTAGTATCAAACTCTTGTTTTACTCCAAGAACATAAACATCTGCCCTATAGTGCCAAGGGACAGCTTTATCGGATGTATAGGGGATAGGCCCCGGAAAAGTGATGATTATAGGTGCAATCTTCTGGACAGGCATAATTTTGATAGGCTTCCTGGAGGGAGCTTTGGGAGAATTATTGAAAATGGTGACAATGGACACTTCTTCAGGAGGGGTAGTAGGAACAACAACCTTCTCAAACAGGATTTCTTTATTATCCATCAGGTTTTGGATACCTGACTTCAAAGATGGGCAACCAGTAGGTGAAACAGAACATAGATGGCAACCTTTACTACATCCCGGAAATAAACCGGCTAGCAACATGTTCCTTTTGACAGTCAACAGCGGAGTAACAATATTATCTATAGAGGCTACATGCAGGTCTTCCTCTACAGCATTCACCCTATGCTTGGGCATGGGAGCAGTCACAACATTGGGCCTTTCGGGTGCCTCGAACTCTATCTCTTTAGCATCAATTAGGTCCTGAACTTTATTCCTCAGAGCCCAACAATCATCCGTAGTATGCCCCGGGCTATCAGAGTGATAAGCGCAGCGGGCGTTAGGATTGTATTTTGGGGACGTTATGTTTACAACCTTCGGAGCTTCTTTTATAGTCACCAGATTGGTTGTCAGTAACTGCGGCAATATCTGGGACAAGGTCATACTGAGTCGAGTGAACTGCCTTCTAGGTCTCTCACCCCTTTGCTGGTTGTGATGCTGAGGAGCAGCAGCAGGTTTTGAAATAACCACCGCGTTGACAGCTTGCCGACATTCCGGTCTATTCTGTCTCCTTGAACCGTAGACAACACTAGATTCCTTCTTGAATGGTTTCTTCTTAGTGCTCGAGGAGGCACCTTTCTGTATCTTCCCAGACTTGATACCAGCTTCTATTCTCTCACCAGTCAAGATAAGGTCTGTAAACCCGGTAGAAGAATTTCCAATGAAATGGTTGAAGAACGGACCAGACAGGGTCCCCAAGAACATATCCACAAGTTCACGGTCAGTTAAAGGTGGTTGCACCCTTCCAGCAAGGTCTCTCCACTTTTGAGCATACTCCTTAAATCCTTCACCCGTCCCTAGTGACATACCCTGGAGTTGGGTACGCATAGGAGCGAGGTCGGAATTATACTGATACTGCTTATAGAACGCAGTAGCCAAATCCTCCCAGTTACGAATACTGGCTCCATCCAGCTGATAGAACCATTCGAGTTGAGTCCCTGAAATACTATCCTGGAAGAAATGGATCCACAAATTCTTGTCAGCTGTATAAGGTTGGATCTTCCTTACATACGACCGAAGGTGCAGCTTAGGACAGGAAGCTCCGTCGTACTTTGTAAAAGCAGGTGCCTTGAACTTATAGGGGATCACCACCCCAGAGGATAAGCCTAGGTCTCTGAAGTCCAACCCGGGCACATTTTGTATCTCCATAGCACTTAAGCGGTCCTCCAACTGTTTATACCTATCCTCGGCAGGAGGATACTGTTCATCATTATAATTTGTCTCGTTATCGGAGACCACATGACTAGGAACCCTTCTCTCTTGTGGGCTGTCTTTGCCTACTGATGAGGTAGTCAGCTCAACCTCATTATGTAATCCATTCCCAAATCTGCGTCTAGTGTTGAACAAGACGGTCCTCTTCTTCTTCTTCTTCAGAATCAGGGTCTTCAACTCCTGTTGACCCTTAGCTAGGCTCATAACCAACTCTTGGAACTCGGCGTTCTGGGCTTGGAGGGCCTTGATAGCTTGTTCAGTAGTAGGTTCAGAAGACATGATGATTGCTGAAATAAACAGCGAAGAAGATAAGTGACCTGTAAAAAGTGTACCTGTTATGCATATGATGCATGGTATGCTATGTATGCAATGCATTCAAGGGTTCAAAAATTCAAATTTGTTGTAGACAAAAAAGGAACGCACGTCATATTAAGAAGTAATTTGTTTAGTACATCAGTGCCTCATGGGCGAAATATTACAAAATACTTAAGGTAAAAAGACATTGCGCATCCTTTTTGGAGCGATGTAAGTGTTGAGGGTATTTTCCTCGTGAAGTAGGCGGGTGAGCTCCAAGACCTTCTTCTCACTGGCATGTAAGCTGGCTTCGAAAGCATTCTGTTATTCCTTGAGTTGGATCCAGCTCTTCTGCATTTCTTCCCATGATGTTGGCATGTCAGGATGTAGAATGGTGTATGGAACCTCTCCTTCCATAACATGCTCTTTGATCACGGGGAGAATGTGAGGATATGGCATCATAAGCTTCTGGGAGCGGGTTCGTACCCACTTGAGGTAAGGCTCAAGGGGGATGGAATTCTTGTGCCCCAGTGTCTTACTATCTACCTTGTTAAGCATCCTCCAAGCTCTGATGAACCTTTGGCGAAGTCCTTACGCATCGTTGTCGAAGTCAAAAACTATGTCAGGGATCAGCATTTCATGAGGGCCATCCCTCTGAGCATATCCAAATTGTCTCAAATCCAGACAGAGGTTGTAGGTGATGCCTCCTCTAATTCCAAGTAAAGGAACATTAGGAAATTCTCCGCAACGGTTAATGATAGTGACATTTTCTCTGGACCGAGAACACCAATGTATATCAGAATGTGTAAGAGTCATCAATCGTTGTGACCACCTTAAACCCCGCTCGTTCTTCAAAACTGATTTTGGAAGGTGCGAAATAAACCACCTTGCCAGGAGAGGAGTGCATCACATGAGAACACCTCTTTTTCTCATTGTTCGAGTGTGAAATGAGTGGAGGATGTCCCCAAGCAATGTAGGTATAGGATTCTTGGACATAAAAATTTTGACAGCATTTATATCTATAAGTTGATCCGGATTTGGGAACAACACCAACCCATAGACAAGGAGTGCCACAATCTCTTCAAAGGCTTGTAGGTCGAGAGAATTCCAACATTCTCGTGCCTTCTCAAACAGGAACTTTGCCAAGAATCCTTTGATACCACTTCTGATTTCCCAATGCCCCTTGATGTTAGATGGTTGCAGACGTAATGCTTGAGCAACCTCTTCAAGTTTTGGTTCCTTTTCCGTACCGTTGTAGGGTAGTTGACTAAGAATAGGAATTTTCAGAAGTTGAGAAAATTCTTCCAAAGTAGGCACCAATTGATAATCAGGGAATGTAAAACAGTGGTGTAAGGGGTCAAAGAACTGGAAGAGAACTTTTATCATGTCCTCTTCAATGTTGGTGTTGACCAAGCTGAGTAGTCTACCAAGTTTTTCACTGAAGGGAGAGCTCTCGGGAATCCTGGATGTAAGCTCCTTGAGCTGAGGAGGGATCCTTACAAGGTTGACCTGAATTGTTTTCCTGCGGAGAGACTCCATGTCCTATAAAACAAGAACAAAGATGAAGATTCGAACCCTTGAAGTGGTTAGCAAATGCATATGATGCTTTATGATGTTATGATGTACATGGATGCAAAAGTAATCAAGTGTATATACAGACAGTCATATTCACACAAAGCAAACAAGTCCTTAGGTTTAGGCTTGCATGGGGTTCGTAGGTAAGTACCCTCTTGAAGTTAGTGGGCTCAAAACCTGTCCTATGAATAGTAACCGGGTTCTAAGGAGCTCAATATCATTGGATTGTTTTCTATGTTCATTGTTTTGATTTAGCCACTTAACTGGCGACCAAAATATTCCAAGAAAACAATCCTCAATGAGTGTAGTATCGAGTATCTACCAACTTCGGACTGCACCAAAGTCGGTCATCTCACTACCCTTAAAGAGGCCAGGATGGTCAAGTAAGGTTCTAAGGTCAGTTGATGCTTCACGATACCACGCGGCGGCCCCGTACTCTCCTTGACTTGACTCAAGGGTTACCGGTACTCACCAAAGTGCCACATCAACGTAGCAACTGCTTCAACCATGTCGGTATACCCCGCATAGTTCCCTCACAGTTTGTTGCTACTTCTAAAGGGTATCCCCAGATCCGGGTTAGGATCTATAAAACTCCGATATAGGCCCACAATATTAAATCATTCAAGGCATACAATTGAAAACATGGTGATCTAATCCTAAGGTACACCTCACTAATAATTTTTCCCCAGCAGAGTCGCTAGTTCTGTGATCGGTGGAAATATAACTGACTGTTTTGGAATGCTGGTTCGTGAAATGTCGCGGTAAGCAAGAGTCGCCACCGTCTTTTATTTTCTCCAACAAGGATAGGACAAAAGCACAGCAAAATTCCTTTTAGAGATGTTTCTCGGTTCGGGAGGTAGATTATAGAAAGGGAAGGTGTTAGCACCCTTTCTATCTGTGGTTATCCACGGGCTCTTAGGTACTTGCTCACTATGTTTTCAAAAATGTTTTGCTTTTCTTGTGTTTGTGGGTTTTGAAAAGTTTGTTTGAAAACTTCGATTTAACTCTTGTATCAGTCCTCAAGAGTGTATGAAGTGTCATTTGAAAAGTTTTGTCAGAAAAGTGTAGGTGCAAAAAGTATTTTTTTTTGTTTTGAAAGAGCAAGTATCTAAGAACCTCTACCTACTCAAAAGAAATTAAGCTGTGTAAATGTCCTTTAGACAGTACTATCCCACTATTGAGAAGTAGGTAGCACCGTCATTGGAGTTTTTCGGGTCAATTCGATTATAGGGACATGTGGTCACCAAAGCCATAGTAGGACGTCTTAGCGGTAACCCTAATGTCCTAGATCCTTTTTTTATCCGAGGCAACCATTTTGAGGCAACTTGGATCTTTAGACAAGAGGGCAACCTCTAAAACACCCTATACTCAATGACCACGTCGAGGCAACAAAGTGAGGCATACCCTAGGAGTGGTATGTGCGAGTGTGTCAGGTTTTAATTAATATTATATTTGTACATGTTATGGTGAGCTACGGGTTGATTTTAATTTCAGGGGTAAGTCTTGTCATGCATAGCCTAGTTAACATACATCTAACAGTTAATAGTTGCGGAAAATAAATCTAAACTATTACAAGGCGTCGGGTATTTACATCGCCAAAAACAACCCTTGAAAAGTAAATTGCGGAAAATAAAGGAAAGCGATAAAAAGGTCCTAATTAGAGCTATTACATCCTCGGAGCAATTACATAAATATGATCAAAAATATGAATCAAAAATAAACATGCGCGAGAGAAAATTGAATCGGGGAAGTTCTTAGGGTTTTGACCCTTTTTTGAGAAAGAAAGAAGTTTTTGATTATTTGGCATTTAATTAAATTAATCCTAAAAATAATTAATAAAAAGAAATATTTTTTATTCTTTAATGTCTCAAGGAAGTAAATAAAAAAATAGTCAAAAGTTAGTGAAAACCCTAATTCTAATTTATTTTATTTATTGCAAAAAAATATTGAAATTAACCTAATTAAAAAAAAGACTAAATTAATTTGTTAGTATTTATTCACAAAAATAATAAAGGGTGAAATTAATAAATAATAATAATAATAATAATAATAATAAAATATTACATTTTTAGTTTTTCTGAATTTTATTACGAAAAAAAGTTAATTTGGTTAATTAAATAATAATAATAATAATAATCAATAGTAAAATAATTAAAAGAAAAAAATATAAAAGAAGAAAAGAAATAATGAAACCAGGGGGTGATGGGCCAGGTTAGGAGGTGAGAAAGCAATTTGAAGCCCAATATGCTGCAGGCCTTGTTGACTTTCCTAATCATCCATGGCGCGTGTTGACTGGGAGTATGATGGTCTTCCACCCAGGACCATTGGATTGATGCCTGAAGCCACATGGCGCATGGATATGTGAAGCACATGGTGGACATCACTTTGGAATCTGCACATGAATATGTTAAGAAAAATTAGAAACAAATATTTTAGGGGGACCTGGGATTCGAACCCAGGTCCCAATGGTTCCAAGCCAACGCAACAACCACTACACCACTTGCACGCTTTTAGTATTATAATAACAGGCAATTAATATATTGATAAACCAAACAATATGCTGTACAAAAGAAAAACGCGCGTATTTATTCAAATGGTCCAATGATGTATCAACACATCATCTTCTTCTTCCTTCGTTCTGCAAAAACAAACATTAGATAGCGGGGGTTTTTAACCCCCACAATATGCTATGAGGAAAAATAGTGAATAGAGTTGTGGTTTACATAAATATTTCGCGAGGGTTTGGTTTTGTTCGTCTTGTTCTGAAGATTCCAACCATATGCCTTAGGAGTCCTAATTGTTCCTGGATTGCAAAGCCCCAATTCAAAGCTTATGAACCCTAAAAATTCAACTATGGCATCTTGTGATTTATGGCGTTATAATTCAATTAAGCTATACCATTAGCTTTGTACAGTCCCTAGCAACACAAAACAATCATGAAAACATATTAAAGATGCATGAATCATGATATACGATCGTGAATAAAAGCTGCAAACCGTGACTCTGTATATGGTGATTCTTTGATCTTTAAGGCCTGAATTGGATTGCCACACGTTCTGGGAACCTCCTGCAGTGGATTAGAATCAATAAAAGTCCTTAAATCGCCTTAGAATGCAAATACTAGTTTCAATTTTTCTTGGAATTTTGCAATATGATATGGCCTTTGTTCTGCAGTTTTTCACGTGTCTTGCATCAGGGTTTGCTTGCATATATATAGAGCAACTGAATTAGGTCAAAATCTTGAGCACAAATCCATTGAATTGATGATTTGATCTTTGATTGAAAATCAAATCTATTTACATTTTCATGATTGAATAAAGTTGCTAATTTTGGAGATTTTGCATCTTTGACTTGGTGCACGAAATTGCCAGCCTTTTTAGGTTATATTTGCTTCACAAAAAGATTGAAAAAATCAAATCTTGTATTCTCCTACAATTTAAATTGATTAAATGAATTAATATCAATTAAAAATCCCATTAATTAATAAAAAATAAGAAAATAAATTCAATTAAGCTTGATGGGTCGTGCATAAGTCATGGATGAAGTTTCAAGAAGAGATTTGAGGCCCATTAGCAAAAATAAGGTGTTTTGAGCAAAGTTGACTTTTGCAAATTCCTAAAAATTTCTCAACTTCTCCAATGCATATCTTGCTCAATTTTGATCATATGAACATGTTCTTGGACATTTTGGAAAGGTCTTGAAGTCCTCTAACCAATGCCTTTTGTCACATTTCATTTGGATTTACCAATATCAAGTTATGGTCTTTGACTTAAAGTGCATTTTTGTTGACTTTTGAACTTGACCTATAATGTAAAAATTGGTAACTTCTTGTGAGAGTATTTCTTGAACTTGGAGTGTGAAGATGAATTGTAGGAAATTACATCCCCTTCAAAATGAGCATTGGATGGGATTTTTCTGATGAACCATGAAAAAGTTATGCCCTGGTCAAGATATAGTTGACTTTTCTACTGTCCAAAAATAGTAACTTTTTGCATCTTGATGATTTTTGAGCTATCCTTTTGTAATCGTGATCAAGACTTGATCAAATGATGATTATGAACTCAAAATAAGATGTTGACCAAAAATTCTGACTTTTGACTGCAAAATGACCATTTTGCCCTTGCAGTTGACTGTGGATCAAATGGAGCTTTTGACTGTGCAAATTGGCACTGTGAGTCTTGAAACTTGGCGTGTAGGTGCTTGAGGATGCATATAGGCCCATGGGACTTGATTGAACCATTGAGAACCAGAAATTCCTTGAAAGAACCAAAACCCTAATTTCTGCTGGCTTAGGAGGTGGCTTGCCTGTACAATCCTTGAACAATTTTGAGTAATTTGAAGATCAATCTTGACAAATCTTGAGGAATATGGGAGGGCAAATTTTGGGGTACAACATTTACCATTCTCCAAGCTCGTATAAACCTCTGACGATAGCCTTGGTCGTCGCCCTCATGATCGAATACCAACCCTTGGATGAGTGCAACATGGGGACCATCTCTTCTCGCATACCCAAACTGTTGTAAAGCCAAACAAGGGTTGCAAGTAATACCTCCCATAATGCCAAGAAGAGGGACATTAGGGAATTCTCCACAACGGTTGATGATAGTAATATCCTCCAAGGATCAAGAACACCAATGAATATCAGAATGTATGAGTGACATCATCCTTTGAGACCATGTCAAGCCTTGCTCATTATTCAATGTTGATCGAGGTAGATGTGAAATAAACCACCTAGAGAGTAAGGGAATGCAACACAAGATAATACCTCTTTTCTTCATGGTGCGAGTATGGAAACAATGTAGAATGTCTCCAAGCAGGGTAGGTACAAGATTACGAGAGAGAAAGACCTTGATAACATTCACATCTACGAATTGGTCCGGATTGGGAAATAGAACCAAACCATAGATTAGAAAGGCCAAGACATCTTCAAAAGCTTGAAAATCCATATCCTCCCAGAATGAACGAGCCTTCTCCAACAGAAACTTGGCTAAGAAACCCTTAACTCCACTTCTTGTCTCCCAATTTGTTACAATGTCAGATCTCTTCAAATTCAAGGCTTCGGCAATAACTTCAGGCTTTGGAGTCTCCTCTAAACCGGTGAACGTTATTTGATCAAGCACAGGCACTCCTAACAGTTGAGAGAATTCTTCTAACATAGAAACCAATTGGTAGTCAGGAAAGGTGAAGCAATGATGTATGGGGTCAAAGAATTGGAAGAGCACACACATCATTTCTTCTTGGAAGTTTGAGGTGGCCAAGTTGAGAAGTCGACCATATTTCTTGGTGAAGGGAGAATCTACAGGCACCCATGATTCTAGTTCTTGAAGTTGAGGATGCGCTTTCACGAAGCTGACTCGGATGGTATTCCTACGAATGGGAATCGTGGCCTACAAAACAGAACAAAGATAAATTCCTAAGTCCTTGAAATGGTTAGTGAGAATTCTTATTATGTTAAGATGTTTATGATGTTATGTACAGGTGAACAAAGCAAACAAGTCTTTATGTACAAATAATCATATACAAACAAAGCACACAGTTCCTTAGGTTTAGGATTGCATGGAGTTTTATAGGTAAGTAACCTCTTGAAGTTTAGTTGGCTCAACATGTCCTAGAAAGTAATCGGGTTTTAGGGGATCTCAATATCATTGATCTTTCTTTATTGGGCATTATCTCAGCACAATCAATCTTTTCTTGCGGCCGAGATATCCCAAAAGTTCGATCTCAATGAGTGTAGCATCGAGTATCAACCAATATTAAGCTTTACACCAAAGTCGGCTATCTCACTACTTCCTAATGGCCAAGTTGTTCAATTAAGGTTATATGGTCAGTTAGTGCTTCAAAACACCGCTCAACGGCCCCATATTCTACTCAATTCAACACAAGGGATACCAGTACCAACAAATATGTCACACTAATGTAACCATTTCTTCAACTATATCGGTCTACGCTGTACAGTTTCCACAATCTATTGCTACTTACCTAAAAAGGTGCCACAAATCCGGGTGGATGATCAAAACAAGCCCAAACAAAGACCTATAAATGTAAAGAAGTCAAGTCAAAAAGGAAAGCAATTAAATGTGATCTAGCTCTAAGGTAACCCCACTTTTAAGTAAATTCCCCAGTAGAGTCGTCAGTTCTGTAATACGGTGAGAGAACTGACTTGGTTGTTTTGTGTCTGATTGCAATTGTTGTGGATAGCAAGAGTCTCCAACGACTTTTCTTTTATCCAATAAGGAAAGGGTGAAAAGAACATGAAAGACCTTTGAGATAATTTCTTGAGTTCGGGGGGGGGGGGGGGGGGGGGGGGGGGGGTAGGTTATGAAAATGGAAGGTGTTAGCACTCTTTTCATCCATAGTTATCTATGGGCTCTTAGTTACTTGCTAGATCATGCTTTGTTTGAAAATATGCTTTGTGGTGGGTTTTGAAAGTATTTTTGAAAAGCGCCTTTATTTAGGCAAACTTTGTAATGATTCTCGTCTCTATAAGAATGCATACAAAGTGTTAGACTTTTGAAAATATTTTATGTTTTGAAAGTGTTTGGTGTGTTTGAAAAGATGTTTGTTTTGAAGATGGATTGTGAGCAAACAACTAAGAACGTTCTACCTACTCAAAAGTCTTTTGTTCATTTCTCTTCCTTTGATATTGCTATCTTACCATTGATTGGTAGGAAGCTTTATCCTTGTATGTAAAGGGGCGGGCATAGGTCATTGTATAGTCATGAATAGCAATATTGTGAGATATCTTAGCATTTCTCTTGAGGGACTAAGATCATTTGTAAGGCAACATTTGAAGCGTCATATAGGGACTATGATCTTATATTTTGTTTTTGATAAGACGTCTCACATGCATATTATGACCATTTTCTCAAGGCAACAAATGGAGTTAACCCTAGAGGTACACGTGTGCAAGTGTTTATATTTTCATGCTTGATTTTGTCTTGAATTAGGGTTTTCTAAGCATTGGTTTTAGTCTTGCCATACACACCCTAATTACTAACAATTTATATTAAAGCAATAAATTGCGGAAAGTAAATTTACTACGCTATTACATCATTTGGGGATGGGGGATATAAATTTACAAATGGGGATTCCAAGAAATTAAATCCTAATTTATCTATTACAACCATATTGACTTTGAATAATGTACAAGAATTAAAATAAAAATAATATACAAGATATGAATAAAAAGAAAAAAAATTTGTTTCGATTTTGTTAAAGAAAGGTTTTGGTTAACAATTATGAAAATAAAATATATTTTTATGATATTTATATGTATTCATAAAATAAACATTTCAAATAAATAGTGTGCAAAAAAATCAACTCAAAAGTAGTTGTTTTGATTGGTTGAAAAAATGTTTGAAGTTTGTTAAAAAAGAAAAGGAAACAAACAAATGATAAAAACTGTTCTAGTCCTTCCAAGCTTTGAACCCAGGACCTGATATATAAATGCCTTTCGTGTGCGCTGTTTGTACCACTGGGGTGGTCTATTTCATCAGTTCATAAGATGACTTCGACTAGGTACAAGATGAACTCATTTCTGAATGTTTGAAATGCCCAGTTTCTTATTCCTTCGAGCGCAGGGATATGTATCACCATGTTAAGCTTTTAAAAAGCTTCGATTCTCAACAAAATCGAACAGTATAAATATCAAACCTGTTTAAAATTTAAATACATATATAACTATGTAACTTTCGAAAGCTACACATTAAAGGTCAGCACAAATGTGTTTGGTGCCAAAATCAAAGCCTAACTAGTCAGAGTTGAAGTTCTCAACGTATAAGCAATGATAATCGAAACTAAGAGCATGGTCAACTTCCTAGACATGATATCTACATTTTTTTTCTTTTCAATGTATATACAAATGATGTTTGAATAAGAAGTTCCAATTTTAATAAAATTTACCTCTTGGAGCGAAACTTGAGGTACTTCGAAAGAGCCTCCGGGAACAATTTGATGATGGATCAAGCCTACTTCAAACTCCTTGAAGCTATTATAGTTGCTACTTTGCTTTGAAAATCACTTGAATCGAAGAGCAGTTATATAGAGGCTTGGTAAATAGAAAGGCCAAAAGAAACGCAAGCAGGTATTTGAGATTTTTGGAGTGTTCTAGGCTAGTAATCTCTCTCTTTATGTGGTGTTCGAATGGGAGAAACGGTGTGGTGTATGGATGGTGTTCGAATGGAAGAAATGGGAGATACTCGAAGGATTCTGGAGTTAGTTCTTCAAAAACCAAAAAGGACAAGCAATGTGGCTTTGGATGAAGATTCTGAGTTTTTGAGAGTTTGGGAGTGTTTGAGGATTTTTTCACACAACAAGAAAACTGGCCCCTTTGATTTGCAAATGGTCTCTATATTTATAGAGAAAAGGTTAGAGGTATTTTACACAAGGGATCTCTCTGTCGTAGGGTTTGAATATGGACTTACTTTTTGAAGAAAAAATGGGAAACAAGTTTCAAGGTGTTGTACAAGCATAGTCTGAAGTTGTTTGGAGGCCTTAGACCTATTTCTTCTAGTTCATAGGGGATATGTGTGCAGAAGGGACATGAACTGGGCTCAAAAAACTTTTCTAAAAATGGCAATGATAAATTTATGCCATTAAAGGAAAGTTGGCTTGGAAAACACTTGGGTAAGAGTTTAATTTAATTGTGTAAATAATTAATTATAGAGTGAGGCACAACTTTGAGGCCTCAAAAGCAAGATCATGTAGCCCGGCTTATGGATTTTATCCTCAACTCGATGCCTTGAATCTAATACTATGTCTTTTCGTTTTGGCCACATAGATCCAACCTTTAACCAGACTCAAAAGTAGGCAAAACTAAATGTTCCCACCAATGGCATGTCTTTCGATTGGGCCATATTCAGTTGAATATGCTACTTTGAATCCCTTTTTTTTATCACGTAGGTCCAACCTTCGACCAAACTCAAAATCAGGCAAAACTAAATGTTCCCAACAATGGCATGTCTTTCGGTTAGGCCATATTCAGCTGAATATACCACTTTGAATCCTTTTGTTCTGATCACGTAGGTCCAACCTTCGACTAAACTCAAGGGTATACAAAACTAAATGTTCCCACCAATGGTATGTCTTTCAATTGGGCCATATTCAGCTGAATATACTACTTTGAATCCTTTTGTTTTTTATCACGTAGGTCCAACCTTCGACCAAACTTAAAGGCAGACAAAACTAAATGTTCCCACCAATGGCATGTCTTTCGATTGGGCCATATTCAACTGAATATACTACTTTGAGTCCTTTTGTTTTTTATCACGTAGGCCAGCCTTCGACCAAACTCAAAAGCAGGCAAAACTAAATGTTCCCACCAATGGCATGTCTTTCGATTGGGCCATATTTAGCTGAATATACTAGTTTGAATCCTTTTGTTTTTTATCACGTAGGTCCAACCTTCAACCAAACTCAAAAGCAGGCAAAACTAAATGTTCCCAATAATGGCATGTCTTTCGGTTAGGCCATATTCAGCTGAATATACCAATTTGAATCCTTTTGTTCTGATCACGTAGGTCCAACCTTCGACCAGACTCAAAAGTAGGAAAAACTAAATATTCCCACCAATGGCATGTCTTTAAATTGGGCCATATTCAGCTAAATAAACTACTTTGAATCCTTTTGTTTTTTATCACGTAGGTCCAACCTTCGACCAAACTCAAAAGCAGTCAAAACTAAATGTTCCCAACAATGGCATGTCTTTCAATTGGGCCATATTCAGCTAAATATACTACTTTGAATCCTTTTGTTATGATCACGTAGGTCCAACCTTCGACCAAACTCAAAGGCAGGAAAAACTAAATATTCCCACCAATGGCATGTCTTTCGATTGGGCCATATTCAACTGAATGTACTACTTTGAGTCCTTTTGTTTTTGATCACGTACGCCAACCTTCGACCAAACTTAAAAGCAGGAAAAAATAAATGTTCCCACGAATGGCATGTCTTTCGATTGGGCCATATTCAGCTGAATATACTTGTTTGAATCCTTTCGTTTTTTATCACATAGGTCCAACCTTCGACCAAACTCAAAAGCAGGCAAAACTAATTGTTTCCAATAATGGCATGTCTTTCAGTTTGGCCATGTTCAGTTGAATATACCACTTTAAATCCTTTTGTTCTGATCACGTAGGTCAAACCTTCGACCAAACTCAAAAGCAGGAAAAACTAAATGTTCCCACCAATGGCATGTCTTTCAATTGGGCCATATTCAGCTGAATAAACTACTTTGAATCCTTTTGTTTTTTATCACGTAGGTCCAACCTTCGACCAAACTCAAAAGCATGCAAAACTAAATGTTCCCAACAATGGCATGTCTTTCAATTGGGCCATATTCAGCTAAATATACTACTTTGAATCCTTTTGTTATGATCACGTAGGTCCAACCTTCGACCAAACTTAAAAGCAGGCAAAACTAAATGTTCCCACCAATGGCATGTCTTTCGATTGGGCCATATTCAGCTAAATATACTACTTTGAATCCTTTTTTTTATCACGTAGGTCCAACCTTCGACCAAACTCAAAAGCAGGAAAAACTAAATGTTCCCAACAATGGCATGTCTTTCGATTGGGCAATATTCAGCTAAATATACTACTTTGAATCCTTTTGTTTTTGATCATGTAGGTCCAACCTTCGACCAAGCTCAAAGGCAGACAAAACTAAATGTTCCCACCAATGGAATATCTTTCGATTTGGCCATATTCATCTGAATATACTACTTTGAATTATTTTGTTTTTGATCATGTAGGTCCAACCTTTGACCATACTCAAAGGCAGACAAAACTAAATGTTCCCACCAATGGCATATCTTTCGATTGGGCCATATTCAGCAGAATATACTACTTTGAATCCTTTTGTTTTTTATCACATAGGTCCTACCATCGACCAAACTCAAAGGCAGATAAAACTACATGTTCCCAACAATGGCATGTCTTTCGATTGGGCCATATTCAACTGAATATACCACTTTGAGTAGGCAAGATAATCTCAATGGCATAGTCAAAACGAAAGGAAATCTGGATTGCTTTCCTACTTCACAAAAGAATCCAAAATTCCCAATCGAAGCATAGGAATCAAGCTTGCTCAAAAGAAGACAAATTCCCAATTGAAGCATAGGAATCCAGCTTGCTCAAAAGAATTCAAATGCCTAATCGAAGCATTGGATTCAAGCTTTCTCAAAAGAATCCAAATGCCCAATGGAAACATAGGAATCAAGGAAAACTTGTTCTTCTTTGATTTGATGCTTGAGAGCCCAAAATAATCCATGGAAACTACATGGGTCATTAAAAGTCCAATCGTACTTGTGCAAATTCTAACTCTAGCTTTGAGTCATCAGTGTTGAGGAAGTATTTTGCTGATCAAACCTTGTGCAGTCCTGACCCAAAAGAAATCTTGTGAGAAAATTCTTGAGAAATGAGAGGGAAAATTTTGGGGTACAATATCATGCATGGGTTCCAACCTAAGGTATAATTAGTTTGCATCTTAAAGAAGAGGAAACTATCATCCTAAGGGAGCATGTTATAAACATAAAGTAAAAGGAGACGGTGTTTGTGAAGAGTGATCATGTATGGTAATCATGGAAAAAGTGACAACAAAATAAGTAGTATTATGAAAGGCTTAAATGAAATGCTTGGTATATGGGAATTGAATTGGGTTATGATTAACCAAGGGTTACACTTGATTAATCTCGTGAGAATAGGTGCTCCTACCCTCAACCATGAGACCCTTTGTGCATGGAAACACTTGGTGTATGTACCAAAGCGGTTAATTCGAGTTATGGTTAACCAAGGGCAAGACTTGATTAACCTCGTGAGAATGGCCATGCCCAAACTCAACTATGAGACCCTTTAAGAAGATGCTTTATATGTAAACTAAGGGGAGAGAAGTTGCTTCAATGTATAAGATGAAATCAAAATCGGATACAAGGTGGCCATATGTATGCTCCTAGAAAGTGGGACTAGCGTGGCACTAGTATTCTAAACGACCAATTGAAACAATCGATCGAATAATTGTTGCTGTAGAAAAGCCCAGGACCAAACTATGAAATGTATGCAAGTGTGCATTTGTAAGTGGATACCTTCTCATTGATGATGAGCCCAAGAGGATGCCATGTGCTCTAATTGGATTACATATGCATAATTAAGCAACAATTAAAACATACAAAAAAATAAACCCTAAGTTATTATAATCATATGGGGATGGGGGTACAAGTTTATGAATGGGGATGAAAACGATTAAAACCAAATTACTATTACAATCATATTGAATGAATAAATAATATACAAGAATGTAAAGATAAATAAAAAAAGAAAAATTATTTTTAAAAAATTTATGTATTGACACATGCACTTATGCATTGATACGAAAACTCTTATGTGTTTACGCATACACTTATGTATCAATACATATAATTCCTTGCTCTTGGAAGTCAAAAATAACACAGTATGAGTCGACACATAAGGGTTTGTATCGACTCATTTCTTTTTTGTATCGACACGTGCGCATTTTGTGTCGATTCATACTCATTTCCTGCCCCTAGAAGTCAAAACCAACTCAGTATGAGTCGACACTTAATGGTTTGTATCGACTCATATATATTTTGCATTGACACATGTGTGTTTTGTATCGACTCATAACTTGTTTTGTGCCTGATATGCATCGACTCATAGAGATATGTGTCGACTCATACTGCTATTTTTTATTTCCAACATTGTTCTGCTACATGTAAAAGTCAGTTCTCAACATATTATTAATATTAATGAAAAGCAAGCATATGGTTAGCTTCAAGGGTATAATATCTACATTTTATCTTCACAAATGAACTACTAATGATGCTTGTATGAAGAGCTCAAGGTCAAGAAAACTTACCTTGAAACTGAAATTTGTATTTTGAGTTTGAACACCTTTCAAGAGGCTGTGATGATCATAATGGCTTCAGTGAACCTCCAGGAACTTGCTCCAATCCTTACTTTGTATTGAAAGTTGTTGAATCAATCCAACCCAGTCAAGTTGTACAATACTGGTTTTTTTGTTTGTGTTTGGAAGGTGGTGAGAATGGTATCACAGAAACTATTTTTTGAACAACTTGTATGTGAAGTGTTTGGATAGTTTGTTTAGGGGGAAACTTGCAAGGTTGTACAGTGGGTTGAAGGTTTTTTCTGTTTCTGTTTTCCTTTTGGTTGCTGCTGGTTTTTTTGTTACTGTTGTTTTATATATCAAAGCAGTTTTATGGCTCAAAACAGTTTCATGGTTGTTGCTGTTTTTTTCTCTTCTGGTTTTACAATGTTTTCTTTCTCTTTCTTTTCACAAACCTCCTCCTTTTTTTTGCTGTTTTTCTACTGTTTTTATCATATGAGAGGTGGAAATTGGGGGAAATGGTTGGTGATATTTTAAACAATTTTGACATGCTGTTTCACTACTTTTTCATTACAGATTTGGGTGACTTCTATTTTGTGTAATGTTTGGCATTTGTTGGCAGCAGTTTTGATAGTTTTAGCAGGTTGTCTTTGCAGGTTGTCTTTGCAGGTTTTGGACTGATATGCTTGGACTGTTTTTTGTGCAGGTTTTGGAGTGGAGTGGGCAAGTTTATGGACTGGTAGGCAGCAGAATAGATAGCAGCAGTTTGGACAATTTTGTGGGGCTGGTTGGTGCAAACTTTGGACATGTTTTAAACAAGGTTCTTGAAGATTGGCATGAAGATTAAAGCTTTGAAAATGGAGCTTTAGCAACTTTAATACTTAGGTATTTTTTGGTTTAGAAATGCTTCATTTGTAGTGTTATTTTTGTAATGGGATGAAGGATTATAATGGTGTTTGTAAATTGGAATAAATGAAGTTGGAATGAGAAAATGCTTGCAACCAATTGCATATTTGACAATTTGAACTTGTAATGAGAAATTCTTGAATTGTAATAGACAAACATTTAACCAAATATTTCTCATCCCAAAAAAAAGGAAGTTTGAATTCCTTTCTCCATTATTTCCTCTAGCCTTTGTATGATTTCAAGTGGTCATGGTAAGAATCCAAAAAATTGCAAGATAATCAATAGTGACTTGAATCTTGAATATAGTAACTTGTGATGTAAGGAATTGGTGACTTGTGAACCAAAGGACATTGTATGAAATACCAATTTCCCGTATTTCCAATTTGCAATACAAATCCAAGATTTTCTTTCTCTTTCAATTTTGAATCTTCATGACAAATTCAAACCACCTTAAAAATGATAGATGCCATCTTAGTTCAAAATTTAGTCCCTCAAGAAACTCCTCAAAGAAAACTTTAACCCATACGAGAAAAATTCATTGGTTTCACCCCTTAAACCTTTTGATAAGAAATTGACTTATAGAAGGAGATAAAGCTCAATGCAACCTAGAAGCAAAAATCCTACTTTTCTTAACATACAAAGGATGAACATTACAAGCTCAAACCCAAAACCCTAATACACTAAGCCTCAGTTTGAAGAACTAAAACCAATGCTCTTGAAGTAACTTGAGAAAATCTCCAAAACCCTAATTCACACTTCAATGCTTGAAGAACTAGAAGAACCAGAAAGAAATAGACTTTACTGAATATATACACCTCAAAACACTGTGAAACTTTAATATTGCACAACCACAGAACTCTTGGACCTCAGGTGTCTTTATTCAATGAATGAATGATATGAAAATGAAATAGTGAAGATGATGTAGATGAAATGTGAAGTCTAAGCCAGACAAAAGTAAAAGGTAGGAAAATTTTGGGGTACAATAGGGGGGAATGTATCTTCGTCTAAGATGAGCTTGTGAAGGTAACTCTGTGGGGATAATCCCATGGCGGTTGCTCGGTAGGGATTTATGGACGACTTGAACGTTAACCCAATTCCTAGAGTCTTTGGTAAATATTGATTCCTATTGTTATGCATATATTTGTTAACAGTAATCATATTCATATGCATATGTTCATTTAATTTAGTCATTGGATGTTTTTGCAAAAAAAAAAGAAAAGATAAAACAAAAATTTGAATTTTGCAATTGTATTTGTATTGATAGTTTGCATATAAACAGACAATTTTTGCACATAGAGACAGAAATCCTAGTAAGAAGAAATCGTCGTAAAATGAAGAGAGTACAAAGTAAAACAAAGATAAGACAGCTATGTGGAAATGATCTCATTGAGTTTCAATTCTGCTATTGCCTTTATGTCTTCAAGCATCTCATCACTCGTTATCAGAAGAAGTTGACTAAATTGATCTGTACCGTTTGAACTTGAAGTTGGTAACAAAGCTTATTGTAAGTATATGATCCAACAGGACATAGTCGTACACTTTAATCCCTAACTTTTTCCTGGACCTCCCTTTCGGGTTTTCAGTCCACTAGGATACCCTTTTTTGTCCAAGCCGCCTTTTCAGGTTTTTGACTTGTCGGGTGTACAATCTTTATATATCCCTAAGTTTTGCCCGAACCCTTTTGGTTCGCCGGGATGCCCTTATTTTTTCCTAGGCCAGTCAACTTAGCGGGTCTCTTTCATGCGTATTATCTTTTGACTATGTCTGCATTCACAGGATTTGGAAAATATTCACCGTCCATGGTGGTAAGTATCATTGCACCGCCAGAAAATATTTTCCTGACTATAAATGGCCCTTCGTAGGTGGGAGTCCATTTTCCCCTGGGATCACCTTGCGGTAAGATGATGCGCTTTATTACCAAGTCACCAACCTGATATACCTGATTCTTGACTTTCTTGTTGAAGGCTTTGATCATACGCTTCTGATACATCTGACCATGAAAAACAGCCGCAAGCCTCTTCTCGTCAATCAAATTTAACTAGTCCAGCCTAGTCTGAATCCACTCGTCTTTATCTAAACTTGTGTCATTCATAATTTGTAGAGAAGGAATATGGATTTTGACAGGCAAGATAGCTTCCATACCATAGACTAGAGAGAATAGTGTTTCCCCAGTTGATGTGCGTATTGAAGTGCGATAGCCATGAAGAGCAAATGGTAACATCTCATGTCAGTCTTTATACGTTACTGTCATCTTCTGTATAATCTTCTTGATGTTCTTATTGGCGGCTTCCACTGTGCCATTCATCTTCGGTCGATATGGAGAAGAATTATGGTGCTTAATCTTGAACTGTGTGTAGAGTTCCATGGTCATATTATTGTTAAGATTAGTACCATTGTATGTGATAATCCTTTCGGGGATGCCATGCCAAAAAATAAGATTATGTTTAATGAATCGGGCAACAACATTCTTGGTGACAGAGGCAAATGATGCGGCTTCAACCCACTTCGTAAAGTAATCAATGGCGACAAGGACGAAACGATGCTCGTTAGAGGTCGTAGGCTTAACATCTCCAATCATATCAATACCCCACATTGCAAACGGCCAATGGGCAGTCAATATGTTCAAAGGAACCGGAGGCACATGTACTTTGTCACCATAGATCTGGCATTTGTGACAGGTTCCGGAGTGGTGATGGCAATCAGCTTCCATGATCGACCAATAGTAACCCGCTCTCAGAATCTTCTTAGCCATCGTATGTCTACTGGAGTGAGTACCAAAGATGCTTTCGTGCATATCTTCCATAATCTTCTCTACTTCCTTCTTATCTACATAATGAAGCAGAGTCGAATCATGGTTGCGCATGTATAAAATTATGTTGCTCGGGAAGAACTTAGCAGAGAAGCTCCGTAGAAATTTCTTGTCATTGATAGACGTCCCTTCGGGGTAATCTTGAGCCTCGAGGTATCTCTTTATTTCATGAAATAAAGGATTTTCTTCTACTTTGTTAGTATCGACTATGTAGCAATGTGTTGATTTGTCTAGTCTTTCAATCGTAATTTGAGGAGCTTCGTTGTCTCATCTGACTTTGAACATATATGACATGGTTGCCAATGCGCCTTCCAGCTGATTCTCTTCTCGTGGGATATGCTCAAAAGTGATTTCCTCGAAGTACGGGATTAATGTTAACACATGCTCCTGATAAGGAATAAGATTTGTATGCTTCGTATCCCATTCTCCCTTTATCTGATTGATTACTAGGGTTGTGTCCCCGTACACATCTAAGAACTTGATCCTTATATCAATAGCGACTTTGATACCCATGATGCACGCTTCATATTCAGCCATGTTATTGGTACAGTCAAAGCAAAGTATGGAAGTAAAGGGCGTATGGCAACCATGGGGAGAGATAATTACAGCGCCAATTCCGTTTCCAAGTGCGTTATAAGCTCCACCCAAAACCATAGTCCATCGGGATCCTGGCTGAAGTCCTTCATATGGTCCAGGTTCTTCACAATCTGTGACCAGCATAATTTTCTCATCCTGGAACTCGAAATTCATATATTGGTAGTCGTTTACAGCTTGATGAGCCAAATGATTTGCCAGTATACTTCCTTTAATTGCTTTCTGAGTGGTGTATTGAATGTCGTATTCTGTTAAGACCATTTTCCATCTGGATATCCTTTTGGAGAGGGAGGGTCTCGAATATGTATTTTATAGGATCCATTTTAGAGATCAACAAAGTGGTATGAGTCAACAAATACTGTATTAGTCGGCGAGCAACCCATGCCAAAGTGCAGCAAGTTTTTATGAGCAGTGAGTATCTTGTTTCACAGTCGGTAATTGTTTTGCTAATGTAGTATATTGCATGCTCTTTTCGACCAGACTCGTCATGTTGTCCCAATACACATCCCATTGAGTTCTCTAACATTGTTAGGTACATGATCAAAGGTCTTCCTTCAACTGGTGGCATCAGAATCAGAGGTTCTAGGAGATACTCCTTGATTTTGTCGAAGGATATCTGGAAATTTTCGTTCCATTTCACTACTTGATATTTCTTCAGTAACTTGAAGATCGGCTCGCAAGTGGCATTCAAATGGGAAATAAATCTGGAAATGTAATTCAGTCGTCCCAGGAAACCTCTAACTTCCTTCTCGGTATGGGGAGCTGGCATTTCTTGAATTGCTTTAACCTTAGCAAGATCAACTTCAATACCTTTACCACTGACGACGAACCCAGGAGCTTACCAGGTCTCACCCCAAAAGTGAACTTGTTCATATTCAACCTTAGCTTGTACTTTTTCAGCCTCTCAAACAACTTGCATAGATGGTTAAGATGTTCCTCTTCAATCTGGGATTTTTCTATCATGTCGTTGATGTAGACCTCTATCTCGTGATGGATCATGTCATGGAATAAAGTTACCATGGCACACTGATATGTTACTTCGGCGTTCTTTAATCCAAAAGGCATAACCTTGTATAAGAAAGTGCCCAATTGTGTGATGATGGTAGTCTTCTCCATGTCTTCAGGTTCCATATTAATCTGATTATAACCCGAGAAACCATCCATGAAGAAGAATAACTTGTGTTGAGCAGTGTTGTCAACCAGAACATCAATATGTGGTAGTGGGAAGTCATATGTGGGCGTGCCCTGTTCAGATCGCTGTAGTCCACACACATACTCATTTTGGCGTCTTTCTTTTGTACGGGAACCACATTTGCAACCCATTAGGGATATGATGGAACAGCCAAGAACCCTGCATTGAATTATTTCATAACTTCTGCCTTGATCTTTTCTGACATGTCGGGGCACATGCGACGAACCTTCTGCTTTATCAGAGAACAACCCTCGTTCATCGGCACATGGTGAACCACAATATCAGTATCAATCCCTGGCATCTCTTCGTACGACCAAGCAAAGATCTCAACATAGTCATGCAACATCTGGATTAACCTGTTCTTGACACCGTCCTCTAGGTTGGCACCTATATTGACTTCTTTCTTGTTTGTTTCGGTACCCAAGTTCATGACCTCGATTGGCTCTTCATGTGGTTGTATAGTTTTTCCTCTTGCACTAGCAGTATGATAAGTTCTCCAGGTATTTCATAATCTTCCTCATCTTTGTCCTCGACTTGGTTGATCGGATTTTCAAAGTCATAAGTGGCAATAGCATAATCGTTATCAATGGGATCCATAGTGGATGTGGATCTGCAATTTATTGTATGGGTGTGTGTAATAACACATAGCTATTTTGAAAGTGATAAAAATAAAAGAAAGGCAAAGAGCATAAAATTTGAATGCAAAACGTTCAATGCTTTATTAAATGAAGATATGTTTATGAAATGGCAACCCTAACAAATGGACCATTGTGCCCCGGGTAAGGCACAAGGCTTAAAGTCATTGTTCAAAAGTTACATAGCAAAACCTTGAAAGAAATAAAATGGAAAATAGAAGTTACTCCTGCCTAAAGAAGATTGAGATGATGTCTTGAGTCTTCCAGTTGCTGAGCCTGTTGCCGACGGTGGGAAAGATCCAGCTGTCAAGGTCAAAGTCACTGTCAGCATCTTCTATTGCATTGACTCCATTGTTACTGACACGAAATGGTGGTCTTCCAGCCCGAGCATGACGAACAGCCCTCTGAGCCTCTACAGTAAAACCTAAACCAAATTTGTCAAATTTATACGGAATGTTAGAAAGCTGACCTCAAGTAGTACAACTACCTTCTTCTATAGCAGCTATAGCATCCTTCAAAGAATCTATTATGGGCGGAACCCTGGTAACCTTGGGAATAGTGGAAATGTCTTCAGTAGCGGTAGGAGGGATAACTTCAAAAGAATGATAGGGAGTCTCGATGAATTCGTTGTCCATCTCTACATACTAGAATGAGTTCAAATGACTCACCATATACTCCTTTTCACCATAAACAGTAACAACCTTCCTTTTACAGGATATTTCAGCTTCTGGTGTAGGGTTGAGGTAACAGCGCCTGCTCCATGGATACAGGATGTCCCAGTAAACAAGAATAAGCCGATCGAATATCCATCATATAGAAGGTAGATTCGAAGACCTGCGAACCTACCTTGACCGGAATATTCACTTCTCTGTGTACCATCCTTTTCGAACCGTCAAAACCTCTCACACCAATGTCACTAGGTTTCAGTATAACCCCTTCGCAATCAAGTCTATCAAGAGCACCATTTGGTAGAACATTTAGTGAGGAACCAGTATCAACCAATACCTGAGCTAGAGTAGTGCCCTTGCATTCAATAGAGACATACAAGGCCTTGTTGTGGTTCCTTCCTTAAAGGGTCAAGTCGGAGTCAGAAAATCCTAGCCCTTGTCAGTAGTTAGGCTAGCAACATAACTTCCAAATTTATCGGTCGAGATTTCTTGTGGCACGTGAGCAAACTTTAAGAACTTTACTAAATCCCGTGCATGGGCTTCAGAATACAGTAATAGGGATAACCTGGAGATTTTAGAGGGGGTCTTCCCCAGATGTTCAACAATTTTATAATCACTTTTCTTGATGATTTTCACTACCTCCTCCAGCTCTTCAAAATTTAGCCTGGGCACTTTCTGGATTTCCATGGCATTCATACGATCTTCCAGCTGCTTGTATCGGTCATCAGCGGGAGGATATTGTTCAGCAGAACAGTCTTCATCAGAATCTTATCCAGAACCAATGTTGTTATTCTCTCCAGCTTTCACACTCTTGTCATCTTCTTCTTGATTATCGTCTTCATTTGATGGGACCTCAAAAATCTAGAGCCCTTTTGACCAGACCTTTGAATCTTTTGCCCATATTGAGAAAGACTGCAGACTTCTTAGTCTTATTTTTATTCCCTTTTGTGATGAGGGTCTTCATATTGTCTTGTCCCTTAGCTAAGTACAGGAACATTTGTTGAAACTGAGTGTTATGAGAAAATGAGAAAACTTGTACAGTAAGAAAATGCGAAAAATTGTACTGGGAAAATACCTGTTATGTAATGACATGCATGTTACGTGGATGCAATTTTTTCAAGGATCTTTATGGGATTTAAATTTGTTAAACAAAAGGAAACAAAGAAGTTTTAGTAACAAGCTCAAATTATAATTGCCTTCTAGGCTTATAATGACAACAAAAAGAGTTGCAAAGAAGAAAATATGAACTCAAGTTTCCCATGGGCGCTTCCTCTTTGTGTTGACATATGCATTAAGGTTTTGTTCTTCGTGGAGTCATTTCGTCAACTACAATACTTTCTTCTCACTAGCGTAGAACTAGTTCTCAAAGGTATCCTTTTCTTCCTTGATTTGAATCCAAGACTTTTGTAGTTCTTCAAAGTCAGTAGGCATATCAGGATGAAGAATGGTATGAGGAACATATCCTTCAACAACAGGTTCTACAATCACTGGCAGGATAGTGGGATATGGCATCATAAGATTTTGAGCATGAGATCGCGCCCATCTGAGGTAAGGCTTCATAGGAATGGAATTCTTATGCCCCAAAGTCCTGCTATCAATCTTATTTATCATGCCCCAAGCGCGTATAAACCTTTGACGGTAACTCTAAGGATCATTCTCATAGTTGAATATTATACCCTGGATGAGCATATCGTGATGATCGTCTCTTCGAGCATAACCAAACTGACATAGAGCTAGGGAAGGGTTTTAAGTGATACCTCCCCTTATGCCAAGGAGTAGCACATTATGGAATTCCCCGCAGCGGTCAATAATAGTGATGTCCTCTTGAGATCGGGAACACCAATGAATATCTAAATGAGAGATTGACATCACCCTTTGAGACCACCTCAAGCCTTGTTCTTTCTTTATTACCGGTCGATGGAGGTGCAAAATAAACCACCTGGAAAGTAGAGGTATGCAACACATGAGAGTCCCTCGCTTCCTCATAGTACGAGTGTGAAGAGAATGAAAAATATATCCAAGCAAAGTAGGCACCGGATTATGGATAAGAAATATTTTGATTGCGTTTACATCTATGAGTTAGTCCGGATTAGGGAAAAGCACCAAACCATAGATCAGTAAAGCCAAAATATCCTCAAAAGCATGAAAACTAAAGGCATCTAGAAACCATTGAGCCTTCTCCATCAAAAATTTAGGAAGAAAACCCTTAACTCCATTTCTTGTTTCCCAATTAGATACGATGTATGATTGTTTCATATGTAAGGCTTCTGCAATGTCTTTAGGATTTGGAACTTGCTCTAGACCGGTGAAAGGTATCTGATCAAGAATAGGCACTCCGAGTGACTTAGATAATTCTTTCAATGTGGGCACCAACTAATAATTTGGGAAGGTAAAACAATGATGTTTAGGATCAAAGAACTAGAATAGAACACTCATCAAGTCTTCTTTGAAACCGGTAGTAACCAAACTGAGTAGATGACCATGTCTCTTTGTGAATTGATAATTGTCAGGAACCTTTGAGACTAATTCCTCAAGCTTGGAAGGTACCTTTACAAAGTTAATTCGGATAGTATTTCTGCGATTGAAAGCCATGACCCCTGCAACAAAGAACAAAGATAAATCCCCTAGATCCTTGAAATGGTTAGCAAAAATGTCATGATATATTGTTATGATGTATGATGTCATGTTTGAATAGATAACAAACACAAACAAAGTACACAAGAGCCTTAGGTTTAAGACTTGCATGGGGTCCCATAGGTAAGTACCCTCTTGAAGTTTAGTTGGCTCAACCTGTCCTAAAATAGTAACTGGGTTCTAGAGATCTCAATATCACCGATTTTTCTCACAAGTTTTGTTTAGCACGGTGTCATACCCCAAATTTGCCATACTCTTAAATATATTTAAGTTTTTTGTATTATTTAGTTTTCACTTTTATAGGGGTATTTAAAATCAGAGCGGGGTGTAACAAACCAAAATGGACCATCAATATTTGATGGCCCATTAAGCTCTAATAAGAGCCCATTTCTAATGAAGGGAGGTGTATTCTTTTATAAGAAATGTATAGTCGGCCCAAATTAGTACTCGTGTGGCCCAATTACATAGACAAGAGGATGCGCATAACCCAAAACACTAAAGCCCATTCTCAGTTTTTGGTTTAATCTTGAAGAGAATTTTTGTTCAATTATTTTCACTGCTACTAAATGATTGTTTTTATTTAAAACATTGTATTATATTTGTTTTATAGAATTGATTTCTTTTTCACTTTTAAAAGGAGGCAGACTATCAAAAAAAACTTTTAGATAGGCCCATTTGGATTTGTTTGGTTGCTATTTTCATTTAATCAATGACATGTCCCAAATCAAAATCCCCTAACATCTATTGTGGAGATCAAGCACGCGCGTGGAATAGAAGAACATGTTCTTCAACCATTAAAATGCATAAACAGATCCTAAACAAATCTGGAAACAATTCATTACATCAAAATACAAAATCAATACAACGTTAAATTTTTACAGACAAGATTTAAATACTTCCCAAATCTAAAAAACTTAATTGAAGAATTTCCTAAATCATTAAATAAATTCCTAATCGGTTAAGCCCTAGGATTACTATAAAAGCAGACTTTTGTTTACAGGAAAGGGACGAAAAAAATACATAAAGAAAAAAGACAGTAAGAAGAGTAAGATACAAATCACAAAAATTTCATTACAGTAAAGAGAGAAGTTTGAATAGCAGAGCTTGCTCTAAGCCACCGTCATTGCTACCATATCCCTCACGTCTCCGCTACACCATCTCCCTCACGTTGCATCTGAAAACAGAAAAATAGTGGATTAGCCAAAGGAGATGGAAGCTTAGAGACGCAAGGAAATGCACACTAGAGGTAAACTGCTACGGATGCTTAGCTTTGGCGATTTAAATTTTGTTGATTGTCACGTGGATTTGGGGTGTGGGAGGGATTTGTTGAGGAGAGGAAGGGTTGATTCGGTTTAGGCCACCACGGTTTTGGATTTGATGTTTAGGGAAGAAGAAATTAGGGTTTATGTGAGATAGGGAAGAGATCAAGAGAGAAATAGGGTAACAAAGAAGGTTGGTGTTTGTTTTGTAAAAAATGGAAAAATATATTGTGTTGTATGATTCTGTGCGCACAGGTCCACTGTATTGTAATGCTCCCTTCAAGCCGTCACTGTGTGATCACCATCACACATTCAAAAACGCATGCCCATGGTCTTATCGTATGCTCACTCGTAGGGAGTCCAAGCGGACTCCCAAACCTCTTTGGGCCTTAAAACTCCAAGCCCAACATCACTCATACACCTCCCTTTGTTTTGTTTTTACTAAACGCTCGTAGCTTTGCAGAATTGTTTTTTTACAATAACCAGGTATTGAAAAAAAAATCGCAAATAACCATGTTTCAGAAAACCCCAAAAGGGAGGAGCCATCTGAATTGGCGCCTACACCTTATTTTAAAGGGGAGGCGCCATCTCACTTGGTGCCTAGGTGTTAAATTTGTGCCCTGAGCCAAGTGAGATGGCGCCTTAGTGCAATAGGGAGGCGATTTTTCGCATTTTTTATTTTAAATACGGGACGTTATGTAAACGATATATGATCACAAAAATTTGACTTTTTATTTACACAATATGATTACACAAAACGATTACATAAAAAAATACAAAATAATCAATGGTCCAACGGAACCGGTAACAACCCGCAGTTCCGCATCCCTGTCCTCACCTTTCCGGTGGTGGGTTTTGTCGTATTTCCTGTTGTGGCAGGGTCGATGGCCCAATAAAGTTAATGCGTTCTGGATCCATGAAATCGGTCAGATCTCCATATCTAGAAGATTCGCTTTGCTACAGTTGGTTACCCATACCCTTAAAGTTTGGTCGTGTTGGTGGTGGATGGGGTTCCATGGTTGGTCTATAACACTGGTCGTCTAAGTACGGGGGGTAGAAAGGAAATGAAGCATGGGGTGTTTGGTATTGGGAATGTTGGGTGCTTTTTTGATGTGGTGGTTGATGGTAAGTTGGGTCGGTTGGTTCATAATCTTCGGAAAATCCCAGATCAGGGCTAAGGTTAGATGTTGAGGGGCCCATATTGGGATATGTAGAAGACTGGAATTGTGTGTGGGGCATACGGGTGTATTGGTATTGTGATTGAAATTGTGGTTGGGTGTGGGGAATATGGGGGTATTAGTATTGAGGTGGTGATTGTGGTTGGTTGTGGGGCATGTGGGTGTAATTATATTGTGGTGGTGATTGTGGTTGGTGTTTGTGGTTCTATTTCGTCGGGGAGGTTGGTGGGAGGTTGATGTGTGTTGGGTTTCTTGTTAGGGAAATGAGGGTTGTTCCCATTATGTTCATGGGTCAACCAAATACCTTAGATGAGACACGTGCATTTCTGGGGTACTAACCGGTCTGTACCAAGCTAAATATTGATTTGTGTGTCGCATATTACCATGGTTGAGGAAAACTGGGAATTGCAAGATATGTCGGTGACGCCTCTGCCACACCTTACACCATTCTGGAGAAAAATCTTTCCAGTTGGTAAGACCCCATTGGGCGTCGACCCTTTTGAGATGCCACAGGGACAAACAAGTTGGATCGCAGGGTATCTCTTGATTCATTCCAAACTACATCTTGACACGGTCGCTATGGTGCATCTCCACAACATTGAATCGTATGATTGCAGTCTCTGCGCTCCAAATTGTTGCATCCTCGGAGTTTGGTTCATGGTCCAAACCCAAATATGGTCTCCAGACATACTGCGAATAAAATTAAATCAGCTTAATGAAAACGTAATAAATAAATAATTTAAAAGTAGAAAAGTTGAAAGGTACGATGTACATCATCCGGGCCAAGGTGATCCAATAGATTGTGATTTAGAGCGACATTGAATCTTAGATTCTTGCCGTAATCCATTCCCCCCATGCAGTACCTAAAGGAATTGAAAAATATTTTATTTTTATCATATATTTGGTAAAGAGATGAATAATAATAAATGATATAAGTTATTGACTTACTTTGTTGCGTATGGGAAAATGAATGCGTTATTGTTGACGGGGTTTAGGGACTCCATTCTCCACCAACCCCAGGCTTGAAGTAAAAAAGTGCAGCCATAAAAGGTGCATTTTTCCTTGATTGCATTCTTACACAAGGAACTGTATAGATGGGCTAAAACAACAGAACCCCAACTATACTTTCTAGTTTTTTCAAAGTCTCTAAGGAAATTTAAATACATGAAATTTACACTATTCCCCGTACTTTCGGGAAATAAAAAGGTTCCAAAAAGTATCATTATATAATTTCTAGCTTTTATTACCTTAGCTAGCTCGGAGGAATTTGTTTTCAACTCCATATTCGCACAATGATTTTTGAGCTTAGTAAGTAGTATACCCTGGCCTCTTGCACCACCACCTTCAACCATATCCCTGCCCAACAATTCTTCGCACAAAGAATTGGGCTGTTGAGCCAACCCGTTAACCGCCTTATCATCGACAGGGAGACCCAATAACATGTACACGTCCTCTAGTGTGACGGTACATTCACCTATTGGTAGATGAAATGTGTGGGTCTCTGGTCTCCACCTTTTCAACATTACAAGTATGAACTTTGAATCAATCGTGCAGTTGGAGATCTTTATAACATTTCCAAAACCTGCGTATTCAAGATAGGGTACGATCAACGGGTTGGGAGCAAGGTAGTTGTGTGACATGATTCTGAATCTTTTAGTATCCTAAGTTTAAAATGTAAAAAGTGTAAGAGTCTATAAGATGTATAAATCATTAATAGAAGTATGAAAAATGTATAAGTATACAAGAAACTTACAAACGCTGCAATGTTGTCCCTTGTGCCTCTGTGATAATCGCCCATTATAAGAAGAGCCATTATTGAAATTGTCTAAGATTATGAAAGAGTTTGTAGCAGAGAGTGAGATGATTGTGGATGCAATAGAAGTATGTGAGGCTCTATATTTATAGGAAAAATTTTATCACAGAGTAAGTGAGGTGGTTGGTGGGTGCATGCATGCATGATAAGTGTCACTTTTTGTGTAGGTGCAGGCTAGGTGGCAGCCTTGAGGAAGGCATCTCTGCATGCATTTAATATGATTAGACGTATAGGGAGGCACCATTGGACTTGGAGAATGAGTAAAAAAATGAAATGTGTCTCCATCCCTGTAGGCGAATTAGAGGTGGCATGGGTTGCAGTGTAGGTGCAGGCTAGGTGGCAGCCTTGGGGAAGGCATCTCTGTATGCATGTAATGCGATTTGGACGTGTAGGGAGGCGTCATTGGACTTGACGAATGAGTACAAAAATGAAAGTTGTCGCCATCCCTGTAGGCGAATTTGAGGTGGCATAGGTTGCAGTGTAGGTGCAGGCTAGGTGACAACCTTGGGGAAGACATCTCTGCATACATGTAATACGATTGGACGTGTAGGGAGGCGCCATTGGACTTAGCGAATGAGTAAAAAATGAAAGGTGTCACCATCCCTATAGGCAAATTAGAGGTGGCATGGGTTATAGTGTAGGTGAAGGCTAGGTGGCAGCCTTGGGGAAGCATCTCTGCAAGCATGTAATTGATTGGATGTGTAGGGAGGCGCCATTGGACTTGGCGAATGAGTACAAAAATGAAAGGTGTCTCCATCCCTGTTGGCGAATTAGAGGTGGCATGGGTTACAGTGTAGGTGTAGGCTAGGTGACAACCTTGGGGAAGGCATCTCTGCATGCATGTAATACGATTGGACATCCCAGTTGGCAAATTAGAGGTTGCTTACTGTTGTTTTATTCAAATTCAGTACAACCTATTTAATCCTACATTTATCAAAACACTTCCACACTCAATCACTCAAACACTCGAACATTCAAAATTTCAAACAATTAACTCAAAGACTCAAACAATTAAACACTTAAACATTCAAACATTCAAACCTTCAAACAGTCAAACACAATGGCCTCTTCACCATAATATGTGATCAGTGCATATTTCAACGGTAGACATACATTTGTCCCACCTCTGGGTTTTTGTTTAGAGACACTGAGAACATTCGATTTTGTTTAAACAGGAAAGCCAATTTCTTTTATTTCAAAAAACGATTGGAGGCCAAACTTGGACGAAGTCTCATGACACAAATATTTTATCAGAATCCAGTTTTTTTTCATAACAACCAAATAATATTTTATAAGGTTGAGGTTCAAGATGACGAGGACCTTCGGAATATGTTTTCCAGTCATGAGTATTATGGGTACGACTCTATTGAGTTGTACATTATGCTATGAGAGCCTCAGCTGTCACAAGTGGTTGATCCTCTCGAGACCGAACAAGCAGAAGTAGATGTCGTTGACGAAGAAGAAGAAGAAGAAGAAAATGGAGAGTTAGAGTTTGACGACATGGTCAACGATGATTGTGAAGACGATGGGATACCTGGTATACCTTCGAACGATATCTACACACCACCTCCACACATGACAAACTTCAACATGGGCGGAGATGAACCGTCATCTGATTTATTTTTCAATCTGTATATGCAGTCGGATGAAAACTTAAAAGAGAAAGACAAATTTCGTAATAGAGAAGAATGTATCCGAGCCATAAAAAAGTTTCACATGCTCAACTCAGTCGATTTTAAGGTAGATCGTGTAAATCCAGAAAGGTACAAGAGCAAGTGTATCCACCTAGATTATATGTTCAAGCTCATTACATCATACAGATTAAGAGGTGATTGTTGGGTCATAGGTTCTATGTCCACCCATACGTGTGTCAATTCTACTCAAACACAGGATCATTAGAAACTAAATTATGATCTCATATGTCAAGAAATCCTACCCCTCGTCAGCAACGATCCATCATTGAAGGTGAAAACCATAATCTCTCACATCACTACGGTATTTAACTATACTCCGTCATACCGAAAGGCGTGTTAGCAAAGACCAAGGAGATTGAAAAGGTATATGGAAACTGGGAGGAGTCATACAAAGAACTTCCTCGCTACCTGAATGCACTTCAGACTTATTCTCCGGGTACTGTTTACATTATGGAAACACTATCGGCGTACGCCCCAGATGGTAGTCAAATCACCGGAAATGGAATATTCAGTCGAGTGTTTTGGGATTTTCAACCTTGCATCACAGGGTTTGCGTCATTAAAACCAATTATTCAAATTTATGGGACTTGGTTGTATGGGAAATACAAAGGAACACTACTAATAGCAGTTGCACAAGATGGCAACAACAAAATTTTCCCAATTTCCTTTGCCCTAGTCGAGGGAGAGACTGGTGGTGCTTGGAGCTTTTTTCTCAAGAATCTCCGAACACATGTGGCTCCTAAATCAGATCTCTATTTGATCTCTGATAGACATGCATCTATTAATAGTGCATACAACAATCCTGCAAATGGTTGGCATGACCCTCCTTCTGCGCATGTCTATTACATTAGACATATCATCCAAAATTTCACGAGGGAGATCAAAGTCAAAGCTCTTAGGAAAGAGGTTACGAATGTAGGGTATGCATTGACACAACCTACATTCAAATATTATTGCAATGAGATCCGATTGTCAAATTCGGACGCCGGTAGGTGGATCGATAACATTCCAGTTGAGAAATGGACTAGGTCATACAATAATGGACAACGATGGGGCCACATGACAATAAATATGATTGAATCCATGAACGGGGTATTCAAAGGAATATGAAACCTATCAGTAACTGCTTTGGTTAAATAAACATATTTTAGGATGGCTTCGTTGTTTTCCAAAAGAGGTGAAATATGGAATACTGTGTTGCAATCGGGGAAACTATGGAGTGAAATCTGCATGAAGTATATTAAGGAAGAAAGTGTCAAAGCCAACACCCATCTGGTTATACGGTTTGACCGACACAGCCATAACTTCATTGTCAAAGAGACTATCGACCACAATGAGGGGCTTCCAAGACAAGAGTATAGGGTTATACTACCTTCTCGTTGGTGCGATTGTGGCAAGTTTCAAGCCTTTCGTATGCCTTGTTCTTATGTCATTGTTATGTGTGCCTATACTCATCAAGACGCATTACAACTTCTGTCTCCCATTTATAAGTCTGAAACCTTGCTCGATGTATACAACAACAACTTCCCTTTGGTAGAAAAACCTGATTATTGGCCTGTATACGACGAAAAAATAGTATGGCACAATGACCGAAGGAATAAAAAGGTTCGTCCCAAAAGAAAGCGCGTTACAACTGAAATGGACTCCCTTGACAAGCTGGAAAGAAAGTGTGATTTTTGTCGCGAGGTCGGACACAATCGCAAAAATTGTCTGACTCGGGCTACTAGCTCAACCACATAAAAATTGTATTACAAAACATCTTTACTTTTTTAAGTTAAAAACATTAAGATTTTTCATTAAGAGCATTTGTTACAACAAACCTTGCACGAACAACAAATAAAACACAATAAACCGTCTACAAAATTACAACCGTTAAAACAATTTCATCTGACCCATGCATCATCAACATTACGTCACTGCCTGTTTTGACTTCCTCCAACAAAAAATTAGGTCTTCCTGTCGCAAGTGAGGTGGTTGTTCTTCTTCGTTGGATCCTTCTAATTTGTTCCCCATTCTCAATATCTCCCTCTAGCCATCGCATCAACTCTCTCTTCAGACGCTCCATGGAGTGAATGTGCCAAAATTTCATTTTCATCGGAGGTTTGGTGGCCGAGAAAATAACGTGACCATCTCTGCTAAAAATCATGGGCGAAGTCATGACGCAAATAACAGAGAAAAAATAAGAAGACAGTGCGAGAAATTATGAAGAATGACGGAGAAACGGAGGAATTATTTATAAAAAATGCATTTTGCCCTAGGAGCCAAGTGAGATGGCGCCTCCTCTCACTTTTAGAGTGCATGCGCCATCTCACTTGGCTAAAATAGAGTGCATACGCCAAGTGAGATGGCGCCTAGGGTAAATGGGCCAATGCATGCTCCATCTCACTTGGCTCCTCCCTTGTGGGTTTTCTGAAACATGGTTATTTGCGTAATTTTCTCTGAAACATGGTTATTTGCGGGGGAAAATTTCAATACCTGGTGTTGTACCCCAAAATTTACCCTCTCATTTCTCAAGAAATTTCTCACAAGATCTTCCATGAACTAAGTTTGCAGCACTGATACATCAATTTAGGTTTGGAATTGGCACAAGGGCAAAATGGTCAAATGCACACTGAAAAGTCAAACTTTGACTTTTTTAATCAAAATCAAGTTTCAAGAATCACATTTCATCAAGACATGTTAGAATATGAAGTTGGTTCACCAAGAAATTCAAAATTCAAAATTTCTTTGGAAAAGTCAAAGTTCTAAACACTTAGAAACTTTTCTAAGTGTTAAGAAAGTATGATAAGTTTAGAATTTCTGGCCAGATTTTCATCATGATGCAAGATGATTCAGGAAGAACTTATGACACAAGAGTTGTAGATCTCAATGAGATCTAAAACATTACAGAATAAAACTTCTCCTAGAAATGTTGGGATTTCAAGTTATAAATCTTTGAAGACACGTCCATGAAACTAAAACACTTAGTAAATTCTGAGCATTTCCAAGTCTGAATTTGGTTAGAACTTTTGGGCCAGTTTTCACGTAGGTTCAATCAGAGTTTGCAAAAGTGATTCAAAGAGGGGTTACAAAGCATGTTACAAGATATCTGAAAAGTCTGAGAACTCCTTCAGATCATGCTGGAGCATGGAGAATCAAAGATCAGAAGTTGGACATTTGTTCTTAATCTAAGTTACGTTTATGTTGAACATCTGATCCAGTTTCAAGCTATGCTGCACAATCTCATGTTGCAGGATTTCTTGCTTGTTAAATCTCATCATCATTTAATGCATACACCAAATTTTTAGTCATTATCCAAATGTTTAAGCCTTTATCCAAAAGATCTTCCCACATGTGGCATGAAAGTACCACTGTTGTCCTTGAAAAGCAAATTTTTGTACAAAGTTTATTTTGAACCCATACTTTACTTTGCTTTTGAGTGTACTTCCCCACAAATCATGCCTACAAACTCATATTAGGCGTGATAAAGCTGGTAACCACCCTATCTTTTCTTGAAACATGCATGTCTAAACTTGCTTCAAAAACAAGTCAACGATCTATAACACATGATGGCTGTACTCCTGATTTCTCCAAACTGCTAAATCCTTTGCCTATAAATTAAACTTCATTTGAAAACTGTTAGAGGATTCGAAAAGATTGGAAAAAAAACCTTGAAACCTTGCTAAAAATTCCCAAGAACCTGAAACTGCAATACAAACACAAAACCTGCTAGTTTCTGATTTTTGCATTCAAACTCCAATTTTCCTTGAGTATTTCTTGACCAAATCATCCATACAGTTTCTAGCATACACGTAGAAGCCTTCCCAACTTCTGTTTTCAAACTGTAAAATAGTCTTCACCATTCTCAATTTCAAAAGTCAGAACTTTGCACCTTGACTACTCTAGAACTTTCCAACCATTCATAGCTCAAGTTAAGGGTTGCTTTAGCTTTCTGAGAACTTGAGGAAGCTGATCAGAACATCACAGCAATCTGAACCAGGCACTAACTCAAAGAACAATTTCCAGCTGTAAGGTAAGTTTCTTCTGATTTTTATCTCATTGATTAGGCATTGTTATGCTTACATTTTCAAAGACACAATTTTAGATATAATGGCTCTGAATCTGTACATATTTATAGATTTCAGTTATATGGCCTAAATAGAGAGAATTTTAGATCTGAACTTCTTGAGAAGTTAGGGTTCAGAATTAGGATTAGAAAAAATCATGTTTGCTTCTGATTTACTATTTTGTTGCTTTGTATTTCTGAAACCGTGATGAAATTTGCCATAACTTCCATGTTTGCATTTTCCATTTTGTTGAGAATGACTAAGTTGCATATACTCTGGCTGGCACGAAGAAGAAGATGAAGTTTATCATCAAAAACTATTTTGTAATATATGTTTATGTTTTTGTTTCTAATACCGGATGTATAGCCACCCCAGTGGTAGAGAGTGCGCGCATAAGACATTAGTGTTAAGGGTCTTGATTTCTATCCCCAGAAGCATATTTTTATGCTTATCCCTTGACATTTTTACCCCATTATTTGTCAAACAATAATCCTGGACTAGAACTTATATATATTCTCATCCAACAGCATTGACACCTCACTTACCAACAACCAGAACTTGTAACATTCCAATAACACTAGACTTCTAGGTTTCCAGTTGCATCATAACTTCTAGGCTCTCTCAATAACCAAAACTCCTAACCTTCCAATAACACTAGAACTTCTAGGTTTCCAGTTGCATCAGAACTTCTAGGGTTTAGGGTCTAGGCTCTCTCAAACAATCAAAACTTCTAAGTTTTTTTTTGCTCCCAGCAACCCCGGAACTTTAGTGTGTATGGATCCAGAACATCTGGCTTTCCCCATTTTCTGCTAACATTTTATTTCTGATTTGCAGCGCACCAGAGTAAGAACTTCTGCTCTCTCTTATTTCTATTATTTCAACAACACGCCGACTTTAACTCTTATTCTCTTATTATCTTTAACATCACTTTTATTTTCATTAATCAAAAACACCAAAAATACTTTATATTCGTATAATTTGCTTTATTTCTTTTAAAATAAAAGACTAAAAACATTTCCTTAAGCAAGTTTATTTCTTCTCTTAACAACAACAAAGCAAATCTATTTTACATTTCAATTCTTGTATATCATTTCAATATGGTTGTAATAGATAATTAGGACTTTAATTTCTTGCAACCCCCATTTGTAAATTTTTACACCCCATCCCCAAGTGATTGTAATAGCATAGAATATTTACTTTCCGCAATTTATCGCTTTCATATAAATGCTAGTAATTAGGGTTTGTATGGAAAGATAAAATCAATCTTAGAAAACACTAATTCGAGATAAACCAAGCATGAAATGCAAACACTTGCACACTTGCATCTCTAGGGTTAACTCCACTTGTTGCCTTATAAAAATGGTCATGTTATGCACGTGAGATGTCTTAGAAAAAACAATCAAAATATAAGATTATAGTCCCTCGATGACGCTTAGAATGTTGCCTTACAAATGATCTTAGTCCCTTAAGAGAAATGCTAAGATATCTCACAACATTGCTATCTTAACTATACGATAACCCACGCCCATCCATTTACATCCAAAGATAAGGCTTCTTACCAATCAATGGTAAGATAGCAACATCTAAATGAGGAGGAAAAGAACAAAGACTTTTAAGTAGGTAGAAACGTTCTTAGTTGCTTGCTCATCTTCAAACATAAACACCTTTTTAAATGCACCGACACTTTCCATGAAAAATTTTCAAAAGTCCAACACTTTGTATACATTCTTATAGAGACGAGAGTCATTACAAAGTTAACCTAAACGAAGGCGCTTTTCAAAAATACTTTCAAAACCGACCACAAAGCACACTTTCAAACAAAAGCAATGATCTAGCAAGAAACTAAGAGCCTATAGATAACTATGGATGAAAAGGGTGCTAACACCTTCCCTTTTCATAATATACCCCCCAAACTCAAGAAAATAATCTCAAAGGTTTTTCCTGTTCTTTTCACCATTTCTTTTATTGGATAAAAGAAAAGTCAGTGGAGACTCTTGTTATCCGCAACAATTGCGATCAAACGCAAAACAACCCAAGTCAGTTCCCCCACTGTATCACAGAACTTACGACTCTGCTGGGGAAACACTTAAAAGTGGGGTTACCTTAAAGCTAGATCACCTTTACTTGTTTTTCTTTGTTTGACTTGTTTGCTTTACATTTTGGTTCCTTGTTTGGGCTTGTTTTGATCCTCTACCCAGATCTGAGACACCTTTTAGGTAAGTAGAAATAAGTTGTGGAAACTGTGCGGGGTATACCGACATGGTCTAAGAAATAGCTACGTTAGTGTGACACATTTGTTGGTATCGGTATCCCTTGAGTAGTCAAGGAGAATATGGGGCCGTTGTGTGGTGTCATAAAGCACTACCTTTACTTGAACAATTTGGCCTTTAGGAAGTAGTGAGGTAGCCGGCTTTGGTGCAGTCCGAAGTTGGTTGATACTCGATACTACACTCACTGAGATCGGACTTTTGGGATATTTCGGTCGCCATTAAAGAGGCTTGCACTGAAACAATACCCGATGAAGAAATATCAGTGATATTGAGATCCTCTAGAACCCGGTTACTATTACTAGGACAGGTTGAGTCAACTAAACTTCAAGAGGGTACTTACCTATAAACTCCACGCAAGCCTAAACCTAAGGACTTGTTTTCTTTGTGTGTATATGATTATTTGTACATAACATCATAACATCATACCATTGCATTTTGCACTAACCATTTCAAGGACTTTTGGGGATTTATCTTTGTTCTGTTTTGTAGGACATGGCTTCCACCCGCAGGAATACTATCCAAGTCAATCTCGTAAGAATTCCTTCTCAACTCAAAGAGTTAGCATCGAGGGTTCCTGAGAGTTCTTCATTCACCGAAAGACATGGTCGACTCTTAAACTTGGTTACCTCGAGCATTGATGAAGACATGATGAAGGTGCTTTTCCAGTTCTTCGACCCTTTGCACCATTGCTTTACCTTCCCCGATTACCAGCTTGTACCTACTATGGAATAATTCTCTCAACTCTTGAGGATTCCTATTCTCAATCAACTACCTTTCAACAGTACTGAAATAGACCCAAGCCCTGAAGAGATTTCCAGAGTGTTACACTTGCAATAATCCGATGTCACGGCTAATTAGGAAACAAGAAGTGGTGCCAAAGGGTTTCTAGCCAAGTTCCTGTTGGAGAAAGCTCAACATTGTTAGAACACTCTGGATCTACAAGCCTTTAAAGAAATCTTGGCCCTTCTCATCTATAGGATGGTACTATTTCCAAATCCTGAACAACTTATAGATGTAAATGCTGTCAAAATCTTCATGTCTCGCAATCTGGTGCCTACTTTGTTGGGAGATATCTTGTATTCTCTCCACTCTTTCACCATGAGGAAAAGAGGAACCCTCATGTGTTGCACTCATATAATGGCGAGGTGGTTTGTTTCGCACCTCCCCTGATCCGTTATGAAGAACGAGTAAGGTTTGAGATGGTCCAATAGGTTGATGTCGCTCAGATATTTAGATATTCATTGGTGTTCTCGATCCTTGGAGAATATTACTATCATCGATCGTTGTGGGGAATTCCCAATGTCCCTTTGCTTGGCATTAGGTAACGTATCACTTACAACCCTTTCTTAGCTTTACAACAGTTTGGGTATGCTCGAAGAGATGGTCCTCATGATATGCTCATCCAAGGAGTGGTGTTCGACTACGAGAGCGACGATCAAGGCTACCGTCAGAGGTTTGTGTGAGCTTGGAGGATGGTAAATAAAATGGATAGTAAGACACTGGGACACAAGAATTCTATTCCCCTTGAGCCTTACCTTAAGTGGATACGAGCTCATGCTCAGAAGCTCATAATGCCTTACCCCTCCATCCTACCTGTTATCATGGAGCCTGTTGCTGAAGGAGATGTCCCATATACTATCCTCTATCCCAACATGCCTACTTCTCTTGAAGACTTACAAAAGGGTTGGATTCAGTTAAAGGAAGAGCAAGACGCCTTCGAAGCTCAATTCTACGCAAGAGAGAAAACGGTTTTGGAGCTTATAAGGCAACTTCATGAAGAACAAAGTTTGAATGCCTACATTGCACCAAAGAGGATGTGTTCAACCTTTTTATCTTAGGAATTTATCTTGTAAGCCCAAGAGGCACGTCGTAACCATTTTGAACTGATTAATGCAATTTGATGTTTGTTCATTCTTTGTCTAGACAAATTTAAATCTTATAAATCCTTGAAATCATTTGCATACACATTTTTCATGCATCATAACATAAACAGGTTTTCCACAACAGGTTTCCTTATCTTTCTGTTGTTTATTTCAGTAAGATGGATATCGAGAAAACAGTGAAAGACCTGCAAGCATAAAATTCCCAATTTCAAGAAACTCTGTTGACCCTGGCCAAGGGGCAACAAGAATTGATGACGTTGATGGCATCCAAAAAGAAACCAAAGAGGAAAGCCCTAGTCAACATGGGTAAAATATTCAGAGAACCGATCCGCCAGATGTCGATAGTTGAAGATTTGTCTGATGAAGATGAAAATCAAGATGAAGAAGAAAGGAGTACCCGGGATGGGTGCGTCAATGATTGAGTGTCCGATGATGAAGACTATTTTGATGAGCAGTATCCTCTTGTCGATGATAAGTACAAGCAGCTAGAGGATAAACTGAAGGCCGTTGAGATTCAAGCCATCCCTGGTTTGGATTTTGATGATTTGGGTTTAATATTTGGGGTTGTCATTCCCCATAAATTCAAGATACTAGTCTTTATTAAATACGACGGGGTTTCCTTCCTAAAACTTCATCTGAAGTCTTATGTGCGCAAAATACAACCGCACACCACCGACAAGAAACTCTGGGTCCATTTCTTTCCAGAAAGCTTGGCTGGGACCCAACTAGAGTGGTTTTACCAATTGGAGGGTTCCTGTATCCATACATGGGAAGACTTGGCCACTGCTTTCTATCACCAATACCAATACAATGCCGACCTGGCACCGACTAGAGTTCAACTGCAAGACATGATGATGGGTAAAAACGAAGGGTTCAAAGAGTACGCCCAAAAGCGGAGGGATCTCTCCAGTAGGGTCCAACCACCGTTAACTGACAAGGAACATATTGATATGTTTATGGGTACGTTATCTAGTCCATTTTTCAACTTATTGGTTGGGTGTTCTTCATCCAGTTTCACCGAGCTGATCCTAACCGACGAAAGGGTCGAAAGTGGTATCAAGAGCGGGAAAATCCCCATTGCGTCTGCTTTCACCTCCAACCCCGTAAAGAAACTCTTCACTGGGAAGAAAGAAACTAATGTTGTGTATGGGTAAAGGGCCCGTACCAAGAAGGATAATCGTCCATCCGTTAATGTTGTTCTAATTTCCAACTCGACTCCTGTTCAAAGACAATCTTCCAATCATCAACGATTTGAGGCTCCACGAAGACAATTCACAAGGATAGGCATGTCGCTATCCCAGGCCTTACAACACCTATTAAAGGCAAACTTGGTGAAATTGTGTGATCCTCCGACCAAACCGAACACTTCCTCACCTAGATACAATCTGAATACCAAGTGTGCATATCATTTAAATAGTCTCGGGCATGAGACCGATCAATGTTGGGCACTGAAGACCAAAATTCAAGACCTAATAGACAGCAAGACAATCGAATTTGATCCGCCTACAATTCCCAATGTGATAATGGCACCAATTCCAAACCATGGCAAAGGTGTCAATGCAATTGAAGACACTGTTTTTGTTTCCTCCGTCGAAGACTTACCTACTCCGTTAACTGTTATAAAAAATAATTTGCTGAGAGCCAGGGTTTTCCCTGGTTGTTTGAAAGACTGTGATTGATGCGCCAAACAAATTAATGGATGAAAATCGCTGAAAGAAGTTATTCAACGCCTGATGAATAGTTATGAGATCCTATTTGAGAGAACTTTGTTCACCAAAAATTTGACCGATAAGATTGAAGACCTCTCCATCATAACAATTTCAAACAAGCCTCTTAGGATCTCCTCAAACGATCCTATCAGGATTTCGAATGAACCGACTGTTGCTCCTCTGATAATTACTGCACCTGGGCCAATTCCGTACTCTTCCAACAAAGCAGTACCATGGAACTATGGTGCTAAAGTGTTTTACCATGGAATAAAGCAAGATGCTTGGATTGGAGAAAGCAAGGTCGATGACGTTGGGAATATTACTGTCTCTAGTAAGGTGACCAGAATTGGGAGAATCTTTTCGCCCAATATTTCACCCCCAACTGCTACAATGGCACCTGTCTGCATCATCGCTGTTAAGCCTAGTGCTGACACTAGGGGTAAACATAAAGTAGTTGAGCCTGCTGAGACAGAGACGCCTGCAAAGGACGTTGCTGTTGAGGAGCCTTTCGCTCAAGAAATGGATGAAATCTTGAAAATCATAAAGAGGACTAATTTCAAGATAGTGGAGCAGCTGGGGCAAACCCCTTCCAAGATCTCTATGTTATCCTTGATACTTTGTTCTGATTCTCATGCCCGAACATTGATTAAATTCTTAAAGAAGGCTCATGTCCCTCATGAGACCACAATTGACCAATTCGAAAATTGTGTGGTGATCTTGATGGTCGACAATGGATTAGGGTTCTCGGATGCTGATATGACACCACTTGGAAGGAACCATAACAAAGCTTTACATGTTTTTATTGAATTTAAGGGGACTACCCTAGCACATGTTCTGGTTGACACTGGCTCTTCTTTAAACATGCTACCCAAGGGGGCTTTGGACCGGTTAGAATGTGAAGGACTGGTGTTGAAGTCAAGTGATATCATTGTGAGGGCTTTTAATGGGTCCAAAAGGACGGTTCATGGAGAGGTGGATCCCCCGATTAAAGTGGGCTCACAGATTTTCAACTCTACTTTCTACATCATGGACATCCGTCCCGCTAACTCCTGTTTGCTGGGTCGCCCTTGGATCCATGGAGTAGGGGTAGTAACACCTACCCTTCACCAAAAGCTAAAATACCCAGTCAAGGGTAGGATTGTCCCTGTTTGCGATGAGGAGGAATTCATGGTAAGTCATCTTAATTCTTTCAAATATATGGAGATGGATGGCGAATTTATAGAAACCACATGCTAGGCTTTTGAAGTTGTTCCACCTATGGTTGCTACTGCCAAAATTTCCTTTGACATACCTAAATCTGATAAGGTCGTGCCAAGGATGGCTTCATTTAAGGATGCTCGTGCCGCAGTCGAAGATGGAAAATGTGCTACCTGGGGGTAACTCCCCGATATCCCATTCAAAGAAGATAAATGTGAGTTGGGTTTCACTATCAAGGCTCAGAAAGAAGTGAGGCGCGCTCGTGCGGGAAAGCCCCCTCTCCGTATTAGAAATCATGAAGTAAATGTTATGGAGGATTTTGATGATGAATGTGCATTCGAAGAATGGGTATACCCTACTACGACAGAGCTCAGCAATTGGAACGCAAAGGACTTTGTTTCCATCTCCTTCATTGAGGAGTAATTACTTGTTTATTACTTTCTATCAATTCAAGAGCCTTTTATCTGTAATATTAAACAATGACTTTTAAACCATATGCCTGGCCCAGAGAACTATGGTCCATTTGTTAAGGGTTTTATTTATGTTCATTTTATCATATGATCATTCAATATAAACCATTGGACTTTTGCATTCAAATTTTTGTGCTCATTGTCTTTCTTTTTCTTTAAATACCTTTTTCAAATAGCCATGTATCTTACATGCACACACACACACTCTTGCAGATCCTTCTCCACTCCGGATCTCATTGCCAATGACTCTACTATTTCCAGCTATGATTTCGAACATCCAATTAACCAAGCTGAAGACGAAGGCGAGGAAGATTGTGAAATACCAGGAGAACTAGTCAGACTTCTAATGCAAGAGGAAAAAGCTATTCAGCCACATGAAGAGTCAGTTGAAGTCGTCAACCTAGGTACCGAGACAAACAAGAAAGAGGTCAAGATTGGCGCTAACCTAGGAAGCAGTGTCAAAAGCATATTGGTTCATATGTTACATGACTACGAGGAAGTGTTTGCTTGGTCGTATGAAGAAATGCCAGGGTTGGATACTGACATTGTAGTTTATCGTCTGCCAACAAAGGAAGATTGGCCTCCTGTCAAGTAAAAAGTTCGTCGCATGCAGCCTGACATGTCTGAAAAGATAAAAGCTGAAGTGATGAAACAATTCGACGCATGATTCCTAGCGGTGACATCTTATCCCCAATGGGTTACGAACGTGGTTCCAGTTCCAAAGAAAGACGAAAAAGTCTGTATGTGCGTAGATTACAGGGATCTGAATAAGGCAAGCCCCAAGGATGACTTCCCTCTACCTCATATTGATGTCTTGGTCGATAACACCGCTCAACATAAAATCTTCTCTTTCATGGATGGTTTCTCCGGCTATAATAAAATTAAGATAACTCTCGATGACGTGGAAAAGACCACCTTTGTTACGCAATGGGACACCTTTTGTTACAAGGTCATGCCATTTAGATTGAAGAATGCAGGGGCAACATATCAAAGGGCTATGGTGGCTTTGTTTCATGATATGATCCATCATGAAATAAAGGTATATGTGGATGATATGATTTCAAGGTCGCAAACTGAAGAAGAGCATCTCAATCACCTATACAAGCTATTCGATAGGTTGAAAAGTACAAGTAGAGGTTGAACCCTAATAGGTGCACATTTGGAGTACGACCTGGAAAGCTTTTAGTTTTTGTTGTCAGTGGTAAAGGAAACGAAGTTGATCCTGCAATGGTAAAAGCCATTCAAGAAATTCCAGTTCCAAATTCTAAAAAGGAGGTTAGAGGATTCTTGGGCCGTCTTAACTACATCGCCCGCTTCATATCTCACTTAACTGCTACTTATGAGCCAATCTTAAAACTCTTGAAGAAAGATCAAGTAGTCAGATAGAATGATGAATGCTAAGTTGCCTTCGACAAAATCAAGGAATATATGCAAGAACCTACTATCCTCATGCCTCCAGTTGAAGGAAGACCCTCGATCATGTACTTGATTGTACTAGATAATTCTATGGGGTGTGTGTTGGGCCAACATGACGAGTCTGGCCGAAAAGAGCATGCAATATACTACTTGAGCAAAAAGTTTAGCGACTGTGAAACCAAATATTCACTGCTCGAGAAAACTTGATGCGCTCTGGCATGGGATGCTCGCCGGATAAGACAGTATATGTTGACTCATACCACTCTATTGATTTCTAAGATGGACCCCGTCAAGTACATCTTCGAGAAACCTGCTCTTTCCGGATGGATAGCTAGATGGCTGATGATTTTGGTTGAGTACGATATTCAATACACAACACAAAAGGCCATCCAAGGAAGTGTATTGGTAGATCATTTGGCCCATCAAATTGTTGATGATTATCACTCTATGAACTTTGACTTCCCAGATGAGAATATCATGTTAGTGACCGACTGTGCAAAACCTGGACCGTATGACGGACCTGAACAAGGATCCCGATGGACTATGGTCTTCGATGGGGCTTCCAACGCTTTGGGTAATAGAATTGGTGTTGTGATAGTTTCTTCTGAGGGTAGCCATACCCCTTTCACTTCCAGATTGTGCTTCGACTGTACAAATAACATGGCAGGATATGAGGCATGCATTTTGGGTCTGAAGGCTGCCATTGATTTAAGGATCAAGCATTTGAATGTGTTCGGAGATTCCGCTCTAGTGATTATCCAAGTAAAGGGAGATTGGGAAACTAAGCATCCTAATCTTATTCCTTACAAGGAGCTTGTGTTAGCTCTGATTCCTTACTTCAAAGAAATCACCTTTGAACACTTCCCTAGAGAAGAAAATCAGTTAGCCGATGCTTTGGCCATAATGTCTTCTATGTTCAAAGTCAAATGGGACAACGAAGCTCCTTTGATTACAATTGAGAGATTTGACTAACCTGCACATTAATATGAGATTGACACCGATGTCGAGAAGCCATGGTACCATGAGGTGAAAAGATACCTTGAAGCACAAGAGTATCCCGAAGGAGCTTCCATCAATGATAAAAAGTTCGTACGAAGATTCTCAGCCAAATTCTTCCTAAGCAATGGAACCCTGTACAAACGCAACCATGATTCTACTCTACTCCGATGTGTGGACAAGAAGGAGGCAGAGAAAATTATGGAAGATATGCATGATGGTCTCTTTGGGACTCACTCTAGCGGACATACTATGACCAAGAAAATCCTGAGAGCTGGTTACTATTGGTCAACAATGGAAACTGATTGCCATTATCACTCAAGAACTTGCCACAAGTGCCAAATCTATGCTGACAGGGTCCATGTTCCTCTTATTCCTCTAAATGTCATGGCTACTCCGTGGCCATTTGCAATGTGGGGCATTGATATGATTGGAGAGATTAAACCTACTGCTTCCAATGGACATCTCTTCATTCTTGTCGCTATCGATTATTTCACCAAATGGGTCGAAGCTGCCTCATTTTCCTCAATCACAAAGAACGTTGTAGCCCGATTCATCAAGCATAACCTCATCTGCCGCTATGGTATCCCTGAAAGGATCATCACTGACAATGGAACCAATCTCAATAATGCTATGATTACAGAAATTTGCACTCCGTTCAAAATCAAGCATCACAATTCTTCTCCTTATAGACCTAAAATGAATTGCGCAGTGGAGGCAGCCAACAAAAACATTAAGAAGATTATGCAAAAGATGGTAGTAACCTACAAAGACTGGCATGAGATGTTACCGTTTGCTCTTCATGGCTACCGTACTTCAGCCCGGACATCGACTGGGGAAACTCCTTTTTCCTTGGTTTATGGCATGGAAGATGTCCTGCCAGTGGAAGTTCAGATTCCCTCACTAAGGATTATGAATGAAGCAGGCTTAGGCGAAGACGAATGGATTCAGACAAGATTGGATCAGTTGAACTTGATCGATGAAAAGTGATGAGCGATAAACCTAATGTGTCTAACGGTATCTTAACTGCAAGCGCACAGCCTATCGCGGTAGTAATAAAAGATTGTCGAATCCACAGGGACTTTGTAATCACGCTAGTGTTGTAAAACAGGTTGGTTTAGCTAAGGCGGAAATTGTCACGTTGGTTTTGGGAAGATTAAGGAAGGTAAATTAATTGATTTTAAAGTAATTATAAAATGAAATGGTCGGTATGCAATAGAGTCGACCTAAAGGATCTAATCGGACCTAGGCATATAAGGATGGTCAACTTGGTTTATCTGTAGAATTAATCAGTTTAAAAACCCTCAACTCACACTTTCATGGTCTTATCTCGGATTATACGTCTAAAGCCCTATACCTGCTTTCGCTAGCCTATAAGTGTTTAGAAGTATTTTTTGGAAACTTAATTAATTCTAATTTGGTTTAAAGCGCTTTCACTGTATTTAAATCAAATGCCTAACTTTAGCTATCCGGTTAAAAACCTCACACTTTCGTGGTCTCGATCTAACCTATTTACTCTTCTTACTTTCGTAACAAAGATTTTATTATTAAGCATAAAAAGTTATAACCAGAGTTAAGTTGATTAAAGTTTTAGCCTAAGTTCGATCAGATACCTAATGTCTCTTACTATCCCATACCGACACTAAAGGTTTAGCTAGCCATGGAAATTATAATAAACATACTGTAAATAAAAGCAGACAAATATAAATTGGACATTATAAATAATAAATAATAAGCATGCATTAATTAATTAATTAAAATGAATTTAATACAATTGCAAAATAGAAACCGGAAAATAAAGCCAATACTTCGATCCTTCTTCCACAAATCGGAAACTCAGACTTCATATCGGGAATATGGCAAATTCTGAGGCTTGAATGATAAATCCTAAACTATAATAATAATTCCCTGATGTTGGAAATTATTACTTGGACAGTGGAATTAAAAGAATTGAAATAAACAAATGCTGGAAAATAATAACTGAAATAATACTGGTTTTGATTTTGGCAGAGCTTCAGCACAATTAAGCTGTAATAAACTCTGTCCTTCTAACATTCAATGTTGAGGTATTTATAGAAGAATAAAATCTGGCAGTTGGCTTGAAAACTTGTAACTAAGCCTTCCTTGAAAATCTCCAAAAATATAGGAACGTGAGTAGTTGAGGGAGAAATGGTGAACGTGGAGTTTGACTGGAGAGAATTTAGGAGTTTGGAAACTCCTTCTGTTATGCTTGCCACGTTCTGCATTTTCCAAGTAAACTGATATACGCACTAAGTTCGTTACATGAGCGTTACGAGCAGCTTTGGTCTTTCCCGTGTTACGGTCATGGCCACTGTGTTACGGTCGTAACACTCTTCAAGATGGCTTACGGTCGTGGCAGCTACATTACGACCGTCACAGCTACAAAAATGCAGTTCTTTGACAGATTTATCTTTTTCTTCTGTTCTTTCGATGCTTTCTTGCATTGTTTCATGTTTTCTTCTGTTTTGAGCTGAGTTATGAATACCTGCAAAAAGTAATGACAAACTCGAAATATTCGGGAGTTAATCGGGTCAAAATAATACAGAACAGGTAAATTTCATGGAAAATAAACGATACGATTTTGTGTTATCAAACTCCCCCATACTTAAACCTTTGCTTGTCCTCAAGCAAAATAATCAATTAAAAATATCGGACAAGTTTTTATAAACGCACATAACTAGTATACCTTTCGTTTTCAAACAATTTCAAGAAATCCTAAGTTAGTTCGGCCGAGAGAATCGAATGAAACAACAACGATACGTAAATGATACAAGCAACAAGCTAGTCGACGACTATCCGTTTTAAACGAAGCGTCCAATTATACCGTTATAATTCAAGTCAAGGTTTCTCGTTCATATTTCACCCGGTTTCGTTCTTGCGCAATCACATTAAGCCCATTATCCTTGCACGCACGTAGTGGAATAGTCGGTTAGTGGTTCTGATCAAAACGCGACGGTTTCTGGCACAATTATGTGGCAACCTCTTTTATCCAATTGCAAGATGCGGGGGATCAAACCGTAGTCTGCCCTACCGAGTTCAGTACCAGATGCTTCCGAACCACCTAGACAATGGATTCTTATGTTACTTAGTAGAAGCTTTTGCATCTGTTGGATTAAACGATCGGGTGAGGATCGCCCAATTTAATTGGTGCAATATCTATTTCCTTAAAGCATGTAACATTCTATTTAAATCAATTTGCAAGATCATCCACTTATGTTCATCGACTTTCCACGTGGAATGTGTTAAGACTGGTGTTGACTGCTAATATAAACTACTAGGGGCTAATTTAAGATTCAAAACTCAAAGTATCGGTATAACGAAAATGGAGACGATTCGCGTGAGTAGAGAGTCAAAGGTGTCATAATCGTATAGTTCTCGTTGGATCGTTCTCGGCCTTCTAACTAAGATTTAAGTTAAAGTAGGTAACTAACGGTTATGCGAATATAAAAAGCGAAAAAATTTTGGTATGGCTAAATAAAACGGGGAGAAAATGAAATAACGAAATATAACTGAAATAGAAATGAAATTACTCGTTCTGGAATTAAGAATGCAGTACTCCTCCCACACTATATCAAACATTGTCTCAATGTTATGATATAATGGCGAGGTTAAATGAAAAATACATCGGAAAAACAAGGAAAACAACAAGAAAAGGAAAGAACTACTGGCGACCACGGCGGCTTCGGGTTCGTGACCGTCTGGAAGGAGTAGCTTCAGGGTCAGTGTCATGGGGTCCAAGAGATGTAACATCCATCCTCAAAGCATTAAGCTCGCATAGCACTTCATCAAGCCTTTCATTTGTCGAGCGTTGACCACTCAAGATTTGGATATTTTGCTGATGTAAGGCGTCGAAACGCTCCTGATTCTTCCTTTCAAGAGCTACAGCCATCTGATTTTGCTGATGGAGGGCTCTAAGGACGTCCTCCGTAGTAAAAGGAGGTGGTGCAGAAGAGGATGACTCAGGAATGTCAGGCGCGGGAACATCTCGATCCAGTTCTTCCTGCATCTCATCAGCGGGGCCGACGTGAGGTTCTTCTTGAGCAGCAACAGGGCCTTCAGGGTTGAATAGCCAGTTGGCTCGGTTCTGAGGGTCGATTCTGTCCCTGCAAGGCAAAACAATGTTAGTGTAAACTCGGTTTTGTATCACTGGATGAAATCTTCCGTCGTCCCGCTCGTGGATGAGGTGGGCCGATTTGCAATGATCCAAAGTGAGCAGAACCGGTGGTCGGGATGGAAGATGAACAAGGGTGTCACCATGGTTTAGTGCTAAATCAAGAGAAGTGACAAGCCCTCTGAAATAGAAAGGTTTGCCGCCTCTGGTGCAGATGGAGTGAATATGAGCCAGGAGGAAAGGTGCGGCATTAATTTTCTGACCCGAGAATGCACAATGCATGAAAAATAGCTCCTTTGAGTTGAGATTGTGGTTACTATCCCTTGCAAAGATTGTGTTGGATAAGATGCGGTGGAAGTAACGAATGGCGGGGTTGTGGATTTGGGTGGCATTTAGGTGATTGTATGAATCAGCCCGATTATTGGTCAAGCTATGCCATAGGTTGAAAGATTCTTCATGAAAAGTGTCAGGCACACGTAGGTGAGCGCCTTCATCGGTACAGAAATCAAGTAGGCGACCGAATGCATTCTGAGGGAATTCGTATTCGGTGCTGAAAATTCGGAACCTTACCACACCGGTAAGTTGATTTCTTGCACCGTTTGGAGTAATGTAGCAAAATGAACTGAGAAACTCAAGGGTGAGAGTCTTGTACGTCGGTTGTGGCTGGCTACATAGCGTCCAAAGGTTGACACTTTGTAGTAGGTGTTGGACACTTTCAAGCAACCCGAGGTTTCGGAGGCAGTCAGTGTCGATGAACCTCGTAGGGTGGATGCCTCGGCGTTGGAACTTTAGGAACCGTGTCCGCTGAGTTTCACCTGCTTCGCCATTTCGTAGGGTAATGCCAGGAATGAGATTGTTCGCCATTTGCATGCAAAGTGTTTGAGTGAAAATGGATGTTGGTTGGTGAATGAGAGAATGAGAATGATGATACGGGTAATGGATGTATATATGGTGGAAGGGGATAGTGGAAGTTTGAAAATTGATAGGGATTAATGGTGGGTTGAATGGGGTTAATGGGGAGTTATGGAAGAAGAAGAGAGAAAGGTTCAGGAAAAGTGAACGTTCTGCTAACAGGGTTACTGATGTAACCCGTGTTACGGTCGTAACACCTGGCTGACGAGCGTAACGCTCTGAAAGGCGCGTTACGGTCGTGGGGGATAGATGACGATCGTGGCAGCTACAAGTTTTGGTTTTTCACAGAACAGAACACAATACAATTGCACAGAGTATATTTTTATAGCATCAGAACATCTCTGGTATTCCAACATAAACACAACATTAATTTTTTTTTTCAACATATAATCCAACATATATAATTCGCAATGGAGTAGAAAACCATAAAACATTGTAAGCAGCATAATGATTGTAAGTTTAAAATTGAAAACAAATAATTGCATTAATTTAAATTGAGTAACTTGTTCTTTTTGACATAAAGTAAATGACGTGTAAATTGAAATGCAGTAATTTAATAGAAAATTAAAACTAACTAAGAACAAAGCAGAATGGAAAAAATCTAAGAACAAAGAATTGAAAAACTGAAAACTGAAAAACTAAGAAACTAAAAACTGCTTCATCCAATCTTTTCTTTTAATATTTCCAAAGCCTGGGTGATGTTATAGAATTGTTCCACCGAGATGTCAGTTAAACCAATAAGATCCAAACGCATAGTCTTCAATTCATTCTTTATTCCATCAATGTCAGTTTTATAAGCATCCAAAGTGGTCAGAATGGTGTTTAATTGTGTAGTATATTCTCCTTGGTTTGTATCAGGGGCTGCTTGTGCTTCAGCCATATTTGTAAAGTCATGATAACCAGGGGGAGTTTCAGGATCTGTTTCGTTTTCAGACATGAAATTATTAGCAACAAAATATGATTGTGGTGTTTCTGGTGTCGAAGGATGGTCGGGTGGATTCAATTCGTACAACCAATTTTCACGGTTGTGGACACTTATTCGGGCATGGTTCGGGAGGGTAAAAAGAGTAACAACTTCATCTCTGATCAGGTAATCATAAGGTGTAGGGCCTAAATTTCCTATTATCCGGTTGTTGAAACAGAAGTTAATATTCATAGGCCTAATTGATCCAAATGGTGCATAGTTATTAAGTTGGCAACGAGGTCCAAGAGCATGTGCAATCATTGTAACTAATCCTCCCACACTGACAGGAACATTAGAGTCCTCACTAATGCGGGTAAAGGTCTTCATCAGGAGTGGGATAGAATTGACAGGTCGTCCTAGGTTCATACAATAAAGCAGAGATAATTCATCCTTGGATACAGCATTTTGATTTTGTTCTTTTCCAAACAGAGTGTGGGCAAGAATCCTATGGAAATAACGGATGGCTGGGTTATGTATTTCATTGTTATCCATACTTTCTGGGTCAGGGTGATAGTTTCCGGTTAAAGTACCCCATAAGTAATCCAGCTCAAAATCCAATATATCTGCCTCAGGGGTAGTAAAAGCTAAGGGTCCACTGGGGAATCCTAATAAAGCAGCTAAGTCCCTATGGTTATAGGTGAACTCAATACCAAAAAGTCTGAAGGTAATGATTCCTTTTCGGGCTCCAACACCGTGTTCAGGGATGTAAACTAGGGAACTCAAGAACTCAAGGGTAAGCTCTCGGTAAGTGACGAACCTATTTTTCAGGTGGGCTTTCTCCCATCCCAACTGGTTAAACATGTAGTAAACACTGTCAGTAATGCCTAAAGAGTCCATAGTGGGTACATCATGATACAGGGTTAAACGGATGTCTCGCTGAGACAAATCCTCAAATCTTCTTTGTTGGTTTCTACCTCTAAAGGTGGTTTCCATAAAGTTCTGTGGAGGATCCATAGCAAAAACAAAGCGGGGAAACAGAGTAGAGGAGAAAGTAAAGAGAAAAAGACTATTCAGAAATCCTGTGTCAAGTAAAATTGATTTGAAATCAGCAGCAGTTTCATAAAAGTTTTTAGAAAATGAAAAATACTTATATAGAATGCAAAAACAAATAATACAAACAAAATAGCAGGTAAAAACAAATAAAATGGGTTGCCTCCCATGAAGCGCTGTTTTTAACGTCAAAAGCCTGACGAAATACCTAGTGAAAGATTAGTCGGGAGAAATAGGTAGCAGTTCTACGAGTTTAAGCTTATTCGTATAATCTCTATTATCTATACGATGATATTGTTTTAACCTCTGCCCGTTTACAATAAACGGGGCGCTATTTCTATCCTTGATTTCTACCGCTCCGCTAGGAAAAACTCTTGTAATTTCGAAAGGACCGGACCATCTAGATTTAAGTTTTCCAGGGAAGAGTCTAAGTCTAGAATTAAATAAAAGTACGGCATCTCCCACATTAAATTCTTTCCGCGATAAACGCTGATCGTGCCATTTTTTAGTTCGTTCTTTGTATATTTTAGCGTTTTCGTAAGCGTCTAGTCTTAATTCTTCCAGTTCATGTAAATCGAGGATTCGTTTCTCGCCAGCAGTAGTGTAATTAATATTGAGTGTTTTTATCGCCCAATAAGCTTTATGCTCTAATTCTACCGGGAGATGACATGATTTTCCGTAAACAAGTTTGAAAGGTGTAGTTCCGATAGGAGTCTTATAAGTCGTCCTATAAGCCCATAAAGCTTCGTTAAGCTTAGATGACCAATCTTTTCGAGATATCGCGACGGTTTTTTTTAATATTTGTTTAATCTCTCTATTCGAAACTTCGACTTGTCCGCTAGTTTGCGGATGATAAGGTGTTGCTACGCGGTGGTTCACTCCATATTTAGATAGTAATTTATCAAATATCTTCGAAATAAAATGAGATCCACCGTAATAAACTGATAACAAGTCGGGGAACACCAAAACACGGGAAAATTATATTCTTGAAAAGCTTTATCACTACTCGTGTGTCGTTTGTAGGAGAAGTTATTGCCTCGATCCATTTTGAAATGTAGTCGACAGCGACGAGTATAAACTTGTTTCCAAAAGAAGATGGGAAAGGTCCCATAAAATATATTCCCCAAACGTCAAAGATTTCAACTTCAAGTATTCCTTTCTGAGGCATTTCGTCGCGTCTTGAGATATTACCGGTGCATTGGCATCGGTCACAGTTTTTAACGGCGACGTGGACATCCTTCCACAGGTTAGGCCAGAAAAGGCCGGCTTGGAGAATTTTGGCACACGTTTTAGAGGTGCTAGTATGTCCGCCATAAGGGGATGAATGACAATGGGAAATGACATTTTCTATTTCTTCGTCGGGTATACACTGGCGAAAAATTCCATCAGGTCCTCGTTTAAATAAAAGTGGTTCGTCCCAATAGTAACTCTTGAGATCATGGAAGAATTTCTTTTTCTGTTGGTAAGTTAAGTCAGGTGGAAGCGCTCTGACAGCTAAATCATTAACGATGTCAGCATACCAAGGCAATCCTATGGTCATGTCGATGGCTTCCACGACTTCTTTAACTTCTGGTTTATTTAAATTCAATTGAGCTAGGTCGCTTATCATATGTGCTATCAGATGTTCATACGGAAAATCGTCGTTAATTGCCACTTGTTCGGGTTTTATACCTTCTAAACGGGATAAATGATCCGCTACGACGTTTTCGGTTCCTTTCTTATCTTTAATTTCCAAGTAGAATTCTTGTAAGAGTAAGATCCATCGGAGGAGTCTGGGTTTTGCATCTTTCTTGGCAAGTAAATATCGGATAGCAGCGTGGTCCGTGTAAATGATGATTTTCGCTCCTACAAGGTAAGAACGGAATTTGTCGAGTGCGAAGACCACGGCTAAGAGTTCTTTTTCAGTGGTGGCGTAGTTCATCTGAGCTGAGTCTAGCGTTCTGCTGGCGTAGTAAATTGTGTGAAGTTTCTTATCTTTTCTTTGTCCAAGAACTGCGTCGACAGCGTAATCACTTGCATCGCACATGATTTCGAAAGGTAACCTCCAATCGGGCGGTTGCATGATTGGTGCAGAAATAAGTACGGCTTTAAGGGTTTCAAAAGCTTGAAGACAATCGTCATCGAATATGAACTCAGCATCCTTCATTAATAACCCAATAAGTGGTTTTGTAATTTTCGAGAAATCTTTAATAAAACGTCGGTAAAAACCGGCGTGTCCTAGAAAGCTTCGTATCTCTCGAACGGTCTTTGGTGGTTGGAGTTCTTTAATCACTTCTATCTTAGCTTTATCAACTTCAATTCCTTTATTAGAAATAACATGTCCAAGTACGATTCCTTCTCTGACCATGAAGTGGCACTTTTCCCAGTTGAGCACAAGGTTTACTTTCACACATCGTTCTAAAACACTTTCTAAATTAGATAGGCATCCTTCAAAGTTTTGTCCATACACAGAGAAGTCGTCCATAAACACTTCCATGATGTCGTCAATGAAATCTGCGAAGATGGCCATCATACATCGTTGGAAAGTTGCGGGAGCATTACATAATCCAAATGGCATTCGTCTGTACGCGAACGTTCCATAGGGACACGTGAATGTAGTCTTCTCTTGATCATCAGGGTGAATCTGGATTTGGAAAAATCCAGAATAGCTGTCTAAATAGCAGAAATAGGAGTGTTTGGCTAATCGTTCTAACATTTGATCAATAAAGGGTAAAGGAAAATGGTCTTCCCGAGTAGCTTTGTTCAGTTTTCGATAATCAATGCACACTCTGTGTCCACTAACTACTCTTTGTGTTATTGATTCACCTTGTGCATTTTTCACGACAGTGACACCTCCTTTCTTAGGTACGACATGCACTGGGCTAACCCATTTACTGTCGGAGATAGGGTATATAATTCCAGCTTCCATTAGCTTTTTGATTTCATCTCTGACTACAGTACTTAGAATCGGATTGATTCTTCTTTGAGGTTATCGAGAGGTTTTGCAATCCTCTTCTAATAGAATACGGTGCATACAATTTGAAGGACAAATTCCTTTTAAGTCTGATATGTTGTAACCTAACGCAGTAGGGTATTTCCTTAGAACGTCTAAAAGTTTTTGAGTTTCGAGCGTTCCTAAACTGGAATTTACTATTACAGGTCGAGTTTGTTCAGTATCAAGGAATTCGTATCGTAGATTTTTAGGTAGAACTTTCAATTCCAGTTTTGGTTTCTTGGAACATGGCATATGATCAGGTGTAAGTGCTAGACTTTCGCTTAGATTGTCATCTTTATATGGTTCTCGCCAATTGTCGTCTTCGAATATCAGAGGGGTTTCAATTTTCATTATTTCGGAATATGTGGTTTGTTCAACTTCCATCTCTCTCACGCACTGGTCTATAATATCGAGTAAATAACATGTGTCGTTCATGGAGGGTGCTTGTAGAAATTGAGTGAGGATGAATTCCACTTTTTCCTCTCCGACTTCGAATGTTAATCTGCCCTTCTTTACATCAATTATAGCTCCAGCTGTGGCTAGGAATGGTCTTCCTAGTATGATAGGGGTAACTGAGTCCTCGGTTATGTCCATGATGATGAAATCGGTAGGGATATAGAATTGACCTATTCTAACTGGAACGTTTTCCAGTATACCTACAAGATATTTAACCGATCGGTCGGCTAATTGGACGGACATTTTCGTGGGTCTGAGTTCTCCCATCTCTAGCTTTTTGAAAATAGATAAGGGCATGACACTAATGCTTGCTCCTAAGTCACATAGAGCTTTGTCTATGACGAATTTTCCAATATTACAAGGTATAGAGAAACTACCTGGGTCTTTTAGCTTAGGAGGCATATTGTTTTGAATGATCGCGCTACACTCGGCAGTGAGTGTAACTGTTTCGTTATCCTCTATCATCTTCTTGTTGGATAGAATTTCCTTAAGAAATTTAGCGTACCAGGGCATCTGAGTAATGGCTTCTGTAAAAGGTATTGTTATATTGAGTTGTTTCAGAAGTTCAACGAATTTCTTGAACTGGCCCATCGTTTTGGAATCTGTAAGTCTCTGAGGATATGGGATTGGTGGTTTATAAGGTGGTGGAGGTACATAAGGCTTCTCTTGCTCCACTGCCTCTTGCGTTTCGCTTTCCTTTTCTTTTTCTCTAGGTTCATTGGCTTGTTCAGGCGGCTCGCTCTACTTTTGGTACATGGCTGGATTTTCTAGTCTCGGGTCAACAGGTCCGTCGAGTTCTTTTCCACTTCTCAATATCACAGCATTAGCATGTCCTTTCGGGTTGGGCTGTGGTTGACCAGGAAAAATTCCAGCTGGTGCCGCAGTAGATGCTTGTTGTTGAGCTACTTGTGAGATTTGCGTCTCAAGCATCTTGTTATGGGTGGCTAAAGCATCAATCTTGCTAGCTAATTGTTTTATCTGCTCATTAGTATGTAAATTTTGACTTATAACGTCTTTATTAGTCTGAGCTTGGGAAGCAACGAAGTGTTCAATCATGATTTCTAGGTTAGACTTCCTAGGAGCATTAGGTCCATTACCAGGATGATTTGGGATTGCTTTTGGATAACCGGGTGGTGTGGCAGGAGCTTGTACAGGCGCGTATAACGCGTTGTTACTTTTGTATGAAAAGTTCGGATGATTTTTCCAGCCTGGGTTATAGGTATTGCTATAAGGGTTCCCTTGTACATAGTTTTCTTGTTCAGCTGGAACTCCTGTTAGAAGTGGGCATTCTGGGGCAAGATGTGATTGAAGACCACATAGATCGCAAGTTTGGACAACTGCAGCTACGGTAGCTGCAGGAGCAGTGGTAAGGTTTTCTAGCTTTTGGGTAAGAGCTTCCACTTTAGCATTGACTTGGTCCAGGATATTCACTTCATACATTCTACCTTTGGTTTGGGATTTCTCCACATTAGCTCTTTCGCTTCCCCATTGATAGTGGTTCTGGGCCATACTTTCGATAAGTTGATTTGCTTCGGCATATGGTTTATCCATCAGTGTGCCACCAGCAGCGGTGTCTATAGTCATTCTTGTGTTATACAACAAACCGTTATAAAACGTATGAATGATTAGCCATTCTTCTAAACCATGATGAGGACAGAGTCTAATCATGTCCTTGTAACGTTCCCATGCTTCGAAAAGTGATTCGTTGTCTTTTTGTCTAAAACCGTTGATGTTAGCTCTAAGCATCGCAGTTTTGCTTGGTAGGAAATATCTAGCCAAGAAGACTTTTTTCAATTCATCCCATGTGGTGATTGAATTTGAAGGAAGGGATTGGAGCCAGGCTCGGGCTCTGTCTCTTAAAGAAAAAGGAAATAGGCGCAATCGTATCGCCTCAGGGTTTACACCATTCGCTTTTACAGTGTCTGCGTACTGCACAAACACTGACAGATGTAGGTTAGGGTCGTCAGTAGGAGATCCAGAAAATTGGTTCTGCTGAACGGCGGATAGAAGCGAAGGTTTCAGCTCGAAATCGTTTCGAGCGATAGCAGGGGCGGCAATGCTGTTGTGAGGCTCCGCTTGCGAAGGAACTGCGTAGTCCTTAAGAGCGCGAGGCGGATTTGGTACGTCAGCCATTGTTGATTCTTCGGTAGATTCTGATAACGGGATATCAGGAATTTTAGTTGGAGGAAGATTATTGAGAGATCGGTATTCTTGAATTCGGCGTCTTAATCTTAAGTAACGCTCAATATCGTTAATTTGTAAATGCAAAGGCTCGTTTTGAGAATGAGTGTTTGGCATACACAGAGGGAAATATAAAAAGTTGCCTTAGTCTAGATAGCGTGGTTTTCAGATTACACTAGTGACTAAACTAAAGTCCCCGGCAACGGCGCCAAAAAACTTGATGAGCGATAAACCTAATGTGTCTAACGGAATCTTAACTGCAAGCGCACAGCCTATCGCAGTAGTAATAAAAGATTGTCGAATCCACAGGGACTTTGTAATCACGCTAGTGTTGTAAAACAGGTTGGTTTAGCTAAGGCGGAAATTGTCACGTTGGTTTTGGGAAGATTAAGGAAGGTAAATTAATTGATTTTAAAGTAATTATAAAATGAAATGGTCGGTATGCAATAGAGTCGACCTAAAGGATCTAATCGGACCTAGGCATATAAGGATGGTCAACTTGGTTTATCTGTAGAATTAATCAGTTTAAAAACCCTCAACTCACACTTTCATGGTCTTATCTCGGATTATACGTCTAAAGCCCTATACCTGCTTTCGCTAGCCTATAAGTGTTTAGAAGTATTTTTTGGAAACTTAATTAATTCTAATTTGGTTTAAAGCGCTTTCACTGTATTTAAATCAAATGCCTAACTTTAGCTATCCGGTTAAAAACCTCACACTTTCGTGGTCTCGATCTAACCTATTTACTCTTCTTACTTTCGTAACAAAGATTTTATTATTAAGCATAAAAAGTTATAACCAGAGTTAAGTTGATTAAAGTTTTAGCCTAAGTTCGATCAGATACCTAATGTCTCTTACTATCCCATACCGACACTAAAGGTTTAGCTAGCCATGGAAATTATAATAAACATACTGTAAATAAAAGCAAACAAATATAAATTGGACATTATAAATAATAAATAATAAGCATGCATTAATTAATTAATTAAAATGAATTTAATACAATTGCAAAATAGAAACCTGAAAATAAAGCCAATACTTCGATCCTTCTTCCACAAATCGGAAACTCGGACTTCGTATCGGGAATATGGCAAATTTTGAGGCTTGAATGATAAATCCTAAACTATAATAATAATTCCCTGGTGTTGGAAATTATTACTTGGACAGTGGAATTAAAAGAATTGAAATAAACAAATGCTGGAAAATAATAACTGAAATAATACTGGTTTTGATTTTAGCAGAGCTTCGGCACAAGTAAGTTGTAATAAACTCCGTCCTTCTAACATTCAATGTTGAGGTATTTATAGAAGAATAAAATATGGCAGTTGGCTTGAAAACTTGTAACTAAGCCTTCCTTGAAAATCTCCAAAAATATAGGAACGTGAATAGTTGAGGGAGAAATGGTGAACGTGGAGTTTGACTGGAGAGAATTTAGGAGTTTGGAAACTCCTTCTGTTATGCTTGCCACGTTCTGCATTTTCCAAGTAAACTGATATACGCATTACGTTCGTTACATGAGCATTACGAGCAGCTTTGGTCTTTCCCGTGTTACGGTCGTGGCCACTGTGTTACGGTCGTAACACTCTTCAAGATGGCTTACGGTCGTGGCAGCTACATTACGACCGTCACAGCTACAAAAATGCAGTTCTTTGACAGATTTATCTTTTTCTTCTGTTCTTTCGATGCTTTCTTGCATTGTTTCATGTTTTCTTTTGTTTTGAGCTGAGTTATGAATACCTGCAAAAAGTAATGACAAACTCGAAATATTCGGGAGTTAATCGGGTCAAAATAATACAGAACGGGTAAATTTCATGGAAAATAAACGATACGATTTTGTGTTATCAAAAAGCGACTGGATGTTGTTTATCATGGTCAGATGTACCAGAAACATATGATCAAGGCTTTCAACAAAAAGATCAGGCCTCGAGTATATCAAGCTGGGGACTTGGTAATAAAGCGCATTATTCTTCCACAAGGCGACCCCAGGGGCAAATGGACTCCCACTTACAGAGGGCCATTTATTGTCAAGAAAGTTTCCTCTGGTGGTTCCATGATACTGACTACTATGGACGATGAAGATTTCCCACATCCTGTGAACACAGACATAGTTAAAAAATACTACACATAAGAGACCCGCTAGATTGACACACCTAGGCAAGATAAGGGCATCCCGGCAAACCAAAGTTTTGGGCAAAAATTAGGGATATATGTAAAAGATTGTATACCCGGCAAGTCGAAAACCCGAAAGGGCAACTTGGGCAAAAATGGGTATCCTGGTGGGATGAAAACCCGAAAGGGTGGTCCAGGAAAACGTTAAGGATTGAAAGCGTATGACTATGTCCCGTGCAATCACCACAGTCGACTTTATCACTAAGGTCTGAGTTCAAACGGTCCAAGATCAATCCAATCAACTTCTGTCAATGGCAAGGGATGTTCGAAGATATTGGGGCAATAGTAGAGTTAGAACATAATGAGATCATTTCCACGTGGTTGTTATTTTTGTTTTCAATTATGTTTTCCCTTCGACGATTTCCTCTTACTAGGATCTCCGTCTCTTTGTACAAAAATGCCTATTCATGGACAAAACATCAATACAAATATACTTTGAAATGCAATGTTTTTGTTTTTGTTTTAAGTGCAAAGATGTCCAATGATTAAAATTGAATGAACATATGCATACAAACATAATTAAACTATTTAGAAAATATGTGATGCCTAGCAGCAACGAGCATCTCTTTAATGCAATTGAGATATCCCCACAAATTTATCTCATTAGCATTGCCCCCACCAGAGCCTGTTACAATAAACCTTTGCCCCAACAGAGTTGCCCACAAAGTTGTATTTATGCAAACCTCGGTCAGAGTCTCAATCTCTCGACATCCCTCTCCTCAACTGATTTGGTATTAAAAGAAGAAGCCTTGTGGATTTCTTCCTAAAGAATTCACCTTGCCAGCATGTCATCAAATGTTCTATTCAACAGGGTTTATTCCCCAACAAAACAATACACTCCTCAACGGAATCATTTCCTATTCAAATAACTTTCAGATACTATGAAGCCTGGACCCGACCAGATAATAGTTTAACTTCTCAAGATACTATGAAGTCTGGACCCAACCAAATAATAGTTTAACTTCTCAAGATACTATGAAGCTTGGAACCGACCAGATAATAGTTTAACTTCTCTAGATGTTAAAAAATAAAAAATAAAAAAAATTAAAAAAACCTGGACTCGATCAGACAAGGGTTTAACTTCTTTTCCCCAATAGAGTTTGCCTCCAACCCCAGCAAGTTACTATGAAGCCTGGACCCGACCAGATATCAGTTTAACTTCATCCTTTCAAGAAAGTTACTATGAAGTCTGGACCCGACCAGATATCAGTTTAACTTCATCCTTTCAAGCAAGTTACTGAAAGCCTGGACCCGACCAAATATTAGTTCAACTTCATCTTTTCAAAAATCTGCTTTCAAGCCTGCAATCCGACCAGATAGCAGTTTAAAGTTGGTAACTTGCTGCAAAGCCTGGAATCTGACCAGATAACAGTTTAACTTCACTCTCCCAAGTAATTTTTTGAGAAGCTTAGAATCCGACCAGACAATAGTTAATTTAATTTTCCCCGATAAGTCGCTAGAAGCCTGAAATACGACCAGATAACAATCAACTTCATTATCCCTAACAAATTGCTGCCAAGCTTAGATTTCAACCAGATAACAGCTAACTTCCGATGCTCTCCAGTCAGGAACAATTCCCCAGTAGAGCAATGTACAACCAAAGTTCCTAAACTTTATTCCTCCAAGCAGAAATCAACATTCCCCCCAGAGTTTCCTCATGTAAAGAGCCAAAGACAATATTCCCCAACGGGTTTCTCCTCAAACAATAAAATAGGGATTCCCAACGCAAAAATTCTAAACAAAGTTGAAGATACACTTACTCTCCAACAACAGTTCGGGATTCAGCCTCCCAAGGTTCCCCATCATGTTGTTAAGGATTTATTTTCCTAGACAAATACACGCTGCAATAAATGCATCACAGTCATAAACCATAACGCATACATGGCAAATGCATACAGCATAATCTCATTTATTTCGAGAACATCATCACGCCGTGCATGCATCTGCATGCAACTAATCCTCTTTCCAGCAGGAAAAAGACGTCTACTATTTCAGTATAAATCAACCCAAAGATTTATCGTGATACCTTCCCCAGTCACTCTGAATGGCATCTCTAAGCCCATTCCCTACACAGACAACTAACACATCATCGAGTGCAAATTTATGGGTACTTTAGTGTTCAATCATCTTCCACCTTCATGTCACGAATGGCAGACTCATCAATCTAACTCTTCAGGTTTAAGAAGATTGAATAGGGGCAGCTATTGTACCCCAAAATTTTCCCTCTCATTTCTCAAGAAATTTCTCACAAGATCTTCCATGAACCAAGTTTACAACACTGATACATCAATTTAGGTTTGGAATTGGCACAAGGGCAAAATGGTCAAATGCACACTAAAAAAGTCAAAATTTGACTTTTTTAATCAAAATCAAGTTTCAAGAATCACATTTCATCAAGACATGTTAGAATATGAAGTTGTTTCACCAAGAAAATAAAAAGTCAAAATTTCTTTGGAAAAGTCAAAGTTCTAAACACTTAGAAACTTTTCTAAGTGTTAAGAAAGTATGATAAGTTCAGAACTTCTGGCCAGATTTTCATCATGATGCAAGATGATTCAGGAAGAACTTCTGACACAAGAGTTGTAGATCTCAATGAGATCTAAAACATTGCACAATAGAACTTCTCCTAGAAATTCTGGGATTTCAAGTTATAAATATTTGAAGACACGTCCATGAAACTAAAACATTTAGTAAATTCTGAGCATTTCCAAGTCAGAATTTGGTTAGAATTTCTGGGTCAGTTTTCACGTAGGTTCAATCAGAGTTTGCAAAAGTGATTCAAATAGGGGTTATAAAGCATGTTACAAGCTTTCTGAGAAGTCTGAGAACTCCTTCAGATCATGCTGGAGCACGGAGAATCAAAGATCTGAAGTTGGACATTTGTTCTTAATCTAAGTTACGTTTATGCTCAACTTCTGATCTAGTTTCAAGCTATGCTGCACAATCTCATGTTGCAGGCTTTCTTGCTTGTTAAATCTCATCATCATTTAATGCTTACACCAACTTTTGAGTCCTTATCCCAATGTTTAAGCCTTTGTCCAAAAGATCTTCCCACGTGTGGTATGGAAGTACCACTGTTGCCCTTTAAAAGCAAACTTTTGTACAAAGTTTATTTTGAACCCATACTTTACTTTGCTTCTGAGTGTACTTCCCCACAAATCATGCCTACAAACTCAAATTAGGCGTGATTAAAGCTGTTAACCACCCTACCTTGCCTTGAAACATGCTTGTCTAAACTTGCTTCAAAAACAAGTCAACGATTTATAACACATGATGGTTGTACTCCTGATTTCTCCAAAATGCTAAATCCTTTGCATATAAATTAAACTTCATTTAAAAACTGTTAGAGGATTCGAAAAGATTGGGAAAAAAGCCTTGAAACCTTGCTGAAAATTCCCAAGAACCTGAAACTGCAATACAAACACAAAACCTGCTAGTTTCTGATTTTTGCATTCAAACTCCAATTTTCCTTGAATATTTCTTGACCAAATCATCCATATAGTTTCTAGCATACACGTAGAAGCCTTCCTAACTTCTGTTTTCAAACTGTAAAACAGTCTTCACCATTCTCCATTTCAAAAGTCATAACTTTGCACCTTGACTGCTCCAGAACTTTCTAACCATTCATAGCTCAAGTTAAGGGTTGCTTTAGCTTTCTGAGAACTTGAGGAAGCTGACCAGAACATCACAGCAATCTGAACCAGGCTCTAATTCACAGAACAATTTCCAGCTGCAAGGTAAGTTTCTTCTGATTTTTATCTCATTGCTTAGGTATTGTTAGGCTTGAATTTTCCAAGACACAGTGTAGATATCATGGCTCTGAATCTGTACATATTTATAGATCTCAGTTATATGGCCTAAATAGAAAGAATTTCATATCGGAACTTCTTGAGAAGTTAGGGTTTCGAATTAGGATTAGAAAAATTCATGTTTGCTTCTGATTTACAGTTTTGTTGCTTTGTATTTCTGAAACCGTGATGAAATTTGCCATAACTTCCATGTTTCCATTTTCCATTTTGTTGAGAAATGACTAAGTTGTAGATACTCTGGCTGGCGCGAAGAAGAAGATGAAGTTCATCATTAGAACTTATTTTTCAATATATGTTTATCTTTTTGTTTCTAATACCGGATGTATAGCCACCCCAATGGTAGAGAGCACGCGCATAAGGCATTTGTGTTAAGGGTCCTGAGTTCTAGCCCCAAAAGCATCTTTTTATGTTTATCCCTTGACATTTTTACTCCATTATTTGTCAAACAATAATCCTGGACCAGAACTTCTAGATATTCTTATCCAACAGTATTGACACCTCACTTACCAACAACCAGAACTTCTAACATTCCAATAACACTAGAACTTCTAGGTTTCCAGTTGCATCAGAACTTCTAGGCTCTCTCAACAACCAGAACTTCTAACCTTCCAGTAACACTAGAACTTCTAGGTTTCCAGTTGCATCAGAAATTCTAGGTGCTCTCAAACAATCAGAACTTCTAAGATTTTCTTTGTTCCCAGTAACCCCAGAACTTTAGTGTGTATGGATCCAGAACTTCTGGCTTTCCCCATTTTCTGCTAACATTTTCTTTCTGATTTGCAGCGCACCAGAGTCAATACTTCTGCTCTCTCTTATTTCTATTCTTTCAACAACATGTTGACTCTAACTCTTATTCTCTTATTATCTTTATCATCACTTTTATTTTCATTAATCAAAAACACAAAAAATACTTTATATTCGTATACTTTGCTTTATTTATTTTAAAACAAAAGACTAAGAAATATTTCCTTAAGCAAGTTTATTTCTTCTCTTAACAACAACAAATCAAATCTATTTCACATTTCAATTCTTGTATATTATTTCAATATGGTTGTAATAGATAATTAGGACTTTAATTTCTTGCAACCCCCATTTGTAAATTTGTACACCCCATCCCCAAGTGATTGTAATATCGTAGAATATTTACTTTCCGCAATTTATCGCTTTCATATAAATGCTAGTAATTATGGTTTGTATGGAAAGATAAAATCAATCTTAGAAAACACTAATCTGAGATAAACCAAGCATGAAAGGAAAACACTTTCACATTTGCATCTCTAGGGTTAACTCCACTTGTTGCCTTATAAAAATGGTCATGTTATGCACGTGAGATGTCTAGCAAAAACAATCAAAATACAAGATCATAGTCCCTCGATGACGCTTCGGATGTTGCTTTTCAAATGATCTTAGTCCCTTAAGAGAAATGCTAAGATATCTCACAATATTGCTATCATGACTATACGATGACCCACACCCGTCCCTTTACATCCAAAGATAATGCTTCTTACCAATCAATGGTAAGATAGCAACATCTAAAGGAGGAGGAAAAGAACAAAGACTTTTGAGTAGGTAGAAACGTTCTTAGTTGCTTGCTCATCTTCAAACATAAACACCTTTTTAAATGCACCGACACTTTCCATGAAATTTTTCCAAAAGTCCAACACTTTGTATACATTCTTATAGAGACGAGAATCATTACAAAGTTAGCCTAAACGAAGGCGCTTTTCAAAAATACTTTCAAAACCTGCCACAAAGCACACTTTTAAACAAAAGCAATGATCTAGCAAGAAACTAAGAGCCCATAGATAACTATGGATGAAAAGGGTGCTAACACCTTCCCTTTTCATAATATACCCCCTGAATTGAAGAAAATAATCTCAAAGGTCTTTCCTGTTCTTTTCACCCTTTCCTTTATTGGATAAAAGAAAAGTCGGTGGCGATTCTTGCTATCTGCAACAATTGCAATCAAACACAAAACATCTCAACTCAGTTCTCTCACCGTATCACACCTGGTTATTGCAAAAAAAAATTCTAGCTTTGCACCCCCTAGCCTTTTGGGCCTGAATTCAAAATTTGAATTCAGGCCCTTTCCATCTGAACCTCCCAATTTTGCTACTATAATTTAATTTGCACCCTCCCAACTATTTTATTGATATATATATATATATATATATATATATATATATATATATATATATATATATATATATATATATATATATATATATATATATATATATATATATATATATATATATATATATATATATATATATATATATATATATATCAATATGTATCTATTCCTCCCAATATTTGATTTTTGAAAAGAAATATGGGAATAGATACTCATACATAATGAGTCGCCGAGAACCAGATTTGAACTGGTGACACAAGGATTTTCAGTCCTTTGCTCTACCGGCTGAGCTATCCCGACCATTAAAATCTTGACGCACCATCCTAATTTGAGGGAAATTACTTGAGTCTATGTCAACTCAATAAAAAAAAGGGAAAGGGCCATAAAAATGAGCAAATTCAATCGGCTTTTGGGGATAGAGGGACTTGAACCCTCACGATATATATATATATATATATATATATATATATATATATATATATATATATATATATATATATATATATATATATATATATATATATATATATATATATATATATATATATATATATATATATATATATATATATATATATATATATATATATATATATATATATATATATATATATATATATATATATATTCTTTTTTTTCTCTCTTTCATAATTATTTATATATTTACACATATTTATACATTTATTTTTTTATGGCATTATACTATTATTTGTGATTTTAAATAATTAATTATTGTAAACTTATTTAAAATATAATATTTATTTACATTAAATCACATCTTTAAATTATATACTTAAAAACATTTCTCAATATATAATCTAATTTAATATTTTATGTTAAAATATTAAAACCCGTGATTCACTGAATTACTACATCCGCAAGCGACACGTGGTCAATATCTGGCCACGTGATGAGGAGGCTATATCAGACTCCTTTGCTCTGCGTATAAAAAAAATACTCAAACGAACACCAAACTATTTTCTTAATAAATTAATTCAACATTAATTTTCGAAAAGGAATACGAATATATTTAAATTAACTACATATTTGGTCTAACAAACTTCGCTTATTCATACTTTTAGACTACATACGCAGGAAATTCAAAATACATCTCGCAATCCATAAAAAAATTCAAACAACATTGCGAACTACGAAATGGGACTCTGATTCCTCCTAAGAGGATACATAGGCATACGATCAAAAATCGTGGCGAGTCCCGCTAACTAAAATTCAATCCCTTTTCCCAATAATAATTAAAAACCCTCCAAAGTCGCTATGGGGATATTTGGGATTTAACTAAAGTCGAAGTGCAGTTGGATGCTATTTCTGCTCTAGTACAGTTCTATGATCCTCCATTGAGATGTTTCACATTTCAAAATTTCCAGTTAGCTCCGGCCTTAGAGGAATTGGATAGAATTATGAACTTCTCCAAAGATAAAGCATATACAGGTATTGAATAAACCGTTGATATAAAAATACTGGTCAAAGGTTTGGGAATCCCTTATCCTGAGTTTGCTCTTAATTATAAGAAAGAAGGAGAAGTTTAATGGATTAAAAGGTGTTATCTGGAGAGTAAAGCTCTTGATTTGGCAAATAACAAAGAATGGGAATCTTGTGCCGACTGTCTTAGGTTACTTATATTTGGTGTTGTCTTATTTCCGTGCGCTATAGATTATATTGATCCTGCATCCATCAGTGTGTTCTGGGGTACAAAGAATTTTAATACAGAACCCACTCCAGCTCTGCTTGCTGATATCTACTATGCCATTTATACACGGTACGAGAAGAAGAGAGGTACCCTAAATTGATGTATTCGATTGCTACACTCCTGGTTTATGACTCACCTTTACAAGGAAGATTACTTAATCCCAAATCTGACAAGGTATGAATGGCCTCAAAAGTTAAGGCCTCTCACTGCTAACTCTATGTTGTGGTATGTCGGGAAGTTAGATATCGGTTATATTGTTTATAGTTATGGGGATTTTCCTAATGTCACACTAATCGGGTCACAAGGCTGCATCAATTACAATCCCGCCTTTGCCCTACAACAACTAGGATATCCTCTGGAAGATAAACCTTCGGATGAACAACTCAAGCAATTGATTGTTCATGACATGGGCAGAAATGACCGAGAGATACTCAAAAAAATCATTCGGGCTTGCAGTAGGGTTAATAAAAGAAAAGCGGAAAAGAAAAATGCAGTGGAAAAAGAACCTTACACTCAATAGGTTCTAAACAGGATGCAAATTATCAAACTTCCTTTTGATATAGATCCTAAATATAAGCAAGAGGTTACATTAGCTCCTCCTATGTCTTTAGAAGAGGTAGATGATTTGAAAAAAGAACTGAAGCAGACTCAGATGGAGAAGGAAGAGTTAGAGCTCAATCTCCTTAACTTGACCAAAGAGAAAAGACAAATGCAGCACATACTCGAGTCAAAATACCAACATATTCAAAAAGAACACGAAGCAATTGAAAATGAAAGTTTGAAAAGGAAGCGTTCAACCGAAGGGCTGGTAAGTGCCACCTGCCGTACCCCAAATTTACCCTACCTTTTACTTTTGGCTGGCTTAGACTGTGCAACCCATTTGCATCATTTTCACTAAGTCGTTTGCACACCATGCATCTCAGGGAATCATGCACTTTGGTTTAAGGCATTAGGTTTATGCCATCCTTATGTTTAATTTTGTTTTGAAGTTTCTTTATCAGGTAAAAACAAGTTCATTTGGGTCTTGAGAAGTGGATTGTGGAACGCAGTTCTGAGGTATCATAGGTTTCTTCCTTCATCAAGTTACAAGGCTGTTTCTCACTCAATTTCCTCAGAGCCTGGATTATGGTTTATTTCCCTATTGTTTGTCAAGATACTATGGTTTTTGGATCCCTCGTTGTAGTGAGATGTTTCTTTCACCTGACTCAAAGATAACTCAAGTCAAGTGTATGTTTTCCTTCATGCTTAGGTTTTTTACATTGCTTCATTTGAAATCATAGTGAAGTAGGGTCTTGATACTCATCATGATTGGGCTTGCGAACACACATCAATTGAAAGACATTTGGTTAGGGATTTCATGTCTAATATCTCCTTGCACTTCAAGTTTTCTTATTAAGATCTCTAAGTCACCAAGTCAACACTTTGAATTTTAAATGGATGAACGTGGAATTTGGGCACAGGAAATAAGGTTGGAGGTTCATGATAGTAAGGTTGTTCTTGTCTCCTCAGGCACTTTTCATTTTAATGCAAGAAATTTTGGACTTAAATTTGAAGGCAAGTTGTGGGTTGGGATTCATTCAGGTGATTGTCTTGAGTTTCATTCGAGTTTTATTCATTCATCATCATTCAATTTATGCAAGGTCCACCTTGGTCCAAAGTCATTTTTTAAAGTGTCTTGTATCGAGCATATGCATAATCAAAGGAATTTCAGTCACAATCTAAGATTCAAATGTTATTCAAGTTTTAACCAAAGTCCAAGACTTATCCAATTTCCATACAACAAGTCCATCATTCATAAATTTCAAAAAATATCATTCAAGACTCCTACTCATTACATTCTTTTGGAAAATTTACAAAATGGGTTACAATTAGAAATACAAGCTACAAGCATTTTGTTTACAAAAAATAAAGAAATGTTTGTTCCTCAAGATTCTTTGCTTCATCTTCAAGCAACTCATCCTCACTCCTTGCCATGACTTTTTCTTCACCTTTCAACCATGCTTTTGCCATCCAATCCTCATGCTCATGAAACAAGAAAGAGGGAAAAGTTAGCAAACCATCAATGTGTGAATAAAATTCCAAACAAGAACTAATTATTAAAAGAGAATGTTCATTTCATCATTAGGGTTTGTATTTGGAATCAGAAATTAAAAGGGTTTGTTTTCAATCATGGGCTATCTTCTCCTATTTTGCAAATCACAAAAGGTTTGGTTTTTTGGTTCAAAAAAGGAAAAGAAATTTGCAAACATTTTCTACTGCTAAACAGCTGCAAGCAAAATTACTAAACAACAAAACAACAGGCAGCAGCTAAACAAACAGAAACATCAAAGTCAAAACTGCTAAATAGAAGCAGCAAGAAGGCAGACGTGCAGCCAACAAAAACAATCCAAACAGTCGCAGCATCCCAAAACTGCTAAATAGTAAGCAGAAAATATACGGGCAAGCAAGCAGTCGAAGAAGCCCTAAACAAGAAGCAAGTATATAAACAACAGCATTAAAAACAGCATGCAAAGAACTACTGCAAACAAAAGACAGACCTGTAGCCAAGCTGCCAAGCACAGCAGCACAAAATAACAAGCACAATAGCCAAAACAGCCCAAAACAGCAGCAATTCGTAAAACCAAGTGCAAGCTATCAAATGGCTAAAACATCAAATGCATCATCACTTTCCTAAAATGCAAACCCTTAAAAAATTCTAGAAAGCAGAATAGCTTTACATCATAGAAAGAAAAATAGGAAAAGAATAAGGTTTAGAAAGTTATCACCAAACCAAAACTATCCAAAAGGACCTGCACAAACAACTTGCACCAAATTGTCTAAACCTGCCTAACCTGTCCACAAAGCCAAACAGAACATGCCAAAAACCAGTGCCAAACCTTTTGCAAGCTGACTCAAAAAGGCTACAAAAACAGCATTCCAGAAAGTTCAAACTTTACCACATTTCCCCCAATCCCCCCCCCCCTATTTTATTATAAAAAGACCATAGCACATCAAGAAAAGAAAATCCATACAAGAAAATACATAATTCTCTCTTTGTAAGAGGAAAGAAAAAGAACACAGAACACAAAAAACAGTAGGAATAAACCACTGTTTCGTCACCTTCAAAATCTCTCCAAACTCACCTTACATACAAAAAAATTTCAGATAAAAATACCCCTAAAAAAACTTAGCAGTACCACCTCCAACATAACCCACAGTAACTTGAATACTAACCTGCAACTTCATGTCACAACATAAACGAAACCATAAAACTATTAAAAACAATTTAATCATCCAAACCAGAAATATAACCATACACCTATTGCAACAAACATACTAACAGATCCATCATTAAAATCACAGTGAATACTCACTCCATCACTCTACCTGCAAGAAATCTGAACCTGCAGCAATACCATTCGCGCAAAGACAGAAGCATTGGATTTCATTATACTCACCTCTTTCGAAGCTCCATCGGAGAGGCTCTGATAAGTAAGTTACTTTCTCCTTGTATTGTTCTGCACAAAAATTTTCCTATTACTGCATAACTCAGAATTGCTTATTTAGTCGAATGCTACTCTTTCCTCCCAAAAAAACATACTCCTCATTCCGATAACTTGCGAATAGGCGTTGCTCGACTTATTCTTCTTCTTCACATTTTTCTGTTACAGCATCGCCGTGTGAAAGGTCAGGTTGTCACGACCTCACCTCTGTACCTTTCATTTTCAATTCATTCTCCAATTCCGCTCCTAATCTCCTCAAATATAGAGAAAACTAACGAAGCCCTAGGAGTTTCAAACCGCAATTAAACGATAATGGTGTTGATTTAAACATTGAGGTGATAGGGGAATTATTCAGCAAGCCAAGGTGCATGACATGGTCACAAGCTCGATGAAAAAAGGTGAAGAAGAGAGGAGGATCAGAGCTTACCTACCGAAGTAACTCCAGCGACCCTTGGACGGTGATAAGGAACACATAAACCCAGAGCTTCAATCTACAATAAAGATTATGATGTTGCAACGATGATGAAGATGATAAATCTAGGGAAAACTCTCAGTTGGTTGTGGAAGGTGCAGATTGTGATGCGGTTACAAAATGAAGCAGGAAGTATGGTTATGTTGATGATCAAGATTGAGGATTAAGTGATTTTGTTGAGGCGATTGTTGTGATGTGAAGTGGATCGAAGACGAAAGCAGTGGAACAGAGAATTTGAGATAGCGTGGAAAGGAAGTAGAAGGTTGTATCGCGTTGGGTTGTCCATAGTCTAGGGTTTTAGTTTTGTCACATGTTTCATTCCGGGCCTTAAAAAACCATCTGGCCCAATTCTCATCATGCCAGCCTGATTCAGTTTACTCCCATGCACCCCCCCCCCCCTTTGTTTTGAATGCAGCGAGATGGACATGAAATGTCCGGGCCTCAGCGCCTAGAGCCCAACAACATTTAAATTCTGTTAGAACAAAGTTTGAATCTACTACCCTATATTTAAGTTTTGATGATAACAAAGTGAAAAGATATATCATTTATGTGATTCATGTATGAACTATCTGCTGCCTAAATTATTATGTTCTGATTTGCAGATACTCTGATTTATATAAGCAAGATCACACCTAATCAGCATCAGAATTTTGGTTCCTGACATCAGCATCAGAAGTTGCCATATCAGAATGTCAGAATCAGAAGATTAATTCACGTATATGCTGAAGTCTGATGAACAGAACTGCGCTCAACACTCTGATAAAGAAACACAACAGTTCATCAGCAGCTAAGCAGAATCAGAATGAGCCAAGCCAGAACTTGCATTAAGTAAGCAACGGTACTGTGCATTGAAAGCAAATTAATACCAACGGCCTCATTCCAGACAAGATCTGCTCGATAAGGAAAGTTTGTTAATAGCATTGAATCAAGAATATTGCTCCAACGTTCATCATCTCAGTGCTATATAAACAAGACTTTGAAGATTGAATTGGCTAATGCTCTCAAAATCTTTACACGCATAAAAGCTGATCAAAATCTTCCTTCTCTCAGTTTTGCTAAACACTACACGCTCTCATATTCAATCATTGTTTAGCAATCTAGTTTCTAAGCTTTAAGTTGTGTATACATCACAGTTGTGATACAGTTTTGTAGAAAACATTCACACACTTAGATTTATATTCTTTGTAAGAAAGTGTTTCCTTGACAAACCGGGTTGTGGTTTGCATCAAGAAGGCTTTAGCAGTTGTTAAAGCAGTCTGTAATATTCAGTTGAATATAGTGGATTAAGACCTCGTTGGAGAGAGGCGAAATCACCTTGACGGGTGGACTGGAGTAGTTTGAGATCAAACGAACCAGGATAAAAATATCTTGTTCATTGCATTGATTTTCAGTTTTACAATTCAACCCCCCCCCCCACCTTCTTGTGTTTTTCACTACTTCAATTGGCATCAGAGCGCCTGGTTCTGAGCTAAAACACTTAATTGTGTCAGTACAAGATCCAGCGTCATAAAAACACAATGGCGGGAAACAATTCTCACATCAGCAATGACAACAATGAGGACAGAGACAGATTCAGCGGCAAACCTCCAGTCTTTGATGGAGAAAACTTTGATTACTGGAAAGACAGAATTGAAAGCTTCTTTCTGGCACATGATGCTGATCTGTGGGATATGGTGACAGACGGATACACGCACCCTGTGAATGCAAGCGGTCAGAAGATTGATAGAAAAACAATGTCTGACCAACAAAAGCGTGACTTCAAGAATCACCACAAGGCCAGAACCGTCCTCCTCAGCGCCATCTCCTATACTGAATATGAAAAGATCTCCAACAGAGACACAGCAAAGAACATTTTTGACTCACTCAGAATGACGCATGAGGGAAACGTTCAGGTCAAAGAAACTAAAGCTCTGGCGCTCATTCAGAAGTATGAGGCGTTCAAAATGGAAGAATCTGAATCCATTGAAACAATGTTCTCAAGATTCTAGATTCTGGTAGCTGGTCTCAAGGTTCTGGACAAAGGATACTCTACTGCCGACCATGTCAAGAAAATCATTAGAAGTTTACCCAAGCAGTGCAGACCAATGGTTACAGCTCTGAAGCTAGCTAAAGATCTCAACAAAATCACTCTGGAGGAACTTATCAGCTCCCTCAGAAGTCATGAGATAGAGCTAGAAGCTGACGAGCCTCAGAAGCAAGGTAAGCCTTTAGCATTAAAATCTAACAAAAAATTTGAGTCTAAAGTTTTGCAGGCAGTTGAAGAAACATCTGATGGATCCTCATCAGAAGAAGACGAACTCTCCCTCCTCTCCAGAAGAGTAAATCAACTGTGGAAGCAAAGACAAAGGAAGTTCCGGAATCCCAGAAGATTTGATCAGAACGAGTCTTCTTCCAGATACAGAAGGACAGATTCTTCCTCTGGATACAGAAGATCTGAAGGCTCCTCCAGTAGCAAAAAGCCAAACACCAAGGACATCATCTGCTATGAGTGCAATGAGCAAGGACACTATAAGAGTGACTGCCCAAAGCTTCAGAGGGAAAAGCCCAAAAATAAGTTTGGAAGAGAGAAGAAGAAAAGTCTCATGGCTACATGGGATGACTCTGACTCGTCTGAAGCTGACTCAGAATCAGATGATGAGAGGGCAAACATAGCTCTCATGGCTAACATCTCAGAAGATAGTGAAGCTTCTGAATCAGACTCAGAATCAGATACTGAAGAGGTATTTCCTAACTTTGCTGTTAACTTTACAAAGGCTGAACTTGTTGAAAGCCTTAATGAGATTCTGGAACGGTATCAGCAAATTAGAGTTAAATTCAGAGACCTGAAAAGGAATCTTGAATCTGACTCTAATAAGACTGAGAGTCTCAAATTGGAGAATTCTGAGCTGAGAAATAAGATTTCAAAATTAGAAAACACTTTACAAAACTCTCAGAAGGAACCAATTTCTGAAACTCCCAGCAACGCTGATGAGATCATCAAGGAGTATGATCACAGTTTCCATAAGTTCCTCGCTAAAAGCATAGATAGAAGCAAAATGGCTTCAATGATCTATGGAGTTAGCAGAAACGGCAGGAAAGGAATAAGATACCAAGGTAAGGTTCCTACACCAAAGAATGTCATGGACTTAACCATTAAACACACTCCTCTGAATTCACATTTTGTGTATGGTCACACACATGATATTAAATACACTAGCAGTAAGCACTCTGTGAAACCAAAATTCAACCAGAGTTTTGGTAAAACTAACAAATCAGGACCCAAGAAAATCTGGGTACCTAAGGATAAAATAATACATGTTGCAGATATCTTTAGCAGCAAGTCAGAAACACCAGTCATGGTACCTGGACTCTGGTTGCTCACGACACATGACGAGAAGAAGGCATATGTTCCAAAGCCTGGAACTTAAGCCTGGAGGCCACGTTGGTTTTGGAGGCAATCAGAGGGGAAAGATAATTGGCTCTGGAACTGTAGGTAATGGAAATCTTCCCTCTATTAATAATGTTCTGCTAGTAGATGGATTGATGCATAATCTGTTATCCATAAGTCAATTAAGTGATAACGGTTATGATATAATCTTTAATCAAAAATCATGTAAAGCTGTTAGTCAGAAAGATGGGACTATCCTGTTTAATGGTAAGAGGAAAAACAACATTTACAAAATCAAACTTTCTGAACTAAAGAGTCAGAATGTAAAATGTCTTCTGTCTGTTAACAACGAGCAGTGGATCTGGCACAGAAGATTGGGGCATGTTAGTATGAGAAGAATATCTCAGATTAACAAACTCAATCTGGTCAGAGGACTTCCTAATTTGAAGTTCAATTCAGATGCTCTGTGTGAAGCATGTCAGAAAGGCAAGTTTGCAAAACCTTATTTTAAATCCAAAAATGTTGTTTCCACCTCTAAGCCATTAGAACTTCTGCACATTGACTTATTTGGACCAGTTAAAACTGCTTCAGTCAGTGGCAAGAAGTATGGGTTAGTAATCGTAGATGACTATAGCAGATGGACATGGGTAAAGTTCTTAAGACACAAGGACGAGTCACACTCTATGTTTGTTACCTTCTGTAACCAAGTTCAGAATGAAAAGGATCTTAGAATCGTTAAAGTCAGAAGTGATCATGGTGGAGAATTTGAAAACAAAGATTTTGAGTCATTCTTTAATGACAGAGGCATTCTGCATGATTTCTCTTGTCCTAGAACTCCTCAACAAAATGGAGTTGTAGAATGAAAGAACAGAACATTGCAAGAAATGGCCAGAACCATGATCAATGAGACAAACGTTGCTAAGACCTTCTGGGCAGAGGCAATAAACACAGCGTGCTACATTCAGAATAGAATCTCAATAAGACCTATTCTGGAAAAGACTCCATATGAATTGTGGAAGAAAGAAAGCCCAACATTTCATATTTTCATCCATTTGGATGTACTTGCTTTATATTAAATACAAGGAATTATTTGAACAAGTTTGACTCTAAGGCACAAAAGTGTATTATGTTAGGATACTCTGAACGCTCAAGAGGGTACAGAGTATACAATACAGAAACACAGATTGTGGAAGAATCAATCAGTGTTCGTTTTGATGATAAGCTTGACTCTGAAAAGTCAAAGCAGAATGAAGTTTTTGCAGGTATGGAAATTGAATTTACAGGTTCTAAAGACAAGTCATCAGAAGCTCTCAACACAGACACTCCTTCAACGTCTGAAAGGAGCACTGCTAGCAATCCTACAACAGCTGCTGATCAACCTCAGAAGAGATTACCCAGAAGCAGCTTGGATCACCCAGAAGAGACTATCTTAGGAAGAAAGGAAGATCCAATCAGAACAAGAGCAAGCTTCAGAAACTCTGAAGAAACTCTCATGGGACTTGTGTCTCTGATTGAACCTTCTTCTATTGATGAAGCACTTCTGGATAATGACTGGATTCTGGCAATGCAAGAAGAGCTGAATCAATTCACCAGAAACGACGTATGGGATCTCGTTCCCAGACCAAAAGGATTCAACGTCATTGGAACAAGATGGGTGTTCAGAAACAAGCTAAATGAACAAGGTGAAGTCATCAGAAACAAGGCACGACTGGTTGCACAAGGTTATAGTCAGCAAGAGGGGATAGACTATACAGAAACCTTTGCCCCATTCGCCAGGTTAGAATCTATCAGACTTTTAATTTCATTTGCTGTTAATAGAGGCATCACTCTGTATCAGATGGATGTCAAAAGTGCATTCTTAAATGGTTATATAGAAGAAGAAGTCTATGTACACCAACCCCCTGGTTTTGAAAATACAAAACATCCAGAACATGTTTTCAAACTAAAGAAGTCACTATATGGTCTGAAACAAGCTCCCAGAGCTTGGTATGAAAGGCTAAGTAACTTTCTATTAGAAAATGAATTCACCAGAGGGAAAGTGGACACTATTCTATTCTGTAAATCAGTTAAGAATGACATCTTAGTCTGTCAAATTTATGTTGATGATATTATTTTTGGTTCTACTAATCCTTCTCTTGGAAGAAAATTTGCTAAGTGTATGCAGGCAGAATTTGAGATGAGCCTCATGGGGGAACTGAAATTCTTTCTAGGAATTCAGATCAATCAAACTCCAGAGGGAACCTACATTCATCAGAGCAAATACATCAGAGATCTTCTGAAGAAATTTGACCTCTCAGAATGTAAGCCATCAAAGATTCCAATGCATCCCACGTGCATTCTGGAAAGAGAAGAGGTAAGCAAAAATGTAGAACAGAAAGTCTACAGAGGTATGATTGGTTCTCTCCTCTATCTGACTGCTTCAAGACCTGACATATTATTCAGTGTTTGTATCTGTGCTAGATTCCAATCAGATCCTAGAGAATCTCACTTAACAGCTGTTAAGCGAATTTTCAAGTATCTGAAAGGTACTACTAATCTGGGTTTGTTTTATAGAAAATCTAGTGATTACAGCTTAGTAGGCTACTGCGATGCTGATTTTGCTGGAGACAGAGTGGAACGTAAAAGTACTTCTGGAAGCTGCCTGTTTCTGGGAGAAAATCTGATCTCTTGGTCCAGCAAAAGGAAATCAACAATTGCACTATCAACAGCAGAAGCTGAGTACATAGCAGCAGCAGGATGTAGCACACAAATGCTCTGGATGAAAAGTCAGCTTGAAGACTTCCAGATTTTTGAGAGTAACATTCCTATACTCTGTGATAATACTTCTGCTATTTGCTTAAGTAAGAATCCCATTTTACATTCTAGAGCTAAGCATATAGAAATAAAACATCACTTCATTAGGGACTATATTCAGAAAGGAATTTTGAACTTAAAATTTATAGATACAGACCATCAATGGGCTGATATCTTTACTAAACCCCTTTCAGAAGATAGGTTTAATTTCATTCTGAAACATCTCAGCATGAAAGTCTGCCCAGAGTGAAAATGTTTTAATTCCATATATTTACCTTCAGAATGTAAATGTTTTACTGTGAACTTCTGATCAATCTTCTTTCAGAAAGATAGAACATGCAGATTGTATCAGATGCAAGTCTAAAGATCTGAGAGTCTAAGCTCAAAGACAGACGTGCTGATCACTACATCAAACAAGTGTCATCCAATCATCAGCAAATCTCTGAAGCAGAACGCGTGCACGCTTCTGAGAAGGCAAAGCGCTGATTGGGTGCATTGAGACACATGTCTGGTAACCGTTTCTAAGTATCTTTCTCAAATCCCCCAAAATCAGCAAGCATTTAATGAAAGTAATCACGCTTTTAAAATGCAATCATGATTTTTCTCTTTCTTAAAAACGTTTATTTTTTCAAAAAATATTCTGAAACTCTATTTAAACACATTAACCTCTCATTCTAATTCTTTACAGTTTCTCACTAATACTCAAGCATTCTCTGCATTTTTTCTGTGTTCATCTCTTGCAAAACCCTTTTTCTCAGTTTCTTCTCAAAACCTTTTTACTGTGAACATGGAAACCTCCAGCAGTGCTTCTGCAGGTCCTCAGAAGAAAGCATCATCTGAGCAGTATCAAGTGCCATTTAGAACACTCCTCACTCCTGTGAAGAATCTTGAGGTGTTATCTGAATTGATCATTGATTTTGGAAGCTTGAAGGAGAACGGTTTTGACCTAACAGAAGAAGTTAGGGCACAGAAGTGGGAAAGGTATTTTGACAGGTTGGTTGGACCAACATTCCCTATGTTAGTCAAGGAATTTTGGATTCATGCCAAGGCTTCAACACATCTAGTCACCTCCTTCGTTATGGGGAAGAAGATTGTGATCACTGAGGATCACATAGCAAGGTTAATCGGTTACAGTGGCGGTGGCGTCCGCTGTGTTGATATGGCTGAGAGATGTGCTGACGTGGGCGTGATAGCAGCAAGGATTTTCACCCATGGGGTGCCCAGCAGCAAGATCAAAGATCTGAAGGATCATTACAGAGTTTGGGCTAAGATAATTCTGGGGTGCTTCAACCATAGGAAGCCAACTAGTTCACCTGATTACATAAATGTGGATCAGCAGTTTCTGATCTACTTTATTGATCAGAAGGTAAAAATCAACTTGGCTCATTTTCTGTTCAACCACCTCAGAACAAGTGTGAAGGAAACCAGGGAAGAAGAGAGAACAAAGAGGGATTGGATACCCTTTGGAAGGTTGATATCAGATATTCTGACAGAGAATAGGCTGATAGAGCATCTGATAGAAGCTCAAGAGCTAAGCATCATTGAACCAACAGTTGGGAAACCTCTGAACGCGAAGAACTTGAAGAAAATGAAGTTGATAGAGAATATCCAAAAGGAACCCAGAGCTACTCCTATTGCTGATATCACCAGCAGAAGAGTTCCTCTGAGTGACTTTCCTCTATTTTCTGAGATAGAATCTAAACCAGAGGTGGTTCTCAGATACTTGGATGCGTGCAAGGCAGATGGTACAGATCCAAATCTGATTATCAAAGCTCTGCATCAACCTCAGCAAGCAGTGACTCTGAAGAAGACGAAGAAGAGGAAGGCACCTTCAGAAGGATCATCCCAGCAGACACCCAAGAAAAGAGGTAATTTATCTGCTGCTTCTGTTTTAAATTCTTCTACTATTCCAGCATCTATTCCTCCTCAAACCTCTCATAGAATCTCAATCCCCATCCCTACCATAGATGAAACTGAACCAGAAGATGACCCTTCTGAGGCATTAAAACTCAGAAGACCCAGAACCAAACATCCCAAACCAACAATCTCAACAACATCAGCAATTGACAAAGTTCTGTCTGACATTGATCAACACACTTCTGATCACTCCACCAATCCAAACTCTGAACTACAAATTGTCCCTCCTCCAGAACCAGAACAACAACAATCTGCTGAAGAACCTGAACAACAACAACCACTCTCATCAATTCCAGAAGAACCCCTTATCCTTGAACAACCATAAATTCCAACAACTTCTCCTCAACCAGCAATTTTGTCTCCCTCTCCTCAACCAGAAATTAATCCACCATCACCTCAACCTGAGTTTCATCACTATGAAACTCCTTCTCCTCAACCATCTGAACCTCATTCACCACAACCATCACCTCTGGCAATCCAGCTGCCAGGTGGAACAAAAATCACCTTGGCACAGTTGCCATCCTCACCAGAATCTACACCACCAAATACTCCCAAAACACCAAGCAGTCCAATCATAATTTCTGATTCTCCCACTCCATCTCCAAAACAAACAGCTGCCAAGCAAACCACCGAAAACCCCAGCAGGACCTTCATAGACTTAACCAGTCTTGACCGTCTTGCTGATATGAAACATAAAATAGCCATCCCTAAACCAAAACAACCAGATGTTGGCTCTGGTATTATGAATTTTGAAACAGGTGTGCAGCAATGGATTGCTTCTTTGAAGCAAGTCTGTCCTGGAATGATTGACCCAGCTGCTTCTGATCAGCTCTGGTCACAATTCAGACTTTGGGTACGTGCTGAAGCCCTCAAGTTGCAGGATATCAACTATGAGCAGGCACAACAGAATTTCAGCAAGCTTCTGAATGAAGTTGGAAGTCAGCTTCTGAAAGAAGACGTGCTCCCTCTGGACAGTGAACCTTGGTCTGAGAAACAGCTAGCTTCAAAGGTGCAACCAGAAGAAGACAAGACCATTCAAGCTGAAGCAAGTCAAGCAGAAGATGTTGCAGAAAGCTCTCAGAAGCTTCCTGCTTCTGATGCTTCTCAAGCTTCCTTGGACAGGCAGACTCTGGAAGAACTGAAGCTGAATGACATGCGTCTGCAGCAGAGGATGGATGAAAACGACCAGAAGATGAAAGAAAGAATGGATGTGTAGGATAGCAAGATTGACACTGTTGTCAGCATGGTGCACAAGCAGAATGAGACTGCTGACCAGATCAAAGCCATGCTGGAGAACCTGTTCACACGCTTACCTCCCCAACATTAGTCTTTTTTCATTCATGTCTTTTTCATGTTTTCCTTGATTTTCTGATGTATTATTTGAATATGTTTTGTACTATTTTCATGTTTTGATTCTGAACCTTTCAATATGACAAGTTTTTATGATCTTAATTGTTTTAGCACTCACCTACACTTTTTGATTGCTGACAAAAAGGGGGAGAACAAGAATGATATTTTAAACAATAACGGTTAACTAAGACAGAAATTCTCAAACATTCTAACTCTATTACTTGAAAATGTTTTTTTCGGTTTTGGTTAAAGTCTACAGGTACAAGGAAGCTCCTGGACACTCTGAAGACTAAAAGATATGAAGCTCTGATCCGCTCTGATACTCTGATCCAAAGCAAAGCTCTGACAAGAAAAGCTCTGATACGCTGATCTGAAGCTCTGCTCTGATATGCTGATCTAAAGCTTCTGATAACCAAAGACTCTGATACTCTGATGTTCAAAGAAAGGCAAAAAGATCTGATCCTGAAGAACACTTGTAATCAAGGGGAAGCAATAAACTCAGGGGGAGTATCTCTCAACTCTGATATCTTTTTACCCCTTATCTTTGATAACCTCTTACTCTGATGCATCTCTCTGATACCTTTTCATGTTATTTTCATTTAAAAATATCTAGTTTTTGTCATCATCAAAAAGGGGGAGATTGTTAGAACAAAGTTTGAATCTACTACCCTATATTTAAGTTTTGATGATAACAAAGTGAAAAGATATATCATTTATGTGATTCATGTATGAACTATCTGCTGCCTAAATTATTATGTTCTGATTTGCAGATACTCTGATTGATATAAGCAAGATCACACCTAATCAGCATCAGATTTTTGGTTCCTGACATCAGCATCAGAAGTTGCCATATCAGAATGTCAGAATCAGAAGATTAATTCACGCATATGCTGAAGTCTGATGAATAGAACTGCGCTCAACACTCTGATAAAGAAACACAACAGTTCATCAGCAGCTAAGCAGAATCAGAATGAGCCAAGCCAGAACTTGCATTAAGTAAGCAACGGTACTGTGCATTGAAAGCAAATTAATACCAACGGCCTCATTCCAGACAAGATCTGCTCGATAAGGAAAGTTTGTTAATAGCATTGAATCAAGAATATTGCTCCAACGTTCATCATCTCAGTGCTATATAAACAAGACTTTGAAGATTGAATTGGCTAATGCTCTCAAAATCTTTACACGCATAAAAGCTGATCAAAATCTTCCTTCTCTCAGTTTTGCTAAACACTACACACTCTCATATTCAATCATTGTTTAGCAATCTAGTTTCTAAGCTTTAAGTTGTGTATACATCACAGTTGTGATACAGTTTTGTAGAAAACATTCACACACTTAGATTTATATTCTTTGTAAGAAAGTGTTTCCTTGACAAACCGGGTTGTGGTTTGCATCAAGAAGGCTTTAGCAGTTGTTAAAGCAGTCTGTAATATTCAGTTGAATATAGTGGATTAAGACCTCGTTGGAGAGAGGCGAAATTACCTTGACGGGTGGACTGGAGTAGTTTGAGATCAAACGAACCAGGATAAAAATATCTTGTTCATTGCATTGATTTTCAGTTTTACAATTCAACCCCCCCCCCCCCCCCCCCTTCTTGTGTTTTTCACTACTTCAATTAAATTCCTCTCACCTCTTTTGTTTTCTATTTACAACTGTTATTTAATCTTAATAATTTTCTTAGACTTTTATTTTAGATTTTTAGATTCAATTAATAATGACTTGGGTTTTCTTAATAATTTCTTTTAATTAGCTTAATTTCAATTTTAGAACTAGGACTTCATACCCTTTTAATTTATATTTTTTTATGAAAAATAAATATTAGGTTAGGATTTTGATTTCCTTTAGTTGAAATAATAAATATTTTAGAATATGATTTTAATTTTTTTAATATTCCTTTTATTCAAAAAAAATCACAACATTAGAATTTTTAGTTATTTAATATTTCTTTCCCTTACATGAGAAAAATGTCATAAAAAATAGGTTGTATTCTCTTTTTGATTTCTAATTCTCTTGTTTAATATTGACATTATTTTTCCTGTATTTTTGTTGATTGTTTTGGTTGATTTTAACATGTCCCTTTAGGAATTCCATTTAACGATTAAAATTCATTTTTTTTATCATTTCATGTTGATATAAACTTTAGACTCAATCATTTGTATGATAAATTAGGTTGGAAATTTCCCTTTCAAATATTCAGCTTTAGGTCCCTCTGTACATGACAACATTAGGATACTTCTTAGTGTCCCTCTTAACTTTTTTTCTTCTTTTGTAATTAAAACTTATCATTCACAAATAAAAAATCCAAAAACATTTAATCATTACTCGAATTCATTTTAAAATTTACAAAACACTCAACAAATCAAAACTCCCCCCAAAGGGCATGTTATCTCCGTCCTACCGTGATACAAGCCATGCCTATTGCTAGAATGTGTGCATTAACGTCGCCCATTAAAAACACAAATAAACCAACCATTTTCTAGAGGAACTACGATGTTATGATTCCTTCACTGGATATGTAGGCAAAGGGTGGCGAAACCCTCACGAAGCACTAATAAAAAACATTTTCTTTCCCCTTAGCAAGTATAGTTATAGATAAACACCTCCTTAGAAGAAAACAAATAAAATGTATCTCGTTGAGTACAACCGATGTAAGGGTTGCTAATACCTTCCCCTCACATAACCGACTCCCTTACCCTTTCTCTTGATCATAAGACCATCTTATCCATTTCCTTGTGGTTTTCTCGATATTTCCCATTTCTTCGGGATAAATAAAGTTCGATGGCGGCTCTGTGTTTTTGCCGGTAGCTTCACTACCTTTAATCTATATTCCCATAATCAGAGTCTGGAAGATGCTGCCAATGAAATCGGAAAGCTGAATAGATGGTATGAAAAAGTTGTGCAGGAAAAGAAAGTACTAGAGGAAGAGTTGAGGGCTCAAATCCAAAACTTGGCCCAAGCATCTTTAGACCAAGAAGAATAATTGAAATACCTCACTAACAGGCTTCAGGATAGCCAAGAGTCATAAGTTAGAGAGCACCTTGTAAAAATGAGGGCAGGAAGATATTTGGCCCTGAAAATTGATGAGTATGAGCAAGTATGCCTCGAGCTGGAGGGCCTCCGAAAGGACTTCCTAATACAGCGAAGACTATATACGGAGCTGAGAGCTGAAAAGATGTATTGGGAAGAGCAATATACAAAGATTACCCAAGCATGAAGGGATAACCACAAGATAATTCCCAATCTCTACCAGAAGTAATGATACTACAAGGATAAGCATGAGAAGCTCGCATTCTTGGCCAACAACCTTATCGAAGACATTCCCAGGAGCTTAAAGGATGCAGAAAGTGTAATGGTCCCTCTCCCAAAGGACGTTGACAATTTTCTCAAGCTATGCAGGACAATGGTCGATCGTTTCAGAGAGGACCTTCGTAAACGGGCTTAGAAGATTGTTTTTATTTTATTTATTTCTTCTCCGGCAAGTTTACTATTTAAGAATTGTAATATTTTCAGTATCTGAAATGTATTATCTTTTTAAAGACGATTGATGTTTCAATAAAAACATTGTGTTTCCTAGCTTGTTTGTGTATTCACTTTCCAGATACTCACCAAATAAAAAAGAAAAACCTAAAAAAATATATATACACGATATTATAAAAAGAATATATAGGCCCAGGTGAATAAGACACGCAAAGCATAAATCTTAACATCATGCATACATAATCATTCACTCATAAAAACATTACATATCATAAATTTTCCACTCAAAAAACTCATCTTTTTCAAAAATATTCTCCAGTTGAACCATTGGTAGAAGGAAACCACCACCTCCTTGGCCACCGTGTCAAATAAGAGCTCACCAACTAAGAGTCATGTAACAAATAGAAGAGAATCAAGCAACTTTCAAGTTGGATTTGGAACAAGTTAAAAGAAACTTTGACTCAATTAGAGGAGACATGAGTCAGGTTCTTCTAGCTTTGAAGAACATCATTGATAGAAAAGAACAGATTCCCATAATAGCTTTCGAAGAAATAACCCAAGCTATTGGTGCATCGGGTGGTCACCAACCGAAAAAAGGACTGGAAACATGGCCACAGAAATCTGTCATGGCTCAACACGAGACAAGACAAGAATCTGAAGGGTTCATCCCACCTCCACCAAAAGCAGGGGCATCTCATACCCTACAAATTCTGGTTAATCATGTTGACAATTACTTGGACTTACAATATGGAGATCACGATTTGGAGGATGTTAATCAGGCACCTCAGAAAGTGACCAACACCCATGCTATTGAGAACCTGTTGGCACTGGACCAATATAAAGCTCTAGAAGAAAGGTTGAAAGTCGTGGAAGGATGTGATGCTTTTGACGTTGATGCCCTCGAGATGGGTCTCGTTCCGGATGTAATAATCTCGCCGAAATTCAAAGTACCGGACTTTGGAAGATATAAAGGGCTCACCTGTCTGAAAAACTACGTGCGCATGTATTGTAGGAAAATGAATGATTACGCTCTAAACCAGAAGCTAATGATTCATTGCTTTCAGGACAGTTTAAGTGGGGCATCACTGGATTGGTATATGCAGTTGGAAAGGATGCATATAAAAACATGGGCAGATATTGTCAATGCATTCCAGAAGTAGTATAAATACAACCTGGATATGGCGCCTACCTGCACACAACTCCAGAACTTATCCCAGAAGAAGGAAGAGTCCTTCAAAGAGTATGCTCAAAGGTGGAGAGAGATGGCGTCTCAAGTATAACCACCACTTCTGGAGAAAGATCTAGTCGACATGTTCATGGGAACCCTACAAGGGGTATACTATGAAAAAATGGTAGGAAGCATTTCTTCTGGATTTTCTGACCTAGTGACTATTTGAGAAAGGATTGAGACAGAGATAAAGAATGGAAAGATTCAAGGGGATCATCAAATTCTCCTTTCAATAAAAATAGGTCGGTCCCTAATTTTACAAAAAGGAAAGAGGGTGAAGTTAATGTTGTTGATTCACAACGAAGAGCACAACAACCATTGATGATCTCGTGAGAGCAGCAACAACAGAATAAGTTTGACAGACCTCTGAGGAAGTTTGACCCCCTCTCTATGCCACCTAGCCATCTATTACAACATTTGGCCAAAGCGTCTTTGGTAGAACTCAAACCTCTAGCTCCACCAGTTGGGGCACTCCCACCAAGATACGACGCTAATGCTAGATGTGAATATCATGCAAATTCTTTAGGCCCCACACTAGAGAAATGTTGGGCATTTAAGCATAAAGTTCAAGACTCATTAGAGGCCCAAGATATTACCTTCGAAAAGCCAAACATCAAATCAAACCCCATGCCTCCGCATGGTGGTCCGACAATAAATGCAATCGAAGTAGTCACTGACTGTGGGGCAGGAAAACAAGCAAAGCCTCCGATAAATCTATTGAAAGAATATATGTTGGAATGTGGATTCCTTTTTGAACATAATGAAGCTTTTGAAAACACCTTACAACAATTTGTGGATCAAGGGATAGTCTAATTTGGACCATACCCTGAAGTTAAGTATATAGCAGTTGTTGCATCCTAAAATTTTCCCTCCCATTTTATTCAGGGCATGCTCATTAAGGTCCCCAATTGCTCAAGGTTGACCAAGAATTGATCAGATAAATTCTCCTCCTAAGCAGTGGCCTTTCAACTAATTGCACTTTTCACCAAGATGTGAGTCCCAAGGCTTCAAATAATTTTCATGGCACCCTATATGCCTCAGCATAATGGCACAGCTGAAAGAAAGAAAAGAAGTATGCATGACAAAGTGTAGATCGAAGGCTGAAAATATACCTAGGGGCTTTTGGATCGAAGGCATGCTAATTCAAAATATCCAAGGAAGGCTGAATCGAAAGAAAGCGCATGAGGAGACTTTTTGTAAAGTCTTCGATTGGAAGAGCTAGTAAAGGCATCGAAGGGTGTTGTTTTTGAATCATGGAAATATAAGATGTTCGAAGCACTACAAGAAAAGACCTTTCGATTGAGACGTTTGTTTGAATGGGCACTTTGAAAAGAAGGATATTTTGGAATCAAAAAACTTTTACTTTGTCCAAAGAAACATGTGGAAGGCTAATGATTCGAAGGACATGCAGCCTTCAAATATGGCGTGATCAAAAGACAGCTAGAAACAAGTCATCCATATATAAGTCATCTTGTAGCTTTAGGATCAATATGCCTCAGGCATGTTCCTAAACGTACAAGAGAGTTGGGTGATCGAAGGTGCTCATAGGTTATCCTTTGATTGGTGCAATACAAGTTGTATTCACCAATCGAAGGTGAACTAAGGGTCAATAAGGATGGCTTTGTAAACATAAGCAAAGAGTGGGGGTTAGAATCGTAGGGCCACCTGCACAATTACATTCAAAGGAAATAACACAACGAAGCTTCGATAGGCCAGAAGGAAGTGTTCGATTGGGCTAGTTGGATATTTTCATATCAAGTAACTAAGGAAGATAGTGGCTCAATCGAAGAAGCCACAATGATGAGCCCAGATCCATTGAAAGGGGTAATTTAGAGCCAATCAAAGAATAAGGCTTGAGGGTATTCGAAGGAGTCAAGATGGGAAACCTGTCCAGGTTCAATCAAAATCCAAAAGGGTAGAAAATCATCAAAAAAGGAAACCTTTTAAGGCTTTCGATTCTGCCTTCAAAGCTTAGTTAATGGATGATTCTTGCCATTTCCATTCACCACTGCCTCTTATAAATACAGATCTAAATATACATTGCCAGGGACAGAAACATTTTTCCTAGACACACACGTATTGCACCCACACAAAAAAAACCACCTCAACAAGCCACACAAAAAATCATAAAAATACATCAAAGTTGCCAAATTCGAAAAGCTTTGCAAACTCCACCAGTCCAAACGAATACCAAATTCGTTCTCTGGAGACTTCCAGGCAGTCATCCCACACCCAGAACTGCAGATCGAAGCACCTCTATTTGATAAAGAAAATTTCCAATCTCGAACTCATTCAATTTTTGATTTAAACCCATTTTTGACTGCATGTTAGTGTTATTATTGTTTTTTGTATGTGAATGATTTAATGTAATACATGTAAGTTACAGTGTCCAAATGACAGGAGAACATTGTTAGGGTCTTCGAAGCTGATTGCCTTCGAAACTCAGGATGTAGGCCAGTTCAGGCTAAAACAAACCCGAAATTGAACTTAGGGAGTTCAAATTAGAGGGGGTTGAATTGAGGGGAAGGGCCTAAGTTCGACACCCAGGTCATGCATTTTGTTTTTTTCTAACAATTGTATTCTGGATCCCATGCTTGCAGGTTTAACGTTCACACCATGTAGCTTTAGATCATAACCAGGACATCAACAGCTGATCCAGATCCAATGTATCCAAATACGCATGCCACCATGCGCCTTCCAAAGTTGCCCTCATTGAATCACAAAGCAGACATGGGCTCCTCAGACTTGGGCCCAACATTCTTTAAACTTGCACCCCCCATTTTTTTGTTTTACTACTCAGACCCATTTATATTTTTATTTATTTTTTATTTATTTTCTTAATTTGTTTAATCAGCAAAAATAGATAAAAATCACAAAAATATAGTTTTTTAAGTTTTTTTAATTGAATTAATTTTAATAATTAATTATTAATTATTTTAACTTCTTTTCTTAATTAAAATTGATTAGACTTAGGATTTAATTCATTTTAATTTCTTTCTTTTCATAATAAAAAGAAGCATATAATTAGTCCCCTTTAATTAGTTTCATTTTTTTTCTATTTTTTCTATTTTTTCTTTAAATCTAAATTTAGGTTAACTAATCTAATTTTTATTTAAACATTTTTCTTAAAATAAAAAAAATAACAAAAATATTTCCTTTCACTTAGGATGTAGACGTTATTTTCAATTCACGCGTTTTTTTATCTTTTGCATATTTATTTTCATATTTTTTGTATCTGCCTACTGAATGTAATAGATAAAAAAGACTAGGACATTTATTGCTTTTATATTCCCCAAATTTTGGACATGTAAATAATTCCCCCTCCCCGAATCCATGTAATAGCGTAGGATTTAATTTCCGCACTTTATGTTTCCTGTACAGATATTAAACTGCTTAGATGTATGCCTAATAGGATTACATGGCAAGAATATAAAAAATGTTAGCAAACCTAACATCAAGATAAATAACTGAAACATAATACAAATGCACATGCGTACCTTTAGGGTACTCCCACTTTAGTTTCCTTCGGAAAAATAGTCACAACTCTCGAAATGTGACAGATTTTAGTGGCTACCCTCCGGTTTAAAAGATCATAAGTCCCTCGATGACCCTCTTGACGTTGTCTCGGTAAAAATGATCTTAAAACCCTAGGATAGTTACTAAAATTTCTTTCCTAGTTGCCTTTGTGACTATAAAATGTCTCTTTGAATGTCCCTCAAACATCCAACGATAGGGCTACCTACTCACTAATAGTAGGATAGCACTGTCTAAAGGAAAAGAGGAAAAGAATGACCCTTTCGAGTAAAGTAGATAGTTCCTATATGCTTGCTCAAAAACAAATTTTTACACATACACAAAACACTTTCAAAAACATTTTCAAATGCTTTATTAACACTCTTGAGGACTGATACAAGAGTTATCATAAACAAATCTCCGCACTAAGGCACTTTCAAAAATACTTTTCAAAATATACAAAGCACAAGGTATTTTAAAATGAGCTAGCATCTAAGAGCCCGTAGAAAACTACGGATGGAAAGGGTGCTAACACCTTCCCTTTCCATAATCTACCCCCCTTACTCAGAAATAATCTCAAAAGGTCTTTTTCTATTCTTTTCACCCTTTCCTTTATTGGATAAAAGAAAAGTCGATGGCGACTCTTGCTTACCACAACATTTGCAAACACAAACGCAAAACTAGTATAATAGTCGGTTCTACCATCGTATTACGGAACTGGAGACTCTGCTGGGGAAATACTTATAAAATGAGTTACCTTAGAGCTTAGTTCATTTTAATTTGCTTTCATTGTATGTTTTGTTTTCTTTAACTTTAAGAGTTTGTTTGGGCTTACTTGTAAAGGTCCTACACCCAGATCTAGGGCACCTTTTAGGTAAGTAGCAATAGATCGTGGGGACTGTGCGGAGTATACCGACACGGTTGAAACAATAGCTACGTTGGTGTGACATATTTGTTGATACCGATAGCCCTTGAGTAGTCAAGGAGAATACGGGGCTGTTGTGTGGTGTCATGAAGCACCAACTGACCTTAGAACCTTTGATTGAACAACTTGGCCATTAGGAAGTAGTGAGATAGCCAGCTTTGGTGCAGTCTGAAGTTGGTTGATACTCGATACTACACTCATTCAGATTGGACTTCCGGGATATTTTGGTCGCCAATAAAGAGGCTTGCGCTGAAACAATGCCCGATGAAGAAAGATCAGTGATATTGAGATTCCTTGGAACCCAATTACTTTCTAGGATAGGTTGAGCCAACTAAAACTTCAAGAGGGTACTTATCTATAAAATCCAGGCAAGCTTGAACCTAAGGCTACTTGTGTGACTTGTTTTCTTTCATTATCTAACAACTTGAACTCCTTGTAGGGGTTGTTTATTTTCATTACTTAACGATGTGAGTTCCTTGCAGGACCTATTTTGTACCTATTATCCAATAACATGGATTTCTTGCAAGATTTACTTATTTTAGTTACCTTACACTTTTGCTTGGTGTATAGCATACACATCATAAAATCATACCATAGCATTTTCTTAACCACTTCAAGGATCTCGAGGGTCTGTGATGCAGGCTATGAGGAACCAGACGTCTAGCAAGGGGCAAGTGGATTTATTTTCCTCTAACTGATGATTTCAAAAGAACAAAGCGCGATAACTTGAGTCAGGGGCTATGACCCACTTGATATGGTGAGCTTGATTCTCATAGGAGGACATTTCAATGACATGAAGTTCTCCAATCAAAGCTATGATCAAAATTCAACTCCTAACATCTTCTTGTGTTTACCCTGCAAGATCCTTGAAAACATTTCCATATCATGCATGTCATTTCATAACAGGTTTTTTCAAGACAAGTTTCTTATCTTTTCGTTGTTTATTTCAGTAAAAAGAAATTGTTCTTGAACAAACAGTTAAGGATCTTCAAGCTCAGAACGCTCGGTTCCGACAAATGTTCTTGGCCCTGGCTAAGGGGCAAGAAAAACTGAAAGCTATCATCATCAAAGAGAAGAAGAAGAAGGTAAAGAAATCGGATGGTGTCTTGAATATGGGAAGAAGACTTAGAGGACCAGCCAGGAAAGCTCTAGATCTTGCAACTCCATCAAATGAGGGGGATAATCGGGAAGAAGATGATAACCCGGGGACTGATGAAGAAGAAGCCAATTAATCTGAGGAACAACATCCTCTTGCTGATGATAAATACAAACAACTGGAGGATCGTCTCAATGCTATGGGGATTTAGCAGGTACCTGGCTTGGACTTTGAAGAGTTAGGGTTGGTTTCTAGAGTGGTCATCCCACCAAAGTTCAAGGTTCCCACGTTTTCTAAATATGAAGAGGTCTCTTGTCCTAAACTTACTTGAGATCATACGTCAGAAAGATCCAACCTCACACTGCTGACCGAAAGTTATGGGTCCATTTCTTCTAAGAAAGTTTGGTTGGCACTCAACTGGAGTGGTTCTATCAGTTGGAGGGAACCGAAATTCATACCTGGGAAGACTTGGCTGCTACTTTCTACAAGCAGTACCAATACAATGATGACCTAGCACCAACTCGAGTGCAATTGCAAAATATGTCCATGGACTCATGAGAAAGATTCAAGGAATATGCATAAAAATGGAGGGATTTAGCTGGAAGGGTGAAACCTCCTCTGACTGATCGGGAAATGGTAGACATATTCATGGGCACGCTGACGGGCCCGTTCTTTAATCTACTGATTGGGAGATCTTCGTCTGGTTTTACAGAAATGGTTCTAACTAGGGAAAGGATCGAAAGCGGTATTAAGAGTGGGAAGATTCTGATGGCTACATCTTCTAATGCTGAGAAGAATCCATTCGGTGGCAAGAAGGAAGCCAATGTTGTATATGGCCAGGAGGGACGTTCTAGAGGTAACCATAACCAATCTATGGGGGAAGTATTGGTCTCTAATCCAGCACCGTTGCAACAACAACGACAAGGTAATCAGCATAAGGAGGACACGCCTAAAAGGCAATTCACCAAAATCAACATGTCACTAGCCCAAGCATTATAATACATGTTAAAGGAAGAGTTAATTACGTTAAAGGCTCCTCTGCGGAATCCCAATACCTATGCTCCTAGTTACCACCCCAATGAGAGGTGTGCATACCATTCTGATAGTATTGGACATTATACAAATGGTTGCTGGGCTCTGAAGAACAAAATTCAAGATATGATTCACGCCAAGGAGATTGAATTCGACCCTCCAAGGACTCCTAACATGATCACTTCTCCCAAGCCAAACCATTGAGAGTATCTAGTTCATTTTGGATTTTCAATTGTAATTTCTTTTGTCTGTTCAAACACTCATCTATTATGTCAAACTTTGTTTCACTAATGCATTATATATGTTTGTCTTGAATCAATTCATTTGTAATCACTATATTAAAATTGTGTTTTTACTTCCTTTTTGTGATATTCAGCTCTTGATTAAAAGCTATAGGCTTTTAGAGGGAGGATGACGGAAATGATACCACAATCTCATACGGTCTGCTTTTAAACAGACCTTGTTGACGATGTACGGGCGTTGTTTCAAATCCTAAACAGTGGAGTTATAAGGAAGATAATCCCTAGTCAACCCCTTTGAGCCTAAGAAGTAAGAGTTTTATTTTTCATGCAAATTGAAACCTTTAATCATAATCTAGGGCAGGGTAGTTTCTCAGTTAGTTCAATAGTGCACTCAATCGCAAGATTTCCCCTCATACACGACAAGTAGTGTCAGAGGTAACATTCCAAAACAAAAGACGGTGATGGTTCCGCATAATCATTAAAACAGACAGTCATTATCTCTCAAAATAAAAAGCCCGCTAAGTTAAAACCTATGAAGGAGACTTAAGAAAAAAACTAGGGCATCCAGCTGACTGTAATCACAAAAGAAATAGTTCAAGAAAATGTAGAGATAATAAAATCAAAATCAAGAAAAAAGAGGTCGCTACAAATCATCAACAAAAATAAAATATTACAAAAGATGACTGCCTTCTCAAAATAAACTTTCAGTATCCGAACCATCACCGGAATATCAGGGAAAAGATTCCATACTCAATTGGGATTTAAACTCATAATTAACTGAGTGTAGAACGAAGAATATCATGAAGAACATGTTGGGTACAAATAAATTTCGAGTCTTTATCCTTTGTTTCTTAAACCGTGAACTAGGCCACGATACAACCCTTAAAAGTCCTAGCTGAAGCCTGAGTTAGTTCCAAAGTATACTGTTACAAAAGGTATCCTGACTCCTGTAAGGCTTGCTATAAATCCTGAGCTAATATCGCGTTCTTGAAAATTTTGTTTTACCAAAAATGCATTTTTGAAAACTTCAAGACAAACATAAACTTTGCATTATTTGAATATCACTGTTTGCATATAGTTATTTGTTTGACAATGGAGAATTTCGCACGACGAATATCCAGTGAACAAAAACTTTTTCAATAAACAGATTCATTTCAAAAGGAAAAACACTTCCAACCAAGGGGGTACGGCCTGATCATTGTCCAACACAACTGGGGCAGTCAAGTCAAAATTCCAGGAAATCTCTCGTAAAGTCCTGAACAACCGAGGGCAAGTCTCCATCACTTGGGGAATTAAGTGTGATTTCCATCAAAAGAGCATGTACGATCAAACAAGATCAATGTTCCCCAACAGATTTCTTCTCAAAACAAAAAAATAGGAATTCCCAGCGGAAACATTATAAATAAGGCCGGTTCCCGGACAGATACAATCCAGATACGATCCAGAGACGGATGCCACTCTAACAGTCATTCCAGACTCCCTTCTAGATACAGTTCAGATATGATCCAGAGACTGATGTCATTCTGACACTCATACAACACATGTTTCAAATACAGTTCAGATACGATCCAGATACGGATGTCATTCTGACACCTATTCAACATATGTTTCAAATACAGTTCAGATACGATCCAGAGACGGATGTCATTCTGACACTCATTCAACACATGTTTCAAATATAGTTCAGATACGATCCAGAGATGGATGTCATTCTGACACTCATTCAATACATGTTTCAAATACAGTTCAGATACGATCCAGAGACGGATGTCATTCTGACACTCATTCAACACATGTTTCAGATACAGTTCAGATACAATCCAGAGATGGATGTCATCTCACACTCATTCAATATATGTTTCAAATACAATTCAAATACGATCCAGAGACGAATGTCATTCTGACACTCATTCAATACATGTTTCAAATACAGTTCAGATGCGATCCAGAGACAGCTGTCATTATGACACTCATTTAATACATGTTTAAAATACAGTTCAAATACGATCCATGGATGGATATCATTCTGACACCCATTCAATACATCTTCAGATACAATCACGACACAGATTCATTCTGACAATCCCTAAGCGGTTTATGGAGTTTCCTTCCCCAACAGAGTTTATTTCTCTAACGACGGAAATCCATCTCCCAGCATTTCAACTTCAACAAAATTTGAATACTTTCACTCTTCATTCCTAGCAACAATCAGGGATTTATTTTCCCTAGTTCATCAACACTGCAGTAGAACAACTGATATGTTCATACATTGCATTCATACATCATTCTACAAACATCATAGCATATGCAGCACAAATGCATATATCACAATCTGATTTATTTTGAGAACATCATTACCCGATGTATCTCATGCATCATGACACTGCATACAGCTGTCTCTTTACCTTTTTCAGGAAAGTTAGCAAGCAGACAAATATCATCACCAATTTTCAACAGTTCCAGATTAATTCCTGAAACCAAACAGGAGAACTATCTGTGAACAAATGAGTGTAGATCAATTCCCGAAACAAGACGGGGCGACTATCTACAAGACCAGGTTAGAGATTAATTCCTGAAACTAGACAGGGCAGCTATCTCAATGACCAACAAAAACAAGTTCCAGATTAATACCTAAAACAAGACAAGATAACTATTTGTGGACAACTGATTATAGATTAGTACCTAAAACAAGACAGGACAACTATCTACATGAGCAGATTGAAGATTAACTCCCGAAACAAGATGAGGTAACTATATTTCTTTCTCTAAGGTCAGAGATTAATTCCTGAAACTAGGCAGAGCAACCATCTCAAAGACCAACAAAAGCAGATCCTAGATTAATACCTGAAATAAGACATGACAACTATCTGTGAACAGCTGACTATGGATCAATTTCTAAAACAAGACGGGGTGACTATCTACACGACCAGACGAAGCAATCTTACACGGGTTTCTTCTCTTCAGATGCAGCTTTACACGGGCTCATCCTAATGCAATCTTACACGGGTTTCTTCTCTTCAGATGCAGCTTTACACGGGCTCATCCTAAAGCATCACTACGTAGGCTCCTTCTCATATATCTCCAGGTGAACTCTAACACGAACTCATCCTGAAGCAGCCCTACACAGGCTCCTTCTAATACATTTCCAGATAATAGTTAATTTCATTCTCCCCGACAAGTTAATATGAAGCCTGGATTTCAACCAGAAAGCAGCTAACTTTCATCTCTCTAGTCTAGAGATAACTCCTCAGTAGAGCCATGGACAACTAAAGCTATTAGACTCTATTCCCCACAGAGTTTTCCTCAAGCAGGAGAACAACGGAAATCAACATTCCCTGGTGGAGTCCTCTTCCGGCAACAGAAACAGGAATCTCCATAAAAAGACCTCATATAAAGTCAGCATCTACTCTGGATGGAATCTTTAAGCCCATCTACGATAACTCTCAGTCATCTTCTCTAAATGGCATATGTAAGCCCATTCATGATATCATCAACCAACGGCGTTACTTCATGCGAGTGCAAATTTCTGGGCACTCTAGTGTTCAATCATCTTCCACCTTCAGATCATGAAAGGCAGACAAGCCAATCTACATCTTTGGGTTTAAGAATATTGAACAAGGGAAGCTATTGCACCCCAAAAAAATTTCTCCCATTTTATTCAGGGCATGCTCATTAAGGTCCCCAATTGCTCAAGGTTGACCAAGAATTGATCAGATAAATTCTCCTCCTAAGCAGTGGTCTTTCAAGTAATTGAACTTTTCACCAAGATGTGAGTCCCAGGGCTTTAAATGATTTTCATGGCACCCTATATGCCTCAGCATAATGGCACAGCTGAGAGAAAGAAAAGAAGTGTGCATGACAAAGTGTAGATCGAAGGCAGAAAATATGCCTAGGGGCTTTTGGATCGAAGGCAGGCTAATTCGAAATATCCAAGGAAGGTTGAATCGAAAGAAAGCGCATGAGGATACTTTTTCTAAAGTCTTTGATTGGAAGAGCTAGTAAAGGCATCAAAGGGTGTTGTTTTCAAATCATGGAAATATAAGTTGTTCGAAGCACTACAAGAAAATACCTTTCGATTGACACGTTTGTTTGAATGGGTACTTTGAAAAGAAGGATGTTTTGGAATCAAAAAGCTTTTACTTTGTCCAAAGAAACATGTGGAAGGCTAATGATTCGAAGGACATGCAGCCTTCAAATATGGTGTGATCGAAAGACAACTAGAAACTAGTCATCCATATATGATTCATCTTGTAGTTTTAGGATCAATATGCCCCGGGCATGTGCCTAAACGTACAAGAGAGTTGGGTGATCGAAGGTGCTCATAGGTTATCCTTTGATTGGTGAAATACAAGTTGTATTCACCAATCGAAGGTGAACTAAGGGTCAATAAGGATGGCTTTGTAAACATAAGCAAAGAGTGGGGGTTAGAATCGAAGGGCCACCTGCATAATTACAATTGAAGTAAATAACACAACGAAGCTTCAACAGGCCAGAAGGAAGTGTTCGATTGGGCTAGTTGGATATTTTCAGATATAGCAACTAAGGCAGATAGTGGCTCAATCGAAGAAGCCACAATGATGAGCCTAGAGCCATTGAAAGGAGCTATTTAGAGCCAATCGAAGAATAAGTCTTGAGGGCATTCAAATGATTCAAGATGGGAAACCTGTCCAGGTTCATCAAAAACCCAAAAGGGTAGAAAATCATCAAAAAAGGAAACCTTTTAAGGCTTTCGATTCCGCCTTCAAAGCTTAGTTAATGGATGATTCTTGCCATTTCCATTCACCACTGCCTCCTATAAGTACAGAGCTAAAGATACATTTCCAGGGAAAGAAACATTTTTCCTAGACACACACGCATTGCAACCACAAAAAAACCTCCTCAACAAGCCACACAAAAAAAATCATAAAAATACATCAAAGTTGCCAAATTCGAAAAGCTTTGCAAACTCCCTCAGTCCAAACGAATACCAAATTCATTCTCTTGAGACTTCCAGGAAGCCATCCCACGCCTAGAACTGCAGATCGAAGCACCTCCGTTTGGTAAAGAAAATTTGCAATCTCGAACTCATTCAATTTCCGATTTAAACCCATTTTTACTGCATGTTACTGTTATTATTGTTTTTTTGTATGTGAATGATTTAACGTAATACATGTAAGTTGCAGTGTCCAAATGACAGGAGAACATTGTTAGGGTCTTCGAAGTTGATTGCCTTCGAAACTCAGGATGTAGGCCAGTTCAGGCTAAAACAAACTTGAAATTGAACTTAGGGAGTTCAAATTAGAGGGGGTCGAAATGAGGGGAAGAGCCTGGGTTCGACACCCGGGTCATGCATTTTGTTTTTTCTTCTAACAATTGTATTTTGGATCCCATGCTTGTAGGTCTAACATGCACACCATGCAGCTTCAAATCATAACCAGGACATCAACAGTTGATCCAGATCCAATGTATCCAAATGTGCATGCCACCACGCGCCTTCCAAAGCTGCCCTTATTGAAACACAAAGCAGACATGGGCTCCTCAGACTTGGGCCCAACGTTCTTTAAACTTGCACCCCCCCATTTTTTTCGTTTTACTACTCAGACCCATTTATATTCTTATTTTATTTTTTATTTCTTTTCTTAATTTGTTTTAATTTGTTTAATCAGCAAAAATAGATAAAAATCACAAAAATATAGTTTTTTAAGTTTTTTTTAACTGAATTAATTTTAATAATTAATTATTAATTATTTTAACTTCTTTTCTTAATTAAAATTGATTAGACCTAGGATTTAATTCATTTTAATTTCTTTATTTTCATAATAAAAAGAAGCATAGAACTAATCCCCTTTAATTAGTTTCATTTTTTTTTCAATTATTTCTATTTTTTTCTTTAAATCTAAATTTAGGTTAACTAATCTAATTTTTATTTAAACATTTTTCTTAAAATAAAAAAAATAACAAAAATATTTCCTTTCACTTAGGATGTAGACGTTATTTTCAATTCACGCGTTTTTTTATCTTTCGCATATTTATTTTCATATTTTTTGTATCTGCCTACTGAATGTAATAGATAAAAAAGACTAGGACATTTATTGCTTTTATATTCCCCAAATTTTGGACATGTAAATAATTCCCCCTCCCCGAATCCATGTAATAGCGTAGGATTTAATTTCCGCACTTTATGTTTCCTGTACAGATATTAAACTGCTTAGATGTATGCCTAATAGGATTACATGGCAAGAATATAAAAAATGTTAACAAACCTAACATCAAGATAAATAACTGAAACATAATACAAATGCACATGCGTACCTTTAGGGTACTCCCACTTTAGTTGCCTTCGGAAAAATAGTCACAACTCTCGAAATGTGACAGATTTTAGTGGCTACCCTCCGGTTTAAAAGATCATAAGTCCCTCGATGACCCTCTTGACGTTGTCTCGGTAAAAATGATCTTAAAACCCTAGGATAGTTACTAAAATTTCTTTCCTAGTTGCCTTTGTGACTATAAAATGTCTCTTTGAATGTCCCTCAAACATCCAACGATAGGGCTACCTACTCACTAATAGTAGGATAGCACTGTCTAAAGGAAAAGAGGAAAAGAATGACCCTTTCGAGTAAAGTAGATAGTTTCAAGATGCTTGCACAAAAATGAATTTTTACACATACACAAAACATTTTCAAAAACACTTTCAAATGCTTTATTAACACTATTGAGGACTGATACAAGAGTTATCATAAAGAAAATTGCCTCACTAAGGCACTTTCAAAAATACTTTTCAAAACACACAAAGCACAAGGTATTTCAAAATGAGCTAGCATCTAAGAGCCCGTAGAAAACTATAGATGGAAATGGTGCTAATACATTCCCTTTCCATAATCTACCCCCTTACTCCGAAATAATCTCAAAAGGTCTTTTTCTATTCTTTTCACCCTTTCCTTTATTGGATAAAAGAAAATTCGATGGCAACTCTTGCTTGCCGCAACATTTGCAAACACAAACGCAAAACCAGTATAACAGTCAGTTCTAGCATCGTATTACAGAAATGGCGACTATGCTAGGGAAATACTTATAAAGTGGGGTTACCTTAGAGCTTAGTTCGTTTTAATTTGCTTTCGTTGTATGTTTTGTTTGCTTTAACTTTAAGGGTTTGTTTGGGCTTACTTGTAAAGGTCTTACAGCCAGATCTGGGGCACCTTTTAGGTAAGTAGCAATAGATCATGGGGACTGTGCGGGGTATACTGACACAGTTGAAATGATAGCTATGTTAGTGTGACACATTTATTGGTACCGGTAGCCCTTGAGTAGTCAAGGAGAATACGGGGCCATTGTGTGGTGTCATGAAGCACCAACTGACCTTAGAACCTTTGATTGAACAACTTGACCATTATGAAGTAGTGAGATAGCCAGCTTTGGTGCAGTCCAAAGTTGGTTGATACTCGATACTACACTCATTGAGATCGGACTTCCGGGATATTTCGGTCTCTAATAAAGAGGCTTGCGCTAAAACAATGCCCGATGAAAAAAGATCAATGATATTGAGATTCCTTGGAACCCGGTTACTTTCTAGGATAGGTTGAGAAAACTAAAACATCAAGAGGGTACTTATCTATAAAATCCAGGCAAACCTGAACCTAAGGCTACTTGTGTGACTTGTTTGCTTTCATTATCTAACAACTTGAACTCCTTGTAGGGCTTATTTGTTTTCATTACTTAACGACGTGAGTTCCTTGCAGGACCTATTTTGTATCCATTATCCAATAACCTGGATTTCTTGCAAGATTTACTTATTTACGTAACCTTATACTTTTGCTTGGTGCATAACATACACATCATAACATCATACCATAGCATTTTCTTAACCACTTCAAGGATCTCGAGGGTCTGTGATGCAGGCTATGATGAACCAGACGTCTAGCAAGGGGCAAGTGGATTTATTTTCCTCTAACTGATGATGTCAAAAGAACAAAGCGCGATAACTTGAGTCAGGGGCTATGACCCACTTGATATGGTGAGCTTGATTCTCGTAGGAGGACATTTCAACGACATGAAGTTCTCCAATCAAAGCTATGATCAAAATTCAACTCTTAACATCTTCTTGTGTTTACCCTGCGAGATCCTTGAAAACATGTCCATATCATGCATGTCATTGCATAACAGGCTTTTTCAAGATAAGTTTCTTATCTTTTCGATGTTTATTTTAGCAAAAAGAAATGGCTCATGAACAAACAGTTAAGGATCTTCAAGCTCAGAATGCTCAGTTCCAACAAATGTTCCTTGCCCTGGGTAAGGTGCAAGAAAAAATGAAATCTCTCGTAATCAAAGATAAGAAGAAGAAGAAGGCAAAGAAATTGGCTGGCGTCTTGAATATGGGAAGAAGACTTAGAGGACCAGCCAGGCGAGCTCTAGATCTCGCAACTACATCAAATGAGGGGGATAATCAGGAAGAAGATGATAACTCGGGGACTAATGAAGAAGAATCTAATTACTCTGAGGAACAATATCCTCTTGCTGATGATAAATACAAACAACTGGAGGATCGTCTCAATGCTATGGGGATTCAGCAGATACCTGACTTAGACTTTGAAGAGTTAGGGATGGTTTCTAGAGTGGTCATCCCACCAAAGTTCAAGGTTCCCACGTTTGCTAAATATGACGAGGTCTCTTGTCCTAAACTTACTTGAGATCATACGTCAAAAAGATACAGCCTCACACTGTTGACCGAAAGTTATGGGTCCATTTCTTCCAAGAAAGTTTGGTTGGTACTCAACTAGAGTGGTTCTATCAGTTGGAGGGAACCGAAATTCATACCTGGGAAGACTTGGTTGCTGCTTTCTACAAGCAATACCAATACAATGCTAACCTGGAACCAACTCGAGTGCAGTTGCAGAATATGTCCATCGACTCACGAGAAGGATTCAAGGAATATGCACAAAAATGGAGGGATTTAGCTAGCAGGGTGCAACCTCCTCTGACTGATCGGGAAATGGTAGACATATTCATGGGCACTTTGACGGGACCGTTCTTTAATCTACTGATTGGGATTTCTTCGTCTGGTTTTACATAAATGGTTCTAACTGGGGAAAGGATCAAAAGTGATATTAAGAGTGGGAAGATTCTGATGGCTAAATCTTATAATGTTGAGAAGAAGCCATTCGGTGGAAAGAAGGAAGTCAATGTTGTATATGGCCAGGAGGGATGTGCTAGAGGTAACCACAACCAATCTATGGGGGCAGTACTGGTATCTAATCCAGCACCGGTTCAACAATAGCGACAAGGCAATTAGCATAAGTAGGATGCACCTAAAAGGTAATTCACCAAAATCAACATGTCACTATCCCAAGCATTACAAGACATGTTAAAGGCAGAGTTGATTACGTTAAAGGCTCCTCTGCGAAATCCCAATACCTATGCTCCTAGTTCCCACCCTAATGAGAGGTGTGCATACCATTATGATAGTCTTGGATATGATACAATTGGTTGCTGGGCTCTGAAGAACAAAATTCAAGATATGATTGACGCCAAGGAGATTGAATTCGACCCTCCAAGGACTCCTAACATGATCACTTCTCCCGATTGAGAGTGTCTAGTTCATTTTGGATTTTCAATTGTAATTTCTTTTGTTTGTTCAAACACTCATCTATTATGTCAAACTTTGTTTCATTAATGCATTATATATGTTTGTCTTGAATCAATTCATTCATATTCACTATATTAAAATTGTGATTTTACTTCCTTTTTGTGATACTCAAGTCTTGATTAAAAGCTATAGGATTTTAGAGGGAGGATGGCGAAAACGATACCACAATCTCATGCAGTCTGCTTTTGAACAGACCTTGCTGACGATGTACAGGCGTTGCTTCAAATCCTAAACAGTTGAGTTATAAGGAAGATAATCCCTAGTCAACCCATTTGAGCCTAAGAAGTAGGAGTTTTCTTTTTCATGCAAATTGAAACCTTCAATCATAATCTGGGGCAGGGTAGTTTCTCAGTTAATTCAATAGTGCACTCAATCACAAGCTTTCCCCTCATATACGACAAGTAGTGTCAGAGGTATCATTCCAAAACAAAAGACGGTGATGGTTCCGCATAATCATTAAAAAAGGCAATCATTATCTCTCAAAATAAAAGCCTGGTAAGTCAAAACCTATGAAGGAGACTTAAGAAAAAAACTGGGGCATCTCGCTGACTGTAATCACAAAACAAACAGTTCAGGAAAAAGTAGGTCGTTACAAATCCTCAACAAAAAGAAAATATTACAAAAGATGACCGCCTTCTTAAAATAAACTTTCAGTATCCGAACCATCACTGGAATATTAGGGAAAAGATTCCAGACTCAATTGGTATTTAAACGCACAATTAACTGAGTGTAGGACGAAGACCATCATGAAGAACATGTTGGGTACAAATAAATTTCGAGCCTTTATCCTTTTTTTCTTAAACCGTGAACCAGGCCACGATACAAACCTTAAAAGTCCTAGCTGGAGCTTGGGTTAGTTCGAAAGCATACTGTTACAAAAGGTATCTTGACTCCTGTAAGGCTTTCTATAAATCCTTAGTTGATATCGCATTCTTTAAAATTTTGTTTTACCAAAAATGCATTTTTGAAAACTTCAAGACAAACATAAACTTTGCATTATTTGAATATCACTGTTTGCATATAGCTATTTCTTTGACAGCGGAGAATTTTGCACGACGAATATCCAGTGAACAAAAACTTTCTCAATAAACAGATTCACTTCAAATGGAAAAACACTTCCAACCAAGGGGGTACGGCCTGATCATCGTCCAACACAATTGGGGCAATCAAGTCAAAATTCTTGAAAATCTCTCATAAAGTCCTTAACAACCGAGGGCAAGTCTCCATCACTTGGGACATTAAGTGTGATTTCCATCAAAAGTGCATGTACGATTAAACAAGATCAATGTTCCCCAATAGATTTCTTCTCAAAACAAAAAAAAATAGGAATTCCCAGCGGAAACATTATAAATAAGGCCGGTTCCCGGACAGATACAATCTACAAACTGATGCCATTCTAACACTCATTCCAGATTCCCTTCTAGATACACTTCAGATATGATCCAGAGACTGATGTCATTCTGACACTCATTCAACACATGTTTCAAATACAGTTCAGATACGATCCAGAGACGGATGTCATTCTGACACTTATTCAACACATGTTTCAAATACAGTTCAGATACGATCCAGAGACGAATGTCATTCTGACTCTCATTCAACACATGTTTCAAATATAGTTCAGATACGATCCTGAGACGAATGTCATTCTGACACTCATTCAATACATGTTTCAAATACAGTTCAGATACGATCCAGAGACGGATGTCATTCTGACACTCATTCAATACATGTTTCAAATACAGTTCAGATGCAATCCAGATACGAATGTCATTCTAACACTCATTCAATACATGTTTCAAATACAGTTCAGATACGACCCAGAGATAGATATCATTCTGACACTCATTCAATACATCTTCATATATAATCACGACACAGATTCATTCTGACAATCCCTAAGCGGTTTATGAAGTTTCCTTCCCCAACAGAGTTTATTTCTCTAACGATGAAATCCATCTCCCAGCATTTCATCTTCAACAAAATTGGAAGACTTTCACTCTTCATTCCCAGCAACAATCAGGGATTATTTTCCCTAGTTCATCAACACTGCAGTAGAACAACTGATACGTTCATACATTGCAATAATACATCATTCTACAAACATCATAGCATATGCAGCAAAAATGCATATATCACAATCTTATTTATTTTGAGAACATCATTACCCGATGCATCTCATGCATCATGACACTGCATACAGCTGACTCTTTACCTTTTTCAGGAAAGTTAGAAAGCAGACAAATATCATCACCAATTTTCAACAGTTCCAGATTAATTCCTGAAACCAGACCGGGGAACTATCTGTGAACGAATGAGTGTAGATCAATTCCAGAAACAAGACGGGGCGGCTATCGACTAGACTGGGTCAAAGAGTAATTCCTGAAACCAGACAGGGCAGCTATCTCAAAGACCAATAAAAACAAGTTCCAGATTAATACATGAAACAACACATGACAACTATCTGTGGACAACTTATTATAGATTAATACCTAAAACAAGACAAGACAACTATCTACATGAGCAGATTGAAGATTAACTCCCGAAACAAGACAAGGAAACTATATTTCTTTCTCTAAGGTTAGAGATTAATTCCTGAAACTAGACAGGGCAACTATCTAAACGACCAAGAAAAGCAGATCCCAGATTAATACCTGAAATAAGACAGGACAACTATCTGTGAGCAGCTGATTGTGGATCAATTTCTAAAACAAGATGGGGTGACTATCTACACGACCAGACGAAGTAATCTTACATGGGTTTCTTCTCTTCAAATGCAGCTTTACACAGGCTCATCCTAAAGCATCCCTACACAGGCTCCTTCTCATATATCTCCAGGTGAAGTCTAACACGGACTCATCCTGAAGCAGCCCTACACAGGCTCCTTCTAATACATTTCCAGATAACAGTTAATTTCATTCTCCCCAGCAAGTTACTGTGAAGCCTAGATTTCAACCAGAAAACAACTAACTTGCATCTCTCCAATCCAAAGATAACTCCTAATTAGAGCCATGGACAACTAAAGCTATTAGACTCTATTCCCCATAGAGTTTTCCTCAAGTAGGAGAATAACGGAAATCAACATTACCAGGTGGAGTCCTCCTCCGGCAACACAAACAGGAATCTCCATAAAGAGACCTCTTATGAAGTCAGCATCTACTCTTGATGGAATCTTTAAGCCCATCTCTGAAAACTCTCAGTCATCTTCTCCAAATGGCATCTGTAAGCCCATTCTTGATATTATCATCCAACGGAGTTACTTCATGCGAGTGCAAATTTCTAGGCACTCTAGTGTTCAATCATCTTCCACCTTCAGATCATGAAAGGTAGACAAGTCAATCTACATCTTTAGGTTTAAGAAGATTGAACAGGGGAAGCTGTTGCACCCCAAAATTTGTCCTCCCATTTTATTCAGGGCATGCTCATTAAGGTCCCTAATTGCTCAAGGTTGACCAAGAATTTATCAGATAAATTCTCCTCCTAAGCAGTGGCCTTTCAAGTAATTAAACTTTTCACCAATATGTGAGTCCCAGAGCTTCAAATGATTTTCATGTCACCCTATATGCCTCAGTATAATGTCACAACTGAAAGATAGAAAAGAAGTATGCATGACAAAGTGTAGATCGAAGGCTGAAAATATGCCTAGGGGCTTTTGGATTGAAGGCAGACTAATTTGAAATATCCAAGGAAGGTTGAATCGAAAGAAAGCGCATGAGGAGACTTTTTCTAAAGTCTTCGATTGGAAGAGCTAGTAAAGGCATCGAAGGGTGTTGTTTTTGAATCATGGAAATATAAGTTGTTTGAAGCACTACAAGAAAAGACCTTTCGATTGACACGTTTGCTTGAATGGGCACTTTGAAAAGAAGGATATTTTAGAATAAAAAAGCTTTTACTTTGTCCAAAGAAACATGTGGAAGGCTAATGATTCGAAGGACATGCAGCCTTCAAATATGGCATGATCGAAAGACAACTAGAAACAAGTCATCCAGATATGAGTCATCTTGTAGTTTTAGGATCAATGTGCCTCAGGCATGTGCCTAAACGTACAAGAGAGTTGGGTGATCAAAGGTGCTCATAGGTTATCCTTTAATTGGTGAAATACAAGTTGTATTCACCAATCGAAGGTGAACTAAGGGTCAATAAGGATGGCTTTATAAACATAAGCAAAGAGTGGGGGTTAGAATCGAAGGGCCACATGCACAATTACATTTGAAGGAAATAACGCAACGAAGCTTCGACAGGCCAGAAGGAAGTGTTCGATTGGGCTAGTTGGATATTTTTAGATCAAGCAACTAAGGTAGATAGTGGCTCAATCGAAGAAGCCACAATGATGAGCCCATAGCCATTGAAACGAGAAATTTAGAGCTAATCGAAGAACAAGGCTTGAGGGCATTCGAAGGAGTCAAGATGGGAAACCTGTTGTGATCGGTGGAAATAGAACTGACTGTTTTGGAATGCTGGTTCGCAAAATGTCACGGTAAGCAAGAGTCGCCACCGTCTTTTATTTTCTCCAACAAGGAAAGGACAAAAGCACAGCAAAATTCCTTTTCGATATGTTTCTCGGTTCGGGAGGTTGATTATAGAAAGGGAAGGTGTTAGCACCCTTTCTATCCGTGGTTATCCACGGGCTCTTAGGTACTTGCTCACTATGTTTTCAAAAATGTTTTGCTTTTCTTGTGTTTGTGGGTTTTGAAAAAGTTTGTTTGAAAACTTCGATTTAACTCTTGTATCAGTCCTCAAGAGTGTATGAAGTGTCGTTTGAAAACTTTTGTCAGAAAAGTGTAGGTGCGAAAAGTATTTTTTTTTTGAAAGAGCAAGTATCTAAGAACCTCTACCTACTCAAAAGAAATTAAGCTGTGTAAATGTCCTTTAGACAGTACTATCCCACTATTGAGAAGTAGGTAGCACCATCATTGGAGTTTTTCGGGTCAATTCAATTATAGGGACATGTGGTCACCAAAGCAATAGTAGGACGTCTTAGCGGTAACCCTAATGTCCTAGATCCTTTTTTTATCCGAGGCAACCGTTTCGAGGCAACTTGGATCTTTAGACAAGAGGGCGACCTCTAAAACACCCTATACTCAATGACCACGTCGAGGCAACCAAGTGAGGCGTACCCTAGGAGTGGTATGTGCGAGTGTGTCAGGTTTCAGTTAATATTATCTTTGTACATGTTATGGTGAGCTACGGGTTGATTTTAATTTCAGAGGTAAGTCTTGTCATGCATAGCCTAGTTAACATACATTTAACAGTTAATAGTTGCGGAAAATAAATCTAAACTATTACAAGGCGTCGGGTATTTACATCGCCAAAAACAACCCTTGAAAAGTAAATTGCGGAAAATAAAGGAAAGCAATAAAAAGGTCTTAATTAAAGCTATTACATCCTCGGAGCAATTACATAAATATGATCAAAAATATGAATCAAAAATAAACATGCGCGAGAGAAAATTGAATCGGGGAAGTTCTTAGGGTTTTGACCCTTTTTTGAGAAAGAAAGAAGTTTTTGATTATTTGGCATTTAATTAAATTAATCCTAAAACTAATTAATAAAAAGAAATATTTTTTATTCTTTAATGTTTCAAGGAAGTAAATAAAAAAAAATAGTCAAAAGTTAGTGAAAACCCTAATTCTAATTTATTTTATTTATTGCAAAAAAATATTGAAATTAACCTAATTAAAAAAAAGACTAAATTAATTTGTTAGTATTTATTCACAAAAATAATAAAGGGTGAAATTAATAAATAATAATAATAATAATAAATATTACATTTTTAGTTTTTCTGAATTTTATTACGAAAAAAAGTTAATTTGGTTAATTAAATAATAATAATAATAATAATTAATAGTAAAATAATTAAAAGAAAAAAATATAAAAGAAGAAAAGAAATAATGAAACTAGGGGGTGATGGGCCAGGTTAGGAGGTGAGAAAGCAATTTGAAGCCCAATATGCTGCAGGCCTTGTTGACTTTCCTAATCATCCATGGCGCGTGTTGACTGGGAGTATGATGGTCTTCCACCCAGGACCATTGGATTGATGCCTGAAGCCACATGGCGCATGGATATGTGAAGCACATGGTGGACATCACTTTGGAATCTGCACGTGAATATGTTAAGAAAAATAGAAACAAATATTTTGGGGGGACCTGGGATTCGAACCCAGGTCTCAATGGTTCCAAGCCAACGCAACAACCACTACACCACTTGCACGCTTTTAGTATTATAATAACAGGCAATTAATATATTGATAAACCAAACAATATGCTGTACAAAAGAAAAACGCGCGTATTTATTCAAATGGTCCAATGATGTATCAACACATCATCATCTTCTTCCTTCGTTCTGCAAAAACAAACATTAGATAGCGGGGGTTTTTAACCCCCACAATATGCTATGAGGAAAAATAGCGAATAGAGTTATGGTTTACATAAATATTTCGCGAGGGTTTTGTTTTGTTCGTCTTGTTCTGACGATTCCAACCATATGCCTTAGGAGTCCTAATTGTTCCTGGATTGCAAAGCCCCAATTCAAAGCTTATGAACCCTAAAAATTCAACTATGGCATCTTGTGATTTATGGCGTTATAATTCAATTAAACTATACCATTAGCTTTGTACAGTCCCTAGCAACACAAAACAATCATGAAAACATATTAAAGATGCATGAATCACGATATACGATTGTGAATAAAAGCTGCAAACTGTGACTCTGTATATGGTGTTCCATTGAGTTTTAAGGCCTTAATTGGATTGCCACACGTTCTGGGAACCTCCTGCAGTGGATTAGAATCAATAAAAGTCCTTAAATCGCCTTAGAATGCAAAAACCAGTTTCAATTTTTCTTGGAATTTTGCAATATGCTATGGCCTTTGTTCTGCAGTTTTTCACGTGTCTTGCATCAGGGTTTGCTTGCATATATATAGAGCAACTGAATTAGGTCAAAATCTTGAGCACAAATCCATTGAATTGATGATTTGATCTTTGATTGAAAATAAAATCTTTTTGCATTTTCATGATTGAATAAAGTTGCTAATTTTGGAGATTTTGCATCTTTGACTTGGTGCACGAAATTTCCAGCCTTTTTAGGTCATATTTGCTTCACAAAAAGATTGAAAAAATCAAATCTTGTATTTTCCTACAATTTAAATTGATTAAATGAATTAATATCAATTAAAAATCCAATTAATTAATAAAAAATAAGAAAATAAATTCAATTAAGCTTGATGGGTCGTGCATAAGTCATGGATGAAGTTTCAAGAAGAGATTTGAGGCACATTAGCAAAAATAAGGTGTTTTGAGCAAAGTTGACTTTTGCAAATTCATGAAAATTTCCCAACTTCTCCAATGCACAACTTGCTCAATTTTAATCATATGAACATGTTCTAGGAATTTTTGGAAATCCCTTGAAGTCCTCTAACCAATGCCTTTGGTCCCATGTCATTTGGATTTACCAATCTCAAGTTATGGTCTTTGACTTAAAGTGCATTTTTGTTGACTTTTGAACTTGACCTATAATGTAAAAATTGGTAACTTCTTGTGAGAGCATTTCTTGAACTTGGAGTGTGAAGATGAATTGTAGGAAATTACATCCCCTTCAAAATGAGCATTGGATGGGATTTTTCTGATGAACCATAAAAAATTTATGCCCTGGTCAAGATACAGTTGACTTTTCTACTGTCCAAAAATAGTAACTTTTTGCATCTTGATGATTTTTGAGCTATCCTTGTGTAATCATGATCAAGACTTGATCAAATGATGATTGTGAACTCAAAATAAGATGTTGACCAAAAATTCTGACTTTTGACTGCAAAATGACCATTTTGCCCTTGTAGTTGATTGTGGATCAAATAGAGCTTTTAACTGTGCAAATTGGCATTGTGAGTCTTGAAACTTGGCATGTAGGTGCTTGAGGATGCATATAGGCCTATGGGACATGATTGAACCATTGAGAACCCCAAATTCCTTGAAAGAACCAAAACCCTAATTTCTGCTGGCTTAGGAGGTGGCTTGCCTGTACAACCCTTGAACAATTTTGAGTAATTTGAAGATCAATCTTGACAAATCTTGAGGAATATGGGAGGGAAATTTTTTGGGTACAACAGTTTCCCCTGTTCAATCTTCTTAAACCTGAGGATGTAGATTGGCTTGCATGCCTTTCGTGATCCGAAGGTGGAAGATGATTGAACACTAAAGTGCCCAAAAATTTGCACTCGCATAGTGTAGTATCAGCAATGTGATGTCGGGAATGGGCTTACAGATGCCATTTGGAGAGATGATAGATATGAGGATGGGCTTATAGATGCCATCTGGAAATGTTTGTTGAATTGTAACTTGGTAGGTTGAAAGAAGGAACCTGTGTAGGGTTGCCTGATGATGAGTCTGTGTAAAACTGCATCTTGGAAGAGAAGGAACCGGTGTAGGGTTGTTTCATGATGGTAAAGTAGATAGTTGTCCTGTCTGGTTTCAGGTATTAATCTCTAACCTGAGAAAGAAAGATAGTCTTCCTGGCTTGTTACAGGTATTGATCTTCAATCTCTTCATATAGGTGGCTTTCCTGTCTGGTTTCAGGTGTTAACCTATAATCAGTCGTCCACAGATATTTCCTGGCTAGCTATAGGTGTTGATCTGGAACTTAAGAGAGGTGGGTCAAGGAGATAGTTGTCCTGGCTGGTTTCAGGTATTAATCTCTGACTTGAGAAAGAAAGATGGTTTCCTGGCCTGTTACTGGTGTTAATCTCCAATCTCTTCATATAGGTGGTTTTCCTGTCTGGTTTCAGGTGTTAACCTATGATTAGTCGTCCATAGATATTTCCTGGCTAGTTACAGGTGTTGATCTGGAACTTAAGAGAGGTGGGTCAAGGAGATAGTTGTCCTGGCTGGTTTCAGGTATTAATCTCTGACTTGAGAAAGAAAGATGGTTTCCTGGCCTGTTACAGGTGTTAATCTTCAATCTCTTCATATAGGTGGTTTTCCTGTCTGGTTTCAGGTGTTAACCTATGATCAGTCGTCCACAGATATTTCCTGGCTAGTTACAGGTGTTGATCTGGAACTTAAGAAAGATTGGTCGAGGAGATAGTTTTCCTGTCTGGTTTCAGGTATTAATCTCTGACTTGAGAAAAAAAGATAGTTTCCTGGCCTGTTACAGGTGTTAATATTCAATCTCTTCATGTAGATACTTTCCTGGCTAGTTACAGGTATAGATCTACAATCAATCGTCCACAGATATTTCCTGGCCTGTATGCAATGTCATGATGTATGAAATGCATGATGTTCTCAAAATGAGATTGTATGATATGATGCGTATATGCATGTATCATGATGTATGGAACTGTGATGTTTTAGCAGGGGAAAATAAATCCCGGAGCTGCTGGAGAATGATGTTGAATTCTTCGTTTCCGCTGGGGACGATGAACGAAGATGATTGCACGAATAAACCTGTAGGAGAAGATGACTCCGTTGGGGAATAAACTTGAAGAGATTACTCTGCGGGGAATTACTTTGTGGTAAGAGATGCTTCACTGAGATTTTAATGATAATTCTGCTGGGGACTCCGTTGATAAGCTTTGTTGGGGATTTCGATGATGAACTCCGCTGGGGATAGAAAGAACATCGATGAGGATGATCTTTCTGTTGCAACTTGTTGAGGATAACCCAGTTAGTCTCTGGTGGGGAATAATCTTCTGAATAAGGCTGGGGAGATGCATTTGCGCTCTGCAGGGGATAAGCTTCCAGAATCTACTGGGGAAATGACTCAACTCAGTTGGGGAAGCTTTTCAGATTGTGCTGGGAAATGGTTCCACTGAGGGTATCTTGTATTCCGCCGGGGAACAATCTTATATTTCTGTTGAAGAATATTAAGACTGTCGGGGATGCTTGCTGAGGAATATCTGTATACTCTGCTAGGGAATATTAAGATCTTCTGGGGATACCCTACTTTTTCAGGACTGATGGTAGACCAACTCTACTTGGGGGAGATTATTGCTGACTTGCTGGGAATACTGTACCTTTTTAGGGCTGATGGGAGACCAACTCTGCTTGGGGAGAGTATTGCTGAATCTTGTCTTACTCTGCGGGGAGTGAAGGTATCTTGGTCATATTCTTCAGCTGAACTTACCTTGGTACCTCGGTGGACAGAGCAACTAGATCGCTTAGACAATTCTTATTGCCCCTACTTCCGATGTCACCCGTTATTAGTCCTTTGTTTCGCATGCAAATATTTATGATCAGCAATTAATGTCAAATGCATATATCAAAAATGAACATTGGACGTTCTTTGCAAAACAAAACAGATAAAGGAAAAATAATTTGAAATTTGTCTAAAAAATGAGCTTGTATTGATTTTGAAGTTTGCCTGTAAATAGGCGTTTTGTATACAAGAGGCTGGCGTCCTAGTAAGAGGACGCCGCCGAGCAAATATAGTTTATACAGTTTGTGAAAAACAAAACAGCTATGTGAAAGATCCCACTGGGTTCCAACTCTGCTATCACCTTTATGTCTTCAAGCGTCTCATCACTTTGCTGCTTAGTTGAAGATGAATCTGATTGATTGGTGCCGTCCGAGCCTGATAGTCGATACCGAAGTCTGGATGCAGGGTGATCCAATGAGACATAGTATTCCGCTTATCCCTAACTTTTGCTTGGACCGCCCTTTCGGGTTTTCAGTCCACCGGGATACCCATTTTTGCCCAAGCCGCCTTTTCAGGTTTTCGACTTGTCGGGTGTACAGATTTTTTTATTTTCATCCCTCATTTTTGCCCGAACCCTTTTGGTTCGCCGGGAAGCCCTTATTTTTTCCTAGGCCAGTCGACCTAGCGGGTCTTTAATCATGTGTAGTATCTTTTTACTATGTCTGCATTGGCGGGGTGAGGAAGGTCGTCACCATCCATGGTGGTTAATATCACTGCTCCTCCTGAGAAGATGTTCTTAACCATAAATGGCCCTTCGTACGTAGGGGTCCATTTCCCCCTGGGATCACTTTGAGGTAGGATGATGCGCTTGATTACCAGGTCACCGACTTGATACTTTTGTCGTCTGACTTTCTTGTTAAATGCCTTGATCATCCGTTTTTGGTACGTCTGACCATGACAAATAGCAGTGAGTCTCTTTTCGTCGATTAGGTTTAATTGATCAAGTCGGGTCTGGATCCAGTCGTCTTCGCTCAAACCTGCATCCTTCATGATTCGGAGGGAGGGTATCTGAACTTCAATGGCCAGGACTGCCTCCATGCCGTATACTAAGGAAAAGGGTGTTGCCCCTGTTGACGTCCGTGCTGAGGTACGGTACCCATGAAGAGCAAATGGAAACATCTCGTGCCAATCTTTATAGGTCACTGTCATCTTCTGCACAATCTTCTTAATGTTCTTATTAGCCGCCTCTACAGCCCCATTCATCTTCGGCCGGTAAGGAGAAGAGTTGTGGTGTTGTATCTTGAATTGCTCGCAGAGCTCAGTGATCATCTTGTTGTTAAGATTGGTACCATTGTCCGTAATGATCCTCTCAGGTACACCGTAGCGACAGATCAGGTTGTGCCGAATGAACCGTGCCACGACATTCTTGGTTACGGTAGCAAAGGAAGCTGCTTCGACCCACTTCGTAAAGTAATCAATCGCTACCAGGATGAAGCGATGCCCGTTGGATGTTGTAGGTCTGATCTCGCCGATCATATCAATGCCCCACATTGCAAAAGGCCAAGGTGCTGTCAAGACGTTCAAAGGAACTGGAGGAATGTGCACTTTATCAGCATAGATCTGGCATTTGTGACATGTCCTAGAATGCTGATAACAGTCGGCTTCCATTGTGGACCAGTAATATCCTTCCCAAAGGATTTTCTTTGCCATGGTATGTCCACTGGAATGCGTTCTGAAGGTACCTTCATGCAGCTCTACCATGATCCTTTCTGCTTCAGTCTTGTCCACACAACGCAGTAAGGTTGAATCATGGTTTCGTTTATACAGAATGCCATTGCTGAGGAAGAACTTTGCCTCGAACCTTCTCAGAAACTTCTTGTCATTAACAGACGCACCCTCGGGGTATTCTTGAGCTTCAAGGTACCTCTTTACTTCATGATACCAAGGTTTTTCTGTTACTTCCTCAGTCTCAAGATCACAGCAGTGTGCAGGTTCATCCAATTTCCAAATAATGATCCAGGGAGCCTCGTTGTCCCATTTAACTTTGAACATAGAAGACATCGTAGCCAGCGCGTCCGCCAACTGATTCTCCTCTCTTGGGAAGTGTTCAAAGGTTATCTCCTCGAAATGGGGAATCAACGTCAATACATACTCCTTGTAAGGAATAAGATTTGGGTGTTTCGTATCCCACTCGCCTTTGATTTGACTGATCACGAGAGCGGAATCTCCGAAGACACTCAGAAACTTGATCCTTAAGTCAATTGCAGCTCGAAGACCCATGATGCATGCTTCATACTCTGCCATGTTGTTGGTGCAATTGAAACATAGTCGGGCGGTAAGTGGAGTATGAGAGCCCTTAGGAGATATGATCACAGCGCCGATACTGTTACCCAAAGCGTTTGAGGCTCTGTCAAAGTGCAAAGACCATCGAGATCCTTCCTCGGGTCCTTCATCCGGTCCAGGTACTTCACAATCAGTTACTACCATGATATTCTCGTCTGGAAATTCAAAGTTCATCGACCGGTAATCATCCACTGCTTGATGTGCCAAATGGTCTGCCAATATACTTCCCTTGATTGCCTTTTGAGTCGTGTACTGGATGTCATATTCAGTCAAGATCATCTGCCATCTTGCTATTCTTCCGGACAAGGCAGGCTTTTCGAAGATATACTTGATTGGATCCATTTTTGAAATCAACAGAGTAGTGTGAGTCAACATATACTGTCTCAACCGGCGAGCAGCCCATACCAAAGCGCAACAAGTTTTCTCGAGCAGTGAGTATCGGGTCTCACAGTCGGTAAACTTTTTGCTAAGGTAATAAATAGCATGCTCTTTTCGGCCAGACTCGTCATGCTGACCTAGCACATATCCCATTGAGTTGTCCAGTACTGTCAAGTATAAGATTAGAGGTCTCCCTTCAACAGGTGGCATAAGAATGGGTGGCTCTTGGAGATATTCTTTGATTCTTTCGAAAGCGGCCTGACATTCATCGTTCCAATGTACTACTTGATCTTTCTTCAGTAGCTTGAAGATTGGTTCACAGGTAGCAGTTAGGTGTGAGATGAATCGGGCAATGTAGTTCAGCCGTCCTAGAAATCCTCTGACTTCTTTCTCTGTCTTGGGAACTGGCATCTCTTGTATGGCTTTCACTTTGGTAGGGTCCACTTGAATACCTTTGTCACTCACGACGAAGCCTAGCAGTTTTCCAGATCTCACCCCGAAGGTGCACTTGTTCGGGTTCAACCTCAGCTTGTACAACTTCAGACGGTCAAACAGCTTTTGTAGATGGTCAAGGTGTTCCTCCTCAGTTCGGGACCTTGCAATCATATCGTCGACATATACTTCGATCTCATGATGGATCATATCATGAAACATAGCAACCATGGCCCGTTGGTAGGTTGCCCCAGCATTTTTCAACCCAAAAGGCATGACCTTGTAACAAAAGGTACCCCACTGAGTAACAAAAGTGGTCTTCTCCATGTCTTCAGGAGCCATCTTGATTTGATTATAACTGGAGAACCCGTCCATGAAGGAGAATACCTTATGCTGAGCAGTGTTGTCAACCAGAACGTCAATGTGAGGTAGGGGAAGTCATCCTTAGGGCTCACCCTGTTCAAATCCCTGTAGTCAACACACATTCGGACCTTACCATCTTTCTTCGGTACCGGAACCACATTGGCAACCCACTGAGGGTAAGAAGTCACTGCTAGAAAATCGGCGTCAAATTGTTTCATAACCTCAGCTTTGATTTTCTCAGACATCTCTGGACGCATACGGCGGACCTTCTGTTTTACCGGAGGGCATTCTTCCTTGGTAGGCAGGTGATGAACCACAATGTCGGTATCCAACCCAGGCATATCTTCGTAAGACCAGGCAAAGATTTCCACGTAGTCATGCAGCATCTGAATCAACCGTTGTTTCACACTGGGCTCTAGGGTTGCACCAATCTTGACTTCCTTTTTGTCTGTCTCGGTACCCAGATTCACTGTTTCCACTGGCTCTTCATGTGGCTGGATGGCCCTCTCTTCCTGGAGTAGCAGTCTTGCAAGCTCACCAGGCTCTTCGCAATCATCTTCACCTTCGTCTTCGGCTAAGTTGATCGGATTTTCGAAGTCATAACTGGCAGTAGCAGAGTCGTTACCAGTGAGATCCAGAGTGGATTGGGACCTGTATATGTGAGTGTGTGTAAATAGCTGTTTTGCAATAAATAAAGAAAGACAAGGAGCGCAAGATTTGAAATGCAAAAAACGTCCAATGCTTTTATTAATGATATATGAAAATGACACACAAAAGCCCTCACAAATGAAGCCACTGTGCCCCGGGTAAGACACCGGGCCATAAAGTTTCAAATTATTGTCTGTTACAAATTCAAAACAAAGGAGTTCATTACTGAGGAATGAAAGTAATAGGGATGAAGTCTTTCGCTGTCCAGTTGTTTGGTCCACCGTTGGTCGTAGGGTAGATCCAGCTGTTGAATTCAGATTCCTCTACGTCATCTTCAATGGCATTTACTCCCGAGTTGCTGATGAACACAGGAAGTCTTCCAATCCTTGCACGACGAACCGCCCTCTGAGCTTCTGCAGTGAAACCCAAACCAAACTTGTCAGTCTTCTGAGTGAAATCAGGAAGTCGGCCCCAGTTTGTGCACTCACCCTTCTCAATAATAGCCCGAGCATCCTTTAAGGAAGCCATCTTCAAAGGAGGATCTTCAATCACAGTCTCGGCTGACGCCAGTGTCTGAGGAACCTCTTCAAAGTGCTGGAATGGGGTCTCAATGAATTCCCCATCCATCTCTATGTACCGGAACGAGTTGAGGTGGCTGACCATGTATTCTTCCTCCCCCTGAACTGTTACAATCTTCCCCTTGACCGGGTACTTCAGCTTCTGATGTAGTGTGGAGGTCATAGCTCCAGCTTTATGGATCCAGGGACGACCCAACAAACAAGAGTAGGATGGCCGAATGTCCATCACGTAGAATGTAGACTCGAAGACCTGAGAACCAACCTTGATTGGAATATCAACCTCACCATGTACCATCCTTTTAGACCCGTCAAAGGCTCGGACAACAATGTTACTTGGCTTTAGCTCCAAACCCTCGCAATCCAGCCTGTCTAGAGCTTTCTTGGGTAATAAGTTCAACAAGGACCCCGTGTCAACCAACACGTGTGCAAGAGTAGTGCCCATGCATTCAATGGAGACATGCAGGGCATCGTTATGGTTCTTCCCCTTAGCAGTCAGATCGGCGTCGGAGAAACCCAAACCATTATCAGCAGTTAAGTTGGCCACACAATCGGTGAACTGATCAGCTGACGTCTCTTGTGGCACGTGGGTCGTCTTCAGGAAGGTAATCAGAGCCTTGGCGTGGGCCTGTGAACACAACAACAGTGATAACATAGAAATTTTAGATGGGGTGTGCCCCAGCTGTTCAACTACGTTAAAATCACTCTTCTTGATAATCTTAAGGATCTCTTCCATCTCCTGCTTGGAAGCTTCAACATTGATGGTCTTTGGTGCCTCCGTCTGGGCAGGCATATCTGTGGCGATCCCTTTGCCCCGAGTGTCAGATGACTCGGCAGCAGGGGTAGAAATGGAAACTTGATCAGGAAGGGAAGTAGGCACACTTGTAGGTGTGATGACAATAGGCCTCTGGATTGTTGGCGGCGCAATATCTGGTGAGAAAAGTCTACCACTGCGGGTGACTTTAGCAGGCCCGGTGATGTTGTTGACGCCGGTACTAGTATCAAACTCTTGTTTTACTCCAAGAACATAAACATCTGCCCCATAGTGCCAAGGGACAGCTTTGTCGGATGTATAGGGGATAGGCCCCAGAACAGTGATGATTATAGGTGCAATCTTCTGGACAGGCATAATTTTGACAGGCTTCCTGGAGGGAGCTTTGGGAGAATTATTGAAAATGGTGACAATGGACACTTCTTCAGGAGGGGTAGCAGGAACAACAACCTTCTCAAACAAGATTTCTTTATTGTCCATCAGGTTTTGGATACCTGACTTCAAAGATGGACAACCAGTAGGTGAAACGGAACACAGATGGCAACCTTTACTACATCCCGGAAATAGACCGGCTAGCAACAGGTTCCTCTTGACAGTCATCAGCGGAGTAACAATATCATCCACGGAGGCTACATACAGGTCTTCCTCTACAGCATTCACTCCATGCTTGGGCATGGGAGCAGTCACAACATTGGGCCTTTCGGGTGCCTCGAACTCTATCTCTTTAGCATCAATTAGGTCCTAAACCTTATTCTTCAGAGCCCAACAATCATCCGTAGTATGCCCCGGGCTGTCAGAGTGATAAGCGCAGCGGGCGTTAGGATTGTACTTTGGAGAGGTAGTGTTTACAACCTTCAGAGCTTCTTTTATAGTCACCAGATTGGTTGTCAGTAGTTGCGGCAATATCTGGGACAAGGTCATGCTGAGTCGAGTAAACTGCCTTCTAGGTCTCTCACCCCTTTGCTGGTTGTGATGCTGAGGAGCAGCAGCAGGTTTTGAAACAACCACCGCGTTGACAGCTTGGCGGCGTTCCGGTCTATTTTGTCTCCTTGAACCGTAGACAGCACTAGATTCCTTCTTGAACGGTTTCTTCTCAGTGCTCGAGGAGGCACCTTTCTGTATCTTCCCAGACTTGATACCAGCTCCTATTCTCTCACCAGTCAAGATAAGGTCTGTAAACCCGGCAGAAGAATTTCCAATCAAATGGTTGAAGAATGGACCAGACAGGGTCCCCAAGAACATATCCACAAGTTCATGGTCAGTTAAAGGTGGTTGCACCCTTCCAGCAAGGTCTCTCCACTTTTGAGCATACTCCTTAAATCCTTCACCTGTCCCTAGTAACATACCCTGGAGTTGGGTACGCCTAGGAGCGAGGTCGGAATTATACTAATACTGCTTATAGAACGCAGTAGCCAAATCCTCCCAGTTATGAATACTGGCTCCATCCAGCTGATAGAACCATTCGAGTTGAGTCCCTGAAAGACTATCCTGGAAGAAATGGATCCACAAATTCTTGTCAGCTGTATAAGGTTGGATCTTCCTTACATACGACCGAAGGTGTAGCTTAGGACAGGAAGCTCCGTCGTACTTTGCAAAAGCAGGTGCCTTGAACTTATGGGGGATCACCACCCCAGAGGATAATCCTAGGTCTCCGAAGTCCAACCCGGGCACATTTTGTATCTCCATAGCACTTAAGCGGTCCTCTAGCTGTTTATACCTATCCTCGGCAGGAGGATATTGTTCATCATTATAATCAGTCTCGTTGTCGGAGACCACGGGACTAGGAACCCTTCTCTCTTGTGGATTGTCTTTGCCTACAGATGAGGTAGTCAGCTCAACCTCATTCTGTAATCCATTCCCAAACCTGCGTCCAGTGTTGAACAAGCCCGTCCTCTTCTTCTTCTTCTTCAGAATCTGAGTCTTCAACTCCTGTTGACCCTTGGCTAAGCTCATAACCAACTCTTGGAACTGGGCGTTCTGGGCCTGGAGGGCCTTGATAGCTTGTTCAGTGGAAGGTTCAGAAGACATGATGATTGCTGAAATAAACAGCGAAGAAGATAAGTGACCTGTAAAAAGTGTACCTGTTATGCATATGATGCATGGTATGCTATTTATGCAATGCATTCAAGGGTTCGAAAATTCAAATTCGTTGTAGACAAAAAAGGAACACACGTCATATTAAGAAGTAATTTGTTTAGTACATCAGTGCCTCATGGGCGAAATATTACAAAATACTTAATGTAAAAAGACATTGCGCATCCTCTTTGGAGCGATGTAGGTGTTGAGGGTCTTTTCCTCGTGAAGTAGGCGGGTGAGCTCCAAGACCTTCTTCTCACTGGCATGTAAGCTGGCTTCGAAATCATTCTGTTCTTCCTTGAGTTGGATCCAGCTCTTCTGCATTTCTTCCCATGATGTTGGCATGTCAGGATGTAGAATGGTGTATGGAACCTCTCCTTCCATAACAGGCTCTTTGATCACGGGGAGAATGTGAGGATATGGCATCATAAGCTTCTGGGAGCGGGTTCGTACCCACTTGAGGTAAGGCTCAAGGGGGATGGAATTCTTGTGCCCCAGTGTCTTACTATCTACCTTGTTAGGCATCCTCCAAGCTCTGATGAACCTTTGGCGAAGTCCTTGCGCATCTTTTTCGAAGTCAAAAACTATGTCAGGGATCAGCATGTCATGAGGGCCATCCCTCCGAGCATATCCAAATTGTCTCAAAGCCAGACAGGGGTTGCAGGTGATGCCTCCTCTAATTCCAAGTAAAGGAACATTAGGAAATTCTCCGCAATGGTCAATGATAGTGACATTTTCTCTAGACCGAGAACACCAATGTATATCAGAATGTGTAAGAGTCATCAATCGTTGTGACCACCTTAAACCCCACTCGTTCTTCAAAACTGATTGTGGAAGGTGCGAAATAAACCACCTTGCCAGGAGAGGAGTGCAGCACATGAGAACACCTCTTTTTCTCATTGTTCGAGTGTGAAATGAGTGGAGGATGTCCCCTAGCAATGTAGGTATAGGATTCCTGGACATAAAAATCTTAACAGCATTTATATCTATAAGTTGATCCGGATTTGGGAACAACACCAACCCATAGACAAGGAGTGCCACAATCTCTTCAAAGGCTTGTAGGTCGAGAGAATTCCAACATTCTTGTGCCTTCTCAAACAGGAACTTTGCCAAGAATCCTTTGATACCACTTCTGATTTCCCAATGCCCCTTGATGTCAGATGGTTGCGGACGTAATGCTTGAGCAACCTCTTCAAGTTTTGGTTCCTTTTCCGTACCGTTGTAGGGTAGTTGACTAAGAATAGGAATTCTCAGAAGTTGAGAAAATTCATCCAAAGTAGGCACCAATTAATAATCAGGGAATGTAAAACAGTGGTGCAGGGGGTCAAAGAACTGGAAGAGAACTTTTATCATATCTTCTTCAATGTTGGTGTTGACCAAGCTGAGGAGTCTACCATGTCTTTCACTGAAGAGAGAGTTCTCGGGGATCCTGGATGTAAGCTCCTTGAGTTGAGGAGGGATCCTTACAAGGTTGACCTGAATTGTTTTCATGCGGAGAGACTCCATGTCCTACAAAACAAGAACAAAGATGAAGATTCGAACCCTTGAAGTGGTTAGCAAATGCATATGATGCGCTATGATGTTATGATGTTATGATAAAGGCACACCACAAGTATTCACAAAAGGCAAACATGGTAAAGGCATACAAGTCACACCAGACAGCCCTTAGAGTTTAGGCCAGCATGAAGTTTAGGTACTACCCTCTTGAAGTTGGTTGGCTCAACACCTGTCCTATGAATAGTAACCGGGTTCTAAGGAGCTCAATCTCATTGGATTGTTTTCTATGTTCATTGTTTTGATTTAGCCACTTAACTGGCGACCAAAATATTCCAACAAAACAACCCTCAATGAGTGTAGTATCGAGTATCTACCAACTTCGGACTGCACCAAAGTCGGTCATCTCACTACCCCTAAAAAGGCCAGGATGGTCAAGTAAGGTTCTAAGGTCAGTTGATGCTTCGCGACACCACGCGGCGGCCCCGTACTCTCCTTGACTGGACTCAAGGGTTACCGGTACTCACCAAAGTGCCACATCAATGTAGCAACTGCTTCAACCATGTCGGTATACCCCGCACAGTTCCCTCACAGTTTGTTGCTACTTCTAAAGGGTATCCCCAGATCCGGGTTAGGATCCATAAAACTCCGATACAAACCCACAATATTAAAGCATTCAAGGCATACAATTGAAAACATAAGTGATCTAATCCTAAGGTACACCTCACTTATAAAATTACGTCCCCAGCAGAGTCGCCAGTTCTGTGATCGGTGGAAATAGAACTGACTGTTTTGGAATGCTGGTTCGCGAAATGTCGCGGTAATCAAGAGTCGCCACCGTCTTTTATTTTCTCCAACAAGGAAAGGACAAAAGCACAACAAAATTCCTTTTCGAGATGTTTCTCGGTTCGGGAGGTAGATTATAGAAAGGGAAGGTGTTAGCACCCTTTCTATCCGTGGTTATCCACGGGCTCTTAGGTACTTGCTCACTATGTTTTCAAAAATGTTTTGCTTTTCTTGTGTTTGTGGGTTTTGAAAAAGTTTGTTTGAAAACTTCGATTTAACTCTTGTATCAGTCCTCAAGAGTGTATGAAGTGTCGTTTGAAAACTTTTGTCAGAAAAGTGTAGGTGCGAAAAGTATTTTTTTTGTTTTGAAAGAGCAAGTATCTAAGAACCTCTACCTACTCAAAAGAAATTAAGATGTGTAAATGTCCTTTAGACAGTACTATCCCACTATTGAGAAGTAGGTAGCACCGTCATTGGAGTTTTTCGGGTCAATTCGATTATAAGGACATGTGGTCACCAAAGCAATAGTAGGACGTCTTAGCGGTAACCCTAATGTCCTAGATCCTTTTTTTATCTGAGGCAACCGTTTCGAGGCAACTTGGATCTTTAGACAAGAGGGCGACCTCTAAAACACCCTATACTCAATGACCACGTCGAGGCAACCAAGTGAGGCGTACCCTAGGAGTGGTATGTGCGAGTGTGTCAGGTTTCAGTTAATATTATCTTTGTACATGTTATGGTGAGCTACGGGTTGATTTTAATTTCAGAGGTAAGTCTTGTCATGCATAGCCTAGTTAACATACATTTAACAGTTAATAGTTGCGGAAAATAAATCTAAACTATTACAAGGCGTCGGGTATTTACATCGCCAAAAACAACCCTTGAAAAGTAAATTGCGGAAAATAAAGGAAAGCGATAAAAAGGTCCTAATTAAAGCTATTACATCCTCGGAGCAATTACATAAATATGATCAAAAATATGAATCAAAAATAAACATGCGCGAGAGAAAATTGAATCGGGGAAGTTCTTAGGGTTTTGACCCTTTTTTGAGAAAGAAAGAAGTTTTTGATTATTTGGCATTTAATTAAATTAATCCTAAAACTAATTAATAAAAAGAAATATTTTTATTCTTTAATGTCTCAAGGATGTAAATAAAAAAAATAGTCAAAAGTTAGTGAAAACCCTAATTCTAATTTATTTTATTTATTGCAAAAAAATATTGAAATTAACCTAATTAAAAAAAAGACTAAATTAATTTGTTAGTATTTATTCACAAAAATAATAAAGGGTGAAATTAATAAATAATAATAATAATAATAATAAATATTACATTTTTAGTTTTTCTGAATTTTATTACGAAAAAAAAGTTAATTTGGTTAATTAAATAATAATAATAATAATAATTAATAGTAAAATAATTAAAAGAAAAAAATATAAAAGAAGAAAAGAAATAATGAAACCAGGGGGTGATGGGCCAGGTTAGGAGGTGAGAAAGCAATTTGAAGCCCAATATGCTGCAGGCCTTGTTGACTTTCCTAATCATCCATGGCGCGTGTTGATTGGGAGTATGATGGTCTTCCACCCAGGACCATTGGATTGATGCCTGAAGCCACATGGCGCATGGATATGTGAAGCACATGGTGGACATCACTTTGGAATCTGAACATGAATATGTTAAGAAAAATAGAAACAAATATTTTGGGGGGACCTGGGATTCGAACCCAGGTCCCAATGGTTCCAAGCCAACGCAACAACCACTACACCACTTGCACGCTTTTAGTATTATAATAACAGGCAATTAATATATTGATAAACCAAACAATATGTTGTACAAAAGAAAAACGCGTGTATTTATTCAAATGGTCCAATGATGTATCAACACATCATCATCTTCTTCCTTCGTTCTGCAAAAACAAACATTAGATAGCGGGGGTTTTTAACCCCCACAATATGCTATGAGGAAAAATAGCGAATAGAGTTGTGGTTTACATAAATATTTCGCGAGGGTTTGGTTTTGTTCGTCTTGTTCTGACGATTCCAACCATATGCCTTAGGAGTCCTAATTGTTCCTGGATTGCAAAGCCCCAATTCAAAGCTTATGAACCCTAAAAATTCAACTATGGCATCTTGTGATTTATGGCGTTATAATTCAATTAAGCTATACCATTAGCTTTGTACAGTCCCTAGCAACACAAAACAATCATGAAAACATATTAAAGATGCATGAATCACGATATACGATTGTGAATAAAAGCTGCAAACCGTGACTCTGTATATGGTGATTCTTTGAGCTTTAAGGCCTGAATTGGATTGCCACACGTTCTGGGAACCTCCTGCAGTGGATTAGAATCAATAAAAGTCCTTAAATCGCCTTAGAATGCAAAAACCAGTTTCAATTTTTCTTGGAATTTTGCAATATGCTATGGCCTTTGTTCTGCAGTTTTTCACGTGTCTTGCATCGGGGTTTGCTTGCATATATATAGAGCAACTGAATTAGGTCAAAATCTTGAGCACAAATCCATTGAATTGATGATTTGATCTTTGATTGAAAATAAAATCTTTTTGCATTTTCATGATTGAATAAAGTTGCTAATTTTGGAGATTTTGCATCTTTGACTTGGTGCACGAAATTGCCAGCCTTTTTAGGTCATATTTGCTTCACAAAAAGATTGAAAAAATCAAATCTTGTATTTTCCTACAATTTAAATTGATTAAATGAATTAATATCAATTAAAAATCCAATTAATTAATAAAAAATAAGAAAATAAATTCAATTAAGCTTGATGGGTCGTGCATAAGTCATGGATGAAGTTTCAAGAAGAGATTTGAGGCCCATTAGCAAAAATAAGGTGTTTTGAGCAAAGTTGACTTTTGCAAATTCCTAAAAATTTCCCAACTTCTCCAATGCATATCTTGCTCAATTTTGATCATATGAACATGTTCTTGGACATTTTGGAAAGGTCTTGAAGTCCTCTAACCAATGCCTTTTGTACCATGTCATTTGGATTTACCAATCTCAAGTTATGGTCTTTGACTTAAAGTGCATTTTTGTTGACTTTTGAACTTGACCTATAATGTAAAAATTGGTAACTTCTTGTGAGAGCATTTCTTGAACTTGGAGTGTCAAGATGAATTGTAGGAAATTACATCCCCTTCAAAATGAGCATTGGATTGGATTTTTCTGATGAACCATGAAAAAGTTATGCCCTGGTCAAGATACAGTTGACTTTTCTACTGTCCAAAAATAGTAACTTTTTGCATCTTGATAATTTTTGAGCTATCCTTGTGTAATCGTGATCAAGACTTGATCAAATGATGATTGTGAACTCAAAATAAGATTTTGACCAAAAATTCTGACTTTTGACTGCAAAATGACCATTTTGCCCTTGTAGTTGACTGTGGATCAAATGGAGCTTTTGACTGTGCAAATTGGCATTGTGAGTCTTGAAACTTGGCATGTAGGTGCTTGAGGATGCATATAGGCCTATGGGACTTGATTGAACCATTGAGAACCCCAAATTCCTTGAAAGAACCAAAACCCTAATTTCTGTTGGCTTAGGAGGTGGCTTGCCTGTACAACCCTTGAACAATTTTGAGTAATTTGAAGATCAATATTGACAAATCTTGAGGAATATGGGAGGGCAAATTTTGGGGTACAACACCTGTCCAGGTTCATCCAAAACCCAAAAGGGTAGAAAATCATCAAAAAAGGCAACCTTTGAAGGCTTTAGATTCTTCCTTCAAAGCTTAGTTAATGGCTGATTCTTGTCATTTCCATTCACCACTGCCTCCTATAAATACAGAGCTAAAGACACATTTCCAGGGACATAAATATTTTGCCTAGACACAAACGCATTGCACCCACACAAAAAAAACCACCTCAACAAGCCACACAAAAAAAAATCATAAAAATACATCAAAATTGCCAAATTCGAAAAGCTTTGCAAACTCCCTCAGTACAAACGAATACTAGATTCGTTCTCTTGAGACTTCCAGGCAACCACCCCACGCCTAGAACTGCAGATCGAAGCACCTCCCTTTGGTAAAGAAAAATCCCAATCTCGAACTCATTCAATCTCTGATTTAAACCCATTTTGACTGCATATTAGTGTTATTATTGTTTTTTTTTTGTGAATGATTTAACGTAATAAATGTAAGTTGCAGTGTCCAAATGACAAGATAACATTGTTAGGGTCTTCGGAGCTGATTGCCTTCGAAACTCATGATGTAGGCCAGTTCAGGCCAAAACAAACCCAGAATCGAACTTAGGGAGTTCGAATTAGAGGGGGTCGAATTGAGGGGAAGGGCCTGGATTCGACACCCAGGTCATGCATTTTGTTTTTTTCCTAACAATTGTATTCCAGATACCATGCTTGAAGGTCTAACGTGCACACCATGAACCTTTAAATCATAACCAGGACATCAATAGTTTATCCAGATCCAATGTATCCAAACGCGTAGGCCATCATACGCCTTCCAAAGTTGCCCTCATTAAATAAAAAAAAGACCTGGGCTCCTCAGAATTGGGCCCATCGTTCTTTAAACTTGCACCCCCTATTTTTTCGTTTTACTACTCAGACCCATTTATATTCTTATTTTATTTTTTTATTTCTTTTCTTAATTTGTTTTAATTTGTTTAATCAGCAAAAATAGATAAAAATCACAAAAATATAGTTTTTAAGTTTTTTTAATTGAATTAACTTTAATAATTAATTATTAATTATTTTAACTTCTTTTCTTAATTAAAATTGATTAGACCTGGGATTTAATTCATTTTAATTTCTTTCTTTTCATAATAAAAAGAAGCATAGAATTAATCCCCTTTAATTAGTTTCATTTTTTTCTATTTTTTCTATTTTTTCTTTAAATCTAAATTTAGGTTAACTAATCTAATTTTTATTTAAACATTTTCTTAAAATAAAAAAAAACAACAAAAATATTTTCTTTTACTTAGGATTTAGATGTTATTTTCAATTCACGCGCGTTTTTATATTTCACATTTTTATTTTCATATTTTTTGTATCTGTCTACTGGATGTAATAGATAAAGAAGACTAGGACATTTATTGCTTTTATATTCCCCAAATTTTGGACATGTAAATAATTCCCCTTCCCCGAAGTCATGTAATAGCGTAGGATTTAATTTCCACACTTTATGTTTCTTGTACAGATATTGAACTGCTTAGATGTATGCCTAATAGGATTGCATGGAAAGAATAAAACAAAATGGTAGCAAACCTAACATCAAGATAAATAACTGAAACACAATACAATTGCACATGCGCACCTTTAGGGTACTCCCACTTTGGTTGCCTTCAAAAAAATAGTCACAACTCTCGAAACGTGAGATATTTTAGTGGCTACCCTCCGGTTTAAAAGATCATAAGTCCCTCGATGACCCTCTCGACGTTGCCTCGGTAAAAATGATCTTAAAACCCTAGGGTAGTTACTAAAATTTCTTGCCCAGTTGCCTTTGTGACTATAAAATGTCCCTTCGAATGTCCCTCAAACATCCAACGATAGGGCTACCTACTCATTAATAGTAGGATAGCACTGTCTAAAGGAAAAGAGGAAAAGAAAGACACTTTCAAGTAAAGTAGATAGTTCCTAGATGCTTGCTCAAAAACAAATTTTTACACATACATAAAACACTTTTAAAAACATTTTCAAATGCTTTATTAACACTCTTGAGGACTGATACAAGAGTTATCATAAAGAAAATCGCCACACTAAGACACTTTCAAAAATACTTTTCAAAACACAAAAAGCACAAGGTATTTCAAAATGAGCTAGCATCTAAAAACCTGTAGAAAACTATGGATGGAAAGGGTGCTAACACCTTACCTTTCCATAATCTACCTCCTTTACTCAAATAATCATGAAAGATCTTTTTCTGTTCTTTTCACCCTTTCTTTTATTGGATAAAAGAAAAGTCGATGGAGACTCTTGCTTACCGCAACATTTGAGAACACAAACGCAAAACCAGTATAATAGTCGTTTCTGCCACCGTATTACAGCAGCGATTGAAGGAAGTATGAAGAAACCATTGGTGATTCCTTATCAAAAGACAAATCATGACAAGAAAACTCTCGTGATTCCATGGGGAGATTCTACAGAAACCCCTATAATAAAGCAAACTTTGAAAATACCAGTAGCAGAAAATACTACCATGGTAATTAAAGGGCCATCTCCTATCTCTTACAAAAGTGACAAGGCAGTACCATGGAGTTATGATCCGGCTATGTATGTCAATGTCTCGAAACAAGAGTGTGAGCCACCATCAAGTCAAGAACCCACAATTTCAAATATAGCAGGGACGGGGGGTATAATCCGTAGTGGCCGAGTGTTCGGAAATAAATCATTGGAGAAGAATGACAATGTTTCAAAAAACAAAAGCGACTTGTTGAGAAATGAAAAAGGAAAACCGGTAGAAGTGGTGAAGAAAGAGCCTGCAAACAAAAGTTTTACCGACCAAGAGGCCGACGAATTATTGAAGATAATTAAGAGAAGTGACTATAGGGTAGTGGACCAACTTCACCAGACTCTAGCCAAGATTTCCATACTCTCGTTGCTCATTAATTCAGAAGCACACTAGGATTCTTTGATGAAAGTATTAAGTTTTACCCATGTTGCAGAAGAAACCACTGTGAACCAATTTGATAATATGGTAGCAAATATGATGTCAGGATCCTATTTGGGTTTCAATGATAGTGAGTTAGCTCCACAAGGCCGAGCTCACAATAAAGCACTAAACATTTCAATACAGATAGGTACTACGAGTCTATCCAGAGTACTTAATGATATTGGTTCTACCCTTAATGTGTTACCCAAATCTAGCCTGATGAAGTTAACACTAGATGGTGATGTGATAAGACTGAGTTCCACGATATTCAAAGCTTTCGATGGTTCTCAGAGTACAGTATTCAAAGAAGTAGATCTTCCCGTCAAGATCGGTATGCACATGTTCTATATCACCTTTCAAGTCATGGATATAGAACCAGCGTATATATGTTTACTCGAACGACCTTGGATTCATGCGGTGGGGGCAGTCACTTCGACTTTACATCAAAAATTGAAATTATTCATTGAAGGAAGATGGTCATAATTGGTGGAGAAAAAGACATCTTCGTGAGTCACATTGAGTCCTACAGGTATATCAGTGCTAACGAAGATTGCATAGCTACACCATTTCAAGTACTAGAGGTTGCTTCAACAATAACCTTACTGGTAGAAAAGGTCAAAAAGTCCAGTATGACTTCATGGAGAGACTTACAAATAGCAGTGGAGAATAGTGACTCAAAAGGTTGGGGAAAGCTCCCTAAGATGTCTGAGAAGAAGAATCATTTTGTTTTGGGTTATGAATCATCAAAGGCTACTCTAAAAGGGAAAGCACGGTTTCCACCAATCCAAGAGACCTTCATCAACAAAGGGGTAGAACATGGCGAACAAGTGGCAATGGTGTCTGTGATCGGTGGGAATAGAACTGACTGTTTTTTGGAATGCTGGTTCGCGTTTGCGTTTGTTTTCGCAAAATGTCGCGGTAAGCAAGAGTCGCCACCGTCTTTTATTTTCTCCAACAAGGAAAGGACAAAAGCACAGCAAAATTCCTTTTCGAGATGTTTCTCGGGTTCGAGAGATAGATTATAGAAAGGGAAGGTGTTAGCACCCTTTCTATCTGTGGTTATCCACGGGCTCTTAGGTACTTGCTCACTGTGTTTTCAAAAGTTTTGCTTTTCTTGTGTTTGTGGGTTTTGAAAAAGTTTTGTTTGAAAACTTCGATTTAACTCTTGTGTTTGTCCTCAAGAGTGTATGAAGTGTTTGTTGAAAACTTTTTGTTTGAAAAGTGTAAGTGCGAAAAAGTTGTTTTGTTTTGAAAGAGCAAGTACCTGAGAACCTCTACCTACTCAAAAGGAATTAAGCTGTGTAAATGTCCTTTAGACAGTGCTATCCCACTATTGAGAAGTAGGTAGCACCGTCGTTGGAGTTTTCGGGTCAATTCGATAAAGGGACATGTGGTCACTAAAGCAATGGTAGGACGCCTTAGCGGTAACCCTAATGTCCTAGATCATTTTTTATCGAGGCAACCGTTTCGAGGCAACTTTGATCTTTAGACAGGAGGGCGACCTCTAAAACTTCCTCTACTCAATGACCACGTCGAGGCAACCAAGTGAAGTGTACCCTAAGAGTGGCATGTGCGAGTGTGTCAGGTTTCAGTTATGTTATCTTTGTACATGTTATGGTGAGCTACGATTGATTTTAAATTAAGGTAAGTCTTGTCATGCATAGCCTAGTTAGCATACATCTAGCAGTTAATGGTTGCGGAAAATAAAACTAAGCTATTACAAGGCGTCGGGTATTTACATCGCCAAAAACAAACCCTTGAAAAAGTAAATTGCGGGAAATTAATGAAAGCGATAAAAAGGTCCTAATTAAAGTTATTACATCCTCGGAGCAAATACAATTATATGATAAAAAATTATGAATCAAAAATAATCATACGCGCGAGAAAAAATTGAATTGGAGAGTTTTTAGGGTTTTGACCCTTTTTTAAGAAAGAAAGAGATTTTTATTATTTTTTGGCATTTGATTAAATTAAACCTAAACTACTTAATTAATAAAAAGAAATATTTTTTGGTTTTTTTTGTTATTTAAGGAAAAATAGAAAATGGTCAAAAGTTATTAAAAACCCTAATTCTACATTAATTTTAAATTATTGCAAAAAAGTTAAAATTAACCTAGTTAAAACTAAATTAATTAAGTTATTTATTTACAAAAATAATGAAAGGGTGAAATTAATTTTAATAAATAAAAAAATATTATATTTTTTAGTTTTCTGATTTTATTATGAAAATATTAATTTGTTAGTAATATAAATAATAATTATAAAAAATAATTTAATGAAAGAAATAAAAAAAAGGAAAAGAAATAAACTTGTGAAGGGGGTGTTGGGCCCAATTCTGTGGTGTGTTTGCAATTCTGAAGCCCATTAACATTCCAGCCCTGTTGACTTTTCTGATCACCCACGCGCTGATTGACTGGGAAGATGATGGTCCTTCATCTTTGGCCACTGGATCTTGGCCTGAAGCCACATGGCGTAATGAGATTTGAGGTGCATGGTGGACTACCTTTTGAAATCTACATGTGAATATATGAAGAAAAAATGGAATAAATGTTTTGGGGGACCTGGGATTCGAACCCAGGTCCCAATGTTCACATGCCAACGCCCCAGCCACTCAATCAACCTGTTTAATTCGTTAGTGGAATAAGTGGCAATTATTATATATGAAAACAAATCAATATGCTGTAAATAAAAAATAACGCGCGCGTTTTTCAAATGGACCAACCATATGCCAACACATCATCATCTTCAACCTTGGTTCTGTGCAAACAGAATCAAATAGCGGGGGTTTTTAACCTCCACTACCTCCTGCAAGGAAAAATAGCGAATAGAACCACAATAAATATAAATATTTCGCGAGGTATGGGTTCCAATCGTCTTGGCCTCACGATTTCAACCATGTATCCTATTAGTCCTAATTTTCCCTGGATTGAAAAGCCTTATTTGAAAGCTTGAAACCCCTAGAAATTCAATCATGGCATCTCTCGATTCAGGGCACTATGGTTCAATTCAATCATTCCATTAGCTTTGTATGGTCTCTAGCAATGCAAATCAGTCACACAAATATGTTAGATGCGCATGAATTAAGAGATACAGTTTTGAATAGAAAATGCAAACCGTGAGATGGTATGTAGCGATTCCTTGAGCTTTGATGCTTGAATTTGATTGCAAATCGTTCCTGGTACCTCCTGCAATGTGTTTGGATGGACAAAACACCTTGAATTAGCCTAGGTTGCAAGAACAAGTTTTGACTTTTCTTGAAAATTCTTGAATTTGATATGGTCGTTTCTGCAGCTTTCAATCGTGAATTAGGTTATGGTTGGCTTGCATATGTATAAGGCAATCAAATTAGGTCAAGAGCTGGGCCAATATCCATGTGCATTGATGATTGAATCCTTGATTGATAAATCAAATATTCTTGATTTTTCATGATTGAACAAGTTGCCAAAATTGGATTTTTTTTTTGTATCTTTTTGATTGTGCACGAATTGGTCAGCATATTTGGATTATATTTGGTTCACAAATTGATTTAAAAATCAAATCTTGTATTTTCTTATGATTTAGATTAATTAAATGAATTAATATATATTAAAAATCCATTTAATCAATAAATTTAAGAAAATAAATCCCATTTAGCTTGGTGGGTCGTGCATAGGTCATGGGTGAAATTTCAAGAAGAGATTTGAGGCCCATTAGCAAAAAGAAGGTGTTTTGAGCAAAGTTGACTTTTGCAAATTCATGAAAATTTCCCAACTTCTCCAATGCACAACTTGCTCAATTTTAATCATATAACCATGTTCTTGGAATTTTTGGAAAGCCCTTGAAGTCCTCTAACCAATGCTTTTGGTCCCATGTCATTTGGATTTACCAATCTCAAGTTATGGCCTTTGACTCAAAGTGTACTTTTGTTGACTTTTGAAATTGACCTATAATGTAAAAATTGGTAACTTTTTGTGAGAGCATTTCTTGATCTTGGAGTGTGAAGATGGATTGTAGGAAATTGCATCCTATTCAAAATGAGCTTTGGATGGAATTTTTCTGACAAACCATGAAAGAGTTATGCCCTGGTCAAAGTACAGTTGACTTTTTTACTGTCCAAAAATAGTAACTTTTGCATCTTGATGATTTTTTGAGCTATTCTTGTGGGATCATGACCAAGACCTGATCAAATGATGATTGTGAACTCAAAATAAGATGTTGACCAAAAACTCTGACTTTTGACTGTAAAATGACCATTTTGCCCTTGCAGTTGACTGTGGATCAAATGGGGCTTTTGACTGTGCAAATTGGCACTGTGAGTCTTGAAACTTGGCATGTAGGTGCTTGAGAATGTATATAGGCCTATGAGACTTGATTGAACCATTGAAAACTCCAAATTCCTTGAAAGAACCAAAACCCTAATTTCAGCTGTCTACTACTGCCTAGGAGATGGTTTGACTGTCTTAGGAGGTGATTTGACTGTACAACCCTTGAGCCATCTTGAGCAATTTGAAGATTATTCTTGACAAATCTTGAGGAATATGGGAGGGCAAATTTTGGGGTACAACAGTTGCCCCTGTTCAATCTTCTTAAACCTGAGGATGTAGATTGGCTTGCGTGCCTTTCGTGATCCGAAGGTGGAAGATGATTGAACACTAAAGTGCCCAGAAATTTGCACTCGCATGATGTAGTATCAGCATTGTGATGTCAGGAAATGGGCTTACAGATGCCATTTGGAGATTGTTGGTAGAAGGATGGGCTTATAGATGCCATCTGGAGATTGTTTGTTGAATTGTAACTTTGTAAGTTGAAAGAAGGAACCTGTGTAGGGTTGCCTGATGATGAGTCCATGTAAAACTGCATCTGAACGAGAGAAGGAACCGGTGTAGGGTTTCTTCATGATGGTCAAGTAGATAGTTGTCATGTCTGGTTTCAGGTATTAACCTACAATCCATCGTCCACAGAATTTTCCTGGCTTGTTACAGGTATTAATCTGGAACTTGAAAAGGTTGGCCGTCGAGATAGTTGTCCTGGCTGGTTTCAGGTATTAATCTCTGACTTGAGAAAGAAAGATGGTCTTCCTGGCTTGTTACAGGTATTGATCTTCAATCTCTTCATGTAGATAACTTTCCTGGCTTGTTACAGGTATCGATCTACAATCAGTCGTCCATAGATGTTTCCTGGCTTGTTACAAGTATTGATCTGGAATTTTGAAAAGGTTGGTCAAGGAGATACTGTCCTGGCTGGTTTCAGGTATTAACCTCTGACCTGAGAAAGAAAAATAGTTTTCCTGGCTTGTTACAGGTATTAACTTTCAGTCTCTTTGTGTAGGTGGTTTTCCTGGCTTGTTACAGGTATTAACCTACAATCAGTCGTTCACAGATGGTTTTCTTGGCTTGTTACAGGCATTAATCTGGAACTTGAAAAGGTTGGCCGATGAGATAGTTGTCCTGGCTGGTTTCAGGTATTAATCTCTGACCTGAGAAAGAAAGATGGTCTTCCTGGCTTGTTACAGGTATTGATCTTCAATCTCTTCATGTAGATAACTTTCCTGGCTTGTTACATGTATTTAATCTACAATCAGTCGTCCACAGATATTTTCCTGGCTTGCTACAGGTATTAAACTGGGACCTGAAAAGGTTGATGGTAGCCATCTTTTGATTGACCTTTTCCTGAAAAAGGTAAAACGTTAGCTGTATGCGATGTCATGATGTATGAAATGCATGATGTCATGATGTTCTCAAAATAAATGAGATTTGTGTTGTATGATGCGTATGCATGTCATGATGTATGAAGATGTGATGTTTTTAGCTGGGGAAAATAAATCCTGGAGCTACTGGAGAATAGTGTTGAGTTCTTCGTTTCCGCTAGGGATGATGAACGAAGATGATTGTGAGAATAAACATGCAGGAGAAAAGAACTTCGTTGGGGAATAAACTTGATGAAGAGATTACTCTGCGGGGAATTACTCTGTAGGGAAGAGATACTTCGTTGGGATTTTAATGATAAACTCCGCTGGGGATTCCGTTGATAAGCTTTGTTGGGGATTTTGATGATGAACTCTGCTGGGGATAGAAAGAACTTCGATGGGGATGATCTTTCAGTTGCAACTTGCTGAGGATAACCCTGTTAGACTCTGGGGGGATGACCTCTGAATTTGGATAAGGAGATGCATTTGTATTCTGCAGGGGACAAGCTTCCAGAATCTACTGGGAAGATGATTCAACTCTGGCGGGGAAGCTTTTTTAGACTGCGCTGGGAAATGGCTCCACTAGGGGTATCTTGTATTCCACCGAGGAACATTCTTATATTTCGTTGAGGAATATTAAGACTGCCGGGGATACTCTCTCGCTTGCTGGAGAATGTCTTTATACTCCGTTGGGGAATATTAAGACCTACTGGGGATACCCAACTTTTTTAGGGACGATGGTAGACCAACTCTGTTTGAGGGAGAGTATTGCTGATTCGTTCATGATTGCAGGTCTCAGTTGGGAGAGCTACCATTACTGTCTTACTCTGTGGAGAGTGAGGGTATCTTGGTCATATTCTTCAGCTGAACCTACCTTGGTACCTTGGTGGACAGACCAACTAGACCGCTTAGACAATTCTTATTGCCCCTACTTCTGATATCACCCGTAATTAGTCCTTTGTTTCGCATGTAAATATTTATGAGTAGCAATTAATGTCAAATGCATATATCAAAAATGAAGATTGGACGTTCTTTGCAAAACAAAACAGATAAAGGAAAAACAATTTGCAATTTGTCTGAAAAATGAACTTGTATTGATTTTGAAGTTTGCCTGTAAATAGGCGTTTTTGTACAAGAGGCTGACGTCCTAGTAAGAGAACACCGCCGAACAAACAGGATTTATACAATTTGTGAAAAGAAAACAAAACATCTATGTGAATAATCCCACTGGGTTCCAGCTCTGCTATTGCCTTTATATCTTCGAGCATCTCATCACTTTGCTGCTTAGTTGGAGATGAATCTGACTGATTGGTGCCGTCCAAGCCTGATGGTCGATACCGAAGTCTGGATGCGAGGTGATCCAATGAGACATAGTGTTACGCTTATCCCTAACTTTTTCCTGGACCGCCCTTTCGGGTTTTCAGTCCACCGGGATACCCATTTTTGCCCAAGCCTCCTTTTCAGGTTTTCGACTTGCCGGGTGTACAGATTTTTTTATTTTCATCCCTTATTTTTGCCCGAACCCTTTTGGTTCACAGGGAAGCCCTTATTTTTGCCTAGGCCAGTCAACCTAGCGGGTCTTTAATTATGCGTAGTATCTTTTCACTATGTCTACATTGACAGGGTGAGGAAGGTCGTCACCATCCATGATGGTTAGAATCATCGCTCCTCCTGAGAAGATGTTCTTAACCACAAATGGCCCTTCATACGTAGGGGTCCATTTGCCCCTGGGATCACCTTGAGGTAGAATGATGCGCTTGATTACCAGGTCCCCGACTTGATACTCTTGTCATCTAACTTTCTTGTTAAATGCCTTGATCATCCGTTTTTGGTACGTCTGACCATGACAAATAGCAGTAAGTCTCTTTTCGTCGATTAGGTTTAGTTGATCAAGCCGGGTCTGGATCCAGTCATCTTCGCTTAAACCTGCATCCTTCATGATCCAGAGAGAGGGTATGTGAACTTCAATGGGCAGGACTGCCTCTATGCCATATACCAAGGAATATGGTGTTGCCCCTATTGACGTCTGTGTTGAGGTACGGTACCCATGAAGAGAAAATGGTAACATCTCGTACCAATCTTTGTAGGTCACTGTCATCTTCTGCACAATTTTCTTAATGTTCTTATTAGCTGCTTCTACCGCCCCATTCATCTTCGGCCGGTATGGAGAAGAGTTGTGGTGTTGTATCTTGAATTGCTCGCAGAGCTCAGTGATCATCTTGTTGTTAAGATTGGTACCATTATCCGTAATGATCCTCTCTGGTACACCGTATCGACAGATCAGGTTGTGCCGAATGAACCGTGCCACGACGTTCTTGGTTACGGTGGCAAAGGAAGCTGCTTCAACCCACTTCGTAAAGTAATCAATCGCTACCAGGATGAAACGATGCCCGTTGGATGTTGTAGGTCTGATTTCGCCGATCATATCAATGCCACACATTGCAAAAGGCCAAGGTGTTGTCAAGACGTTCAAAGGAACTGGAGGAATGTGCACCTTATCAGCATAGATCTGGAACTTGTGACATGCCCGAGAATGCTGGTAACAGTCGGCTTCCATTGTGGACCAGTAATATCCTTCCCGAAGGATTTTCTTTGCCATGGTATGTCAATTGGAATGAGTTCCGAAGGTACCTTCGTGCAGCTCTGCCATGATCCTTTCTGCTTCAATCTTATCCACACAACGCAGTAAGGTTGAATCATGGTTACGTTTGTAAAGAATGCCATTGCTGATGAAGAACTTTTTCGCGAACCTTCTAAGAAACTTCTTGTCATTAACGGATGCACCCTCGGGGTATTCTTGAGCTTCAAGGTACCTCTTTACTTCATGATACCAAGGTTTTTCTGTTACCTCTTCAGTTTCAAGATCACAGCAATGTGCCGGTTCATCCAATTTCCAAATAATGATCCGGGGAGCCTCGTTGTCCCATTTGATTTTGAACATAGAAGACAGCGTAGCTAGCGCGTTCGCCAACTGATTCTCCTCTCTTAGGAAGTGTTCAAAGGTTATTTCCTCGAAGTGGGTAAGCAACGTCAATACATACTCCTTGTAAGGAATAAGATTTGGGTGTTTCGTATCCCACTCGCCTTTGATCTGACTGATCACGAGAGCGTAATCTCCGAAGACACTCAGAAACTTGATCCTTAGGTCAATTGCAGCTCAAAGACCCATGATGCACGCTTCATACTCCGCCATATTGTTGGTGAAGTTGAAGCATAGTCGAGCGGTGAGCGGAGTATGAGAGCCTTTAGGAGATATGATCACAGCGCCAATGTCATTACCCAAAGCGTTTGAGGCTCCGTCAAAGTGCATAGACCATCGGGATTCTTCCTCAGGTCCTTCATCCGGTCCAGGTATTTCACAATCCGTTACTACCATGATATTCTCGTCTGGAAATTCAAAGTTCATAGATTGGTAATCATCCACTGCCTGATGTGCCAAATGGTCTGCCAACACACTTCCCTTGATTGCTTTTTGAGTCGTGTACTGGATGTCATATTCAGTCAAGATCATCTGCCATCTTGCTATTCTTCCGGACAAGGCAGGCTTCTCGAAGACATACTTGATTGGGTCCATCTTTGAAATCAACAGAGTAGTGTGAGTCAACATATACTGTCTTAGCCGGCGAGCAGCCCATACCAAAGCGCAGCAAGTTTACTCGAGAAGTGAGTATCGGGTCTCACAGTCGGTAAACTTTTTGCTAAGGTAATAAATAGCATGTTCTTTTCGGCCAGACTCGTCATGCTGACCCAGCACACACCCCATGGAGTTGTCAAGTACTGTCAAGTATAAGATTATAGGTCTCCCTTCAACTGGCGGCATCAGAATGGGTGGTTCCTGGAGATACTCTTTGATCCTTTCGAACACGGCCTGACATTCATCGTTCCAACGTACTACTTGATCTTTCTTCAGTAGCTTGAAGATTGGTTCACAAGTAGCAGTCAGGTGCGAGATGAATCGGGCAATGTAGTTCAGCCGTCCTAGAAAGCCTCTGACTTCTTTCTCTGTCTTCGGAGTTGGCATCTCTTGTATGGCTTTCACTTTGGCAGGGTCCACTTGAATACCTTTGTCGCTTACGACGAAACCTAGCAGTTTTCCAGATCTCACCCTGAAGGTGCACTTGTTCGGGTTCAACCTCAGCTTGTACAACTTCAATCGGTCAAACAGATTCTGTAGATGGTCAAGGTGTTCCTCCTCAGTTTGGGACCTCTCAATCATATCGTCGACGTATACTTCAATCTCATGGTGGATCATGTCATGAAACAAAGCAACCATGGCACGTTGGTATGTTGCCCCAGCATTTTTCAACCCAAAAGGCATGACCTTGTAGCAAAAGGTACCCCATTGAGTAACAAAGGTGGTCTTCTCCATGTCTTCAGGAGCCATCTTTATCTGATTATAACCGGAGAAACCGTCCATGAAGGAGAATACCTTATGTTGAGCAGTGTTGTCAACCAGAACGTCGATGTGAGGCAGAGGGAAGTCATCCTTAGGGCTCGCCCTGTTCAAATCCCTGTAGTCAACACACATTCTGACCTTACCATCTTTCTTCGGTACTGGAACCACATTGGCAACCCACTGAGGGTAAGAAGTCACTGCTAGAAAACCGGCGTCAAATTGTTTCATAACCTCAGCCTTGATTTTCTTGGACATCTCTGGGCGCATACGGCGAACCTTATGTTTTACCGGAGGGTATTCTTCCTTGGTAGGCAGGTGATGAACCACAATGTCGGTATCCAACCCAGTCATATCTTCATAAGACCAGGCAAAGATTTCCACGTAGTTATGTAGCATCTGGATCAACCGTTGTTTCACACTAAGCTCCAGATTTGCACCGATCTTGACTTCCTTTTTGTCTGTTTCAGTACCCAGATTCACTGTTTCCACTGGCTCTTCATGTGGCTGAATGGCCCTTTCTTCCTGGAGTAGCAGTCTTGCAAGCTCACCAGGCACTTCACAATCATCTTCACCTTCGTCTTTGGCTAAGTTGATCGGATTTTCGAAGTCATAAATGGCAGTAGCAGAGTCGTTACCAGTGAGATCCAGAGTGGATTGGGACCTGTATATGTGAGTGTGTGTAAATAGCTGTTTTGGAATATATAATAAAGAAAGACAAGGAGCGCAAGATTTGAAATGCAAAAAACGTCCAATGCTTTTATTAATGATATATGAAAATGACACACAAAAGCCCTCACAAATGAAGCCACGGTGCCCCGGGTAAGACATCGGGCCATAAAGTTTCACAATATTGTCTGTTACAAATTGAAAACAAAAGAGTTCATTACTGAGTAACAAAAGTAATCAGGATGAAGTCTTTCGTTGTCCAGTTGTTTGGTCCACCGTTGGTCGTAGGGTAGATCCAGCTGTCGAATTCAGATTCCTCCACGTCATCTTCGATGGCATTTACTCCCGAGTTGCTGATGAACATAGGAGGTCTTCCAATCCTTGCACTACGAACAGCCCTTTGAGCTTCTGCAGTGAAACCAAAACCAAACTTGTCAGTCTTCTGAGTGAAATCAGGAAGTCGGCCCCAGTTTGCATGCTCACCCTTCTCAATAACAGCCCGGGCATCCTTTAAGGAAGCCATCTTCAAAGGAGAATCTTCAATCACAGTCTCAGCTGAGGCCAGTGTCTGAGAAACCTCTTCAAAGTGTTGAAATGGGGTCTTAATGAACTCCCCATCCATCTCTATGTACCGGAACTAGTTGAGGTGGCTGACCATGTACTCTTCCTCCCCTTGAACTGTCACAATTTTCCCTCTGACCGGGTACTTCAACTTCTGATGAAGTGTGGAGGTCACAGCTCCAGCTTTATGGATCCATGGACGACCCAGCAAACAAGAATAGGATGGTCGAATGTCTATCACGTAGAATGTAGAATCGAAGACCTGAGAGCCAACTCTAATTGGAATGTCAACCTCACCATGCACCATCCTTTTAGACCCATCAAAGGCCCGGACAACAATGTTACTTGGCTTTAGCTCCAACCCTTCACAATCCAACCTGTCTAGAGCTTTCTTGGGCAAGACGTTCAATGAGGAACTAGTGTCAACCAACACATGTGCAAGAGTAGTGCCCCTGCATTCAATGGAGACATGCAGGGCATCGTTATGGTTCTTCCCTTTAGCAGTCAGATCAGCATCGGAGAAACCCAAACCATTATCAGCAGTTAAATTGGCCATGCAATCGGTAAACTGATCACCCGATGTTTCTTGTGGCACGTGGGCCGTCTTCAGGAAGGTAATCAGGGCCTTGGCATGGGCCTCTGAACACAACAACAGTGATAACATAGAAATCTTGGAGGGGGTTTGCCCTAGCTGCTCAACTACATTATAATCACTCTTCTTGATGATCTTCAGAATCTCTTCCATCTCCTGTTTGGAAGCTTCAACATTGATAGTCTTTGGTGCCTCCGTCTGGGCAGGCATATCAGCGGCGATCCCTTTGCCCCGAGCATCAGATGACTCGGCAACAGGGATAGAAATAGGAACTTGATCAGGAAGGGAAGTAGGTACACTTGCAGGTGAAATGACAACAGGTCTTCGGATAGCTGGTGGCGCAATATCAGGTGAGAAAAGTCTACCACTGCGGGTGACTTTAGCAGGCCCGGTAATGTTGCTGACGCTAGTATTAGTATCAAACTCTTGCTTAACCCCAAGAACATAAACATCTGCCCCATAGTGCCAAGGGACAGCTTTGTCGGATGTATAGGGAATAGGCCCTGGAACAGTGATGATTATGGGTGCAATCTTCTGAACAGGCGTAATTCTGACAGGCTTCCTCAAGGGAGCCTTGGGAGAATTGTTGAAAATGGTAACAATGGAAACTTCTTCAGTATGGGTAGCAGGAACAACAATCTTCTCAAACAGGATTTCCTTATTATCCATCAGGTTTTGGATGCCTGACTTCAAAGATGGGCAACCAGTAGGTGAAACAGAACACAGATGGTAACCTTCACTACATCCCGGAAATAAACCGGCTAGCAACAGGTTCTTCTTGACGGTCATCAGCGGGGTAACAATATCATCCATAGAGGCTACAAACAAGTCTTCCTCAACAGCATTTACTCCATGTTTGGGCATGGGAGCAGTCACAACATTAGGTCTCTCGGGTGCCTCGAACTCAATTTCCTTTGCATCGATCAGGTCCTGAACCTTATTCTTCAAAGCCCAACAATCATCCGTATTATGCCCCGGGCTGTCAGAGTGATAAGCGCAGCGGGCGTTAGGATTGTACTTTGGTGATGTTGTATTGACAATCTTCGGAGCTTCTTTTAGAGTCACCAGATTGGTTTTCAGTAATTGCGGCAATATCTGGGACAAGATCATACTGAGACGAGTGAATTGCCTTCGAGGTCTCTCACCCCTTTGTTGGTTGTGATGCTGAGGAGCACCAGCAGGTTTTGAAATAACCACCGCCTTGACATCTTGGCGGTGTTCAGATCTATTCTGTCTCCTTGAACCGTAGACAGCACTGGATTCCTTCTTGAATGGTTTCTTCTCGGTGCTCGAGGAGGCACCCTTCTGTATCTTCCCAGCCTTGATACCAGCTTCAATTCTCTCACCAGTCAAGATAAGGTCTGTAAACCCGGCCGAAGAGTTTCCAATCAAATGGTTAAAGAATGGACCAGACAGGGTCCCCAAAAACATATCAACAAGTTCACGATCAGTTAAAGGTGGCTGCACCCTTCCAGCAAGGTCTCTCCATTTTTGAGCATATTCTTTAAATCCTTCACCCGTCCCTATTGACATACCCTGGAGTTGGGTACACGTAGGAGCGAGGTCGGAATTATATTGATACTGCTTATAGAACGCAGTAGCCAAATCTTCCCAGTTACGGATACTGGCTCCATCCAGCTGATAGAACCACTCGAGTTGAGTCCCTGAAAGACTGTCCTGAAAGAAATGGATCCACAAATTCTTGTCAACGGTGTAAGGTTGGATCTTCCTTACGTATGACCGAAGGTGCATCTTTGGACAGGAAGCTCCGTCATACTTGGCAAAGGCAGGTGCCTTAAATTTATGGGGAATCACCACCCTAGAGGATAAGCCTAGGTCTCCAAAGTCCAACCCGGGCACATTCTGTATCTCCATGGCGCTCAAGTGATCCTCCAATGTACCTATCCTCAGCAGGAGGATACTGTTCTTCATCATAATTCGTCTCGTTGTCGGAGACCATGGGGCTAGGGACCCTTCTCTCTTGTGGACTGTCTTTCCCTACAGATGAGGTGGACAGATCAACCTCATTCTAAAGTCCATTCCTAAATCTGCGTCCAGTGTTGAACAAGATGGTCCTCTTCTTCTTCTTCTTCCTCTCTTTCAGAATCAGAGTCTTCAACTCCTGTTGACCCTGGGCTAGGCTCATAACCAAATCTTGGAACTGGGCATTCTGGGCCTAGAGGGCCTTGATAGCTTGCTCAGTGGAAGGTTCACTAGACATGATGATTTCTTAAATAAACAGCGAAGAAGATAAGTGACCTGTAAAAGGGGTACCTGTTATGCATATGATGACATGAAATGCGTATGATTTATGTTTTCAAAGACAATCGGGATTCAAATTTGTAGACAAGAAAGGAAACACACTTCATTAGATTTAACTTCGGAATTTAAATTGTTCAACAAATTTCCCTTAGGCGTTACAAGGATGAAAATACTGAAAAGTAAATAAAAACTGTAAAATAAACATCAAAGGTCCATCAATGCTCCCATGGCCTCTTCTTCTCAGTGCGGATATAATCATTCAGGATCCGCTCGTTCTCCAATTGCTTTGTCAGCTTATAGATCTTTTTTTCTTGTTCATTGAACCTCTCCTGATAAGAATACTGTTCTTCCTGCAGTTGCGCCCAAGACCTCTTCAGTGTGCCAACATCAGTAGGCATATGAGGATGGAGAATAGTTGGAGGAACCCCTTCTCTATTAGAAACTTCAAGAGTAATAGGCCTGACATCTTTGTAGGGCATACCTAACTTCTGAGCACGGATGCAGACCCATCTGAAATAGGACTCCATTGGTAGAGAAGTCTTTGGTCCCAACTCATGTGGGTCAGATTTGTGAACTCTATCCCAAGCCCTGATGAATCTACGATGCAGCTCGTCGCTATCTACCTGAAAATCAAAGACGATGTGAGGTATCAGCATCTCATGAGGCCCTTCTCTTCTGGCTCTTCCAAACTGACGAAGAGCTAAGCATGGGTTATAAGAGATTCCTCCATGGGTTCCGATCAATGGAACATTAGGATATTCTCCACAACGATCAATGACGGCCACCTCATCTAAGCCTCTGAGAGTCCAAATAATGTCTTTATCAGTGAGAGACATTATCCTATGAGCCCAACCCCTTCCTTCTTTGTTCTTCAGTACGAACTTAGGGAGGTGAAAAATAAACCACCTCGCCAATAAAGGAGCACAGCACATCAAAGTTCCCCGTCTTCGGGCAGTACGAGTATAGAGCTGGTAAAGGATATCACCCAAGAGAGTGGGTACAGGGTTCTGAGAGATGAAGATCCTTATGGCATTAACATCAATGAAGGTGTCAGGATTTGGAAACAATACCAGACCATAGATTAAGAGAGCCAGAAACTTAGCCAAAAAGCCCTTAACTATTAGCTTTTCCCAACCAGTGAATGGAGTCTGTTCCAAAATAGGGATACCAAGCAACTCAGAGAATTCTTCCAAGGTAGGGACCAGCTGGAAGTCTTGAAAGGTGAAGCAATGGTATAGAGGATCATAAAACTGGACCAGGACACTCATCAATTATTGGTCCCACTTTGAGGTGACTAAACCGAGAAGAGAACCATGCCTCCTGACGAAGGAAGTAGTGTCTGGAATCCTGTCAATCAACTCTTTAAGCAAAGCAGGTGGTTGAACAAAGTTGAGCCGGATAGTATTCCTACGCATGGGCATCATGATGTCCTACAAAATAGAGCAAAGATGAAACCTTCTTGTATTTGAAATGGGTTAATCCTTATGCAGGATGTATGCAATATTATGATGTTATGATGTCATGGTAAAGGCACACCACAAGTATTCATAAAAGGCAAACATGGTAAAGGCACACAAGTCACACAAAAGAGCCCTTATATTTCAGGCTGGCATGAAGTTTAGGTACTACCCTCTTTCAGTTTCAGTTGGTTAAGACCTGTCCTAAAAATAGTAACCGGGTTCTAGAGGATCTCAATATCACTGACTACCCTCAATCGGTCATAATTCCAGCTTGGCAACCTTTTCTTGCGGCCGGAACCATCACGAGAGTTTAGTCTCAATGAGTGTAGCATACTGCTACTATTCTATGGCCAAGTTGGTCAATTTAATATTCTAAGGTCAGTTGGTGCTTAATGACTCCTCAGAAGACCCATATTCTCCTCGTTCCAACACAAGGGATATCGGTACAGACCAAAGTGTCACACCAACATAGCTACTGCTTCATTCGTGTCGGTCTACGCTGAACAGATCCCTCACAATTTATTGTTACTTACCTAAAAAAGGGTACCCCCAGATCCGGGTTAGGATCTATAAAACTCTTATACAAACCCACAAAATTAAAGCACACGGAGCATACAATTGAAAACATAGGTGATCTAATCCTAAGGTACACCTCACTTATATAGTCCCCAGCAGAGTCGCCAGTTCTGTGATCGGTGGGAATAAAACTGACTGTTTTTTGGAATGCTGGTTCGCGTTTGCGTTTGTTTTCGCAAAATGTCGCGGTAAGCAAGAGTCGCCACCGTCTTTTATTTTCTCCAACAAGGAAAGGACAAAAGCACAACAAAATTCCTTTTCGAGATGTTTCTCGGGTTCGGGAGGTAGATTATAGAAAGGGAAGGTGTTAGCACCCTTTCTATCCGTGGTTATCCACGAGCTCTTAGGTACTTGCTCATTGTGTTTTCAAAAGTTTTGCTTTTCTTGTGTTTGTGGGTTTTGAAAAAGTTTTGTTTGAAAACTTCGATTTAACTCTTGTTTCTGTCCTCAAGAGTGTATGAAGTGTTTGTTGAAAACTTTTTGTTTGAAAAGTGTAAGTGCGAAAAAGTTGTTTTATTTTGAAAGAGCAAGTACCTGAGAACCTCTACCTACTCAAAAGGAATTAAGCTGTGTAAATGTCCTTTAGACAGTGCTATCCCACTATTGAGAAGTAGGTAGCACCGTCGTTGGAGTTTTCGGGTCAATTCGATGAAGGGACATGTGGTCACTAAAGCAATGGTAGGACGCCTTAACGGTAACCCTAATGTCCTAGATCATTTTTTATCGAGGCAACCGTTTCGAGGCAACTTTGATCTTTAGACAGGAGGCGACCTCTAAAACTTCCTCTACTTAATGACCACGTCGAGGCAACCAAGTGAGGTGTACCCTAAGAGTGGCATGTGCGAGTGTGTCAGGTTTCAGTTATGTTATCTTTGTACATGTTATGGTGAGCTATAATTGATTTTAAATTAAGGTAAGTCTTGTCATGCATAGCCTAGTTAGCATACATCTAGCAGTTAATGGTTGCGGAAAATAAAACTAAGCTATTACAAGGCGTCGGGTATTTACATCGCCAAAAACAAACCCTTGAAAAAGTAAATTGCAGGAAATTAATGAAAGCGATAAAAAGGTCCTAATTAAAGTTATTACATCCTCGGAGCAAATACAATTATATGATAAAAAATTATGAATCAAAAATAATCATACGCGCGAGAAAAAATTGAATTGGAGAGTTTTTAGGGTTTTGACCCTTTTTTAAGAAAGAAAGAGATTTTTATTATTTTTTGGCATTTGATTAAATTAAACCTAAACTATTTAATTAATAAAAAGAAATATTTTTTGGTTTTTTTTGTTACTTAAGGAAAAATAGAAAATGGTCAAAAGTTATTAAAAACCCTAATTCTACATTAATTTTAAATTATTGCAAAAAAGTTAAAATTAACCTAGTTAAAACTAAATTAATTAAGTTATTTATTTACAAAAATAATGAAAGGGTGAAATTAATTTTAATAAATAAAAAAATATTATATTTTTTAGTTTTCTGATTTTATTATGAAAATATTAATTTTTTAGTAATATAAATAATAATTATAAAAAATAATTAAATGAAAGAAATAAAAAAAAGGAAAAGAAATAAACTTGTGAAGGGGGGTGTTGGGCCCAATTTTGTGGTGTGTTTGCAATTCTGAAGCCCATTAACATTCCAGCCCTGTTGACTTTTCTGATCACCCACGCGCTGATTGACTGGGAAGATGATGGTCCTTCATCTTTGGCCACTGGATCTTGGCCTGAAGCCACATGGCGTAATGAGATTTCAGGTGCATGGTGGACTACCTTTTGAAATCTGCATGTGAATATATGAAGAAAAAATGGAATAAATGTTTTGGGGGACATGGGATTCGAACCCAGGTCCCAATGTTCACATGCCAACGCCCCAGCCACTCAATCAACCTGTTTAATTCGTTAGTGGAATAAGTGGCAATTATTATATATGAAAACAAATCAATATGCTGTAAATAAAAAATAACGCGCGCGTTTTTCAAATGGACCAACCATATGCCAACACATCATCATCTTCAACCTTGGTTCTGTGCAAACAGAATCAAATAGCGGGGGTTTTTAACCTCCACTACCTCCTGCAAGGAAAAATAGCGAATAGAACCACAGTAAATATAAATATTTCGCGAGGTATGGGTTCCAATCGTCTTGGCCTCACGATTTCAACCATGTATCCTATTAGTCCTAATTTTCCCTGGATTGAAAAGCCCTATTTGAAAGCTTGAAAACCCTAGAAATTTAATCATGGCATCTCTCGATTCAGGGCACTATGGTTCAATTCAATCATTCCATTAGCTTTGTATGGTCTCTAGCAATGCAAATCAGTCACACAAACATGTTAGATGCGCATGAATTAAGAGATACAGTTTTGAATAGAAAATGCAAACCGTGAGATGGTATGTAGCGATTCCTTGAGCTTTGATGCTTGAATTTGATTTCAAATCGTTCCTGGTACCTCCTGCAATGTGTTTGGATGGACAAAACACCTTGAATTAGCCTAGGTTGCAAGAACAAGTTTTGACTTTTCTTGAAAATTCTTGAATTTGATATGGTCATTTCTGCAGCTTTCAATCGTGAATTAGGTTATGGTTGTCTTGCATATGTACAAGGCAATCAAATTAGGTCAAGATCTGGGCCAATATCCATGTGCATTGATGATTGAATCCTTGATTGATAAATCAAATATTCTTGATTTTTCATGATTGAACAAGTTGCCAAAATTGGATTTTTTTTTTGTATCTTTTTGATTGTGCACCAATTGGTCAGCATATTTGGATTATATTTGGTTCACAAATTGATTTAAAAATCAAATCTTGTATTTTCTTATGATTTAGATTAATTAAATGAATTAATATATATTAAAAATCCATTTAATCAATAAATTTAAGAAAATAAATCCCATTTAGCTTGGTGGGTCGTGCATAGGTCATGGGTGAAATTTCAAGAAGAGATTTGAGGCCCATTAGCAAAAAGAAGGTGTTTTGAGCAAAGTTGACTTTTGCAAATTCATGAAAATTTCCCAACTTCTCCAATGCACAACTTGCTCAATTTTAATCATATGACCATGTTCTTGGAATTTTTGGAAAGCCCTTGAAGTCCTCTAACCAATGCTTTTGGTCCCATGTCATTTGGATTTACCAATCTCAAGTTATGGCCTTTGACTCAAAGTGTACTTTTGTTGACTTTTGAAATTGACCTATAATGTAAAAATTGGTAACTTTTTGTGAGAGCATTTCTTGATCTTGGAGTGTGAAGATGGATTGTATGAAATTTCATCCTCTTAAAAATGAGCTTTGGATGGAATTTTTCTGACAAACCATGAAAGAGTTATGCCCTGCTCAAAGTACAGTTGACTTTTCTGCTGTCCAAAAATAGTAACTTTTGCATCTTGATGATTTTTTGAGCTATTCTTGTGGGATCATGACCAAGACCTGATAAAATGATGATTGTGAACTCAAAATAAGATGTTGACCAAAAATTATGACTTTTGACTGTAAAATGACCATTTTGCCCTTGCAGTTGACTGTGGATCAAATGGGGCTTTTGACTGTGCAAATTGGCACTGTGAGTCTTGAAACTTGGCATGTAGGTGCTTGAGAATGTATATAGGCCTATGAGACTTGATTGAACCATTGAAAACTCCAAATTCCTTGAAAGAACCAAAACCCTAATTTCAGCTGTCTACTGCCTAGGAGATGGTTTGACTGTCTTAGAAGGTGATTTGACTGTACAACCCTTGAGCCATCTTGAGCAATTTGAAGATTATTCTTGACAAATCTTGAGGAATATGGGAGGGCAAATTTTGGGGTACAACAGTGTCCCACAAAAATACCATCAAAAGGGCGTCAAATTTCATCTGTGAATGCGCCCCAGGCGAAGAGTTGAAGAATTGGACTGTTGTGGAGATTCCTGAAATTTTCTTTCCAAAGTAATTTTCTTTGTTTTTGAAAGAACATATGCCAAGCCTGAGGCATATGGGTTGTTTGTAAGGGTCCTAGTTTGTTTCAATCAATATTTATGATTAATAAAAATGTGTTTTGTATTAAGATCCTTGTTTTTCTTTTTACATTTATCCTATATATTTTTAAAAAATGGCAATATTTTCTCTCATATGCATTTTCCAAATTCACATACTAAACAAAAATTGAACCAAAACATTATAAATGTGCATATCCATGCCCAAAATCACCGATGATGTTACTGCTACTATCCGATATGATTTTGATAATCCCGTCAACCAAGTTGAAGAGGAAGATGTTGAGGGTCTTGAACTTTATGAAGAACTGACAAGAAGCATAGAACAAAAGGATGACAGTATACAACCATATCAAGAGCCCGTTGAGACTATTAATATTGGCACATCAGAGGATCCAAAAGAGATCAAGCTAGGGGAAGCATTAGAAGAAAGCGCCAAAGAAATATTGGTAAAGTTATTGCACGAGTATGTGGATATATTCGTCTGGTCCTACAAAGACATGCTAGGGTTGGATACAAACATTGTAGTACACATATTACGTCTCAAAGAAGGTTGTCCTCCGGTCCGGTAAAAGCTCAGGAGAACTCGTCCAGCTATGTCCAGTAAAATTCGGGAAGAGGTTCTTAAACAATTCGACGCAGGGTTCTTGGCAGTGGTAGATTGTCTATCATGGATAGCTAACATTGTACCAGTACCTAAGAAAGATGGCAAAGTACGCATGTGTGTGGACTATCGGGATCTAAACAGAGCAATTCCTAAAGACGACTTCCTGCTACCTCACATAGATGTTCTGGTGGACAACACGGCTCAAGCTTCAGTATTTTCATTCATGGACGACTTCTCAGGTTATGATCAAATCAAAATGGCGCCCGAAGATATAGAGAAGACTACCTTCATGACACCTTGGGGAACTTTCTGTTACAAATTAATGCCATTCGGTTTGAAAAATGCAGGGGCAACCTATTAACGAGGAGGTTGTGGTTGAGGTGTACGTAGATGATATGATCACCAAATCTCATACAGAGGAGGACCATATCATACATTTACAGAAGCTACTTGACCGACTATGAAGGTTTAAATTAAAGTTGAACCAAAATAAGTGTACCTTTGGTGTCAGGTCAAGCAAGTTATTGGTCTTTATTATAAGCCAACGTAGTATCAAAGTGGACCCCGCCAAAGTAAAATCTATATAAGAAATGCCAGCGCCAAAGACAGGAAAAGAGGTTCGTGGTTTCTTAGGACGGTTGAACTACAATTCAAGGTTTATATCACACCTAACTGCCAAGTGTGAGCCTATATTCAAATTACTACGAAAAGGTCAAACAATAACATGGAATGAGGATTGCCAAATAGCTTTTGAGACGATAAAGCAATATTTGCAAGAGCCACTAATACTGATGCCACCAGTTCCGGGGAGACCTCTCACTATGTACCTAACAGTACTTGAAGGATCAATGGGATGTGTCTTATGCCAACAAGACGAAACAGGTAGAAGAGAGCATGCAGCCTACTACCTTAATAAGAAGTTCACTAATTACGAAACCAAGTACTCACTCATTGAGAAAACTTGTTGTGCACTGGCTTGGGCTACTAAAAGATTGAGGCAATACATGTTAACGTATACCACGTGGCTAATATCAAGGATGTATCCTTTAAAATATGTGTTCGAGAAACCAGCTCTTACAGGGAGAATTGCTCGATGGCAGATGTTATTATCGAAGTACAACATACTATATGTTACCCAAAAGGCCATCAAAGGTAGTGTTCTAGCTGATCATCTAGCCCATCAACCATTGCGAGAGTATCAGCCCATGAAATTTGACTTTTAGACGAAGATGTTATGGCTATTGATGACTACGAAATACCAGGACCCAATAAAGGACCTGAACCAGGGGCACGTTGGACACTCATGTTCGACGGAGCTTCAAATTCATTGGGACATGGTATCGAGACAGTTTTAACTTCTCCAAAGAACTATCATAAACCTTATACTGCAAGGTTATGTTTCGACAGCACCAACAATATCGCCGAATACAAAGCTTACATCTTAGGTCTGGAAGCTGCCATCGGTCTGAGAATAAAATACCTTGAAGTATTTGGAGACTCCGAATTGGTCATATGCCAATTCAAAGGTGAATGGGACACCAAACACTAAAACTTGATTCCATATCGGGATCATGTCTTAAAGCTAGCTACGGAATTTACCGAAATTACTTTCAGCCGCATCCCGCGAGAGAAAAATCAAATGGAAGATGCTCTAGAAACTTTGTCATCTATGTTTAAGGTAACTTGGACCAACCACGAGCCACACATCACTATCAGACATTTTGAATAGCTAGCACACTGTCTCGCTATTGAAGAAGGACCAAATGACAAGTCTTGGTTCTGCGACATCAAGAGATATCTTGAAAAGCAAGAATACCCTGAAAATGCCTCTATCACCGACAAATGAACTCTACAAAGTCTAGCATAAAAATTCTTTCTAAGTGGTAATGTACTGTACAAAAGAAATTACGATATGGTGCTACTTAGGTGTATGGAGAAACAAGAGGCGGACACGCTTGTGAGGGAAATCCATGAAGGCACTTTCGGAACCCATACAAATGGGCATGCTATGAAAAGAAAAATTCTACGGGCAGGGTATTACTGGTTAACAATGGAAGCAGATTTCTATCATTATACAAAAACCTATCACAAATGCCAAATCTATGTCGATAAAATGAATGTACCACCTACTCCTCTAAATGTCATTAGCTCTCCTTGGCCGTTCTCAATGTGGGGGATTGATATGAAAGGTATGATCGAATAGAAGGCATCTAATGGACACCAATTTATACTAGTCGCCATCAATTACTTCACCAAATGGGTAGAATCCGCATCGTATGTGTGATCGGTGGGAATGAGAACTGACTGTTTTGGAATGCTGATTCGCATTTTGCGTTTGTTTTTGCAAAATGTCGCGGTAAGCAAGAGTCGCCACCGTCTTTTATTTTATCCAACAAGGAAAGGACAAAAGCACAGAAAAATTCCTTTTTGAGATATTTCTCGGGTTCGGGAGGTAGATTATAGAAAGGGAAGGTGTTAGCACCCTTTCTATCTGTGGTTATCCACGGGCTCTTAGGTACTTGCTCATTGTGTTTTCAAAAGTTTGCTTTTCTTTGTGATTGTGGGTTTGAAAAGAGTTTTTGTTTTGAATAGAGTGTAAGTGCGAAAAGTTTTGTTTTATTTTAAAAGGAGCAAGTACTTAAGAACCATATACCTACTCAAAAAGGAATTAAATTGTACAAATGTCCTTTAGACAGTGCTATCCCACTATTGAGGAGTAGGTAGCACCGTCGTTGGAGTTTTCGGGTCAATTCGATTAAGGGACGTGTGGTCACTAAAGCAACGTTAGGATGCCTTAGCGGTAACCCTAATGTCTTAGATCAATTTTCCGAGGCAACCGTTTCGAGGCAACTATGATCTTTGGACAAGAGGGCGACCTCTAAAACTTCCTATACTCAATGACCGCGTTCGAGGCAACCAAATGAGGTGTACCCTAAGAGTGCACATGTGCGAGTGTGTTATTTCGGTTAATTTTATTTGTACATGTTATGGGTGAGCTATGTTGATTTTAAGTTAAAGATTGATCTTGTCATGCATTGCCTATTTACAAACATCTAACAGTTAATATATTGCGGAAATTAAATTGCGGGAAATTAAATCTAAGCTATTACAAGGCGTCGGGTATTTCATCGCCAAAGACAAACCCTTTAAAATTAAATTGCAAAAAGTAAATAAAAGCGATAAATAAATAAATAAAATCCTAAGTTAAACTATTACATTCCCGAAGCAGTTACAATATTGAAATATGGATAAAAAATAATACGCGCGCGAGAAAATTAAATCGGAGTGTTTTTAGGGTTTTGACCCTTTTTTATTAAAGAAAACATTTTTTGTTTTTTTTTTTTTGAATTAAAAGTTAAGTCTAAGTTAATAATTGAATTAATTAACTAAATGAAAATATTTTTGGGTTTTATTTAATTAGGGAAATAAAATAAAAATGGTTAAAAGTTATTAAAAACCTTAATTCTATATTAATTTTAATTTATTGCAAAAGATATTAAAAATTGTACCTAATTAAAAAAAACTAAATTAATTGGTTTAAAGTTTATTTACAAAAATAATAAAATAGTGAAATTAATAAAATATTATTTTTTTGGTTTTTTCTGATTTTATGAAAAAAGGTTAATTGGTTAATCTTTAATAATAATAATAATACTTAACAAAATAAATAAATAAATAAAGAAAAAGATATAGAAATTAAAAGAAATACTCAGGGGGGTATGGGCCTGATCTGGGTGTATGATCAGTAGTCTTTTAGGCCCAGTACGCCCAGCCTTGTTTGACTTTGGAATCCAATGCATGTCTTTGACCAGGGAGTATGATGAGCGTGCAATCTGGGCCCCTGGATCTGATCTGAGACCACCTGGCTAGCATCTGGCTAAGGGCATATGGTGAGCTGCATCCTAGGCGCTACATGTGAACACCTGAAGAAAAATTGAATAAAGCGTTTTGGGGGACCTGGGATTCAAACCCAGGTCCCAAGGGGTTTTTCAATAGTGCCTCCACCAACTGAGCTGACTTGCTTTTGTGTTAATGGGATAAGTATTAATTATTATATGAGATCAATAAGTAAAATGCTGGAAAACATAAAAATATGGCGCGCCATTCAAACGCACCAATCTGGCCACGCCACGCTATCATCCCTGTCATTGGGACTGTGGCTAAAAGTCCTTTTACCTATACCAACGGACAACTGTCCGTAGCTATATATCATGTTGTCACAAAATCCACCACGAGCCACCAAAATGCAAACTAAAGGCGTAGTTCTACTCGCCTCTCCATCCCAGTTCCAATCATGGTCCTTTTATTGACCAATTTTCCCTGTAACGAAAACCCCTGAAAGAACCCTAAAACAATCTACAATGGCATTTTGTGATATATGGCATGATAATGAAATTGACTAATGCAGAAATTTTGCAAATGATGTAAGGAATTCAAATATGCAATTATCTCAAAGAATGGATGCAAGACTGAAGCTTTACGATTCCATGAGCATGGCGGTTTTGAGCGACACTTACAGGGCTTTTGGAGGCAGGAGAACGCGTGATTATGATTGGTACTGCTTCAGTGAAGTGCAACGAAGCGATTGGGACCTTTATTTGATCCTGAAAAGGCCTCTAAGAACGATTTCAGATCCAAGGTTTTCAAGCTTTTTTCTCAAGTTCTTCTGGCCATTTCTGCAGTGCTTTGTGCGTGTTCTTGATCTGCCTCCCTTGTGTATACATAAAGGAATGTATTTAGGTCAAAACTTGGGCCTTAATCCATATGCATTGAAGATGGAAGATTTGATTTTGATCACCATTATCAAGTTTCCAAATATAGGACAAATCTGATTTTTTTATGCATGAAAAGCTTTGATACGAGTTTGATTTGATGAATCATGATAATTGAAAGCTGCAATGACCAAAAAGATATCATTCCATTCATTTTTAAATTTTATTTGATTTAATATTGATTAAAAATGAATTAAATCAATAAAAATTAAATAAAATGGAAAAATAAATGATTGGTCATGAAATTAAGGATGAGACACGTGTGTGTCATGACAAGACCATATCAAGTGGAAAAAAGTGGGCCCTTTTGTCAAAAATTGGAGTTTTGAGGATAGTTGACTTTTGGCCATTTTAGAAAAATGCCCAACTTCAACAATGCATAACTTATTCAATTTTGAACTTTTGGAGGTGTTCTTGGACTTTTTAGAAACCTTGAGATGTTCTATAACCAACCTTGTTAGTCTCATCGCATTTTGATATTCCATTATCAAGTTATAAGCTTTGACAAAAAGGTGTTTTTCTTGACTTTCAAAAATGACCTAGAATGTCCAAATTTATAACTTCTTGTGAGTGCATTTCTTGATCTTGGGGTGTGAAGATGGATTGTAGGAAATTGCATGCTCTTCAAAATGAGCTTTGGATGGGTCATTTTTCATAAAGTATGAGAAAGTTATGCCTGGTCAAAGTTGAGTTGACTTTTCCTACAAAACCCTAATTTAGCAACTTTTGAATCTTGATGAATCTTGAGCAATCCTTGATGAATCATGATCAACCCTTGATAAAATGATGAATTATCCTTAAAAATGAGAATGTTGACAAAAAAACTTGAGGTTTGACTATTTGTAGGTCACAGTTGACTTTTGCTCTAACACAGTCGATTTTTGGACTTCTTGAGCAATTGACTGACCAAACTTTCTCTGCAAGGCTTGAAATTTGACATGGATGAACTTGAGAACATATTAGGACATTAGGGAGAATTTTATACCATTTGGATGTGAGGACCTTGATGCAACACAAAACCCTAATTTTGAATTGACTGCCTTAGGAGGTGATTTGACTGTCCAACTCTTGAGCCAACTTGAACAATCTTGGAGATGATTCTTGACATGTCTTGAGAAATATGGGAGGGAAAATTTTGGGGGTACAACAGTTGCCCCTGTTCAATCTTCTTAAACCTGAGGATATAGATTGGTGTTCAAGCCTTTCGTGATCCGAAGGTGGAAGATGATTGAACACTATAGTGCCCAGAAGTTTGCACTCGCATGAAGTAGTATTTGTCTTGTAATATCGGGAATGGGCTTACAGATGCCATTTGGAGATTGATGATTGGGAGGTGGGCTTAAAGATGCCATCCGAAGGAGTGTCGATCGCGTAAGAGATTCCTTAGCGAGAGCTTGCATACCTGTTGTTGAGGGAGATTCCGCTGAGGAATGTTGTTCTCTGTCTTAGGAGAAATAGAACTTTAGGAGCTTTGGTCGTCCGTTATTCTACTGGGGAATCATCTTTGTTGAAGAGGTGAGAGTGAACTACTATCTGGTCGCAACCTAGGCTTCGTAGTGATAAGACCGACTGCTATCTGGTCGTAATCCAGGCTTTACAGTAACTTACTGAGGATATGAGATTAAACTTGCTATTCGATCGTAATCCAGGCTTTGCAATACCTCACTTCTTATCTGGTCGAAATCCAGGCTTCAGAACAAATCAAGTGGTTATCCGGTCGCATCTGGTCTTCAACTTGAATTTAGGGCACACTAATATTCGGCCGACTCCGGGCTTCTTAGTAACTGTCCATGTAAACTGCTATTTGGTCGGAATCCAAGCTTCACAGTGCCTTGTACCGCTATCTAGTCGTAATCCAGGCTTCAGAACAAATCAAGTGATTATCTGGTCACATCCAGGTTTCCTTCTGACTGTTGGGTTTACTAGTATCCGGTCGAATCCGGGCTTCGCAGTAACTGGCTGGGTAAACTGTTATCTGGTCGTAATCCAAGCTTTATAGTGTCCCTTAACACTTATCTGGTCGCAATCCAGGCTTCACGATGTATCATACCACTATCTGGTCGAAATCCAGGCTTCGTAGTACTCTTGGTTGCTATCTGGTCGTAACCTAGTCTTCACAACATCTTCTATCATTATCTGGTCGTAATCCAGGCTTCATGATGTATCATACCACTATCTGGTCGAAATCCAGGCTTCGTAGTACTCTTGGTTGCTATCTGGTCGTAACCCAGTCCTCACAACATCTTCTATCATTATCTGGTCGTAATCCAGGCTTCATGATGTATCATACCACTATCTGGTCGAAATCCAGGCTTCGTAGTACTCTTGGTTTCTATCTGGTCGTAACCCAGTATTCACAACATCTTCTATCATTATCTGATTATAATCCAGGCTTCATGGTCTTGTATTGCTTTCTGGTCGTAATCCAGGCTTCACAATAACTTGCTGAGCTGTTATCCGGTCGTAATCCGGTCTTCACGGCTCACTGGGGAATAAGCTACTATCCGGTCGTTCTCCGGGATTCATAGCTTGCTTTTGAGAGATGTCACTATCTGGTCGTAATCCAAGCTTTGCGGTAGTCTGATATTGTCATCCGGTCGTAATCCGGGCTTCATAATATGCTGTAGAAATCAAGATACCATTCGGTCGTACCCGGGCTTCATAACTTGAATTTTGACTGTATCTTTCCTGAAATGGAAAGGTTAGCTGTATGTAATGCATGATATGTATCAGGAAATGATGTTCTCAAAATAAATGAGATTGTGTGGTATGATGCGTATGTGCATGTATCATGATGTATGGACAGGTAATGTTTTAGCTGGGGAAAATAAATCCCGGAGCTGCTGGAGAATAAAGTTGAATGCTTCGCTTTCTCCAGGGATGGTGAGCGAAGATGATTGTGAGGATAAACCTGTAGGAGAAAAGAACTCCGTTGGGGAATAAATTGATGAAGAGATTACTCCGAGGGGAATTACTCTGTGGGGAAGAGATGTGTTGCTGAAGATTTTAGCGATAAACTCTGCTGGGGATTCCGTTGATAAGCTCTGTTGGGGAATAATGATGAACTCCGCTGGGGATGGATTACCGTTGCTGGTGATATTGAATCTGTTGAGGATAGAAGTCCTGTTGGGGGGAAAGAAAGAACTTCGTTGGGGGTGATCTTTCAGTTGCAACTTTCTAGGGATAATCATGTTAGACTCTTATGGGGATACTCCTCTGAATTTGGCTGGGGAGATTTATTTGCGCTCTGCCGGGGATAAGCTTCCAAAGTCTACTGGGGATGATGCCTCAGCTCCGTTGGGGAAGCTTTTTTAGACCGTGCTGGGGAAATGGCTCCACTAGGGGTATCTTGTATTCCGCCGGGGAACATTCTTATACTCTATTGAGGAATATTAAGACTGTCGGGGATGCTCTTATACTTGCTGGGGAATATCTTTATACTCCACTGGGGAAGATTAAGACCTTTTGGGGATACCAAACCTTTTTAGGGCTGATGGTAAACTAACTCTTCTTGGAGGAGAGTATTGTTGATTCGTTCAATTGCAAGTCTTAGCTGGGAGATCTACCATTACTGTCTTACTCTGCGGGGAGTGAAGGTATCTTAGCCATATTCTTCAGTTGAATCTACTTTGGTACCTGGTGGACAAAGCAACGACACAGCTTGGACATTTCTTATGCCCCTGTTTCTATTATTACCAGTAACTCATCTTTCGTTTCACATGTAAATATTTATGATCAGCAATTAATGTCAAATGCATATATCAAAAATGAACCTTTGGACGTTCTTTGCAAAACAAAACAGGTAAAGGAAAAACAATTTGAAATTTGTCTAAAAATGAATTTGTATTGATTTTGAAGTTTGGCCTGTAAATAGGCGTTTTCGTATAAGAGGCTGACGTCCTAGTAAGAGAACGCCGCCGAACAAATAGAATTTATACAATTTATGAAAAAGAAACAAAACAGCTATGTGAATGATCCCACTGGGTTCCAACTCTGCTATTGCCTTTATATCCTCAAGCATCTCATCACTTTGCCGCTTAGTTGAAGATGAATCTGATTGATTAGTGTCATCCGAGCTTGATGGTCGATACCGAAGTCTAGATGCGAGGTGATCCAATGAGACATAGTGTTACGCTTTTAATCCCTAACTTTTTCCTGGACCGCCCTTTCGGGTTTTCGGTCCACCGGGATACCCATTTTTGCCCAAGCCGCCTTTTCAGGTTTTCGACTTGCCAGGTGTACAGATTTTTTTATTTTCATCCCTTATTTTTGCCCGAACCCTTTTGGTTCGCCGGGAAGCCCTTATTTTTGCCTAGGCCAGTCAACCTAGCGGGTCTTTGATTATGCGTAGTATTTTTTCACTATGTCTGCATTGACGGGGTGAGGAAGGTCGTCACCATCCATGGTGGTTAGAATCATAGCTCCTCCTGAGAAAATGTTCTTAACCACAAATGGCCCTTCGTAAGTAGGGGTCAATTTTCCCCTGGGATCACCTTGAGGTAGAATAATGCGTTTGATTACCAGGTCCCCAACTTGATACTCATGTCGTCTAACTTTCTTGTTAAATTCCTTGATCATCCGTTTTTGGTACGTCTGACCATGACAAATAGCGGTAAGTCTCTTTTCGTCAATTAGGTTCAGTTGATCAAGCCGGGTCTGAATCCAGTCGTCTTTACTCAAACTTGCATCCTTCATAATCCGAAGAGAGGGTATCTGAACTTCAATGGGCAAGACTGCCTCCATGCCATAAACCAAGGAATAGGGTGTTGCCCCTGTTGACGTCCGTGTTAAGGTACGGTACCTGTGAAGAGCAAATGGTAACATCTCGTGCCAGTCTTTGTACGTCACTGTCATCTTCTGCACAATCTTCTTAATATTCTTATTTGCTGCTTCGACAACCCCATTCATCTCCGGCCGGTAGGGAGAAGAGTTATGATGATGTATCTTGAATTGCTCGCAGAGCTCAGTGATCATCTTGTTGTTAAGATTGGTACTGTTGTCTGTGATGATCCTCTCAAGTACACCGTATCGACAGATCAGATTGTTCCGAATGAACCGTGCCACAACGTTCTTGGTTACGGTAGCAAAGGAAGATGCTTCAACCCACTTTGTAAAGTAATCAATCGCTACCAGAATGAAACAATGCCCGTTAGATGTCGTAGGTCTGATCTCGCCGATCATATCAATGCCCCACATTGCAAAAGGCGAAGGTGCCGTTAAAACATTCAGAGGAACTGGAGGTATGTGCACCTTATCAGCATAGACCTGGCACTTGTGACATGTCCGAGAATGCTGATAACAGTCGGCTTCCATTGTGGACCAGTAATATCCTGCCCGGAGGATTTTCTTTTCCATGGTATGTCCACTAGAATGAGTCCCGAAAGTACCTTCATGCAGCTCTGCCATGATCATTTCTTCTTCAGTCTTATCCATACAACGCAGTAAGGTCGAATCATGGTTACGCTTGTAAATGATGCCATTGTTGATGAAGAACTTCGCTGCAAACCTCCTCAGAAACTTCTTGTCATTAACAGATGCACCCTCGGGGTATTCTTGAGCTTCAAGGTACCTCTTCACCTCATGATACCAGGGATTTTCTGTTACCTCTTCAGTCTCAAGATCACAGCAATGTGCAGGTTCATCCAATATTTCAATAATGATCCGGGGAGCCTCGTTGTCCCAATTGACTTTGAACATAGAAGACATCGTAGCTAGCGTGTCCGCCAACTGATTCTCTTCTCTAGGGAAGTGTTCAAAGGTTATCTCCTCGAAATGGGGAAGCAACGTTAGTACATACTCCTTGTAAGGAATAAGATTTGGGTGTTTCGTATCCCACTCTCCTTTGATCTGACTGATCATGAGAGCGGAATCTCTGAAGACACTTAGAAACTTAATCCTTAGGTCAATTGTTGCTCGAAGACCCATGATGCATGCTTCATACACCGCTATGTTGTTGGTGCAGTTGAAACATAGTCGGGCGGTGAACGGAGTATGAGAGCCTTTAGGAGATATGATCACGGCGCCAATGCCATTGCCCAAAGCGTTTGAAGCTCCATCAAAGTACATAGACCATCGGGATCCTTCCTCAGGTCCTTCATCCAGTCCAGGTATCTCACAATCAGTTATTAACATGATATTCTCGTCTGGGAATTCAAAGTTCATAGACTGGTAATCATCTACTTCCTGATGTGCCAAATGGTCTGCCAATACACTTCCTTTGATTGCTTTTTGAGTTGTGTACTGGATGTCATACTCAGTCAATATCATCTGCCATCTTGCTATTCTTCCGGACAAGGCAGGCTTCTCAAATATATACTTGATTGGATCCATCTTTGAAATCAACAGAGTAGTGTGAGTCAACATATACTGTCTCAGCCGGCGAGCAGCCCATGCCAAAGCGCAACAAGTTTTCTCGAGCAGTGAGTATCGGGTCTCACAGTCGGTAAACTTTTTTCTAAGGTAATAAATAGCATGCTCTTTTCGGCCAGACTCGTCATGCTGCCCCAACATACACCCCATTGAGTTATCGAGCACTGTCAAGTATAAGATCAGAGGTCTCCCTTCAACTGGTGGCATCAGAATTGGTGGCTCTTGGAGATACTCTTTGATTCTTTCGAAAGCGGCCTGACATTCATCGTTCCAACGTACTACTTGATCTTTCTTCAGCAGCTTGAATATTAGTTCACAAGTAGCAGTCAGGTGTGAGATGAATCGGGCAATGTAGTTCAGTCGTCCTAGAAAGCCTCTGACTTCTTTCTCTGTCTTGGGAGCTGGCATCTCTTGTATAGCTTTCACCTTGGCAGGGTCCACTTGAATACCTTTGTCGCTCACGATGAAACCCAGCAGTTTACCAGACCTCACCCCGAAGGTGCACTTGTTCGGGTTCAATCTCAGCTTGTACAACTTCAACCTGTCAAACAGCTTTTGTAGATGGTCAAGGTGTTCCTCCTCAGTCTGGGACCTTGCAATCATATCGTCGATGTATACTTCAATCTCATGATGGATCATGTCATGAAACAAAGCAACCATGGCACGCTGATATGTTGCCCCAGCATTCTTCAGTCCAAAAGGCATGACCTTGTAGCAGAAGGTACCCCACTGAGTAACAAAGGTGGTCTTCTCCATGTCTTCGGGAGCCATTTTAATCTGGTTATAATCGGAGAAACCATCCATAAAGGAGAATACCTTGTGCTGAGAAGTATTGTCAACCAGAACGTCGATGTGAGGTAGAGGGAAGTCATCCTTGGGGCTTGCCCTGTTCAAATCCCTGTAGTCAACACACATTTGAACCTTACCATCTTTCTTCGGCACTGGAACCACATTGGCGACCCATTGAGGGTAAGAAGTCACTGCTAGAAAACCGGCATCAAACTGTTTCATAACTTCAGCCTTGATTTTCTCAGACATCTCTGGGCGCATACGGAGAACCTTCTGTTTTACTGGGGGACAGTCTTCCTTGGTAGGCAGGTGATGAACCACAATGTTAGTATCCAACCCGGGCATATCTTCGTAAGACCAGGCAAAGATCTCAACGTAGTCATGCAGCAGCTGAATCAACCGCTGTTTCACACTAAGCTCCAGATTTGCACCAATCTTGACTTCCTTTTTGTTTGCCTCGGTACCCAGATTCACTGTTTCCACTGGCTCTTCATGTGGCTGAATGGCCCTCTCTTCCTGGAGTAGCAGTCTTGCAAGTTCACCAGGCACTTCGCAATCATCTTCACCTTCGTCTTCGGCTAAGTTGATCGGATTTTCGAAGTCATAACTGGCAGTAGCAGAGTCGTTACCAGTGAGATCCAGAGTGGATGTGGACCTGTATATGTGAGTGTGTGTAAATAGCTGTTTCGCAATATATAATAAAGAAAGGCAAGGAGCGCAAGATTTGAAATGCAAGACCGTCCAATGTTTTTATTAATGATATATGAAAATGACACACAAAAGCCCTCACAAATGGAGTCACGGTGTCCCGGGTAAGACACTGAGCCATAAAGTTTCAAAACATTGTCTGTTACAAATTCAAAACAAAAGTTTCATTACTGGGTAACAAAAGTAATAGAGATGAAGTCCTTTGCAGTCTAGTTGCTTGGTCCACCGTTGGTCGTAGGATAGATCTAGCTGTCGAATTCAGACTCTTTTACATCTTCTTCAATGGCATTCACTCCCGAGTTGGTGATGAACACGGGAGGTCTTCCGATCCTTGCACTTTGAACAACCCTTTGAGCTTCTGCAGTGAAACCCAAACCAAACTTATTAGTCTTCTGTGTAAAATCAGGAAGTCGGCCCCAATTTGCACACTCACCCTTCTCAATAACAGCCCGGGCATCCCTTAAGGAAGCCATCTTCATAGGAGAATCTTCAACCACAGTCTCAGCTGATGCCAGTGTCTGGGGAACCTCTTCAAAGTGCTGAAATGGGGTCTCAATGAACTCCCCATCCATCTCTACGTATCTGAACGAGTTGAGGTGGCTGACCATGTACTCTTCCTCCCCTTTAACTGTCACAATCTTTCCTCTGACAGGGTACTTCAACTTCTGGTGGAGCGTTGAGGTTACGGCCCCAGCTTTATGGATCCATGGATGACCCAGCAAACAAGAGTAGGATGGCCGAATGTCCATCACGTAGAACGTAAAATTGAAGACATGAGAACCAACTTTAATTGGAATATCAACTTCACCGTGCACCATCCTCTTAGACCCATCAAAGGCCCTGACAACGATGTTACTTGGTTTTAGCTCTAACCCTTCGCAATCCAACCGGTCTAGAGCTTTCTTGGGCAAGACGTTCAGCGAGGAACCAGTATCAACCAATACATGTGCAAGAGTAGTGCCCCTGCATTCAATGGAGACATGCAGGGCATCGTTATGATTTTTCCCCTTGGAAGTCAAATCGGCGTCGGAGAAACCCAAACCATTATCAGCAGTTAAATTAGCCACACAATCGGTAAACTGATCAGCTGATGTCTCTTGTGGCACGTGGGCAGTCTTCAAGAAGGTAATCAGAGCCTTGGCATGGGCCTCTGAGCACAGCAATGGTGATAACATAGAAATCTTGGATGGGGTTTTCCCCAGTTGCTCAACTACGTTGTAATCACTCTTCTTAATAATCTTCAGAATCTCTTCCATCTCCTGTTTGGAAGCTTCAACAGTAATCGTCTTCGGTGCCTCCGTCTGGGCAGGCACATCAGTGATGATCCCTTTGCCCCGAGCGTCAGATGACTCGGCGACAGGGGTAAGGATAGGAACTGGATCAGGAATAGTGGTAGGTACACTTGCAGGTGTAATAACGACAGGTCTTTGGACATTTGGTGGAGAAATATCAGGTGAGAAAAGTCTACCGCTACGGGTGACTTTAGCAGGTCCAGTAATGTTGTTGATGTCAGTATCAGCATCCAACTCTTGCTTAACTCCAAGAATATAAACACCAGCCCCATAGTGCCAGGGGATAGCTTTGTCAGAGGTGTAGGGGATGGGCCCCAGAACAGTGATAATCACAGGTGCGATCTTCGGAACAGATGTAATTCTAACAGGCTTTCTCGAGGGAGCCTTGGAAGAATTGTCGAAAATGGTAATAATGGCAACTTCTTCAGAATGAATGGAAGGAACATCAATCTTCTCAAACAGGATCTCCTTATTATCCATCAAGTTTTGGATACCTGACTTCAGGAATGAGCAACCAGTAGGTAAAATAGAACACATATGGCAACCTTCGCCACAGCCCAGAAATAAACTGGCTAGCAACAGGTTCTTCTTGACAGTCATCAGAGGGGAAACAATGTCATCCACAGAAACTACAAACAAGTCTTCCTCTACAGCATTTACTCCATGTTTGGGCATGGGAGTAGTCACAACATTAGGCCTCTCGTGCGCCTCGAACTCAATCTCATTTGCATCAATTAAGTCTTGTATCTTATTCTTTAATGCCCAACAATCATCTGTATTATGCCCCGGGCTATCGGAGTGATAAGCGCAGCGGGCGTTAGGGTTATACCTTGGTGACGTTGTATTTGCATTCTTTGGGGGTTCCTTTATGGTCACCAGGTTAGTCTTCAGCAACTGTGGCAGAATCTGAGATAAGGTCATGCTGAGACGAGTGAACTGCCTCTTAGGTCTCTCGTCCTTTTGTTGATTGTTGTACTGAGGAGCACCAGCAGGTTTTGAAATAACAATCGCGTTGACAGCTTGGAGGTGTTCAGGTCTATTCTGTCTTCTTGCACTGTAGACAACACTGGACTCTTTCTTAAACGACTTCTTCTCGGTGCTCGATGAGGCACCCTTCTGTATCTTCCCAGCCTTAATACCAGCTTCAATCCTCTCACCAGTCAAAATAAGATCTGTAAACCCATCTGAAGAGCTTCCAATCAGATGGTTAAAGAATAGACCTGACAGAGTCCCCAAAAACATGTCAACAAGCTCACGATCAGCTAAAGGTGGTTGCACCCTTCCGGCAAGGTCTCTCCACTTCTGTGCATACTCTTTAAATCCTTCACCCGTTCCTATTGACATACCCTGGAGTTGGGTACGCGTAGGAGCGAGGTCGGAGTTGTACTGATACTGCCTATAGAATGCAGTAGCCAAATCTTCCCAGCTGCGGATACTAGCTCTGGTCCAACTGATAGAACCACTCAAGCTGAGTCCCTGAGAGACTTTCTTGAAAGAAATGGATCCATAAGTTCTTATCAGCAGTATAAGGTTGGATCTTCCTCACGTATGACCGGAGGTGCAGCTTCGGACAGGAAATTTCGTCATACTTGGCAAAGGCAGGTGCCTTGAACTTATGGGGAATCACCACCCCAGATGATAGACCTAGATCTCCGAAGTCCAGATCGGGCACCTTCTGGATTTCCATAGCGCTCAAACGGTCTTCCAGCTGTTTGTACTTATCCTCAGCAGGAGGATACTGTTCTTCATCATAGTCCGTCTTGTTGTCGGAGACCATAGGGCTAGGAGCCCTCCTTTCTTGTGGACTATCTTTCCCTCCAGATGAGGTGGTCAGATCAACTTCATCCCGCAGCCTGTTTCCAAACCTAGGCCCAGTGCTGAACAGGGTTGTCCTCTTCTTCTTCTTATTCTCCTTCAAAATCAAGGTCTTCAGGTCCTGCTGACCCTTAGCTAGATTCATGAACAGCTCTTGAAATTGGGCATTATGGGCCTGGAGGGCCTTGATAGCTTGCTCAGTTGAAGGTTCAGTAGACATGATGATTGCTGAAATAAATAGCGAAGAAGATAAGAGACCTGTAAAGGGTACCTGTTTATGAAGTGCATGGGATGAAATGCGTATGATTTATGATTTCAAAGACAATCGGGATTCAAATTTGTAAACAAGAAAGGAAACACACTTTATTAGATTTAAACTTCAAAATTTAAATTGTTCAACAAACTGCCCTTAAGGCGTTACAAGAATGGAAATACTGAAAAATAAAATAAAAACTGTAAAAGAAATCATCCAAGGTCCATCAATACTCCAATGGTCTCTTCTTCTCAGTGCGGACATAATCATTCAGGATCCGCTCGTTCTCCAGTTGCCTAGTCATATTCTGGATCTTCTGCTCTTGTTCATTGAATTTCTCTCGGTAGGAATCCCGTTCATCCCTCAATTGCATCCAAGACCTCTTCAGTGCCCCAATATCAGTGGGCATATAAGGGTGGAGAATGGTTGGAAGAACCCCGTCTTCATTAGAAACTTCAAGAGTGACAGGCCGGACAGCTTCATATGGCATACCTAGCTTCTGGGCACGGATGCGGACCCATATGAGATATGGCTCCATTGGTAGAGAAGTTTTTGGACCCAACTCATGTGGATCAGATTGGTGAACTCTGTCCCAAGCCCTTATGAATCTACGACGCGGCTCGTCGCTATCTCCCTGAAAATAAAAGATGATATGAGGCATCAACATCTCATGAGGCCCTTCTCTTCTGGCTCTTCCAAACTGACGGAGAGCTAAGCATGGGTTGTAAGAAATCCCTCCATGGGTTCCAATCAATGGAACATTAGGATACTCTCCACAGCGATCAATGACAGTCACCTCATCCATACCTTTGAGAGTCTAGATAATGTCATTATTAGAAAGAGACATCACTCTATAAGCCCAGCCCATTCCTTCTTTGTTCTTTAGCACGGACTTAGGGAGATGCGAAATAAACCACCTCGACAATAAAGGAGCACAGCACATCAAAGTTCCCCGCTTTCGGGCAGTACGAGCATAGAGCTGATGAAGGATGTCACCCAAGAGAGTGGGTACAGGGTTCTGAGAGATGAAGATCTTTATGGCATTAATATCAACAAAAGTGTCAGGATTCGGAAACAATACCAAGCCATAAATCAAAAGAGCCAGAATATCCTCAAAGGCCTTAAAGTCTAGGCTATCCCAAAAGTAGTTAGCCTTGTCAACCAAGAACTTAGTCAGAAATCCTTTAGCTCCACTCCTAGTTTCCCAGTTAGCCATTACCTCTTCTTTGTTCAAGTGAAGGGTTGCAGCAATCTCTTCGGGCCTAAGAGTCTTTTCCCACCCAGTGAACGGGGTCTGCTCCAAAACAGAGATACCGAGCAACTCAGAGAACTCTTCTAGGGTAGGAACCAGCTGATAGTCTTGAAAAGTGAAGCAATGGTAAAACGGATCGTAAAACTGGACCAGGACACTCATCATTTGTTCGTCCAATTTGGAGGTGACCAAACTGAGAAGAGAACCATGCCTCCTGATGAAGGAAGTAGTGTCTGGCATCCTGACAACCAACTCTTTAAACAGGGTAGGTACTTGGACAAAGTTGATCCGGATAGTATTCCTACGCATGGGCATCATGATGACCTACAAAACAGAGCAAAGATGAAACCCTCCTGTCTTTGAAATAGGTTAGTCCTTATGCAAGATGTATGAAATGTTATGATGTCATGATGTCATAATAGTAAGCACACCACAAGTATCCACAAAGAGCAAACATGGTAAAGGCACACAAGTCACACTGAGAGCCCTTAGATTTCAGGCTGGCATGGAGCTTAGGTACTACCCTCTTTCAGTTCAGTTGGTTTAAACCTGACCTAAAAATAGTAACCGGGTTCTATAGGATCTCAATATCACTGACTACCCTCAATCGGTCATAATTCTAGTTTAGCAACCTTTTCTTGCGGCCGGAATCATCGCGAGAGTTTAGTCTCAATGAGTGTAGCATACTGCTACTATTCTATGGCCAAGTTGGTCAATTTAAGGTTCTAAGGTCGGTTGGTGCTTAATGACCCCTTAGAAGACCCATATTCTCCTCGTTCCAACACAAGGGATATCGGTACAGACTAAAGTGTCACACCAACGTAGCTACTGCTTCATCCGTATCGGTCTACACCGTATAGATCCCTCACAGTTTATTGCTACTTACCTAAAGGGTACCCCCAGATCCGGGTTAGAATCTATAGAACTCCGATACAAGCCCACAAGATTAAAGCATACAAAGCATACAATTGAAAACACAGTGATCTTAATCCTAAGGTACACCTCACTTATTGAAATCCCCAGCAGAGTCGCCAGTTCTGTGATCGGTGGGAATGAGAACTGACTGTTTTGGAATGTTGGTTCGCGTTTTGCGTTTGTTTTTGCAAAATGTAGCGGTAAGCAAGAGTCGCCACTTTCTTTTATTTTATCCAACAAGGAAAGGACAAAAGCACAGAAAAATTCCTTTTTGAGATATTTCTCGGGTTCGGGAGGTAGATTATAGAAAGGGAAGGTGTTAGCACCCTTTCTATCTGTGGTTATCCACGGGCTCTTAGGTACTTGCTCATTGTGTTTTCAAAAGTTTGCTTTTCTTTATGATTGTGGGTTTGAAAAGAGTTTTTGTTTTGAATAGAGTGTAAGTGCGAAAAGTTTTGTTTTGTTTTAAAAGGAGCAAGTACTTAAGAACCATCTACCTACTCAAAAAGGAATTAAACTGTACAAATGTCCTTTAGACAGTGCTATCCCACTATTGAGGAGTAGGTAGCACCGTTGTTGGAGTTTTCGGGTCAATTCGATTAAGGGACGTGTGGTCACTAAAGCAACGTTAGGATGCCTTAGCGGTAACCCTAATGTCTTAGATCATTTTTCCGAGGCAACCGTTTCGAGGCAACTATGATCTTTGGACAAGAGGGCAACCTCTAAAACTTCCTATACTCAATGACCGCGTTCGAGGCAACCAAATGAGGTGTACCCTAAGAGTGCGCATGTGCGAGTGTGTTATTTCGGTTAATTTTATCTGTACATGTTATGGGTGAGCTATGTTGATTTTAAGTTAAAGATTGATCTTGTCATGCATTGCCTATTTACAAACATCTAACAGTTAATATATTGCGGAAATTAAATTGCGGGAAATTAAATCTAAGCTATTACAAGGCGTCGGGTATTTACATCGCCAAAGACAAACCCTTTAAAATTAAAGTGCGAAAAGTAAATAAAAGCGATAAATAAATAAATAAAATCCTAAGTTAAACTATTACATTCCCGAAGCAATTACAACATTGAAATATGGATCAAAAATAATACGCGCGCGAGAAAATTAAATCGGAGTGTTTTTAGGGTTTTGACCCTTTTTTATTAAAGAAAACATTTTTTGTTATTTATTTTTGAATTAAAAATTAAGTCTAAGTTAATAATTGAATTAATTAACTAAATGAAAATATTTTTGGGTTTTATTTAATTAGGGAAATAAAATTAAAATGGTTAAAAGTTATTAAAAACCCTAATTCTATATTAATTTTAATTTATTGCAAAAGATATTAAAAATTGTACCTAATTAAAAAAAACTAAATTAATTGGTTTAAAGTTTATTTACAAAAATAATAAAATAGTGAAATTAATAAAATATTATTTTTTTGGTTTTTTCTGATTTTATGAAAAAAGGTTAATTGGTTAATCTTTAATAATAATAATAATAATAATAATACTTAACAAAATAAATAAATAAATAAATAAAAAGATATAGAAATTAAAAGAAATACTCATGGGGGTATGGGCCTGATCTGGGTGTATGATCAGCAGTCTTTGAGGCCCAGTACGCCCAGCCTTGTTTGACTTTATAATCCAATGCGTGTCTTTGACCAGGGAGTATGATGAGCGTGCAATCTGGGCCCCTGGATCTGATCTGAGACCACCTGGCTAGCATCTGGCTAAGGGCAAATGGTGAGCTGCATCCTAGGCGCTACATGTGAACACCTAAAGAAAAATTGAATAAAGCGTTTTGGGGGACCTGGGATTCGAACCCAGGTCTCAAGGGGTTTTTCAATAGTGCCTCCACCAACTGAGCTGACTTGCTTTTGTGTTAATGGGATAAGTATTAATTATTATATGAGATCAATAAGTAAAATGCTGGAAAACATAAAAATATGGCGCGCCATTCAAACGCACCAATCTGGCCACGCCACGCTATCATCCCTGTCATTGGGACTGTGGCTAAAAGTCCTTTTACCTATACCAACGGACGACTGTCCGTAGCTATATATCATGCTGTCTCAAAATCCACCACGAGCCACCAAAATGCAAACTAAAGGCGTAGTTCTACTCGTCTCTCCGTCCCGGTTCCAATCATGGTCCTTTTATTGACCAATTTTCCCTGTAACGAAAACCCCTGAAAGAACCCTAAAACAATCTACAATGGCATTTTGTGATATATGGCATGATAATGAAATTGACTAATGCAGAAATTTCGCAAATGATGTAAGGAATTCAAATATGCAATTATCTCAAAGAATGGATGCAAGACTGAAGCTTTACGATTCCATGAGCACGGCGGTTTTGAGCGACACTTACAGGGCTTTTGGAGGCAGGAGAACGCGTGATTATGATTGGTACTGCTTCAGTGAAGTGCAAGGAAGCGATTGGGACCTTTATTTGATCCTGAAAAGGCCTCTAAGAACGATTTCAGATCCAAGGTTTTCAAGCTTTTTTCTCAAGTTCTTCAGGCCGTTTCTGCAGTGCTTTGTGTGTGTTCTTGATCTGCCTCCCTTGTGTATACATAAAGGAATGTATTTAGGTCAAAACTTGGGCCTTAATCCATATGCATTGAAGATGGAAGATTTGATTTTGATCACCATTATCAAGTTTCCAAATATAGGCCAAATCTGATTTTTTTTATGCATGAAAAGCTTTGATACGAGTTTGATTTGAGGAATCATGATAATTGAAAGCTGCAATGACCAAAAAGATATCATTCCATTCATTTTTAGATTTTATTTGATTTAATATTGATTAAAAATGAATTAAATCAATAAAAATTAAATAAAATGTAAAAATAAATGATTGGTCATGAAATTAAGGATGGGACACATGTGTGGCATGACAAGACCATATAAAGTGGAAAAAAGTGGGCCCTTTTGTCAAAAATTGGAGTTTTGAGGATAGTTGACTTTTGGCCATTTTGGAAAAATGCCCAACTTCAACAATGCATAACTTCTTCAATTTTGAACTTTTGGAGGTGTTCTTGGACTTTTTAGAAACCTTGAGATGTCCTATAACCAACATTTGTGGTCTCATCTCATTTTTATATTCCATTCTCAAGTTATAAGCTTTGACAAAAAAAGGTGTTTTTATTGACTTTCAAAAATGACATATAATGTCCAAATTTGTAACTTCTTGTGAGTGCATTTCTTGATCTTCGGGTGTGAATATGGATTGTAGGAAATTGCATCCTCTTAAAAATGAGCTTTGGATGGGTCATTTCTAATAAAGTATGAGAAAGTTATGCTTGGTCAAAGTTGAGTTGACGTTTCCTACAAAACCCTAATTTAGCAACTTTTGAATCTTGATGAATCTTGAGCAATCCTTGATGAATCATGATCAACCCTTGATCAAATTATGAATTATCCTTCAAAATGAGAATGTTGACAAAAAAACTTGAGGTTTGACTATTTATAGGTCACAGTTGACTTTTGTCCTAGCACAGTCGATTTTTGGACTTCTTGAGCAATTGACTGACCAAACTTTCTCTGCAAGGCTTGAAATTTGACATGGATGAACTTGAGAACATATTAGGACATTGGGGAGAATTTGAGACCATTTGGATGTGAGGACCTTGATGCAACACAAAACCCTAATTTTGAATTAACTGCCTTAGGAGGTGATTTGACTGTCCAACTCTTGAGCCAACTTGAACAATCTTGGAGATGATTCTTGACATGTCTTGAGAAATATAGGAGGGAAAATTTTGGGGGTACAACAGTATGCAAACGTGACAATCCAAGTGGTCACTCGTTTCATCAAGCAAAATCTCATATGCAGATATAGGGTTCTAAATAGAATCATAACTGATAACGAGTCTAATCTTAATAACAAAATGATGAAAGAATTGTGCGATGATTTCAAAATCGAGCATCATAATTCCTCACCATATCGACCCAAGATGAACGGGGTCGTCGAAACTGCAAACAATAATATCAAGAAAATGATTCAGAAGATGGTGAAGACATACAGAGATTGGCACAAAATTCTTCCCTTTGCTTTACATGGCTATCGTACCTCGGTATGCACGTCAACAGGTGCAACCCCTTTTTCATTGGTATAAGGGATGGAGACAGTACTCTCAGTTGAGATAGAAATTCCATCACTCCAAGTTCTAATGGAAACTAAGCTTGAAGAAGCTGAGTGGGTTCAAACACGACTTAATCAGCTCAACCTCATTGAATAGAAATGCTTGACAGATGTGTGCCATGGTCAATTATATCAGAAACAAATGAAGAAAGCCTTCGACAAGAAAGTTCGTCCTTGCGTATTCAAAGAAGGGGACTTGGTACTAAAAAAGATTTTGCTACCCCGCCTCGATTCACGTGGAAAATGGACACCCAACTACGAGGGTCCATTTGTGGTAAAAACATCATTCTCCGGCGGTGGTGTTATCCTCACAACAATGGATGGGGAAGAATTACCACATCCGGCAAATACAGGCGCAATCAAAAAATACTATGTATAAGAAAGCTCGCTAAGCACGACCTCTAAAAAGGAGACTTAGGCAAAAAGGAGCGTCCCAGTAGATTGAAAACCCTAAAAGGGCGATCCAGGAAAAAATTAGGGACATACACAAAAAAAAATTTGGTGGATTGAAAACCCGAAAGGGCGATCCAGGCAAAAATTAGGGATTTCATTCAAAGAAATAAAGAACAAAAAGATTGCGATCTAAGAACCACGACTATGAACTGCGAAGGAAGGGATTGGTCTAAATCGTCCTACTCAAAATCAAAGAAGATTGGAGCTATCAAAGGAATATTGGGGAAAATAGCAGTAGCAATCATCATTTTCATTTCCATTTACAGCCTTTTATCAAAATTTTATGTAATTACCTCTTTATAAGGATTGCATCTTGTACACTTTCCTATTCAGAGGCATATTTATCAATGAAAAATGTTGAAGTTTCTTTCCAATATTTCGATTGTGTTTCTTTCTTTTTTGACTTGTTTGCAAAATGCTACAATTATTTTTTGTGAATATTGTTTGAAATCATTTTGGGGAATTGACATACCAATAAAAGCATTTGATAAAATATCGAAAAGTGTTTTGGTTAGAAAAACATCGAAAGAAAACCTACGCCTGCGTCCACACTTATCTCTGTGCCCATGCATACGTTTACGACTATGTCAATGTTCGCGCCAATATCCATGTACTACGTCCACACCTGCGCCCGCGCCTACGGTATAGACCTCAAAGATCTTGCTGACACTTTTCACCAAATTTAAATCAACTTGGAGATACAACGATTGGCAACAAACAATATCGCGGAGTTGGTGACTATGAGAACCCGATGATTTAGAAAAGGAGAATTGTCAAAAACATTTGCAAAATACTTTGGGCGTACACATACATTTGGGGCATACACATACATTTGGGGCATATACAAACATTTGGGGCATGAAACATACAAATATTTGGGGCATGAAACATACAAACATTTGGGGCATACATCACACTTGGATAGCATATCAATTTAGGGCATTATGCACGCATGGCATCTTACGAAGCTACTTTGGTTAAAATTACAAATTCTCTTGGGGTTCATTTTCAACAGGCTTATTTGTGCGAACTATATAGTTCAAACCTTAAAGATATTTGGGGTTTATTTTCTTCATGTTGATAATTATGGTTGAGACAACACGACCAATATCATCATGAATTTGGGGTATTTTCTTCACATTGATGGTTATGGTTGAGACGACACGACCAATATCGTCATGAATTTGGGGTATTTTCTTCATGTTGATGGTTATGATTGAGACGACACGACCAATATCATCATGAATTCGGGGTATTTTCTTCATGTTGATGGTTATGGTTGAGATGACACAACCAACATCATCGATGCATTTGGGGTATATTTTCTTCATGTTGATAATTATGGTTGAGACTATACAAACAATATCATCATGAATTTGGGATACTTTCTTCACGTTGATGGTTATGGTTGAGACGACACGACCAATATCATCATGAATTCGGGGTATTTTCTTCATGTTGATGGTTATGGTTGAGACGATACAGCCAACATCATCGATGAATTTGGGGTATATTTTCTTCATGTTGATAATTATGGTTGAGACGACACGACTAATATCATCATGGGTTTGGAGTATTTTCTTCATGTTGATGGTTATGGTTGAGACGACACAACCAACATCATCGATGAATTTGGGGTATATTTTCTTCATGTTGATGGTTATGGTTGAGACGACACAACCGACATCATCATGAGTTTGGGGTATATTTTCTTCATGTTGATGGTTATGTTTGAGACAACATGACCAACATCATCATGAGTTTGGGGTATTTTCTTCATGTTGATAGTCATGGTTGAGGACGACACAACCGACTTCAACAATGAATTTTGTGGTTTACTTCTTCCTGATAGTCGTGGTTAAGGACGATACAACCAACACCATCATGAAACTTTGGGTTCCATCATTTCAAACTAGCATATTTCACTTGGTTATTGAATCTTGGTTGAGGGCTGACACAACCAACCTCGTCATTCCAAGTTCCAAATATCTGGTTTCAAGCTTTTTCAATTATCTATCCCCTAGGTTGCGATAGATATGCGAATCTTTGAGGTTATATTATTCATCCCCTAGGTTGCGATGGATAACGTAAGCCTACCCATGTTTTCTTTTATCCCCTAGGTTGTGATAAATGCACAGTTTCATCCTCGTAGTATTTACTCCCTAGGTTGTAGTAAACATAACGAAATTTGTGTAATCCATTGCATCAATCTCCATGCATTAATGTGTTATCAAACTTTGTTTTATTCGTCCCCTAGGTTGCGATGAATATATAAAATCTGCGTCACAAACCTACTATATTAATCTCATGGCATTAGTAGGTCTTCTTTTCAAAACTTGCATCATTTACCTCTTAGGTTACGGTAAATAAACAAAATCTTACAACCTCTCAGATACCGACGAGTTATCCGCATCATCGGGTCTTAATCAACTTTGGTCCAAATGTTGGTAGGGTGATACATCATCATCTATGCATATTCTTCACGCGCATAGGAACGTTGTACAACATATTCTTATACTAGCTCGGACAAATCTTGGGGTTTTCCAATATTTAATAAACTTTTGATTAAACGTGTGAGACCTACGTATTCTCGCACTACTCAATTGAAAGATGATTAAATATGGGCAGCTATCATACCCAAATTTTCCCTACCCTTAATTATATTTAAGTTTTTCGTATTATTTAGTTTTCACTTTTATAGGGGTATTTAAAATCAGAGCGGGGTGTAACAATCCAAAATGGACCATCAATATCTGATGGCCCATTAAGCTCTAATAAGAGCTCATTTCTAATGAGGGGAGGTGTATTCTTTTAGAAGAAATGTACAGTCGGCCCAAAGCATTAGTCGTGTGGCCCAATTACATAAACAAGAGGATGCGCATAGCCCAAAACACTAAAGCCCATTCTCAGTTTTTAGTTTTATCTTGAAGAGAATTTTTGTTTAATTATTTTCATTGTTACTAAGTGATTGTTTTTATTTAAAACATTATATTATATTCATTTTTTAAAACTGATTTATTTTTCATTTTTAAAAGGAGGCGGGCTATCAAAAAAACCTTTTAGATGGGCCCATTTGGATTTGTTTGGTTGCTATTTTCATTTAATCAATGGTGTGGCCCAAATCAAAATCCCCTAACATCTATTGTGGAGATCAAGCACGCGCGTGGACGAGAAGAACATGTTCTTCAACCATTAAAATGCAGAAACTGATCCTAAACAAATCTGGAAACAATTCATTACATCAAAATACAAAATCAATACAACATTCAATTTTTACAGACAAGATTCAAATACTTCCCAAATCTAAAAAACCTAATTGAAGAATTTCCTAAATCATTAACTAAATTCCTAATCTATTAAGCCCTAGGATTACTATAAAAGCAGACTTTTGTTTACAGGAAAGGGATGAAAAAAATACAGAAAGAAAAAAGACAGTAAGAAGAGTAAGATACAAATCACAAAAATTTCATTACAATAAAGGGAGAAATCAAAAAGAGAGGAGTTTGAAGAGCAGAGCTTGCTCTAAGCCGTCGCCATCGCTACCATCTCCCTCACACTGCCGCTACACCATCTCCCTCACGCCGCATCTATAAACAGAAAAATAGTGGATTAGCCAAAGGAGATCGGAGCTCAGAGACGCAAGGAAACGCACACTAGAGGTAAACTGCTACGGATGCTTAGCTTTGGCGATTTAAATTTTGTTGATTGTCACGTTGATTTGGGGTATGGGAGGGATTTGTTGAGGTGGGGAATGGATGATTCAGTTTAGGCCGCCGCGATTTTGGATTTTATGTTTAGGTAAGAAGAAATTAGGGTTTCTGTGAGATAGATAAGAGATCAAGAGAGAAATAGGGTAACGAAGAAGATTGGTGTTTGTTTTGTAAAAAATGAAAAAATATATTGTGTTGTATGATTTCGTGCGTGTAGGTCCATTGTACTGTAATGCTCCCTCCAAACCATCACGGTGTGATCACCATCACAAATTCAGAAACGCATGTTCATGGTCTTATCGTATGTCACAATAACATGGGCTTGTACCTTGTAATAAGCTTTGTCTTTTTATTTTGTTTTATTTTGAATTTTAAATAAATAAAAATAAATAAATAAATAAATAAATAAAATCCCAAGAAGGTGCATGAGTAAGATTTGATGTTCATATGAAGTGTAGAACTCGTTTGGACTTGGAAACAATAGCCCAATAGCCCAAAATTTCAAGTTTGCTCAATTTAGATTTCATGCATTTGCTCAAAATTTTCCAACCTACAATAGTCATAACTCTCTCAATTTTTATCACTTGAAGGTGATATTAGACTTTTTGGAAAGCTCAAGATGTCCTCTACAATCTCTATGATGACCATCTTTGCATTTGAAGATTTTATCTTGATGTAAGTGGCCTTGATTAAAAGTGTCTTTTTGTTAACTTTTGAAATGACCTATAATATATTGGCCCGTATCTCTCAAATGAAGCATTTTTTGGACTTGAGCTTAGAGAGACGAAGTAGTAGAGAATTGAATTTCCTTATAAATGATATTTGGTTAAGGAAAATCTGATGAAGCATGTGAAAGTTATGCTTGGTCAAAGTTCAGTTGACTTCTCCTTAGGAAACCCTAATTTGGCAACTTTTGACTTTTGATGATTTGAGAGTTTTCCTTGATGAATCAAGATCAACCCTTGATCAAATGATGAATATGACTTCAAAATCTTGATGTTGACCAAAAATATTGAGGTTTGACTGTATGTTGACCATAGTTGACTTTTTGTCCAATGCAGTTGATTTTCAGTCATCTAAGCCATTGATTGAGCAAACTTGTGATGCAAAGCATGATACTTGGTATGAGAATTCTTTGAGACATATAATAGACGATGAAATCCACTTGAGGACTTAGAAACCCAATCTTCCCTGAGAAACCTAAAACCCTAGTAGTAGGTCAATTGCTTAGGAGGAGAATTTGTCTGATCAATTCTTGAGCAACCTTAAGCATTTGAGGACCCTAAGAGAATGTCTTGAATAAAAATGAGAGGGAAAATTTTGGGGTACAACAATAGTAGAGAATTCTTTTGTCCTATTTTTCTGCCAAAGAGGGTAAATTATAGCCTCTTTATAGCAAGAGGGGTCAAACAAAATGTTAATAAAGGTTTAAAAGAATAAAAAGAAGAGGAGTATGTGGAATATACAAAATCAATAAATTGAGTAAACTTACAGTCATGAGACGAATAACGAGGAAGAGAAGGATTAATAATTGTGAGAGGTTGTTGGGTAGCCGCAAGGACAAGAGTCGTGTTAATATTGGGATTAGCAGTAGTATTATACCTATAGTTCTCAAAATTACAATCACTAGAAATATTATCATTAAGACTAAAAGGACCATTATGGGTGAGTTTTAAACTACTGGTAGTATGGGAATCAAAAGAAAGAGAGTAAGAAGGAATGTATTCTAGAAATACAACATGATGAGAAACATAAATTTTTCTTCCTTTAGGATCATAACAATGATATCCCTTTTGACCATCCCTGTCACAAAGAAAAACATATATGGCAAAGCGAGATGATAACTTACTATGTTCTACTTCTGGGTAAAGAACAAAGCAAGTATAGCTAAATATTTCCAAAGAAAAAGAATCAGGGATACAATCATATAATTTTTTGAAATGAGACAAACCTATGTGACTGTTAATGGGTTTATATTAATAGAATGAATAATAGTAAGAACTCCACCCCCAAAACTCACAGAGAATCATAGCAGACAATAAAAGAAAAGGAGAAATCTCAACAATGTGATGATGTTTTCTTTCAGCAGCTCCATTCTATTGAGGAGTATCATCACAAGATGCATGGTGAATATTATCATCATATGCAAGTAACAAATAATTTATTAGAGGTATATTCACAACGTAAATCATAATAGAAGAACTTTATAACAATATTTTGTTGAGTCTTACCCATCGCATGAAACATATGATAAGTGTCAAAAACTTAAAAATGTTTTTTCATAAGGTAAATCTAACAATAACAAGTAGATTCCTCAATAAACAAAATATAATATCTTAATTCACCTTTGGTAAGAACGGTGATGGATCCCGTACATCATAGTGAACTAAGTCAAAGGGCGCATATGAAATAAAAACACTTTTTAAAAAGTTAAGCTAAGTATTTTGCAAGTTTACAACCACAAAAATATGAAATATCACTGGTTTGTAACTTTCTTAAAGTTCTAGTAAAAGCCAAATACTTTAATCCATAAGCAAATATATGTCCTAGAAGGGAATGCCATAAATAAAAATTAAAAGATTGAGAATTCAAAAGAAAAGAAGCTAATAAATCAATAGTGGAAGTAAAAGTTGAGAGTGCGGTATCTGAGACTTTCAACTTATCCAAAACATAAAGCCCTCATGTCTACAACATGTCCCAATCAGTCTATTAGAATATGGATCATACACACAATAAGAAGTGGAAGAAAATATAACAGAGTAACCATAATCATACTATTGACTAACATAAGCAAGAATCGAAGTAATATTAGAAATATAATAAACACCAAAAAGTGACATATTAGTTATAGAAACATAACCAATGTGTGCTAATGTCATATTTCTATTAGCAGCAGTCATAATCGACATAGATGGAGAAAGATTTAAAGACACAAATGTTTTATAATCATATGACATATGATATGATTCTCTATAATTAAGGATTCATATGGAGGGAGAAATATCTAATATACTAGAAGAGTTCAAATCTTTAATAGAGAAGGCAAACATGGAAAGTGGTTGAGTGGGTATAATATTTTGGAAAATATCTATAATATCAAATATTTGAGAAGTGATCTCAAATGGATATACATAATCATAACCAAAATCAATGGTATTAAGAGCATTAACATTGATGTTGAATGATGTACTTTTCAAAATCTTCTTATTTGGTCTCAAAAATTTGGGACACAGAGATTTTCAATGATCTTTATCCTTACAAAAAGCACATTTATCATTACCAAGTTAATTTCTACCTTGATACTTTCTTTTGTAAATTGGAGCAGCAAAATTAGAAGTGTATAGAGAATTCCTTAGTTTTAAATCAACTTTGGGAATGGGACTACAATGTAGAATTCTTCCATAAAGACTCTCAAAATCATTCCGAAGGGCCATCAAAAATTGAATGAAACATTGTTTTCTCTTTGGTCGGTGTATGCTTTAATAATTTTTTATTTCACTGATTTCATAAGAGCCAATTAATCCCATAAGTCAGACATGGTCGAAAAAATCTTTAATGATCATACTATTTTGTTTAAGAGCCCTAATGTCACTCTAACTGACACCATGTTTTAAAATTAGATTGATTATACAAACATTTCAAATAATCTCAAACCTCCTTTATCATATTGTTAGTTATGCACATATTGATGGAGAAACATAATTATTGATCCAAGTAAGGATCTTCAAATTACCAACACCTCATGTTTCCAACTTTTTTACATATGCTCCTTCATCATTGTTATTGGTGGGTTCAACAGAAGTTCCATCAACATAAGTCCATATTATCTTTTCTTTGAAAAACAATTTTCATTATATAGATCAAATAATCATAATTTTGTCCATTGAGTTGAACACTAACAAATTGAAGATAATTATATTTTTCATAAGGCATTACTAATATTCTAAAAATTTAAAAATACAAACAAATTTAAATACATAGCGACCAAAAGAACTTCTATCAATTTTTTGGAGAGAAATATTGGAAAGATAATTTAGTTAATTTCTATAATTTCCAATGCTTATCCTTTAATAGGGCCTTTTGGAATTTTCAATATTTAGTATAAATATGCTATCACAGGCTATCAATATTATACCCTACTTTATCTCTTCTATTTTTATATACAACAGTAGTCTTTTGTTATCATTCTTTGTTCATTCTCCTTCTCCCACTTCATTACCTTACACCAACAAATTGGTATCAGAGCACTTGGTTCTATTTTTTCCTGGGAAACACGAGTGATTGTGAGTTGTGTGTTTGATTTTGGTTCATTAATTTTCTGTTGAAATCTTGAACAAAATCTGAACAACATCTGATTTTGTGGGTTGGGAAACAATGTGTTTAAAGATCTGAAAAATCTGTAGAAGATTAAAAATGAGTGGAGGCAGTAGTTTGAACACCAAACTCCCAGTTTTTAATGGCAAAAACTGGAACAAATGGATGATGCAAATGCGTGTGTTGTTTGGTGCGCAAGATGTTCTGGATCTGGATACAGATGGTTATGTACCAGCTGCAGCAGATGCAACTGAAGAACAGAAAACTGCTGAGAAGGTTATGAGGAAGAGGGACCATAAAGCTTTGTTCTATATCCATCAGTGTATGGATGAAAGTGTGTTCGAGAAGATTGCTGATTCGACAACGTCAAAAGGGGCGTGGGATTTACTGGTGAGATGCTACGGTGGCGACGCATCAGTAAATAATTTGAAGCTTCAATCTCTGTGAAAGCAATATGAAAACTTGAACATGAAGAACAGTGAGAAAGTTTCTGAATATATCTCCAGAGTGATCCTGATCACTAACGAGATGAAGGCGTGTGGAGAAACTCTGTCTGAACAGGTAATCATGGAGACGATTATGAGGTCGCTTACTCCTCAATTTGATTACATTGTTGTTTCTATTGTACATTCTAAAAATCTGGAAACTATGAGAATAGAAGAATTGCAAAGCAGTTTAGAAGCACATGAGTTATGTCTGACTGAGAGAACTTCTGAGAGGGAAGCTGAGAAATCTCTGAAGGCTTCCTTTGTCAAGAAAGACCAGAAGCAGAATAAACATGGTGATAGATTCCAGAATTCATAAATATCAACTTCTGATGATAAGAGATATCATAAAGGAAAGGAGAGGTATGACAAAAAGAAGGTTCAATGTTACTCTTGTAAACAATTTGGCCATTTTGCCAGATATTGTAGGTCAAACAAGGAAAGGAAATCAGAAGAAGCGCATATGGCTAAGGGGAACTCTAATGATGAACCTGTGCTACTAATGGCTTCTGATTCTGATGAAAAATGCTCAAAAAATTGGTGGTATATGGACACTGGCTGTTCAAATCACTTAACTGGAAACAAACAATGGCTGAAAGACTTTGACTCCAGAAGGAGAACAAAGATCAGATGTGCTGACGATAAGTATCTTAATGCAGAAGGTATGGGAGATGTCAGAGTTAGAGTGAAGAATGGGAAAAATATTTTGATCAAAGACGTTTGGTATGTTCCTGGTATTATAAGCAATCTGATGAGCGTGGGTCAGCTGATTGAGAAAGGTTTCTTAGTTGTTATGAAAAATAATCTCTTGACGTTGTATGATTCCAATCAGAAGTTGATTATGAAGTCTGAACAAGGAAGCAACATAACATTTAAGGTGGATTTAGAAACAACTTAAGTAATGTGTCTTAGTGCAGAAGGCACTGAAGGTGACAGTAAGTTGTGGCATAAGAGGTTCGGGCATTTTAATTATAGAATCTTAGGGCATATATGTTCTAAGAAGCTTGTACATGGTATTTCGAAGATTGTGAAGCCTAAGAAGTCATGTGAGATATGCATGAAAGGCAAGCAACCGAGATTTCCATTTGCATCAGAAGTAGCCCCCAGAGCGAAGCATGCTCTAGGAGTAGTACATTCTGATGTGTGTGGACTATTTCCAGTACCTTCACTTGGAGGAAACAAATATTTTGTGTCTTTCATGGATGATTTCACAAGAATGACATGGGTAACACTTATCAAGTTCAAGCATGAAGTGTTTACTGAGTTCCAAAAGTTCAAAGTGAAGGCTGAGAAGCAGAGTGGTCAGAAGTTGAAGATTCTGAGAACGGATGGTGGAGGTGAGTATAACTCTACAGAGTTCCAGAAGTTTTGTGAGGAGAATGGAATAGAACATGAGGTTACTGCTCCATATACTCCTCGGCACAACGGTCTTGCTGAAAGAAGAAATTGAACTTTGCTTGATATGACCAGAAGTATGGTGAAAGAAAAAAAGCTACCTCACGTGTTATGGGGAGAAGTTGTTGCCACATCAGCATATATTCTGAATAGATGTTGAACGAAGAAGCTGAAGGAAGTTGTTCCTTTAGAAAAATGGACTGGAGATAAGCAGAGCGTCAGTCATCTGAAGGTGTTTGGTTTTGTCTGTTACAAACACGTTCCAGAAGCTAGAAGACAAAAACTGGATGATAAAAGCAAAGTAATGTTGCAGGTGGGGTATCACAGTACAGGTGCATATAAGCTTTATTGTCCAGAAACTAATAAAGTTAAAGTCAGCAGAGACGTTATGGTGAAAGATTCTGAAGCATGGGATTGGAACAAGTCTCAAACAGATTCTGGTTTAGTGCCAACACCAGAGTTAGCTTCTGAAGATGTTTTAGAAAGTTCTGAAGATAAGTCAGAATCAGAAGATGAATCTGATTCTAAAGATTCTGAAGATGTCAGAAGGAGATTCTGACAGTGGATCTGATTTTGATCCAGATGCTGATGATGATCCAGAATCTGGTGGTGATCATAGTTCTGGAAGGAAAAACTCTGAAGGTGGTAACTCTGAAGGTAGTAGTTCTGGTACAGTTTCAGAACAAGCTCAAAGACCACAGAGAATCAGACAAAAAACAAGAAGGTTTGCAGATTTCAACATGTTGCAGGATAATGAAGTTGATTTTGAAGGAGGAATCATTCAATGTGCCATGTTAGTAGATTCTGAACCAGTAGGCATTGAAGAAGCTTTCAAGAAGAAAGAATGGCTGAATGCCATGAAAGAAGAACTTGAAGCAATAGAAAGGAACAAAACATGGAATTTGACTAAGCTTCCAGATAAGAAAAAATCCATCAACGTCAGATGGGTTTTTAAGTTAAAGCTTAAGCCAGATGGTTCAATTGGCAAGCACAAAGCTAGACTAGTAGCTAGAGGTTTTCTTCAGAAACTTGGGCTAGATTACTTTGAGGTGTTTGTGCCTGTAGCTAGGCATGAAACAATCAGACTGGTGATTGCTTTAGCTGTAAATAGAAATTGGCCTTTGATGTATCTGGATGTGAAGTCTGCATTTCTGAACGGTCCATTACAGGAAGAAGTTTACGTGTCACAACCTCCTGGATTTGTGAAAAAGAATCAAGAAGGGATGGTATACAAGTTGAATAAAGCTCTGTATGGACCGAAGCAAGCGCCCAGAGCTTGGAATCTAAAAATTTATTTGTTTTTTCAAGAAGCAGAAGTTTCAGAAATGTGAGATGGAATATGGCATTTATGTGCAACACTCTGATAACAATATGATTCTGGTGTGTCTCTATGTTGATGACATTTTGCTAATAGGAAGCTGCCCAGAAGATATAAAGAAGTTCAAAGAAGTTCTGATGAATGAGTTCGAGATGACAGATCTAGAAAATATGACATATTTCCTAGAGATGGAGATTCTGTACTCAAAGAAGGGTATCATTCTGCATCAGTTGAAGTACGAACTTGAACTTCTGAAGAGATTTAAACTGCAGAATTGTAAAGTTGTTGTGACAACATTAGAAACCAATCAAAAATTGGATTCTGACTCTGATGGTGATTCTGTTGATACTACAACCTTCAAACAGTTGGTTGGTTCTCTAAGGTATTTATGCAATACTAGACCTGACATTTATTATGCAGTTGGATTGGTTAGCAGATTCACGAGTAATCCAAAGTGGTCTCATTTCCAAGCTGCTGTCAGAATTCTGAGATATATCAAGGGAACTATGAAATATGGAGTGTTGTTTCCTTCTGAAAGAAAGACAGAACCATAATTAGTAAGTTATTCTGATTCTGACTGGTGTGGAGATAGAGTGGACAGGAGAAGTACTTCTAGATACTTGTTTAAATTTCTCGGAGGTCCCATTTCCTAGAGTTCAAAGAAACAGTCTGTCGTGACTCTGTCAACGTGTGAAGCTGAGTATATCCTAGGTGTTGTAGCTGCTTGTCAAGTTGTTTGGCTTTTGAATCTCTTGCATGATTTGAAGGTTGAAGTTGGGGAACCTCTGAAGCTGATGATTGATAATAAGTTTGCAATTGATCTTGCCAAAAATTCAGTGCTACATGGAAGAAGCAAGCACATTGAGACGAAGTATCATTTTCTCATACGTCAAGTGCAGAAAGGAGTGTTAGAAGTTCTGCACTGCAACACTCAGAAACAGCTAGTAGATCTTCTGGCGAAGGCAGTTAAGACAGACCAATTTCTTCGCTTGAGATATGAAATTGGTGTTGTTAACTTCTGATAAAAAATCTAAATTAAGGGATGATATTGGAAAGATAATTTAGTTAATTTCTAGAATTTCCAATGCTTATCTTTTAATAAGGCCTTTTTGCATTTTCAATATTTAGTATAAATATGCTATCCTAGACTATCAATATTGTACCCTACTTTATCTCTTCTATTTTGATATACAAGAGTAGTCTTTTGTTATCATTCTTTGTTCATTCTCATTCTCCTTCTCCCACTTCATTACCTTGCACCAACAAAAAATACATCATAACACAAATTGACGAGACTAATCAATTGAATGTGTAAGAAAACAAATCATAACAACAAAACTGTAGATAATTTTTCATTGTTACAAATAATTCGTTTAGTCACATATTAATCTATGACGTTAAAGAATCAAAATGAAATTAAGAAAATAATATAATTTGATTTTTGAGTAGTAAAATGTTGGTATATCAAATGTGAATAATAATTCTCACATGGGATATGGGATAGAAAAGAGAATATTGATTTTTTTGGTAAATGAAAAAAGATATAGATCAAATATCCTAAAATTTTGGATTAATATGTGGTTTTTAAAATTAACTTTATATAATAAATTTTTATTGATATAATTTATTAAAGGTGAATTGTCCCTAATTTTACCATGGTAGTCTAGGCTTCACCAATATAATAATATAAAATACAATGTCGAATAACAATCAATATAACACTTGATCCGTCTTACCATAAATAGTACATTTAACAATTTTAATTAATTATAAATAAAAGATAAATAAAAGAGAGAGAATATAACTTTTTACAAAGTTAATCTTAATACTTAAATAGTAGTAATATATCCATGATTAGCATAAATAAAAAGAATGAAGAAATACATTATTTATGTGTTAGTAAAAAATTGATAATGAAGAAGAAATGGTCAATTCGAAATGATTAAGTGCACTAATTTATCGGAAGAATGATAAAGTCAAGTATGATAGCAACCCAACCGAAACCGAATACATGAAACCCAAACAAAGCACAAAGTATATCATGTCTGTCCACAGCAATACACTAAAACGATATGCCACCATGTCACACGTGTATATAAGAACAAACCTACGTGTACGAGGTGTCCTGTTGCCACGTGTCCACCCACAGAGGAAAGAAAACTCCTCTTCCTCTTGTTGTTCTACCATCTCGATATTCTTTGTTTACACCTCAAGTTTTCATGGCATTTTCACTTAGAACAAAGACGTTTTCATTTACAGAAGGAGAATCTCCACTTCAATCGCTCAACGAGATTCATTATCAGGATCAATGGGAGAGAGGCATTTACTCTACCCTATGTGCCGCTTACGCAACCGTTTCCTTTGTCGCCCTCGTACGTCTCTCTCTTTCATTCAAAATCTTAGATCAATGCCAAAAATGAATTCGTAATCAACTTTTTTCTGGTTTGTTTCTTCAGATACAACTGGTGCGGATTCAAATGAGAGTGCCTGAATATGGATGGACAACACAGAAGGTTTTTCATTTGATGAATTTTCTCGTCAATGGAGGTAAACAAACACTTACGATTCATCTAGCTCAAATATGAGTTACTTATATATACAACATTAAACTCATTTATGTTTACCTATTACATTTACAGTCAGGGCTCTTATTTTTGGTTTGTACGAAAGTGTTTTCGCAATTAAACCAAAGGTACTTTCACTTCTCAAATCTCTTTACCTTTTTTTTTTTTAATCATATTCTAACCAGTTATGTTATGTTATGTTATAGGCATTTGAACAGGTGTTAATGGAAGTTCCAGGTCTTCTGTTTTTCTCTACTTATACATTGCTTGTTTTGTTTTGGGCTGAGATATATCACCAGGTATATTAACTTTCTTTTAAGTTTATGTACATAGCACTAATTATTAACTTTGCTTCAAATTTTATTAAGTTTATGTGCCTCAAATCTGTTTCAGGCTAGAAGTGAACCTGCACAAAAGCTTAGGCCTGCTTATTTTTCAATAAATGGAGTTGTTTACTTCATACAGGTATGATGTGTCGGTGTTGTTTACTTCATAATGATAATGTTACTGTCTCTTATTCTTCTCAATCATGATGTTTATAGATTTGCCTCTGGATTTACATGTCTGCAAGCAAAACTGACACTGGCTCTGGAGCCGCTAAGCTCTTCCTTGCAGGTTATTTCTGTTTACATTGTTTTAGTTTTGATATTTTACATCAAAAATCAATTTCATGTGGAATTAGTTAGCAATAAGATCAATGATCTATTTTGAAGGATACTATGTACTCTTTTCATGTGGGATTGTAAACTTTGTTTTAACGCTGTTTTGCAGTTATATCATTTTGTGCTTCTCTTGGATTTTTGTTGTATGGTGGAAGGTATACATATTCTGTAATCTTTCAAATGGATCCACCCATTCTTGTTACACAAGTTAACACTAACATGTTCATTATGATGTAGGTTGTTTTTCTTGTTGAGGCGATTCCCCATTGAATCCAGAGGTCGTCAAAAGAAACTTTACGAGGTTAGTATCTCAAAACATAACTGTCACAAAAATCTACTACGAGACTCTATTTAGCCACGACCGTTGGTCTATTGATAAAAGGTTGTCGACTCCTAATATTTTTCTTGGCAGGTTGGATCAGTTACGAGTATTTGCTGCACATGTTTCTTGATAAGATGTGCTTTGGTGAGTTTCTTTGTGTATTATAAATATGCCAAGTTATTGTTTTTTTGACATGATCTTTGTTTTTATGTAGCTTGCTGTTTCAGCATTTGATAAGGAAGCAGATCTTGATGTTTTGGATCATCCCATACTTAACTTGATGTATTATTTGGTAAGTTTCAACATACAACATTCCTCATATTGAAGCTACTTGAAAAATGTTCGAGACGATGAAGTGATATCGAAAGTGAATGGTTTTGTCTTTGTTGATTATTTTGTGATGCAGTTGGTAGAGATTGTTCCATCAGCATTGGTGTTGTTCATTCTGAGAAAGCTTCCTCCAAAACGAGTTTCAGATCAGTATCACCCTATTAGATAATTGTGTAATTAATCTAAATTCCCTCAGCAATATTCAACAGTTTCTTCCAGTTTTATTAATTACCCTCCTTTTTAATACATCTTTTCATCTCTCTGCTCCACAATCGTTTCATGACTGTTCTGTATATTCGTTATTAATTCAACCTTAAATGAGTCGATTCAAAATGTCAAGGATGCTTGAATTGATTCAAAGAATGTTGTGAATCGGTTCTATGGGAAATGATTCATAAACCTTGAATCGATTCGAAGTGATATATTTTTACCCATCCTGTTTAGTCTCTGCTTGTGGGAATCAATTCAAATGTTGAGATGCTCTGATTCCAACACTCTCAACGTTCCTTTGAATTGATTCCAGAACTATTTTGATCTTATAAGAAAAACCTTAAAAATTTAAATTCATTTAATACAAATTTTGAATAGGATCATTTGAGGCTAATTTGATCAAATTTAGTGTTATCTTTCAAGCACATATAAAAAGGATTTTTCACTTTTAGAATTATATTGTTCAAAAAATTATTTAGAGTAATTTGATAGGTTCACAAGTACACGGTGTTTATTTATCACGGTGTTTATCTCAGCTGATGCGAATTTGAAAAATAAATTGTTTTTAAAATTAATTATGGTGATGAAAGATCAGAATGCAGCTCTTAAAAATAATTAAATTAAGGGTGTCGGGTATGACACAGAATTTCGATTTTGTAATCTAATTGTCTGTGTTTTTAGTGTACACACTTTTGTTTACTTGCTTTTGCTTAGTTGGATTAGACTTTTAGACTTTGAAAATTAATTTTTTTTCAAATTTATTAAAAAGTGTTTTGTTGTATTTTAAATTTAATTTATAAAATTTCTACCATCTGATATTGTTTTTGTAAGATATTAAGTTTAATTGTGTGAGAATTTTTGTAAGATATTAAGTTTAATTGTGTGAGAATAGTATTATAGAGATTATTTTATATATAGAGATTTGTATTATATTATATGTTATAGTTGATGTAAGACTTATATATAAATATAAATATATATTTTATTATATTTTTGCAGTCGGAGTGGGAAGTTGATAGATGTTTAAATTAGTTCAAAAATCATCACAGAAAATTTTAGAAAATCTTTCGATAAAGATATCGACAATCTGAGAAGGAACATAAAGAACACGGGTTCGATTACGATTGATTTTCTCTTGAACATGGTGAATATATGTTGGATAAGATTTTCGGATAGATGAATAGTTAACATTGTCACTAAGAAAATATAATAACTCGAAATAATCAACAAGTGTTGAGATATCCACCTTAATCAACATTTGTGTAAGAAATAAACTTCTCAAGAAAAAAAGGATAGAGATGTAAATTAAATTGTAAGGTGTCCTAAACATAACGCTAGATATGTGCTTCAGTGTAAGAATGTGCTAAGAGAATGTAACACTCTCTATTTGTGTTAACTAAGTAAAATCTCATGTTTTAATTTAATTATTTTAAGTGGCTATTTAGTGTGACTGAGAAATAAATTAAAGAAAAAATAAAATTAGTCTAAGAGAAATTTAAAAAAATTAAAATTTTAAAATTGAGTGTCTTGCCATCGTTACTATTTGAATAAATATATTAAATAATATAAAATTTATAAATACATGTATTCTTGTTATCATCTTATAAATAAAATTTGAATATAATATTAAATAATATAAAATATAAAATTAGTGTTATTGGTACATTTTATAAATTAAGTTTGACTAAATAAATCAAATTAGTTTAAAACCTAATAATACATGTGTGGTTGTTATTGTTATCTTGTAAACTAAGCTTGGATAATTATAATTTATATGTGTGGAAAAAAAAACAAGAACATGATGATGCTAGTGGTTACTAGTTTTTTTTTACAAAAACAAACTCAATTCATATTATTAAATAAATATAGTTTAATATAAGGAGGACTCGAATGAAAAATCATACGTTGAGATTAAGAATTTACCGTTCGATTTAGATTATGAGCAACACAATTAGTTTGACGTTTAACAAATTTACTTCAAAGTCGTTTCGAGAAATTAGAAGAGTTTTAATACTAGCAATGATTATACTATATTCAGAGTTATCGGATGAAGTAGCGTGAGTAACTTGAACTATTAACCGTGAGTCACTTTCAAAGATGATATGAGTCAAATTTAATTGAATTGCTCCTTGGATCGCTTTCTTCAAAGTTAACGCCTCTGCTTCAACAATAGAATATTGTGATTCCACAATGTACTTGCCACAATAAAAATCCCAACATAATCTATAACACATCACCTTCTATTAGTCGTGTCAAGACGATCGCTAAATTCCGCATCTACATTATATTTTAACCAACCAGTTTGAGGAGGTTGACAAGCACTATGATGTTGGATCCTATTAGAGTTATCTCCAGGCGGCTCTTGGGCCAAGAATCAGTCCTTCCACAAATAACAACCTTGCAAGCCTAGGTGATTAGTATTTTTCTTCTCTTCATTCTAAATCCAGATATTCTTATGTTCCATAACACCTAAACCATGACGGCCACTTTCCCTGCTACTTTAAAATCTTTCTTACTACGAATGTTTTGGATCATATCCCGCGCATCGTTTATAATGCAAGTCACAGTCTAATAACATGTTCAAGACCTGTAATATTCCAACAATTAGTCATTAACGCACAATCAAAGAATATGCGCCACTAATCCTCCACTTCTGCATTACACAACTGACAACTATGCGGGCAAGGAACATAGTGTTTTCGGAGTTTTTTCCTAGTAGGAAGGCAGCTCCGACATAAGCGCCAAAGAAGATGTTTGGTTTTTGGAAGCGCTTTAATTCTCCATAAACTCCACCAGTCACCCTTCATCCTTCTATTATTGATTGTATGCTCCTCATGCCACCAGAGTTTATAGCGTGTTTTAACACTGTAGATTTCATTCCGCTCTTTCTTCCGAACAATGTGATCCTCCGTTACATCTTCCATAAGGGGAACTTGTAAAATATTATTAGCAATCTCAAGTGAAAACAGTTGTTCAATTTTTTTCCATCCCATTGTTTACGGTGAGGGTCCATAAGCTCCTGGACCGTCAAAATATAAACATGTTGCTCTTGTGGTGCTTCCACCCAACTGTTAGGTGCAAGTGTGAATGGTTAAAGTTCCACTTGTCTATGAATGAATGAATATTGGATTTATAAGAGAGATGACTAATTTACCTAACACCTTAAGGTTTTAGGTTGAGATGTGGTGTCTCCAGCTCTTGTGGTCCTGGAGCATTGGTCTTATTGGTGCTCCCGATTCTTCCGGACTCTCTAACAGTGGTATCAGAGTCGTGGTTCGACTTGGTTAGGGACATGAGTTGGATGCGGTGTTGGATCCTATTGTAGGATATGGGGGACTCACACTTGTGGGGTAGAATGTTGGGTGCAAGTGTGAGTGGTTAAAGTCCCGCATTGCCTATGAATGAGTGGAATGTTGGATTTATAAGAGAGAATACTCATTTATCTAACACCTTAAGGTTTTGGGTTGAGATGTGGCGTCTCTCTCTTGAGATCCTAGAACATTGGTCTCATTGGTGCTCCAGACTCTCCTAGACTCCCCAACACCAACAACCTCATTTACCTCTCATCCATGGATCCAACATCACCTTGATACTACTATCGTCCTCAATCCTCCATTACTCCCTAATAATATCATTTTCTGAGATTTTCATAAACTCCATCATATAAAGCTTAGATTGGTACCTAAACTCGCTGCCGGAAAAGAAGAGTTAGGAAAATATTTAAATTTGAAAACTTTGGAAACTAAGGTGATCGTACTTGACCAGAATGGATCGTCAAAGCCTTACGTCGATTTGAGGTTGAAAGCGAGATGAGGGGTATCTGCAAGATACTTTGATGCTAAAGTAAGCTTCAGAGAGTGCAAGCAAGTGTGAGTATGAGAATGAGAATGAATATCTGGCCCTCTCGAATGAGAGGGTATTTATAGCCCCCAACATTGGCTAAGGTCTCCATTGTCGGGCCATGTTGAGGCCCAATAATGAAGACTATCAGGGCTTACGTGTGTATGGAGTCCAACAAGTGGACTCCCCCTGGTCAACTTCTCCGTGAGAATAGGGTGTTAGAACAAAGTTTGAATCTACTACCCTAAGTTTAAGTTTTGATGATAACAAAATGAAATGATATATTAATTATGTGATTCATGTAAGAACTATTTGCTACCTAAAATATTACTTTCTGTTTTGCAGAAACTCTGATAGGCATCAGCAAAAGTACATCTTAATCAGCATCAGAATATCAGTTATCAACGTCAGCATCAGAAGATGCTATATCAGAATACCAGAATCAGAAGAATAACTCACGCGAATGCTGAAGCTTGATGAACAGAACTGCGCTCAACACTCTGATAAAGACAACAACAGTTCATCAGCACTTAAGCAGAGTCAGAATGAGCCAAGCCAGAACATGCTTTAAGTTGCAACGGTACTGTGCATTGAAAGCAAATTATTACCAACGGCATCATTCCAGATAAGATCTGCTTAATAAGGAAAGTTTGTTATTGGCATTGAATCAAGATTATTGCTCCAACGTTCAACAATCTCAGTGCTATATAAACAAGACAATGAAGATTGAATTGGCTAATGCTCTACATCATATTACACGCCTAAAAGCTAATCATCATCTTCCTTCTCTCAGTTTGCTAAACGCTTCACAATTCCTCACTCAGTATTTTAGCAATCTAGTATCATAAGCTTAAGTTGTGTAATATCACAGTTGTGATAAATAGTTTTGTAGAAAACATTCACACACCTAGATTTATCTTCTTTGTAAGAAAGTGTTTCCTTGACAAACCGAGTTGTGGTTTGCATCAAGAAGGCTTTAGCAGTTGTTAAAGCAGATTGTAATATTCAGTTGAATATAGTGGATTAAGACCTCGTTGGAGAGAGGCGAAATCACCTTGACGGGTGGACTGGAGTAGTTTGAGATCAAACGAACCAGGATAAAAATATCTTGTCCATTGCATTGATTTTCAGTTTTACAATTCAACCCCCCTTCTTGTGTTTTTCACTTCTTCAATTGGTATCAGAGCGCCTGGTTCTGAGCTAAAACACTTAACCGTGTCAGTACAAGATCCAGCGTCAGAAAAACACAATGGCAAGAAATTATTCTCACACCAGCAATGACAACCATGAGGACAGAGACAGATTCAGCGGGAAACCTCCAGTCTTTGATGGAGAAAACTTTGATTACTGGAAAGACAGAATTGAAAGCTTCTTTCTGGCACATGATGCTGATTTGTGGGATATGGTGACATATGGATACACGCACCCTGTGAATGCAAGCGGTCAGAAGATTGATAGGAAAACAATGTCTGACCAACAAAAGCGTGACTTCAAGAATCACCACAAGGCCAGAACCATCCTTCTCAGCGCCATCTCATATGCTGAATATGAAAAGATCTCCAACAGAGACACAACAAAGAACATGTTTGACTCACTCAGAATAATGCATGAGGGCAACGTTCAGGTCAAAGAAACTAAAGCTCTGGCACTCATTCAGAAGTATGAGGCATTCAAAATGGAAGAAAGTGAATCCATTGAAACAATGTTCTCAAGATTCCATATTCTGGTAGCTGGTCTCAAGGTTCTGGACAAAGGTTACTCTACTGCTGATCATGTCAAGAAAATCATCAGAAGCTTACCCAAGCAGTGGAGGCCAATGGTTACAGCTCTGAAGCTAGCAAAAGATCTCAACAAAACTTCTCTGGAGGAACTTATTAGCTCCCTCAGAAGTCATGAGATAGAGCTAGAAGCTGATGAACCCCAGAAGCAAGGTAAGCCTTTAGCATTAAAATCTAACAAAAAATCTGAGTCTAAAGTTTTGCAGGCAGTTGAAGAAACATCTGATGGATCCTCATCAGAAGAAGACGAACTCTCCCTCCTCTCCAGAAGAGTGAATCAACTGTGGAAGCAGAGGCAAAGGAAGTTCAGGAATCCCAGAAGATCTGATCAGAACGAGTCTTCTTCCAGATACAGAAGGACAGATTCTTCTTCTAGATACAGAAGATCTGAAGGCTCCTCAAGTAGCAAAAAGCCAAACACCAAGGACATCATCTGCTATGAGTGCAATGAGCAAGGACACTACAAGAGTGACTGGCCAAAGCTTCAGAGGGAAAAGCCCAAAAAGAAGTTTGGAAGAGAAAAGAAGAAAAGTCTCATGGCTACATGGGATGACTCTGACTCGTCTGAAGCTGACTCAGAATCAGATGATGAGAGAGCCAACATAGCTCTCATGGCCAACATTTCAGAAGATAGTGAAGCTTCTGAATCAGACTCAGAATCAGATACTGAAGAGGTATTTCCTAACTTTGCTGTTAATTTTACCAAGGCTGAACTTGCTGAAAGCCTTAATGAAATTCTAGAAAGGTATCAGCAAATTAGAGTTAAATTCAGAGACCTGAAAAGGAATCTTGAATCTGACTCTAATAAGACTGAGAGTCTTAAATTGGAGAATTCTGAGCTGAGAAATAAGATTTCAAAATTAGAAAATACTTTACAAAACTCTCAGAAGGAACCAATTTCTGAAACTCCCAGCAACGCTGATGAGATCATCAAGGAGTATGATCACAGTTTCCAGAAGTTCCTCGCTAAAAGCATAGATAGAATCAAAATGACTTCAATGATCTATGGAGTTAGCAGAAACGGCAGGAAGGGAATAGGATACCAAGGTAAGGTTCCTACACCAAAGAATGTCATGGATTTAACCATTAAACACACTCCTCTGAATTCACATTTTGTGTATGGTCACACACATGATATTAAATACACTAGCAGTAAGTACTCTGTGAAACCAAAATTCAACCAGAGTTTTGGTAAATCTAACAAATCAGGACCCAAGAAAATCTGGGTACCTAAGGATAAAATAATACATGTTGCAGATATCTTTAGCAGCAAGTCAGAAACACCAGTCATGGTACCTGGACTCTGGCTGCTCGCGACACATGACGGGAAGAAGGCATATGTTCCAAAGCCTGGAACTTAAGCCTGGAGGCCACGTTGGCTTTGGAGGCAATCAGAGGGGAAAGATTATTGGCTCTGGAACTGTAGGTAATGGAAATCTTCCCTCTATTAATAATGTTCTGCTAGTAGATGGATTAATGCATAATCTGTTATCCATAAGTCAATTAAGTGATAACGGTTATGATATAATCTTTAATCAAAAATCATGTAAAGCTGTTAGTCAGAAAGATGGGACTATCCTGTTTAATGGAAAGAGGAAAAACAACATTTACAAAATCAAACTTTCTGAACTAAAAAGTCAGAATGTAAAGTGTCTTCTGTCTGTTAACAACGAGCAGTGGATCTGGCACAGAAGATTGGGGCATGTTAGTATGAGAAGAATATCTCAGATTAACAAACTCAATCTGGTCAGAGGACTTCCTAATTTGAAGTTCAATTCAGATGCTCTGTGTGAAGCATGTCAGATAGGCAAGTTTGCAAAACCTTCTTTTAAATCTAAAAATGTTGTTTCTACCTCTAAGCCATTAGAAATTCTGCACATTGACTTATTTGGACCAGTTAAAACTGCTTCAGTCAGTGGCAAGAAGTATGGGTTAGTAATCGTAGATGACTATAGCAGATGGACATGTGTAAAGTTCTTAAGACACAAGGACGAGTCACACTCTGTGTTTGTTACCTTCTGTAACCAAGTTCAGAATGAAAAGGATCTTAGAATCGTTAAAGTCAGAAGTGATCATGGTGGAGAGTTTGAAAACAAAGATTTTGAGTCATTCTTTAATGACAGAGGCATTCTGCATGATTTCTCTTGTCCTAGAACTCCCCAACAAAATGGAGTTATAGAACGAAAGAACAGAACATTGCAAGAAATGGCCAGAACCATAATCAATGAGACAAACGTTGCTAAGATCTTCTGGGAAGAGGCAATAAACACAGCGTGCTACATTCAGAATAGAATCTCAATAAGACCTATTCTGGAAAAGACTCCATATGAATTGTGGAAGAACAGAAAGCCCAACATTTCATATTTTCATCCATTTGGATGTACCTGTTTTATGTTAAATACAAAGAATTATTTGAACAAGTTTGACTCTAAAGCACAGAAGTGTATTATGTTAGGATACTCTGAACGCTCAAGAGGGTACAGAGTATACAATACAGAAACACAGATTGTGGAAGAATCAATCAGTGTTCGTTTTGATGATAAGCTTGACTCTGAAAAGTCAAAGCAGAATGAAGTTTTTGCAGGTATGGAAATTGAATTTACAGGTTCTGAAGACAAGTCATCAGAAGCTCTCAACACAGACACTCCTTCAACGTCTGAAAGGAGCACTGCTAGCAATCCTACAACAGCTGCTGATCAACCTCAGAAGAGATTACCCAGAAGCAACTTGGATCACCCAGAAGAGACTATCTTAGGAAGAAAGGAAGATCTAATCAGAACAAGAGCAAGCTTCAGAAACTCTGAAGAAACCCTCATGGGGCTTGTGTCTCTGATTGAACCCTCTTCCATTGATGAAGCACTTCTGGACAATGACTGGATTCTGGCAATGCAAGAAGAGCTGAATCAATTCACCAGAAAAGACGTATGGGATCTTGTTCCCAGACCAAAAGGATTCAACGTCATTGGAACAAGATGGGTGTTCAGAAACAAGCTAAATGAACAAGGTGAAGTCATCAGAAACAAGGCACGACTGGTTGCACAAGGTTATAGTCAGCAAGAGGGGATAAACTATACAGAAACCTTTGCTCTAGTCGCCAGGTTAGAATCTATCAGACTTTTAATTTCATTTGCTGTTAATAGAGGCATCACTCTGTATCAGATGGATGTCAAGAGTGCATTCTTAAATGGTTATATAGAAGAAGAGGTTTATGTGCACCAACCCCCTGGTTTTGAAAATACAAAACATCCAGAACATGTGTTCAAACTAAAGAAGTCACTATATGGTCTGAAACAAGCTCTCAGAGCTTGGTATGAAAGACTAAGTAACTTTCTGTTAGAAAATGAATTCACCAGAGGGAAGGTGGACACTACCTTATTCTGTAAATCAGTTAAGAATGACATCTTAGTCTGTCAAATTTATGTTGATGATATTATTTTTGGTTCTACTAATCCTTCTCTTGGAAGAAAATTTGCTAAGTGTATGCAGGCAGAATTTGAGATGAGCCTCATGGGGGAACTGAAATTCTTTCTAGGAATTCAGATCAATCAAACTCCAGAGGGAACTTACATTCATCAGAGCAAATACATCAGAGATCTTCTGAAGAAATTTGACCTCTCAGAATGTAAGCCATCAAAGATTCCAATGCATCCCACGTGCATTCTGGAAAGAGAAGAGGTAAGCAAAAATGTAGAACAGAAAGTCTACAGAGGTATGATTGGTTCTCTCCTTTATCTGACAGCTTCAAGACCTGATATATTATTCAGCGTATGTATTTGTGCTAGATTCCAATCAGATCCTAGAGAATCACACTTAACAGCTGTTAAGCGAATTTTCAAGTATCTGAAAGGTACTACTAATCTGGGTTTGTTTTATAGAAAATCTTGTGATTACAGTTTAGTAGGCTACTGCGATGCTGACTTTGCTGGAGACAGAGTAGAGCATAAAAGTACTTCTGGAAGCTGCCAGTTTCTGGGAGAAAATCTGATCTCTTGGTCCAGCAAAAGACAATCAACAATTGCGCTATCAACAGCAGAAGCTGAGTACATAGCAGCAGCAGGATGTAGCATACAAATGCTCTGGATGAAAAGTCAGCTTGAAGACTTCCAGATCTTTGAGAGTAACATTCCTATACTCTGTGACAATACTTCTGCTATTTGCTTAAGTAAGAATCCCATTTTACATTCTAGAGCTAAGCATATAGAAATAAAACATCACTTCATTAGGGACTATATTCAGAAAGGAATTTTGAACCTAAAATTTATAGATACAGACCATCAATGGGCTGATATCTTCACTAAACCCCTTTTTGAAGATAGATTCAATTTCATTCTGAAACATCTCAGCATGAAAATCTGCCCAGAGTGAAAATGTTTTAATTCCATATATTTATCTTCAGAATGTATTTGTTTTACTGTGAACTTCTGATCAATCTCTTTTCAGAAAGAAAGAACATGCAGATTGTATCAGATGCTAGTCTTAAAGATCTGAGAGTTTAAGCTCAAGGATAGACGTGCTGATCACTAAATCAAACAAGTGTCATCCAATCATCAGCATATCTCTGAAGCAGAACACGCGTGCACGCTTCTGAGAAGGCAAAACGCTGATTGGGTGCATTGAGACACATGTCTGGTAACCGTTTCAAGTATCTTTCTCAAATCCCCCAAAATCAGCAAGCATTAATTGAAAGTAATCATGTTTTTAAAACGTAATCATTCCCCTTTATTGAAACCCTTTACACTTTCAAAATATTCTGAAGCCTATTTAAGCACGTTAACTTCTCACTTTAATCTTTTACAGTTTCTCATTATCTCTCAAATATTCTCTGCATTTTTCTGTGTTCATCTCTTTCAAACCCATTTTCTCAGTTTTTCTCAAAATCCCAGTGTGAACATGGCAACCTCCAGCAGTGCTTCTGAAGGTTCTCAGAAGAAAGCATCATCTGAACAGTATCAAGTCCCATTCAGAACACTCCTCACTTCAGTGAAGAATCTTGAAGTGTTATCTGAATTGATCATTGATTTTGGCAGTCTGAAGGAAAATGGCTTTGACTTGACAGAAGAAGTTAGGGCACAGAAATGGGAAAGGTATTTTGACAGGTTGGTTGGACCAACATTCCCAATGCTAGTCAAGGAGTTCTGGATTCATGCAACTGCTTCAACGCATCAAGTCACCTCCTACATAATGGGCAAGAAGATTGTGATCACGGAGGATCACATAGCAAGGTTAATTGGTTACAGTGGCGGTGGCGTCCGCTGTATTGATATGGCTGAAAGATGTGCTTACGTGGGCGTCATAGCAGAAAGGATGTTTACCCTTGGATTGCCCAGCAGCAAAATCAGAGATCTCAAGGATCACCACAGAGTTTGGGCGAAGATCATTCTGGGGTGTTTTAATCATAGGAAGCCAACTAGTTCCCCTGATTACATAAATATAGATCAGCAGTTTTTGATCTATTTTATCAATCAGAAGGTAAAAATCAACTTGGCTCATCTTCTGTTTAATCACCTCAGAACAAGCGTGAAGGAAACCATGGAAGAAGAAAGAACCAAGAGGGATTGGATACCCTTTGGAAGGTTAATATCAGATATTCTGACTGAGAATAGGCTGATAGAGCACCTGATTGAAGCTCAAGAGTTAAGCACCATTGAACCAACTGTTGGCAAGCCTCTGAACGCGAAGAATCTGAAGAAAATGAAGTTAATAGAGAATATCAAAAAGGAACCCAACGTTACTCCTATTGCTGATATCACCAGCAGAAGAGTTCCACTGAGTGACTTTCCTCTATTTTCTGAGATAGAATCTAAACCAGTGGTGGTTCTCAGATATTTGGACGCGTGCAAGGCTGATGGTACAGATCCTAAGCTGAATATCAAAGATCTGCACCAACCTGAAACAGAAGTTACACTGAAGAAGACGAAGAAAAGGAAGGCCCCTTCAGAAGGAACATCCCAGCAGATACCCAAGAAAAGAGGTAATTTATCTGCTGCTTCTGTTTTAAATTCTTCTACTATTCCAACATCAATCCCAACTCCAACCTCTCATAGAATCTCAATCCCCATCCCAACAATAGATGAAACCGAACCAGAAGATGACCCTTCTGAGGCACTACAACTCAGAAGACCCCGCACCAAACATCCCAAACCAACAATTTCAACAACATCAGCAATTGACAAAGTTCTGTCTGATATTGATCAACATGCTTCTGATCACCCCACCAATAATCCAAACTCTGAACCACAAATTGTCCACTCTCCTCAACCAGAACAACCTCTCTCACCCATTCCAGAAGAACCACATATCCCTGAACAACCAGAAATTCCTCCTCCTTCTCCACAACCAACAATTCCTTCTCCCTCTCCTCAACCAGAAATTCATCCACCATCACCTCAACCTGAGTTTCATCACTCTGAAACTCCAACTCCTCCTCCTTCTGAACCTCATTCTCCTCAATCATCTGAACCACAACCTCTGGCAATCCAGCTGCCATGTGGAACAACAGTAACAATGGCCCAGCTGCCATCCTCGCTTGAAACCACACCACCAAATACTCCCAAAACCCCAAACAGTCCAATCATAATTTCTGATTCTCCCACTCCATCTCCAAAACAAACAGCTCCCAAGCAAACCACAGAAGACCCCAGCAGGACCTTCATAGATTTAACAATCCTTGACCGTCTTGCTGATCTGAAAAATAAAATAGCCATTCCAAAACCAAAACAACCAGATGTTGGCTCTGGTATTATGAATTTTGAAACAGGTTTGCAGCAGTGGATTGCTTCTCTGAAGCAAGTCTGTCCTGGAATGATTGATCCAGCTGCCTCTGACCAGCTCTGGTCACAATTCAGAATTTGGATACGTGCTGAAGCTCTAAAATTGCAAGACATCAACTATGAGCAAGCACAGCAGAATTTCAGCAAGCTTCTGAACGAAGTTGGAAGTCAGCTGCTGAAAGAAGACGTGCTCCTTCTGGATAGTGAGCCATGGTCTGAGAAGCATCCAGCTTCAAAGGTGCAGCCAGAAGAAGATCAGACTATTCAAGCTGAAGTCAGCCAAGCTGAAGATGTTGCAGAAAGCTCTCAGAAGCTCCCTGCTTCTGATGTTTCTCAAGCTGCCTTGGACAGGCAGACTCTGGAAGAGCTGAAGCTGAATGACATTCGTCTGCAGCAAAGGATGGATGAAAATGACCAGAAGATGAAAGAAAGGATGGATGTGCAGGATAGCACAATAGATACAGTAGTCAGCATGGTGCACAAGCAGAATGAGACTGCTGATCAGATCAAAGCCATGCTGGAGAACCTGTTCACACGCCTTCCTCCTGTTGGCTGAAGATTTTGAATAATATTATTAGAAGCAAAGTGAACTATACGTTTCGATCGAAATGAAACAAAACGTCATGTTTCGAAATAGCAGAAGCAGTGTTTCGAATGAGCATATCAAAGCTTGGAGCTTCGAGTGGCAATTATGGGAACATATCTAAAGAAGTCTCGAAATGATAACAAGGCTGTGTTTAAAGAAGTGCGTTCGAAGCGAAGAAGTGCCAAAACATTTGAAATTCAAATGCAAGCGGGATGTTCGAAATTTGAAATATATGCGCTGGAGCATTCGAAGACACGTGGAAACAAGAGAGAGGCATTGTTCTGCATGTTCTGAACGTGGCAGAATCTTATAGCAAGACCGTTATGGTCGAAGTAGTATAAATAGAAGTCTTAGCATTAGGATTTCGTGTGTCATATCTATTTGTACAAAAAACTCAGTAAACATTCAAATTACCACATGGCTAGGGAAACGAATGCAAGAGCAATGTACGTATGATAACACCACATATTTATGATTCAATGAAAACCCTTTATCATTTCCAGTACTTTCCTTTATCTTTTTGTCAAATACCATTTACAAGTTTTTACATCTAAAGTCTTTTTATTCGAAATCTTTCCATTGATGCCTTACATTTAAATGCTTTCTTTACATTTCAAACACTTTACATTTCAGAAACTGTTATACATTTCATGTCTTTATCTTCAAGTTTTTATCCTTCGAACGCCTATTTTTACTTAAAACCATTTTACAGATTTCTTGCATTAAACGCTTTCTTCATAATTCGAATCTTTTACATTCCAGAGTATCTTTTACATTAACTATTTTTATAATTTGAAGTCATTTACTTGTCTTTTATGCAGTTTTTACATGTCTTTACAATTAACCTTTATATTCATGCAATTTAGATTCACGCACATATATTTTGATTATACCTTTAGATCCTTAAGAGAGAAATCGAAATAAGTCAAACACCTACACAACACTCTAAATACCAACCATGAATACCTGTTCGATCATGAGAGTTACCCTAATGACCAACACGCCCTAGGATCAATCTAGTCGATCCTGCGAGTTACCAGAGGAATTGAATAACAGTCAGTAAGTTTATTCGATAGTTTGGAGGACTAGCGGTTGTTTACCAGAAATCACTGGAAACAAATTGGCACACCTGGTGGGACCAATCGTTGGACATTATAGAATTTAGAACAAAAATAAAGATTGTTGAGACGTAACCATTATAAAAATACCCTCTGAGTGATAAGTTTGCTGTTTTATGAACCTAAGAAGTGGTAAAATAACCAACAACAACCAACCCTTATCCAGAAGAAAACGTTTGAACAAGATGTCTAATTCTGACAATCAACAAGGGGAACAAAATGCCCCACATACAACAGGCACTAATGTATCCGCTTCGATAGGAACGTCTAATGTGACCCCTTCGAATGCACAGTCTGTTGCATCTTCTACCAGTAATATAGCCACTAATGGAGTAAGTGGTATATCAACTAATTGTTCGATCTTAGGAAATACTGGAACCATTGGTTATCCTGGGGGATTTGTTCCACCATCAGGGACACAGACCCATTTCACCACCCCACTAACTAGACCACCCGGTTTCGATGGTAATAGAACCAGAAATTCCTCTTATGGAATGCCAATATCTTTTATGGCAGGTTTACACAATTCCACATCGAATTCATCACCACAATTAGGGTCTGGGTCTGGGGCGAATCAGTTTATGACAAATAACCAAGGGTCAGTGGGTTATAGCACAATGCCTATTTTAACCACAGAAAACCAGTTGGCTTTTAGGCAATTGATGGATGACAGTAACCATAATATGGTAGGGGTATTAGCACAAACTATGCAGGAAATATTTGCCCCAATAGTACAAAATGTGACTGTGACAAACAGAGAAAATGCTGACAACATGAGTCGAATAGAAGATTTCTTTGCTCCCCCAGAAAGGCGTAGGCAGAATCAGGCGGGAGTTCGAACAAACATGCCTATTATGGAACAAGTTGCTAACGACCCAAACTATAGGCCACCTAGAGAAGAAGTTAACTTGGAGGCAAGGGCACAAAGGCTAGAAGCCCCAATAATCCCAGGCCCACAAACAGAAATTATGGAACCAGGGGCAAGGGTCGAAAGGTTGGAAGTCTCAGAGTTTCGAGAAGAACAACCTAGGGGGGTTGTCATGGTGGGTCGAAATCAAGATGCTGATGATGTCGTTCATAGAATTCGAAACGATAACATCCTGGCAGAAAACAATTTAACCACCATGATAGAGAGAGTCATGGCCCAGAATGGCCTCAACACAGGAATGAGAAGGCCAAATTATGCTTCTCCTATACTAGATTGCATAATGCATACTGATTTACCAAGGGGATATAAAGTCCCTAAATTTACAAAGTTCGCTGGGGATACCAATGAGTCAACAGTCGAACATATAGCCAGATATCTAACTGAAGCGGGAGATATAGCCAATAATGAAGATCTCAGGATCAAATATTTCCCAAGTTCCTTAACTAAAAATGCCTTCACGTGGTTCACCACTTTGCCTCCTGGGTCCATTGATACTTGGGCTCTTTTGGAGAGATTATTCCATGAACAATTTTACATGGGACAGTCGAAAATAAGCTTGAAGGAATTAGCCAGTGTCAAGAGAAAGTTCACCGAACCCATAGATGATTATCTGAATAGATTTAGGCTTTTGAAATCCAGATGTTACACAGTAGTGCCTGAACATGAGTTAGTCGAAATGGCCGCTGGTGGCTTGGATTACTCTATTCGAAAGAAACTAGACACTCAATATTTGAGGGACATGGCTCAGTTAGCCGATAGGGTTCGACAGGTGGAAAGGCTAAAGGCCAAAAAGGCCAGAGTCTTTAAGAATAACAAGAAAGAAAGGATCTCCTATGTTGGAACTGAGGAAGCAGAAGATTATCCTGAATTCGAATTCGAAGAGGTCGAAATCGACCTCGCTGAATTGAAACAGGCACCACCTTACTCCTGCAAATTATTAGTTCCCACAAAAGGGAAAGAGATTGTTGAAAATGAGAAAAGTGACAAATTCCCAAAGAAGGTTTATACCTTCGATGTCACTAAATGTGACGAGATTTTTGATTTACTTGTCAAAGATGGCCAACTCATTGTGCCATCAAATGTCAAAATACCTCCTTTAGATCAAAGAAAGAAGAGAGGATTTTGCAAATATCATAGTTTCCTAGGCCACAAAACCTCACAGTGTTTTCTTTTCAGGGACCTAATTCAGAACGCAATCAAAGATGGCAGACTGAAGTTTGCTGATAAAGCAAAGATGAAAGTGGACGAAGATCCCTTGGACGTCGCAGACACCAACTACTCCGAGCCTGCATGCATTGGAGAGATTAACATGGTGGAAGCTGACCAAAGTGATGTCCCAACAGGAGAGAAAAGTACTGGAAACGAAAGCTGGGTGATGGTCGAAGTCGATAAGGAGGTCACTAAAGACGTCCAGAAGCTACCAGAGACTTCGATTGAAGCAGCACCCTTAGTTGTTGCAAAAGAAATCCAGGCTACTGAAGGCCAGGAGAGTCAAAACTAAGAACTTACACAGGTCACTGAAGGCCTGAGGCTGGAATTGGAGAAAGTCCAAATCGCGAAGCCAACTTCCCCTCAGAAGGAAATATGGGACACTCTAGGGGAACCCAGTGGAAAATTTGACTATTTGGTCAAATATTCTGCCCCAGAGAGTTCGAAGGTCCACATTGAAGATATAAAACCCACAGGAAGGGGAGATGATGAAGCTGAAGGGGAGGATGTTGAGGTAAACATGATGGACATGGAAAGACCTCACTCTGAGATGGAGGAGGTAGGAAAATACTTAGAAAAAGAGAAGTATAAAATGGAGGATAATCACGCTGGAGATGCTAGTCTCAAGGATTACCTCATGACATGCCACAAGGGAGATACAGGCATGATACTCTGCCCTAGGTGCAGCATCCTCTGCAATCAGAGAATCGCTGCGAATTTCGAAAGGGTACAGAGGGCTCGAACTGGCAACAATTGGCGCCAGGATAACCAGCTGTTCAGGTGTTATCCTAAGGCTGGAGAAAGTTTGCTGGAATTTGTGTTTCGCTGCTACAAAGGGGCAACCAAGTGCTTGATATGCCCAAGGTGTTCTGTTGTATATGATCAAAGCATGGCCAGAGCCTTTGAAACGATTCCCTTCGCCCCTTGCTGGAACCATCAAGAAACTGTGCAGATGGGCCCACGTTTCGATAGCAGACACAAACAACGAAGGCCTGATAGCCCTCACCCCAAGGCTGCTCGAAGAGTGACTTTCAAACTCCCTGCTGAAGTGCCAACCGACAGATGGTTGCAAGTCAGAAATGACAAAGGCAAAGACAGATGGAGAAACACCGAACGAAATGCACGCCATGCTATGACATACAGAAGGCAATTCAACATAGCAAAAAGGGAAGAGGTAAGATTAGAAAACTACAAAGGAAGGAACCCCATGTCAAGATCCCAGTGGCGCAGGCAACAAAGGATTCGAAAGGCTGAGAGGGAAGCTGTGGCAAACAAAGGGGTCACTTCAACAAGGAACCAAGGTGAATCTAGCACCAACAAACCAAAAAATCAAATTGAAGACAAACCTCCAGTTAATAGGAGGCTTTTCTCTGAAGTACAACTAGATGAACCAAAGGAATACACTCCAGGCCCAGAAGAAGACGGAGATATGATAACAGATAACTTCTGTTGTACCCCAAAATTTGCCCTCCCATTTCCTCAACATTTTCTCATCACAAAACCCTTGGAGCTCAAGATCCAATTAGGGTTTCCTCTGCTCAAGACTTCTCATTGCACTGTTGACCCAAATTAGGGTTTGTGTTTGAACAAAGATATTTTGACTTAAAATGCATAAGATGACTTTCATACTTCATTTTGGACTCCCAAGTTTATCCATACCAAGTTTCAAGTCTTGATTCCAAATTTTGCCCAGTCAATTGGACAGTTGACCTAGAAATCAGCTGTGCTGGGGAAAAAGTCAATTGTGGCCAATTGACAGACAAATCTCATGAAAATTGATCCACATAAACATTATGAACTCATATGGACCATTTGATCAAGTTTGGATCACAATTCCACAAGAAATTTGATCAGATCACCAAAAGGGCAAAATGGTCATTTTAGGGTTTTGACTGCACAAAGGCAATTTTTAACTGTTTGACCTAGCCAATGGCAAACCAAGCTCACATATGGACTCAAGGACCCCATGGAATTGTCTTGACATGCTCAACAAGTTCAAAAGATCCCAAATACACAAGATTGACAATTGAATTTCCCAATCAATTGATCAATTTTGACTGTATACTGAAAAGTCAAACTTTGACTTTTTGGTCAAAATCAAGTGTCAAGATTCATTTTTCATCAAAACATGCCAAATAATGAAACTTGTTCATCAAGAAATCAAGAATTGCAAATTAGGGTTTGAAATGAAGATTTTTCATAACTTAGAATTTTTCTAAGTTATGAAAAACCCTAATTTTTTCCTAACTTTGCCCCACTTTCTCACCAAGATTCATTTGGATTCAAGCAAAAGTCAAAACATGAAAGTTGTAGCCTATTGCAAAATATACAACTTTGATTCACAAAGTTTTCCTAAAAGAAGCTTGCAGCTCAAGTTACAATTTTTGGAACAAGGGTACCAAACCATTCTTAACTTAGAGAAAATTTGACCTATTTTAGGCAGGATTTTTGCCTAACTTCAAGACCATTTTTCACATACTTCCACTTGGAATTTCAATTTTCATTTCAAAGATGGATTGTAGTACACATTCCAAGCTTTCCAAAGTGTCCAAGAACTCATCAAACAACCTCATGGTTAGAGAGAATCGAATTTTGCAATATAGGAAAAACTCACTTTTGATTTGGTCAATTTACATGTTCATACATTTGTGCCATTTTGAATTCAGCATGCTTTCCTTGATTACAGGCCTCTAAACCATCCAACACTCAATAATTTAATGTCAATCCTTTGTGCCAAAGTGTTGTTCTATGAGTTCAAACATTATATGCAAGTTTAATCCATTTTTAGATAAAGCATAATATCCATTTTTGCAAAAGTGAACTTTATGTCAAAATGCAAATCCAAGCAAGTACAATTAATATCTCTTTGGCACAAGTTTAGGGGATAATTGCACTGATCAAGACTGAGTTATGTAGCACATTATGGGGGCCTGTACAGGCTAGAAACACCAAGTGGCCTTTTGTTGCTTAAAGTGTAAGAAACTTGCCATAACACATAACAACTCTCATCTCATCTAGCAAAAACCTTAAGCAAACTTGTCAAACATATTCTAAACATCCATTCTGAGCTAGAACACGAGTGAACCATCCCCAACACCTTCCCATTCACAGAATCACCATTGAACTGTCCAAAATAGGGCATCCCTGCAGTTTGAGTTCCATAGCTTAAACCTTCCATGCATTCTTGCTAAAAACACTTCAAACATATTCCATAGCATCCATATGAACTATTCCAAACCTTGAACTGAGACTGTAACAGCCATAGCACCATTTGCCATTTCCATTTTTCTCTCTTACGGGTGGACTTCTGCAGCTTGATTTGGCACGATTCAAAACACACCAAGCATTGGAATAGTATCACTACACTTCAGGCAAGCTGTACAAATCATCATCTTGCCCTGAAAGCTCCTCCATTGCCAGACACGATTCCAACTGAACATGTATATTCATGAAGTTCTATCTCTCAATATAGGCATTGTTAGCTCTAGGTTTGTGAATGAAAAGTGTTCTACTCATGCCCCTGAAACTGTACATACCTTTACTTTTCATTTATTTTGCATATGCTGTGAGAATTTTAAGTCTGAACATTGAACAAAAACTAGGTCAGGAATTGGGGGAGAAGAAATTCTCTCTCATTTCTGAGAGTTAGATTGATTTCTTTATATGTCTGGAATCGTGGCTTCAAGCTCTACAGGTTTCATGTTGGAAGATTTGGCAAAAGATCAAGGAATTAGAAGATAGAAAACGCGTGTTTTCTTGAAAAAAAAAATGTTCTGAGGTTGAAGATGACAGGGTTCTGGGTTGGGCCTGTTTCCCATTTCTTTTTGCACCATGCTTTCACTTTTACACCCCCTAGGCCCATTTTGCTTATTTTCATGATTTTTTGACTTTTCTTTTTTTATTCTGACTTATTTATTTTTTCTTATAATATTAAAAATATAAAATATATTTTTTACACCATTTTCATATTTATTAGATATTTATTTGTTTAGATCAATATTTGTACATAAATAAATATATAAACATACTTTTATTAAAAATACTAAAAATATACAAACATATTTTATTTCTGATTTTTATTTCATTTTATCTTCTGAAAATATTTCATATAAAATATATTTTTTTTTATAAATATTAAATATTATTATTTTGTATATATGCAATATATTTAATAAATAATACAAATTCATATATATATATTAGTATATTTAGGTTAAAAATACAAAATATACACATTTTTATTTTTATTAATATTTAATATTAAAAATACCTTTTTACAAATATACTTCATTTTTATTTTATTTTTGTATATAATAAATAAATGTGTATATATTAAATAATTAATACATTTTATTTAATAAAATTAGGGTTTTGCCCTAAACATCAAAAAACTCCAAAAAATAATACCTTTTATTTTGTTTATTTGACATATAAAAATACTTTTTTTTTCATACACATAAAAAACCTTTTTGCATCTTGCATATTTATTTTACTTCCATTTAATTTGTGCAATTAAATATCTTGTAAATAATTCAATTTTGATGTAATAGTTTAGGTTTAAATTCCTTGTCAAAAAAAACCCCATTTGAACATTTGTACCCCCCTTCCCATATATTGTGTTGTAATAGCTTAGTAACTTTATTTTTCGCATTTTATTGCTTTCTAAATATACCATGTTAGAATTAGGGTTTGTATGCGAATCAAAAACAACAAAAATAGTTTGACCTAATTTCAAGATAAACAAGCATGAAAATGGACAACACTAATCACACTTGCACCCCTAGGGTATTCCACTTGTTGCCTTCAATAAATGGGCCATGTTGCATGCTAGGTCTCTTTGGGCAAAACAAACACAATTTAAATGATCATAGTCCCTCGATGACGCTTTAGAAAGTTGCCTAAAAATGATCAAGTCCCTTAAAGAAAATTGCCCAAAGATACTTGGCACCATTGCAATTATGGTCTAAACGATGACCCGCGCCCGTCCCTTTCACATCCTAACACAAGATTGTCCACCAAATGCAATGGTGGAACAAACTTGTTAAAAGGGTTAAAACATAGCAATAATCTTTGAGAAATTTAGGAGTAGACAACCTCTTAGTTACTTGAATCAAACTTGCAAAACACTTGCCTATTTTTAAGCCACCCCTCACAACACTTTCAAAACAAACTTTCAAAAACAAATGAAAACCTTTTCAAAAGACATACACCTTTGTATACATCCCAACATGGATCATTACAAAGGTTGCCACCACATTGGCCTCTTTTCAAAACATTTTCAAATCCACACACACAAAGCACCATTTCAAACAATTGAAAACCAAGGCAAGTTGATCTAAGCAAGTAACTAAGAGCCCATGGATAACCATGGATAGAAAGGGTGCTAATACCTTCCCTTTCTATAATCTACTCCCCGAACCCAAGAAAACATCTCAAAGGTTTTTGCTGTGCTTTTTAAACCTTTCCTTAGGATAAAATAAAAAGTCGGTGGCGACTCTTGCTCAACCGAAACATTTGCGAATACAAACGCAAAACCATAGTCAGTTCTCCCACCGTATCACAGAACTGGCGACTCTGCTGGGGATAGAATTAAAAGTGGAGTAACCTTAGGGCTTAGATCACCTTTGTTTTCAATTGTTTGCCTTGTTTGCTTTTATATTTGTGGGCTTTGCATCGGAGTTTCATAGATCCTAACCCGGATCTGGGGAATACCCTTTTTAGGTAGCATAATCTGTGAGGGACCTGTCCGGCGTAGACCGACATGGGTGAAGCAGTGGCTACGTTGGTGTGGCACCTTGGTCTGTACCTATATCCTTTGTGTTGCAACGAGGAGAATATGGGTCTTCTAAGGAGTCATTAAACACCAACCAACCTTAGAACCCTAAATTGACCAAACTTGGCCATTAGAACAGTAGCAGTATGCTACACTCATTGAGGCTAAACTCTCGCGATGGTTCTGGCCGCAAGAAAAGATTGCGATGCTGGACTTATGACCGATTGAGGGTAGTCAATGATTTGAGATCCTCTAGAACCCGATTACTTTTGATAGGACAGGTTTTAACCAACGAAACCAAAAGAGGGTAATACCTAAACTTCATGCTGGCCTGAAACCTAAGGGTTGTCTTGTGTGTGCCTTATCATGCTTGCCTGTGTGAATACTTGTGGTGTGCTTCATCATAGCATCATACCATCATACCATTGCATGCATCCTGTATAAGGACTAACCCATTTCAAAGACAAAAAGATTTCATCTTTGCTCTGTTTTGTAGGACATCATGATGCCCGTGCGTAGGAATACTATCCGGCTCAACTTTGTTCAAACACCAACTTTGCTCAAGGATTTGGTTGGTAGGATTCCAAACACTACTTCCTTCATCAAAAGGCATGGTTCTCTCCTTGGCTTGATCACTGCAAAGTGGGACCAACAACTGATAAGTGTCCTGACCCAGTTTTATGACCCCCTGTATCATTGCTTTACCTTTCAAGACTTCCAGTTGGTCCCTACCCTGGAAGAATTCTCTGATTTGCTTGGTATCCCTGTTTTGGAGCAAACTCCGTTCACTGGTTGGGAAAAGACTCCTAGGCCTGAAGAGGTTACTGCAGTTCTCCCCTTGACCAAAGAAGAGGTATTGGCTAACTGGGTAACTAGAAGTGGAGTTAAGGGCTTTTTGGTCAAATTTCTGGTTGGCAAAGCTAATGATTTCTGGAATGACTTAGACTTCAAGGCGTACGAAGACATCCTGGCTCTTTTAATCTATGGTCTGGTATTGTTCCCAAATCCTGACACCTTTATCAGTATCCATGCCATAAGGATCTTCATGTCTCGGAATCCTGTACCCACTCTTTTGGGTGATATCCTGCAACAACTCTATGCTCGTACTGCCTGAAAACGGGGAACTCTGTGGTGTTGTGCTCCTTTGCTAGTGAGGTGGTTTATTTCGCACCTTCCTAAGTTTGTGCTGAAGAATGAAGAAGGAAAGGGTTGGGCTCATAGGTTAATGTCTCTCACTGATAATGACATCACTTGGACTCTCAGAGGTTTGGATGAGGTAGCTGTTATTGATCGTTGCGGAGAATACCCTAATGTTCTGTTGATTGGTATCCAAGGAGGAATCTCTTATAATCCATGTTTAGCTCTCTGCCAGTTCGGAAGAGCCAGGAGAGTAGGGCCTCATGAAATGTTGGTTCCTCACTTCCATTTTGAATTTCAAGCAGACAGTGACAAACTACGCCATGGATTCATTAAGGCTTGGGACAAAATTCACAAAGCTGACCCACATGAGTTGGGACCAAAGACCTCTCTACCAATGGAACCTTATTGCAGATGGGTCCGCATTCGTGCTCAGAAGTTAGGTATGCCGTACGAAGCTGTCAGACCTATCATTCTTGAATCTCCTGATGAAGATGGGGTTCCTCCAACTGTCCTCCCTCATCAGATACCCACTGATTTTGACACAATGAAAAGATCTTGGGCGCAGCTAAAAGAAGAACGAGATTTTTATCGGGAAAAGTTCAACGAGCAGGAACGGAAGATCCAGAGGCTGACTAAGCAATTGGAGGAGGAGCGGGTCCTGAATAACTACATCCACACTGAGAAGAGGAGGCCATGGGAGCACTGATGGGATTTGGATATTTCCTTTTACAACTTTTATTTCCTTTTCAGTATTTTTCATTCCTGTAATGCCTAAGGGCAAGTTGTTGAACAATTTAAAATTTGAATCTAATGAAGTATGTTTCCCTTTTGTCTACAAAGTTGAATCTTGTTTGTCTTTGAAAACATAAAACATACGCATCTCATTGCACCATATGCATAGCAGGTACCCTTTTTCCACAGGTTGCTTAATCTTCTTCGCTGTTTATTTGAACAGTCATCATGAATCCAGATTCATCCAGTGAGCAAGCAATCAAGGCCCTTCAGGCCCAAAGTGCCCAGTTTCAAGAGATGGTCCTAAGCCTGGCCCAAGGTCAGCAAGAGTTGAAGGCTCTACTCCTGAAGAAGAAGAAGAAAAAGAGGACTGCGTTGTTCAATACCGGACACAGATTTGGGAACACACTCCATAATGAAGCTGATCCAACTACTTCCTCTGCAGAGAAAGACAGTCCCCAAGGGGGAGGAGCTCCTAGTCCTGCAGTCTCTAACAACGAGACGAACTACAATGACGAACAATATCCACCTGCTGCTGACAGATACAAGCAATTAGAGGACCGCTTGAGCGCCATGGAGATTCAGAATGTGCCGGGGCTGGATTTCAGAGATTTGGGCTTATCTTCTGGGGTAGTAATCCCACACAAGTTTAAGGCGCCTGCCTTTGCCAAATATGACGGGGCCTCCTGTCCAAAGCTGCATCTAAGGTCGTACGTAAGGAAGATCCAACCTTACACGGAAGATAAGAACCTTTGGATTCACTTCTTCCAAGATAGCCTTTTGGGGTCACAGCTTGAGTGGTTCTACCAACTAGATGGAACTAGTATCCGACACTGGGAAGATTTGGCGACCGCATTCTACAGACAATATCAATACAATTCTGATCTCGCTCCTACGCGTACCCAACTTCAGGGTATGTCTCTAGGAACGGGCGAAGGGTTCAAAGAATATGCACAAAAATGGAGAGATTTGGCTGGCAGGGTGCAGCCTCTATTGACTGATCGTGAGCTGGTTGATATGTTTCTAGGGACCTTGTCTGGTCCATTTTTCAATCATTTGGTTGGTAACTCCTCCGCTGGGTTTACGGATTTGATTCTGACGGGTGAAAGGATAGAAGTTGGCATCAGGTCAGGAAAGATACAAAAAGCTGCCTCCACAAGTACTGAGAAGAGGCCTTTCAAGAAAGAAGCAAGTGTCGTCTATGGTCCTAGAAGACAAGTCAAGCCAGAAAGTCGCCAAGCCGTCAATGCCTTGGTCATTTCAAAACCTGTTGCTGCTCCTCAGCAGTACAATCAACAAAGAGGTGAAAGGCCCAAGAGGCAGTATACTCGGCTGAGTATGACCTTGTCACAAATTTTACCGCAACTGTTATCAACCAACTTGGTGACCATCAAAGAGGCTCCGAAGGTCGTGAATACTGCATCTCCTAAGTATAACCCAAATGCCCGTTGTGCTTATCATTCCGATAGCCCCGGGCATACTACTGATGATTGCTGGGCCTTGAGAAATAAAGTGCAAGACCTTATCGACGCGAAGGAAATTCAGTTTGAGGCGCCTGAGAGGCCAAATGTTGTAACTGCTCCTATGCCCCAGCATAGAGTAAATGCCATCGAGGAGGATTTGTATGCTGTTTCGGTGAATGATGTTGCTACCCCTCTTTTGACTGTTAAGAGGAACTTACTACTAGCCGGTTTATTTCCGGGTTGTAGCAAGGGTTGCCTCCTGTGTGCTGTTATCCCTACCGGTTGTCCGCTGCTGAAATCAGGCATCCAAAGCCTGATGGATAGCAAAGAAATTCTGTTCAAGAAAACCGCTGTTCCATTTGTTTCCGCTGAAGAAGTATCTGTTGTCACAATTTACAATCCTACCAAAGCTCCCCCGAGGAAGCCAGTCCAAATTATGTCTGTTGCACCCATTACTATTACTGTTCCGGGGCCTCTCCCCTATGAGTCTGATAAAGCTGTCCCATGGCATTATGGGGTCGACGTGTATGTGCTTGGAGTGAAGCAGGAGTTCAACACCGGTACCAATATCAGTAACATTACTGGTCCCGCCAAGATTACTCGCAGTGGCAGGCTCTTCTCGCCTGACATTGCACCGCCAGTTATCCGAAAACCTCTTATCATCACACCCGCAAGTGTGCATGTTTCAAATCAAGTTCCTGTGTCTACTACTGCCGTCGAGTCCTCTAATGCTCGGGGCAAAGAAGTTGCTACCGATTTGCCTGCCAGGATGGAGGCACCAAAAAAGACTGCTGTTGAAGCCTCCCAACAAGAGATGGAGGAAATCCTTAAAATCATCAAAAAGAGTGACTTCAATGTTGTTGAACAGTTGGGGCATACCCCCTCCAAAATCTTTATGCTATCATTGCTACTATGCTCAGAGGCCCATGCAAAGGCCCTGATTTCATTTCTGAAAACGGCCCATGTGCCGCAAGAGACCTCTGCAGATCAATTCACTGACTGTGTGGCTAATTTGACAACTGACAATGGTTTGGGGTTCTCGGATGCTGACCTTACCGCTAAAGGGAAAAATCATAATGATGCCCTGCACGTCTCTATAGAGTGCAGGGGCACTACTCTCGCACACGTGTTGGTGGATACCGGTTCTTCCCTGAATGTTTTGCCCAAGAAGGCATTGGATCGCTTGGATTGTGAGGGTCTGGAATTGAAACCTAGTAACATCATTGTTAGAGCCTTCGACGGTTCTAAGAGGATGGTGCACGGTGAGGTAGACATTCCTATTCGTGTGGGTTCCCAAGTCTTTGACTCAACGTTCTATGTAATGGATATTCGTCCATCTTATTCCTGCTTGTTGGGTCGACCCTGGATTCACAAGGCTGGGGCAGTAACATCCACTCTACACCAAAAGCTCAAATACCCTGTCAAAGGGAAGATTGTTACTGTGCAGGGTGAGGAGGAATACATGGTTAGTCACTTGAATTCATTATGGTATATCGAGATGGACGGGGAGTTTATTGAAACCCCCTTTCAGCATTTTGAGGAAGTACCTCCAGCGTTGGCATCGGCTGAAACAGTGGTTGAAGAAGACTTTCCGTTGAAGATGGCGTCCTTGAAGGATGCCCGAGCTGTAATCGAGAAAGGCAAATGTGCAAACTGGGGTCAGCTTCCTGACTTCACTCAAAAGAACGACAAGTTTGGGCTGGGCTTCACTGCAGAGGCTCAGAGGGTTGTGCGCAAGGAAAGGATCAGAAAGGCTCCGGTGTTTATCACCAACCCAAGGGTGAATGCTATTGAGGAGGACATAGAGGAAGCAGAGTTTGACAGTTGGATCTATCCGACCACCAGCAACGGACCAAGCAACTGGACGGCAAAGGATTTTACACCAATTACATTTGTCACACAGTAATTAACTCTTTTGATTTTCAATTTGTAACAAACAATATGTTGAAACTTTTATTGGCTCGGTGTCCTACCCGGGGCATCGTAGCTCCATTTGTGAGGGCTTTTTTGTATGACATTTCCATATATCATTAATCAAAACATTGGACGTTTGTTGCATTTCAAATCTTGCGCTCTTTTTCTTTGTGTTATATATTGCAAAACAGCTATATTTACACACACTCACTCGTACAGGTTTCAATCCACTCTGGATCTCACCGGTAACGACTCTGCTACTGCCAGTTATGACTTCGAAAATCCGATCAACTTAGCCGAAGACGAAGGTGAAGATGATTGCGAAGTGCCTGGTGAACTTGCAAGACTGTTACTCCAGGAAGAGAGGGCCATTCAGCCACATGAAGAGCCAGTGGAAACGGTAAATCTGGGTACTGAGACGGATAGAAAGGAAGTTAAGATTGGTGCTAATCTGGAGCTCAGCGTGAAACAACGGTTGGTTCAGATGTTGCATGATTATGTGGAGATCTTTTCCTGGTCCTACGAAGACATGTCTGGGTTGGATACCGACATTGTGGTCCATCACTTGCCTACCAAGGAAGACTGCCCTCCGGTTAAGCAAAAGGTCCGCCGTATGCGTCCAGAGATGTTCGAGAAGATCAAAGCTGAGGTTATGAAGCAATTTGACGCCGGGTTTCTAGCAGTGACTTCTTACCCGCAGTGGGTTGCCAACATGGTGCCAGTGCCAAAGAAGGACGGTAAAGTCAGAATGTGTGTCGACTACAGGGATTTGAACAGGGCCAGCCCCAAGGATGATTTCCCCCTACCTCACATCGACGTTCTTGTTGACAATACTGCTCAACACAAGGTGTTCTCCTTCATGGATGGTTTTTCAGGGTATAATCAGATCAAGATGGCTCCGGAAGATATGGAAAAGACTACCTTTGTGACTCAGTAGGGCACCTTCTGCTACAAGGTCATGCCATTCGGGTTGAAAAATGTTGGGGCAACCTACCAACGCGCCATGGTTGCTTTATTTCATGATATGATCCATAATGAGATTGAGGTATATGTTGATGACATGATTGCAAGGTCCCAAACTGAGGAAGAACACCTTGATCATCTGCGGAAGCTGTTTGACCGACTGAAGTTATACAAGCTGAGGTTGAATCCCAACAAATGCACCTTTGGGGTGAGGTATGGAAAGTTGCTAGGGTTCATTGTAAGCGATAAAGGTATTCAGGTGGACCCTGCCAAGGTAAAAGCCATCCAAGAGATGCCAACTCCCAAGACAAAGAAAGAAGTCAGGGGCTTTCTGGGACGACTAAATTACATTTCCCGTTTCATCTCGCATCTAACTGCTACCTGTGAGCCAATCTTCAAATTGCTGAAGAAAGATCAAGTAGTACGTTGGAACGATGAATGTCAGGCCGCTTTTGAAAAGATAAAGGAGTATCTCTAAGAACCACCCATTCTTATGCCACCAGTGGAAGGGAGACCTCTGATACTATACTTGACAGTGCTTGATAATTCAATGGGGTGTGTGCTGGGGCAGCATGACGAGTCTGGCCGAAAAGAGCACGCTATTTATTACCTGAGCAAAAAGTTTACCGACTGTGAGTCTCGTTACTCACTGCTCGAGAAAACTTGCTGCGCTCTGGTATGGGCTGCTCGCCGGCTGAGACAGTATATGCTGACTCACACTACTCTGTTGATTTCAAAGATGGATCCCATCAAGTACATATTCGAAAAGCCTGCTTTGTCTGGAAGAATAGCAAGATGGAAAATGATCTTGACAGAATATGATATCCAGTATACCACTCAAAAAGCGATCAAAGGAAGTGTACTGGCAGATCATTTGGCACACCAACCTGTGGACGATTACCAATCATTGAACTTTGAATTTCCAGACGAAGATATCATGGTGGTAACTGATTGCGAAGTGCCTGGACCAGATGAAGGACCTGAGGAAGGATCCCGATGGTCTATGCATTTTGACGGAGCCTCAAACGCTTTGGGTAATGGCATCGGCGCTGTGATCATATCTCCCAAAGGAACTCATACTCCACTCACCGCACGATTGTGTTTCAACTACACCAACAACATGGCAGAATATGAGGCGTGTATCATGGGTCTTCAAGCTGCAATCGACTTAAGGATCAAGTTTCTGAGTGTCTTCGGAGATTCCACTCTTGTGATCAATCAGATCAAAGGCGAGTGGGATACGAAACACCCGAATCTTATTCCTTACAAGGAGTATGTGTTGACTTTGCTTCCCCACTTTGAGGAGATAACTTTTGAACACTTCCCAAGAGAAGAGAATCAGTTAGCGGACGCACTAGCTACGATGTCTTCAATGTTCAAAGTCAAATGGGACAATGAGGCTCCCCGAATCATTATCTGGAAGTTGGACGAACCTGCATACTGCTGCGATCTTGAGGCCGAGAAGGTGACTGAAAAACCCTGGTATCATGAGGTGAAGAGATACTTGGAGGCTCAGGAATACCCTGAAGGTGCATCTGTCAACGACAAGAAGTTCATGAGAAGGTTTGCGGCAAAATTCTTCCTCAGCAACGGCATTCTCTACAAACAGAATCATGATTCAACTCTGCTGCGTTGTGTGGATAAGGCTGAAGCAGAGAAGATCATGATAGAACTGCATGAAGGTATATTCGGAACACATTCCAGTGGACACACCATGGCAAAGAAAATCCTTAGGGCAGGATATTTCTGGTCCACAATGGAAGCCGATTGTTACCAACATTCTCGAACTTGTCATAAATGCCAGATCTATGCTGATAAGGTGCACATCCCTCCGGTTCCTCTGAACGTCTTGACGGCACCTTGGCCTTTTGCAGTGTGGGGAATTGATATGATCGGTGAGATCCGACCGACGGCATCCAACGGGCATCGCTTCATCTTGGTAGCGATCGATTACTTCACGAAGTGGGTTGAGGCAGCTTCCTACGCCACGGTAACCAAGAGCGTCGTGGCACGTTTCATCTGGCATAATCTGATCTGTCGGTACGACGTCCCGGAAAGAATCATTACGGACAATGGTACCAATCTTAATAACAAGATGATCACTGAGCTCTGCGAGCAATTCAAGATACAGCATCATAACTCTTCTCCTTACCGGCCGAAGATGAATGGGGCTGTAGAGGCAGCTAATAAGAATATCAAAAAGATTGTGCAGAAGATGACAGTGACCTATAAAGATTGGCACGAGATGTTACCGTTTGCTCTTCATGGGTACCGTACCTCAGCAAGGACGTCAACCGGGGCAACACCTTTTTCCTTGGTCTATGGCATGGAGGCAGTCTTGCCAATTGAAGTCCAGATACCCTCTCTCCGGATAATGAAGGATGCATATCTGAGTGAAGATGACTGGATCCAGACTCGACTTGATCAATTAAACCTGATTGACGAAAAGAGACTCACTGCTATTTGTCATGGTCAAACGTATCAAAAATGGATGATCAGGGCATTTAACAAGAAAGTCAGACCACAAGAGTATCAAGTTGGGGACCTGGTAATCAAACGCATCATCCTTCCTCAAAGTGATCCCCGGGGCAAATGGACCCCTACATACGAAGGGCCATTTGTGGTTAAACATGTGTTCTCAGGAGGAGCCATGATTCTGACCACCATGGATGGTGACGACCTTCCTCACCCCGCCAATGCAGACATAATAAAAAGATACTACGCATGAATAAAAGACCCGCTAGGTTGACATACCTAGGAAAAAATAAGGGCTTCCCGACGAACCAAAAGGGTTCGGGCAAAAATAAGGGATGAAATGAAAAAAAAATCTGTACACCCGGCAAGTCGAAAACCTGAAAAGGCGGCTTGGGCAAAAATGGGTATCCCGGTGGACTGAAAACCCGAAAAGGCGGTCCAGGCAAAAGTTAGGGATAAAGCGTAACACTATGTCTCATTGGATCACCTTGCATCCAGAATTCGGCATCAACTATCTGGCTCAGACTTCGGCATCGACCAATCAGCTTCATCTTCAACTAAGCAGCAAAGTGATGAGACGCTTGAAGACATAAAGGCGATAACAGAGTTGGAACCCAGTGGGAATATTGTGCACATAGCTGTTTTGTTTCCTTTTCAAAATTGTATAAACTCTATGTTATTCGGCGGCATTCTCTTACTAGGATGTCAGCCTCTTGTACAAAAACGCCTATTCACAGGCAAATTTCAAAATCAATACAAGTTCACTTTTCCAAACAAATTGCCCATTGTTTTTCCTTTTTCTGTTTTGTCTTGCGAAGAACGTCCAATGTTCATTTTTGATATATGCATTTGACATTAAATTGCTGATTCATAAATATTTGCATATGAAACAAAAGATTAATTACAAGTGACATCAGAAACAGGGGCAATGTAAAGTTGTCTGATGCAGTCTGGTTGCTTTGTCCGCCAAGGTACCAAGGTAGATTTAACTGAAGAATGTGACCAAGTTATCTCAACTCCCCACAGAGTAAGACAAGATAGCAACATTCCCCAGTGGAGTATCAATACCCCAGTGCAATTCCAAAAGTTTCCCCAGGAAAGTAGGAATTCTTATCCCCAGCAGGTTTTGAAGCTTATCCCCAGTAGATTCTGGAAGCTTATCCCCTGCAGAGTACGGACGTCTCTCCCGAGCTTTGTTCAAAGTTATTAATCATAGGGGTTTATAACTGGGTTATCCTCAGCTAATTGCCACGGAAGATCGCCCTCAGCAAAGTTCTTCCTATCCCCAGCGGAGTTCATCAAAGTTCCACAACATAACTTATCAACACAATCCCCAGCGGAGTTTATCTTTGGTATCCCCATCGGAGTTTATCATCATTATCCCCAGAGGAATCCATCATTGAAATCCTCAGCGGGCCTCTCATCAAAACTTCAGCAAAGTATCTCTTCCACAGAGCAATTCCCCGCAGAGTAATCTCTCCAACAAGTTTATTCCCCAACGGAGTCATCTTCTCCTACCAGTGTATTCTTGCAACCATCATCCCCAACGGAAGTAAAGAGCTCTACTCTTCAATGTCAGCCCAGGATTTAATTCCCCGGCCGGTCGTCAAGGATTTATTTTCCTAAGACGAAAATACATTCATAAACATTTCACATTTCATACATCTTGCTTACATACATGATAAAGTGCATACAACACTATCTCATGTTGAACATCATGACATCATGCATTTCATACATCATGACATTGCATACAACTGATGTTCTTGCCTTTTCAGGGAAAAAGACAATCCCAAAGACAACTACCTTCAACTGTCACAATTCCAGATTCGATACCTGTACCTAGCCAGGGCACATCTGTGAGTGATCAGTTTCCAGACTCGATTCCTGTATCTAGCCAGGGCACGTCTGAAGAGTTTGAAGATTTGATTCCTGTATCCAGCCAGGGCATATCTAGCAACTATCACAATTCCAGATTCGATTCCTGCATCCAGCCAGGGCATATCTGTTGACCATATTTCCAGACTCGATTCCTGTATCTAGCCAGGGCACGTCTGAAGAGTTCGAAGATTCGATTCCTGTATCCAGCCAGGGCATATCTGTTGACCACATTTCCAGACTTGATTCCTGTATCTAGCCAGGGCACGTCTGAAGAGTTCGAAGATTCGATTCCTGTATCCAGCCAGGGCATATCTGTTGACGACTATTTCCGGATTCGATTCCTGTATCCAGCCAGGGCATATCTGTGAGCAACCGATTGTAGATTCAACACCTGTATCTAGCCAGGGCACATCTGCATGAAGAGATTGAATATCAAACACCTGTAACAAGCCAGGAAAACATATGTCTTTCTCAAATACACAAGTTCTCGCTAAGGAATCTCTTATGCGATCAACACTTCCAAATGGCATCTATAAGCCCATTCCCGACAAGGTTCTGTCACATCTCCAGATGGCATCTATAAGCCCATCTCCCCATCCAACATCTCTCCAAATGGCATCTATAAGCCCATTCCCGACATCACATTGCTGATACTCCAACATGCGAGTGCAAATTTCCGGGCACTCTAGTGTCCAATCTCCTTTTACCCTCGAGTCACGAAAGGAAAACTTGCCAATCTAACTCTTCAGGTTCAAGAAGATTGAACAGGGGCAACTGTTGTACCCCAAAATTTTCCCTCCCATTTCCTCAACATTTTCTCATCACAAAACCCTTGGAGCTCAAGATCCAATTAGGGTTTCCTCTGCTCAAGACTTCTCCTTGCATTGTTGACCCAAATTAGGGTTTGTGTTTGAACAAAGATATTTTGACTTAAAATGCCTAAGATGACTTTCATACTTCATTTTGGACTCCCAAGTTTATCCATACCAAGTTTCAAGTCTTGATTCCAAATTTTGCCCAGTCAATTGGACAGTTGACCTAGAAATCAGCTGTGTTGGGGAAAAAGTCAATTGTGGCCAATTGACAGTCAAATCTCATGAAAATTGACCCACATCAACATTATAAACTCATATGGACCATTTGATCAAGTTTGGATCACAATTCCACAAGAAATTTGATCAGATCACCAAAAGGGCAAAATGGTCATTTTTAGGGTTTTGACTGCACAAAGGCAATTTTTGACTGTTTGACCTAGCCAATGGAAAACCAAGCTCACATATGGACTCAAGGACCCCATGGAATTGTCTTGACATGCTCAACAAGTTCAAAAGATCCCAAATACACAAGATTGACAGTTGAATTTCCCAGTCAATTGATCAATTTTGACTGTATACTGAAAGTCAAACTTTGACTTTTTGGTCAAAATCAAGTGTCAAGATTCATTTTTCATCAAAACATGCCAAATCATGAAACTTGTTCATCAAGAAATCAAGAATTGCAAATTAGGGTTTGAAATGAAGATTTTTCATAACTTAGAATTTTTCGAAGTTATGAAAAACCCTAATTTTTTCCTAACTTTGCCCCACTTTCTCACCAAGATTCATTTGGATTCAAGCAAAAGTCAAAACATGAAAGTTGTAGCCTATTGCAAAATCTACAACTTTGATTCACAAAGTTTTCCCAAAAGAAACTTGCAGCTCAAGTTACAATTTTTGGAACAAGGGTACCAAACCATTCTTAACTTAGAGAAAATTTGACCTATTTTAGGCAGGATTTTTGCCTAACTTCAAGACCATTTTTCACATACTTCCACTTGGAATTTCAATTTGCATTTCAAAGATGGATTGTAGTACACATTCCAAGCTTTCCAAAATGTCCAAGAACTCATCAAACAACCTCATGGTTAGAGAGAATCGAATTTTGCAATATAGGAAAAACTCACTTTTGATTTGGTCAATTTACATGTTCATACATTTGTGCCATTTTGAATTCAGCATGCTTTCCTTGATTACAGGCCTCTAAACCATCCAACACTCAATAATTTAATGCCAATCCTTTGTGCCAAAGTGTTGTTCTATGAGTTCAAACATTATATGCAAGTTTAATCCATTTTTAGATAAAGCATAATATCCATTTTTGCAAAAGTGAACTTTATGTCAAAATGCAAATCCAAGCAAGTACAGTTAAGATCTCTTTGGCACAAGTTTAGGGGCTAATTGCACTGATCAAGACTGAGTTATGCAGCACATTATGGAGGCCTGTACAGGCTAGAAACACCAAGTGGCCTTTTGTTGCTTAAAGTGTAAGAAACTTGCCATAACACATAACAACTCTCATCTCATCTAGCAAAAACCTTAAGCAAACTTGTCAAACATATTCTAAACATCCATTCTGAGCTAGAACACGAGTGAACCATCCCCAACACCTTCCCATTCATAGAATCACCATTGAACTGCCCAAAACAGGGCATCCCTGCAGTTTGAGTTCCATAGCTCAAACCTTCCATGCATTCTTGCTAAAAACACTTCAAACATATTCCATAACATCCATATGAACTATTCCAAACCTTGAACTGAGACTGTAACAGCCATTGCACCATTTTCCATTTCCATTTTTCTCTCTTACGGGTGGACTTCTGCAACTTGATTTGGCACGATTCAAAACACACCAAGCATTGGAATAGCATCACTACACTTCAGGAAAGCTGTACAAATCATCATCTTGCCCTGAAAGCTCCTCCATTGCCAGACACGATTCCAACTGAACAGGTATATTCATGAAGTTCTATCTCTCAATATAGGCATTGTTAGCTCTAGGTTTGTGAATGAAAAGTGTTCTACTCATGCCCCTGAAACTGTACATACCTTTACTTTTCATTTATTTTGCATATGCTGTGAGAATTTTAAGTCTGAACATTGAACAAAAACTAGGTCAGGAATTGGGGGAGAAGAAATTCTCTCTCATTTCTGAGAGTTAGATTGATTTCTTTATATGTCTGGAATCGTGGCTTCAAGCTCTACAGGTTTCATGTTGGAAGATTTGGCAAAAGATCAAGGAATTGGAAGATAGAAAACGCGTGTTTTCTTGAACAAAAAATATTCTGAGGTTGAAGATGACAGGGTTCTGGGCTGGGCCTGTTTCCCATTTCTTTTTGCACCATGCTTTCACTTTTACACCCCCTAGGCCCATTTTGCTTATTTTCATGATTTTTTTACTTTTCTTTTTTTATTCTGACTTATTTATTTTTTCTTATAATATTAAAAATATAAAAAATATTTTTTACACCATTTTCATATTTATTAGGTATTTATTTGTTTAGATCAATATTTGTACATAAATAAATATATAAACATACTTTTATTTAAAAATACTAAAAATATGCAAACATGTTTTATTTCTGATTTTTATTTCATTTTATCTTCTGAAAATATTTCATATAAAATATACTTTTTTTTATAAATATTAAATATTATTATTTTGTATATATGCAATATATTTAATAAATAATACAAATTCATATATATATATATATATTAGTATATTTAGGTTAAAAATACAAAATATACACATTTTTATTTTTATTAATATTTAATATTAAAAATACCTTTTTACAAATATACTTCATTTTTATTTTATTTTTGTATATAATAAATAAATGTGTATATATTAGATAATTAATACATTTTATTTAATAAAATTAGGGTTTTGCCCTAAACATCAAAAAACTCCAAAAAATAATACCTTTTATTTTGTTTATTTGACATATAAAAATACTTTTTTTTTCATACACATAAAAAACCTTTTTGCATCTTGCATATTTATTTTACTTCCATTTAATTTGTGCAATTAAATATCTTGTAAATAATTCAATTTTGATGTAATAGTTTAGGTTTAAATTCCTTGTCAAAAAAACCCCCATTTGAACATGTGTACCCCCCTTCGCATATATTGTGTTGTAATAGCTTAGTAACTTTATTTTTCGCATTTTATTGCTTTCTAAATATACCATGTTAGAATTAGGGTTTGTATGCGAATCAAAAACAACAAAAATAGTTTGACCTAATTTCAAGATAAACAAGCATGAAAATGGACAACACTAATCACACTTGCACCCCTAGGGTATTCCACTTGTTGCCTTCAATAAATGGGCCATGTTGCATGCTAGGTCTCTTTGGGCAAAACAAACACAATTCAAATGATCATAGTCCCTCGATGACGCTTTCGAAAGTTGCCTAAAAATGATCAAGTCCCTTAAAGAAAATTGCCCAAAGATACTTGGCACCATTGCAATTATGGTCTAAACAATGACCCGCGCCTGTCCCTTTCACATCCTAACACAAGATTGTCCACCAAATGCAATGGTGGAACAAACTTGTTAAAAGGGTTAAAACATAGCAATAATCTTTGAGAAATTTAGGAGTAGACAACCTCTTAGTTACTTGAATCAAACTTGCAAAACACTTGCCTATTTTTAAACCACACCTCACAACACTTTCAAAACAAACTTTCAAAAACAAATGAAAACCTTTTCAAAAGACATACACCTTTGTAGACATCCCAACATGGATCATTACAAAGGTTGCCACCACATTGGCCTCTTTTCAAAACATTTTCAAATCCACACACATAAAGCACCATTTCAAACAATTGAAAACCAAGGCAAGTTGATCTAAGCAAGTAATTAAGAGCCCATGGATAACCATGGATAGAAAGGGTGCTAATACCTTCCCTTTCTATAATCTACTCCCCGAACCCAAGAAAACATCTCAAAGGTTTTTGTTGTGCTTTTTAAACCTTTCCTTAGGATAAAATAAAAAGTCGGTGGCGACTCTTGCTCAACCGAAACATTTGCGAATACAAATGCAAAACCATAGTCAGTTCTCCCACCGTATCACAACTTCGAATCGGAGGGGGAGTCTTCTTTCAACCTAAACTGCAACGTGGTATCTGTGCTTCCCTGTGAATTTGGACAGGAAACCGAAATTGATGAATATGAGGAAGAAGATACCACAGATTTGATGAAGCATAGGCCTGTGTGCTACTATGTGATGGACAATGGGGCTGTCGAGGAGCAAAATGCGTTCTTCGAACATCCAGAACCTGCTATGAAGAACCATCTTAAGCCATTATTTATTCGGGCAAAAGTTGGTACCCATGGTGTGAATAAGGTTCTAGTGGATGGGGGTGCTGCAGTCAATTTGATACCCCACTTCATGCTGAAAAGATTAGAAATCCGCGAAGGAGACATCAAGCCCCATAATATGGTTCTGTCCAATTATGAGGGGAAAGTGGGCAAAACACTGGGAGTGGTCCAGTTGGAATTGACAATAGGCTCAAGCTGTAGGCCCACCATGTTTATGGTGATCGAAGCCAAGGCCAACTACAACTTATTGCTGGGAAGGGAGTGGATCCATGGCGTAGGGGCGGTTCCTTCGTCAATGCATCAGCGACTAGTTCTATGGAGAGATGATGGAATCGTGGAAAACATCGAAGCATACCAGAGTTACTTTATGTCAACAGTCAATTTAGTTGACAAGAGGGATTATGATAAACATTTGGCGAAGATTGCTCCGTGTGTTCAAAATGATGAGATCAACGAAACCAGAAACTCCCACTACTACATGACCCTTCGCCATGATGGCCTATACTGGGATAGAACAATAATCAGTGAAGAAGAGGGAGTCGAAAGTACTATACAAAGACGGCCAGCAGGCTGGGACTTCGACAACCTTATCCATGACTGAGTCCACCTTTTTTGAAAGGATTTCGGCCTATATGGCTGAGAACGAATCAAAAGCGTACTTAGAGGCTGAAATAAATAAATTAGCTGTAAAGATGAACGAAACAAGTGGGGATGGCTCGAAATGCTCACCCTTTAAAGAACTTGAGATGGATCAAAGGTTGGATGCCATCTACGACAAAGAACCCTTAGGCTTCGAAAGGGACCCCATAGACTCAGGTGCCAAAATGTTGGTGTTGTACCCCAAAATTTTCCCTCCCATTTTCTCAACATTTTCTCATCACAAGGCCCTTGGAGCTCAAGATCCAGTTAGGGTTTCCTCTGCTCAAGACTTCTCCTAGCACTGTTGACCCAAATTAGGGTTTGTGTTTGCACAAAGTTGTTTTGACCTAAAATTCCTAAGATGACTTTCATGCTTCATATTGGACTCCCAAGTTTATCCATATCAAGTTTCAAGCCTTGATTCCAAATTTTGCCCAGTCAATTGGACAGTTGACCTAGAAATCAGCTGTATTGGGGAAAAAGTCAACTGTGGTCAATGGACAGTCAAACCTCATGATTTTTGATCCACCTCAACATTATGAACTCATATGGACCATTTGATCAAGTTTGGATCACAATTCCACAAGAAATTTGATCAGATCACCAAAAGGGCAAAATGGTCATTTTTAGGGTTTTGACTGCACAAAGGCAATTTTTGACTGTTTGACCTAGCCAATGGAAAACCAAGCTCACATATGGACTCAAGGACCCAATGGAATTGTTTTGACATGTTCAACAAGTTCAAAAGATCCCAAATGCACAAGGTTGACAGTTGAATTTTCCAGTCAATTGATCAATTTTTTACTGTATACTGAAAAGTCAAACTTTGACTTTTTGGTCAAAATCAAGGGTCAAGATTCATTTTTCATCAAAACATGCCAAATCATGAAACTTGTTCATCAAGAAATCAAGAATTGCAAATTAGGGTTTGAAACGAAGATTTTTCATAACTTAGAATTTTTTCTAAGTTATGAAAAACCCTAATTTTTTCCTAACTTTGTACCACTTTCTCATCAAGATCCATTTGGATTCAAGCAAAAGTCAAAACATGAAAGTTGTAGCCCATTGCAAAATCTAAAACTTTGATACACAAAGTTTCCTCAAAAGAAGCTTGTAGCTCAAGTTACAATTTTTGGAACAAGGGTACCAAACCATTCTTAACTTAGAAAAATTTTGACCTATTTTAGGCAGGATTTTTGCCCAACTTCATGGCAACTTTTCACATGCTTCCACTTGGAATTTCAATTTGAATTACAAAGATGGATTGTAGTACACATTCCAAGATTTCCAAAATGTCCAAGAACTCATCAAAGAACCTCATGGTTAGGGAGAATCAGATTTGGCAAGTTGGGAAAAACTCACTTTGTTCTTGGCCAATTTACATGTCCATAACTTGTGCATTTTCAAACTCAGCATGTGCAAGCTACATTACAGGCCTCTAATCCCATTTTCACTCAATAATTCAATGCTAAACAATTGTGCCAAGATGTTATTCTATGCATTTGGTCATTACATGTTAGATTAAGCCTTAATTAGAAAAAAGCACTTTATCCATTTTTGTAAAGTTTGGCTTTATGTCAAGTTTGTGAATCAAGGAGTACAATGCATATCTTTGGACACAAGATTCATGGAGATATCACACTGATCAAGGCTCAAGTGTGTAGCATGCTTGAGGTACCTGCCTTGGCCTAGGAACCAACTTGACATTTTGTTGCTTAAGATAGAAGAAACTTGCCATAACATATACCAACTCACATTGCTGCAACCATAAGCTTAGACAAACTTCTTGAACACATTCTAAACAATCACCCTGACCTATAACACAAGCTAAACACCTTCCAAACCTCATCAAACCTCAAAACACCATAGAACTTCCCAAAACAGGGCACCTGCTGCAGATTGAGTTCTATAACTCAATCCATTCGTGCATTCTTGCTAAAACCACTTCAAACACATCCCACATCATCCCTTGAAACTGTTCCAAGCCCTAAACACGACCTGTAACATCCCTAGCTAACATCACCATTTTCATTTTTCTGTTTTTGCAGTTGAAGTACCATAGCACGATTCTCTTGGTTTCCAAGCAAACTAAAGGTTGGAATAGCATCCTGAGACATCAAGGAAACTATACAAATCATTACCTTGCCTTGTAAGCATCTCCATTGTTGCACACGATTCCAACTGAACAGGTAAGTTCATGAACTTGTATCTCTCTATCCAGGCATTGTTAGGTTTAGATTTGTGAAGAAATTATGTCACATTCATAGCCCTGAACATGTCCATATCATTAGTTTTCATTTATGTTATGTGTGCTTAGAGAATTTTAAGTCTGAACATTGAATAAAAACTAGGTCAGGAATTGGGGGAGAAGAAATTCTCTCTCATTTCTGAGAGTTAGGATGAGTTCTTTATATGTCCAGAATCGTGGTTTGATGCTTAACATTTTTCATGTTATGAGTTTGTGCTAAAAGTCCAGGAATCCAGATGTTTGATTCAGTGAAGGAGGCGCGCGTTTTTTGACAAATTTCTGGCCAGAGGTTGAAGAAGGTCCTTTGGGCTGGGCTTTGTTTTATTTTTCTTATTTACACCACCTTTTTACTTTTGAACCCCCCTGGCCCATTTTGAAATATCTTTATTATTTCTGATTTTTTCCTTTTGATTTTGTTTTTATATTTTTGTCTAAACATGAAAAAACCTTAAAATTATTTTTCTCACATTTTTTTTGCATTTTTTTGACATTTATTTTGTTTCTTTTAGTTTTGTACATAAATAATACATAAATACTATTATTTAAAATAACTAAAAAATAATACAAACATATTTTATTTCTGATTTTTTTTATTTTATTTTCTCTCTTGAAAACATTTTATATAAAATATACTTTTTTTGTAAATATTAAATATTTTTATTTTTATACATATGATATATATTTAATAAATAATGTAAAATACTTATATATTTATTAATATATTTAGGTTAAAAACATAAAAATAATATATTTTCATTTTTTTATTAATATTTGACTTAAAAAATCACTTTTTACAATATACCTTCTTTTATTTATTTTTTGTACATAATTAATAAATATTTTGTATATATTAAATAATAAATACCTTTTATTTATAAAATTAGGGTTTTGACCTAAATGCATAAAAATACCAAAAATTGATTAATTTTATTTTTGTTTATTTGACACATAAAAATACTTTTTTCATACATATACAAAACATTTTTGCATCTTGCATATTTATTATATTTTTATTTAATTGTTGTATATTAAATAATTTGTATAATTCAATTTGGATGTAATAGTTTAGGTTTAATTTCTTGCTAAAATATCCGCATTTGAGCATTTGTACCCCCCTTCCCATATTGTGTTGTAATAACTTAGGAACTTTATTTTTCGCACTTTAAAGTTTTCTAAGTATACCATGTTAGAATTAGGGTTTGTATGCAAATCAATTAACAAAAATAGTTTGACCTAAATTCAAGATAAACAAGCATGAAAATGGACAACACTAATCACACTTGCACCCCTAGGGTATTCCACTCGTTGCCTTCAATAAATGGGCCATATAGCATGTTAGGTATCTTTGGGCTAAAACCAAACAAATTCAAATGATCATAGTCCCTCGATGACGCTTTCGAAAGTTGCCTAAAAATGATCAAGTCCCTTAAAGGAAAAATTGCCCAAAAATACTTGGCACCATTGCAATTATGGTCTAAACGATGACCCGCGCCCGTCCCGTTCACATCCTAACACAAGATTGTCCACCAAATACAATGGTGGAACAAAATTGTTAAAAGGGTTAAAACATAGCAAAAATCTTTGAGAACTTTAGGGTAGATAGCTCTTAAGTACTTGTCAACTTGCAAAACAAAAACACTTGCCTATTTTTCAAACCACACATCACTACACTTTCAAAAAACCTTGAAACATCTTTTCAAAAAGACAAACACCTTTTGTAAAACATTCGAGTAAAGAATTGTTACAAGGGTTGCCTAGACGAGGCATCTTTTTCAAAACATTTTCAAAACCACACACACAAAGCACCATTTCAAACAATTGAAAATCAAGGCAAGTTGATCTAAGCAAGTACCTAAGAGCCCATGGATAACCATGGATAGAAAGGGTGCTAATACATTACCTTTCTATAATTTACTCCCCGAACCCAAGAAAAAATCTCAAAGGTTTTTGCTGTGCTTTTTAACCTTTCCTTAGGATAAAATAAAAAGTCGGTGGCGACTCTTGCTCAACCAAAACATTTGCGAAAACAAACGCAAAACCCTAGTCAGTTCTCCCACCGTATCACAGTTGGCACAGGATCCACTCGAAGAAGTCAACTTAGGGGATGAAAAAACGAAAAGAATAACCTACATAAGTGCAAAACTTAGCCCAGGCCTCAAGAAGGAAGTAATCGAAGTCCTCAAGAAAAACAAAGATTGCTTCGCATGGGATTATGACGAAATGCCTGGTTTAAAGAGGGAGTTGGTCGAACACAGACTGCCAATCAAAGATGGCAAGAAGCCCATCAAACAAACTCCCAGAAGATTCGCACCGGCGGTTCTCACAAAGATTAAAGCTGAGATCGAAAGGTTGCTGCGTTGCAAATTCATCAGAACCACAAGGTACGTCGAATGGTTAGCAAATATAGTACCTGTTATTAAGAAAAATGGTTCTTTAAGAATTTGCATAGACTTTAGGGATTTAAACACTGCAACCCCTAAGGATGAATATTCCATGCCTATGGCAGAAATGCTAGTAGACTCTGCTGCAGGGTTCGAATACTTGAGTATGTTAGATGGATACTCTGGGTATAATCAGATTTTCATTGCTGAAGAAGATGTTGCCAAGACAACATTTCGTTGCCCAGGAGCCTTAGGCACCTACGAATGGGTGGTGATGCCTTTTGGTTTAAAGAACGCTGGGGCAACTTATCAAAGGGCAATGAATTCGATTTTTCATGATTTCATTGAAACCTTCATGCAGGTGTATATTGATGATATAGTCATCAAATCTATATCTGCAGAAACACATTTGCATCATTTGAGCCAATCATTCGATCGAATGAGAAAACATGGCTTAAAGATGAATCCCCTTAAATGTGCATTTTTTGTGCAGGCTGGAGATTTCCTTGGTTTTGTGGTTCACAAGAAAGGGATTGAAATCAACCAGAACAAAACCAAAGCCATAATGGAGACGAAAGCACCTACGTCAAAAAGGGAGCTCCAATCTCTGCTAGGGAAAATTAACTTCCTCAGAAGATTCATTTCGAACCTGAGTGGAAGAACCCAAGCTTTCTCTCCGTTGCTTCGTCTAAAGCAAGGCCAAGCCTTCGAATGGAATGAAGCCCACCAGGAGGCATTTGACAAGATAAAAAGATACCTCTCTCAGCCTCCTATCTTATCTCCACCTTCATGGGGGAAGCCCATGAGATTGTACATATCTGCCTCTGAAGTTAGTATAGGTAGTATGTTAGCACAAGAAGATAGCAATGGTATCGAAAGAGCCATATACTATTTAAGTAGAGTACTAAATGATGCAGAGACCAGATATAGCAATTTAGAAAAGCTATGTCTCTGTTTGTATTTCTCTTGTATGAAACTCAAGTATTATATAAAGCCTGTTGATGTTTATGTTTCATCTCATTTCGATGTCATTAAACACATGCTTTCAAAACCAATAATGCATAGCAGAGTTGGTAAATGGGCTTTAGCCTTAACAGAATATTCTTTGACTTTCATGCCTTTAAAAGCTGTGAAAGGTCAAGTGATTTCTGACTTCATTGTGGATCATTCATTGGTTGAGCAGACTGTCATGAGTTACGTCGAAATACAACTATGGAAATTGTACTTTGATGGTTCGACCCACAGGAATGGAAGTGGTGTTGGAGTCCTTCTAATTTCTCCTGAAGGAATTCCAACAAAATTCAAGTATAAATTAGATGGTCCTCGTTGCTCGAACAACGAAGCTGAGTATGAAGCGCTCATTGTTGGACTTGAAGCTTTGTTGGAATTGGGGGCAACTAGAGTCGAAATTAAAGGAGACTCGGAATTAGTGGTCAAACAAATTACAAAGGAGTATAAATGCATAAAGGAAAACTTGATGATATACTTCGTCATAGTCAACAGGCTACTAAAGAAATTTGAATACATGGATATTCAACACATACCAAGAATAGAGAACCAAGAAGCAAATGACTTAGCACAGTTGGCTTCAGGTTATAAAGTTTCTACCAGGAACTTTAAGGATTTAGTTGAATTAAGGGGTAGAGTTATGGCTACTAGATTCACACCATCAGATCTAGAAAGTATGAAATTGGGATATGCTGAGAAACAGGGATTCGAAATATTAGCCATAAACACTTTATCAGATGCATATTGGCGAAGTCCACTGGTGAGTTATTTAGCAAACCCAACTCTGAATGTGGATAGAAAGACAAAATACAGAGCATTATCATATCTCCTCATGGGGAACGAATTGTTCAAAAAGACCCAAGAGGGCGTATTATTGAAATGCCTAGGAGAAAGCGAGGCATACTTAGCATTGTCAGAAGTCCACAATGGGGCATGTGGGGCACATCAAGCAGGCCATAAAATGAAATGGCTGTTATTTTGATATGGCATGTATTGGCCTAGCATGCTCAAAGATTGTATAGACTTTGCTAAAGGATGTGAGGAATGTCAGAAACATGCAGGGATTCAACATGCCCCTGCAAGTGAGTTGCATTCAATCATCAAACCATGGCCATTTAGAGGATGGGCATTGGATTTGATAGGAGAAATAAATCCTGCTTCGTCCAAAGGACAGAAATATATCTTGGTAGGAATAGATTATTTTACCAAGTGGATCGAAGTTATACCATTAATAGTTGCTGATCAAGAAGCTATTATTGAGTTTATACAGAAGCACATTACCTATAGGTTCGGATTGCCAGAGAGCATAACCACAGACCAAGGCTCTGTGTTTACTGGTAGAAAGATGCAAGAATTTGCCCAAGAAATGGGGTTTAGATTATTAACATCAACACCATATTATGCCCAGGCAAATGGTCAAGTCGAAGCAGCCAATAAAGTGATAATAGGGTTAATCAAGAAACATGTTGGTAAAAAGCCAAGGAACTGGCACAAAACTTTGGACCAAATACTATGGGCCTGTAGAACATCTCCTAAGGAAGCTACTAACACTACGCCTTTCCAACTCACATTTGGTCATGATGCAGTGTTGCCAGTAAAAATTCATCTACAATCAGTTCGAATTCAAAGACAAAACGAAATCCCAGCTGCATTATATTGGGAGACGATGATGAATGAATTAGTTGAGTTGGACGAAGTTAGATTACATGCATTGGAAATCTTGATGAGACAAAAAGAAAGAGTGGCCAGGACATATAACAAAAGGGTGAAGAAAAAAGCATTTATTATTAATGACTTAGTCTGGAAAGTCATATTGCCCATGGACAAGAAAAATAAAACATTAGGTAAATGGTCACCTCATTGGGAAGGACCTTGTCGAATATTAAAAGTATTCTCAAACAATGCATATGAAATCGAAGAACTGACGGATGATAAGCGTATCCTAAAGGTTAATGGGAAATATTTAAAGAAATATAAGCCACGCCTGCAGGAGATTTGAATAGTAACAACTTAACCAAAATATTATAAAAATGCCAAAATGGCAAGATGAGATGCCAAAATGGCGTTGTTCGAATATTACATATAAAAAAAAACCAAAGTGTAATCAAATAAACACTGAAATTCAGAAATAAGAATTATTTTTCAGTCTGTTGAAGGTGCTTCAAAAAGATTCAAGTCTCTGTTGAGCGAAGCGTCTGGCTCCTTCCAAGGTTGCCACTTCTCCCTTGAGTTGTTCTGCAGTTTCCATTTCTGCAAGCCCCTGGTTGAGAAGCTCTTCGAATTGGTTACCAGCAGTATTGGTTTCGAAGGCTATTTGTTGTTCTTTAGCCTCTTTAACCTTCTGTTGAAGTTCTTGAATCTGCCTTTCCCAGAGAAGGATGGACTCAGCTCGAGCCTCATAATCAGTTTTTGCTTGCTTTAGATGCATAGCTTGATCCTCAACTTCTTGAGAGAGTTTCGAAGCTTGTTCATAAGCAGCATCCATTGCAATGCGTTTTTCTTGAACTTTCCTGGCAGCATATTCATCTTGGAGAAGGTAACCAGTTACGTTGTCCAGCAAAGACTGAAGATCGAACAAGATAGTACTAACTGGCAAGGAGCACGTAGCAAGGTTGACTTTTGTAAGCAACTCCTTCATAGTGTAGCAAGAAGTGCTATCTTGTTTGAGCACTTCAAATATATCCACATTGAGAATTGTTTTCCTGATCTTATTAAGAACTTGTGCCAGCCCTAGCAAGTGGAACGTCCCTCTGAGCCAGCTTTGCCTTCATGTACCCAATAGGGTCATTTGGTCTCAGGAGTGCAAGCTCCTCGTCAGTCATTCGAGACAAAGAGGATTGAGGGAGTTCCACACGTAGGGGAGTCACGTCCATTTCAACCTCCATGGGTTTGTTGGTTGTGTCACCATCCCCCTCATTCGTTTCGTGCTCATGATCTTCTTCATCGTCATCCAAGTCCACCACTTCGATGTCTTCTTTTTCGCTGCTATTTGCATTGGACTCTGTCCCAGCAGTCGAACCATCATTTGCATCCTCCTCCTCAGACTCTTCTTCTGCAGATTCTTCGTCTCTTTGGCCAGAATCAGCTTTCTCTCCTTCAGCTTGAGTGTCCTTTGGGTCCTCTTGAAGGGTTTCAAGAGGGGACTTTTGAAGAGAAGCTCTTTGCAAATCCTCTGCAGATGCTTGAAGTGGTGTTTCATTTGTCTCTTTTAAAGGAGGGGAAGTACTTTGATCATCCTACTGCTCAGAAGCCCCATCCAGAACCTCCATATTGGAGGAACCTTTGTTCTGTACAAGGTTGCTGGAGTCTCCTTGAGGATAGGAGTTGAGTGGAGCAGCAACTTTTGATGGTGAGGTTGAAGTGGTAGAAGCTGGATTTAAGATATTCTGCAAGGAGCGAAAGAATATTAAAAGCATGCACCAAGGTAATGAGAAATTATTTCCAAAAGTTTAAAGTTCAATTTACCTGTGGGCTCTCGGAAGAGAGGTTACTAGCTATGTGTTCCAACATTACGTTGGAGGTCGAAGGTGGAATTTTGGATTTGGGTGAGGGAGCAGCATCCCTGGAATCAAGTCCAGAGACACTATTTGGTACGGTACTTTTCGAAATATCCTTCTTCTGCTTCTTCTTCGAAGCAGTTGGTAAGTTTCCTCCAGCCTTAGGGTCTTCCCCAGTGGCGTTTGATTTTCGCTTTTTTGGAGTAGTAGGAGGAAGTTTGTTAGTCTGAAAAGATTTAAACAAAGAGTTAGATGCAAACCATAAAACATTAGTGAATTCGAAACATCAAGGCTAAATGATTACCTGTGGAGTTGGAACTCTGGTTGTTGTTGGTATTGTTGTTGTTGTTGTTACAGTAATGGTTGTTGTTTCGGATGGAGTCACATTGTCAGTGGTTTCGATAGAGGCTTGAGAGGCGCTCCCTTCTTTCGACTTCGAAGCAGTAGTTTTTATCCTGATGGCTGAAAATCGAAACAATTAAGGAAAAAGTTAAAGATATGGAAAATGAAAAACGTTTGGGATTTTCCCAAGCATTCGCACCTGTGCCTTGATCAGATTTAATCGACATGGAAGAAAGGTCGTAACGAAGTTGTCCTGGGAAATCGTGGAGCCAGTGTCGAGCCCATGTCACAGTCTCAGATGGCTTTGGTTTCTTTTGAAGATGTTTGAACATCTCTTTGCAAGTGAACCACCAAGGGTATGGGGGAAACCAAGCCAGAGCCAGTTCTGAGGTAGGTAATCTAGGAAATTTAGGTGGATGCATTTCGAATGCCAACCTATACCCATCCTCAGGTGACAACCCTGAAGGAAGTTTTAACTTAGAAACTTTTTCTTTGAATTTTTCCTTCAAGGTCTCAGCCGCTTGATGCACAGTGGATTCCAAGTGCGTGGGATCATAAGTAGTTTCGAAATAATTTTGAAAAGCTTTAATCTCTTTGGCATGAGTAAACATACCTTTCTTGGCTGGTACCTGCACATCGAAGGCATCAATTAGTTTCTGCTGAATTGTAAGAGTATCGAACATATAAGTTTGATAAAACTTGGTCCACCATTCCAGAAACCCCTTAGCTGTAAGATGGGTAGGTTCGAAGGTTATTAGCTCAAACTGGGCAAAGCCTTGGTATTGTTCTTGCTGTAATTTTGCTTCCCGTGCCTTGAAGGTTCGCCCAGAGGTAATGGCACTCTCAGTTTGAAATAAGGGTTCAGGAATTAGTTGGCACAAGCCAAACTGTCTCGAAACAAAATTTGGCTGGTAAGCGAAAAGGAAAATCTGATTCTTGGCAGGAGTTATTCTTGAAGAAATGAGTCTAGGTAGCAAAAAGGCTCTCCATACATCTTGAATCTCCTTGCTCTTGACAGCTTCTGAGAGAGCCATGGTGAACCATGAAGGTCCATGAGCCCTTGAAGCAAAAGGCGCCATAGTCTCTTCGAACTTATGTCTCTTAGAGAATATCATGATGTACTTCGAGAATAGGACTTTGAAGTCATCCTTGTCGTCATTTGGAGTTAATCTTCGCAGCCTAGTGCCTTCGACTATTCTATCAGTTATCTCAGGGTCCTGTTCATCAATGGTGTTGGCAGTTGACAAGGAGGGTTCGAACATGGCATTTAGCCATAGCTGAAGTAACCAAAAAGGGCCAGCTAAAAGGATATTCTTGGAGGTGTGAGATTTTAGGCTCGAAACAGCTGACCTTAGGCTTTCATAAAGGTTAACTAGCAGCAATTCGCTCAAGCACACTCTTCGATTCTCATGCAAATCCCTAGCTAGAGGAATAAACCTACTGGCTACCTGTAGGGATCTACTGCAGAAAACATATCTTGACAGCCATAGGGTAAGGAAAGCAATGTGTTCTACATCAGATACATTGTCTCCTTCAGCATGGTAGTGGCTGATAAACTTGGAAAAACTTGCTAGTTTGACTTCGAAGTCGATTATACTCGAATGTTCTTTGTTGTCAGGGATATATGTTTCTCCTACTGGTGATAGCCCAGTGATGGCCGCTATGTCGAAGAAGGTAGGGGTAATCATTCCACCAGGGAGATGGAAAGTATTATAAGTATTGTCCCAGAAATAGAGGGACGCGAATAACAAAGGGTGGCTGTAAGTGAAACCAGGCTTCGACAGCTTAATCAAGTTATAGATACCTAATTCTTCCCATTGCTGGGATTTCTTAGCTTCTACCTTACTGAACCAGTTTTGATAAGCAGTGTCGGAGGTGGGGCAAGATCGAAACGGCTTAAAATTACTCTTTACATAGTCTAATACGAAAGGGTCCTTAGGAGGAACGGTTGGATTTTCCATGGTGTTTGAGCCAGAAGATTCTATTGCCTTAGGGGCGTCCATTTTGTTAAACAAGGGTTTGAAACTATAGCAAACTGGGAAAATTTTCCTGGTATCTTTTAAAATTTCAAAAACTATAAGAGGGCCCATTAAAGCTAACCTCTTACTAGCAGCGGTGGTAGGAATAAGTACCTGGGATGCATAAAGCATTTCTTTCTCCTTTGAGATCATCTGGGGAACCAAAACAGATTGACCTTGGTGAGTGACAATCTTACTTTCCATTGTAGTTCCTGCGGTCTTTCCTTTCTTCTTGGAAACCTTTTTTAGTTGGGATGAAGTGGAAGAAGACATTTTTGGAGGAAGGTTGAAAGCTTAGGGTTTCGGTAAGAGAGTAAGGAGAAAAGATTCAGAATGTGGGAAGAAAAGAAAAAAGACTAAGTTGATGGTTTTTATAATGTGGAAGTTTAAGCATCCACTGAATAAGGTTGTGATACGTGGAAATCATGGGTTGGTTTGATGAAGAGGTGGCGTAAAGTTAACATTGGTAACAGGCGTGATTAAAGATAATCATTGTTTTGTAACTACACCATATTGTGATATGGTTCAAGGCGGTTAAGGAATCTAAAAAGTGTTATGATTGACGTGAATGGAGTCAAATGCATTAAATGTTAAGATGATTCGAAGGTCGCATCAAAATCTTGCGTATATGTGTAAAATAAGTATTTCTCAAGAGAGATCGAAATACATATTTTAAAGGGGCATTTTGTTGGCTGAAGATTTTGAATAATATTATTAGAAGCAAAGTGAACTATACGTTTCGATCGAAATGAAACAAAACGTCATGTTTCTAAATAGCAGAAGCAGTGTTTCGAATGAGCATATCAAAGCTTGGAGCTTCGAGTGGAAATTATGGGAACATATCTAAAGAAGTCTCGAAATGATAACAAGGCTGTGTCTAAAGAAGTGCGTTCGAAGCGAAGAAGTGCCAAAACATTTGAAATTCAAATGTAAGCGGGATGTTTGAAATTTGAAATATATGCGCTGGAGCATTCGAAGACACGTGGAAACAAGAGAGAGGCATTGTTCTGCATGTTCTGAACGTGGCAGAATCTTATAGCAAGACCGTTATGGTCGAAGTAGTATAAATAGAAGTCTTAGCATTAGGATTTCGTGTGTCATATCTATTTGTACAAAAAACTCAATAAACATTCAAATTACCACATGGCTAGGGAAACGAATGCAAGAGCAATGTACGTATGATAACACCACATATTTATGATTCAATGAAAACCCTTTATCATTTCCAGTACTTTCCTTTATCTTTTTGTCAAATACCATTTACAAGTTTTTACATCTAAAGTCTTTTTATTCGAAATCTTTCCATTGATGCCTTACATTTAAATGCTTTCTTTACATTTCAAACACTTTACATTTCAGAAACTGTTATACATTTCATGTCTTTATCTTCAAGTTTTTATCCTTCGAACGCCTATTTTTACTTAAAACCATTTTACAGATTTCTTGCATTAAACGCTTTCTTCATAATTCGAATCTTTTACATTCCAGAGTATCTTTTACATTAACTGTTTTTATAATTCGAAGTCATTTACTTGTCTTTTATGCAGTTTTTACATGTCTTTACAATTAACCTTTATATTCATGCAATTTAGATTCACGCACATATATTTTGATTATACCTTTAGATCCTTAAGAGAGAAATCTAAATAAGTCAAACACCTACACAACACTCTAAATACCAACCATGAATACCTGTTCGATCATGAGATTTACCCTAATGACCAACACGTCCTAGGATCAATCTAGTCGATCCTGCGAGTTACCAGAGGAATTGAATAACAGTCAGTAAGTTTATTCGATAGTTTGGAGGACTAGCGGTTGTTTACCAGAAATCACTTGAAACACCTCCCCAACCTTAGATTTTCATTCATGCCATTTTCATGTTTTCTTTGCTTATCTGTTGTACTGCTTTGTCTGTTTTGAACATTTTAATATGACAAGTTTTATTTTCTGATCTAAATGTTTTAGCACATCACTTACACTTTTTGATTGCTGACAAAAAGGGGGAGAACAAGAATGATATTTTCAATAACGGATTACTGAGACAGAAAATCTCAAACATTCTAACTCTGATATACTTGAATATGTTTTCTGTTTTTGCTTAAGTCTACAGGTACAAGAATGCTCTATGATATTATGAAGACTAAAGCTCTGATACTCTGACCCAAAGCAAAGCTCTGACTCTGATCTGAAGCTCTGCTCTGACATTCTGACCTAAAGCTTCTGATAGTCAAAACTCTGATATTCTGATGTTCAAAGAAAGGCAATAAAGATCTGATCCTGAAGAACTCTTGGAATTAAAAAGGGAAGTAATAAATTCAGGGGGAGTATCTCTCAACTCTGATATCTCTTTATCCCTTATCTTTGATAACCTCTTACTCTGATACATCTTATCATTTAGTTATCTCTGATACTCTTTCACGTTATTTTCAATTAAAAATATCTAGTTTTTGTCATCATCAAAAAGGGGGAGATTGTTAGAACAAAGTTTGAATCTACTACCCTAAGTTTAAGTTTTGATGATAACAAAATGAAAGGATATATTAATTATGTGATTCATGTAAGAACTATTTGCTACCTAAAATATTACTTTCTGTTTTGCAGAAACTCTGATAGGCATCAGCAAAAGTACATCTTAATCAGCATCAGAATATCAGTTATCAACGTCAGCATCAGAAGATGCTATATCAGAATACCAGAATCAGAAGAATAACTAACGCGAATGCTGAAGCTTGATGAACAGAACTGCGCTCAACACTCTGATAAAGACAACAACAGTTCATCAGCACTTAAGCAGAGTCAGAATGAGCCAAGCCAGAACATGCTTTAAGTTGCAACGGTACTGTGCATTGAAATCGAATTATTACCAACGACATCATTCCAGACAAGATCTTCTTAATAAGGAAAGTTTGTTATTGGCATTGAATCAAGATTATTGCTCCAACGTTCAACAATCTCAGTGCTATATAAACAAGACAATGAAGATTGAATTGGCTAATGCTCTACATCATATTACACGCCTAAAAGCTAATCATCATCTTCCTTCTCTCAGTTTGCTAAACGCTTCACAATTCCTCACTCAGTATTTTAGCAATCTAGTATCATAAGCTTAAGTTGTGTAATATCACAGTTGTGATAAACAGTTTTGTAGAAAACATTCACACACCTAGATTTATCTTCTTTGTAAGAAAGTGTTTCCTTGACAAACCGAGTTGTGGTTTGCATCAAGAAGGCTTTAGCAGTTGTTAAAGAAGATTGAATATTCAGTTGAATATAGTGGATTAAGACCTCGTTGGAGAGAGGCGAAATCACCTTGACGGGTGGACTGGAGTAGTTTGAGATCAAACAAACCAGGATAAAAATATCTTGTCCATTGCATTGATTTTCAATTTTACAATTCAACCCCCATTCTTGTGTTTTTCACTTCTTCATAGGGCTTGGACCCGTGATTTCTGGAGAGCAGTTAAGATGACGATGATGTGGGCACGTGGACCACGTTCCCCAATGAATGTGTGGGGAGTTTCCCAATGGTACCTAGCTTGGGATGCTTGCTTGTGGGCCTTATACAAGGGTGCTGGATTGGGTCTCCCAACCGTGAGGCGAGTGCAGGCCCGGTCCAGATCAGGAGCCCCCTAAGTTATTGCCCTTAGGTGAAAGGGTGATGACTTAAGTTCAGCTTTTATAGCCGGGGAGGATTCGGTCGGGAAGAAAGGTCGAAGTCCTCTAAAAGGAAGCGAGTTGTTTCCAGCGTCAGGGAGAACCTGTTTGAATGTGTCGGGGATCTTGTGGACAAACGAGCAGTGAGACCGACTGGGTCAGTTGTTTGTTCGGCATGAGCGTATTGGTTTTGGTGCCCGTACGCATGCCTTAGCCATGGTATGCATGCCTTTAAGGGGTTGTCGCGATGTCTAGTGTTATTTCACCCTCGAGGTGGATCACGACGAATGTGTCTGTATGCATGTCTTAGCCATGGTGTCGAGTATTCCCTCGTGTGAGGTGTCTGTCTCGTGCTTGCATGGCGATTACGTGCTGAAGTCGGGGATGTGTTCGTCTATTGAGAATGAACTTGTGGTGGATTGTTGGGCCACATAGTTGTTGCTTTAGGGTGCCATCCCTTCATGGGGAGTCCAAAAGGCCCAATCTAATGATAACTTTTTATGATGAACCTCGTAGGCTGTGATCCACCTATAAAAGGGGATCCCTAGGTCTCATTTGTCATTTTCTCAAGTTTTCTCCTTCAACTTCCCTTGCTCGCGCGTGAAGCTTTCCTCTCAACTTTTCCAGATTTCTTTCGAAAACCCTTCATCCAAGTAAGTTATATCTCCTTAACAATGTATTTCCTTAGCCTTTCTAGATTAAACACCTAATATTTGTCTTGACCGGATGAATATTCATGATTTCTATGATGAACACTCATGAATGTTTGTTGAAGTTCATGAGTTATGCGATGAACACTCATGAATGTTCATTTAATTTCATGAGTTTATGATGTCGGGGAGAATCTCCCCAAATAGTGGTCATGATGTCGAGGGCAATCTCCCTGGATAATGGGGGTTGACTCGAGCTTCCTTCTCATTTGAATGAATATACCCAACGAAAATGTAGTCTGCTTTAGCATATACTCGAGGGCTTGGGTCGAGTTCATCGCCCTTTCACTTGATCTGTGGTGGAAGGGTGAATTTGATAATGTCAAATTCACTGTTTTCCCCTGCTTTTCAGGTATAATGGCACACTTAATCGGGGATGATATCCTGCCCGCCAACTATGAAGATGAAACACACGTCGATGAGGACCCCTTGGCATGGGTCGCACCTGAGCCTCGAAATAAGAGGTCGTGTTTTTCTCATGACACAATAGAGGCATTTAACTGTCCGGAGATACGAGCGGAAGGGGCCCCCGCCAACTGGATTCTTCAAATTCCCCATTGCAACCGGAGAATCTGCTCGACGTATCCGGGAAAACATTTTCCTATGTACGAGTTCGCGTTTAAAGAGGAGGGGATGCGTTTTCCCTCAACAATTTCCAAGTGGGGGTTTTTCAGTGGCTTTAATTGGCGCCCTCTCAACTTCACCCAGACGCGTTGGCGTTCATGCTGGTGTTCGAGCTTGTCTGCCAGTATTTGCAAATAGGGGCTACGCTGCCCCTCTTCTTCCGTATCTTTCACCTTCAAAGACAATCCATTGGAGGAGGGCAAGTGTGGGTGTCCTTCAAATAGTTCTGGAAGTTATTTAGGCCTTATATGGAATATGTCTAACACTTCAAAGAGAGGTACTTTGTTGTGAAACCTTTGACGGATGCGGCCATAGACTCCATATACACCTGCGTGGAGGAAGTGGAAGATGGGCAGCCAGTTACCCAGCTCGTGGCCAGATTTCTGCTCGAGTGGCAATGGAAACACTTCGAGCAAAGGCCTAAGTATTATGCTGTGAAGCCCGAGGACTTGGACGCTCAGGACTAGCTCTCCTATGAGAAGCTGGAGGCCTGTGTTAGGAGTTTCTCCCCCGCGAGGTGCGAGGACGTGAACAACAAGTTCCTCTTTGACAACAACGGGGAGTACCTCTTGGTTAACAGGTTCATCAAGATGAAGGCCCTGCTCAAATGCTCCTCAGACGAGGAAGCCATAAGGCTTTTAGGTAGGGGACGCGGTCGCGATGATTACTTTTTCTTGTGTTTCATGTGGGGATGTGCCTGTGTTATTATCCTTTTTTAACCCATGATTGATGGTTTCTTTTTGATTGCAGGTCTAATGACGTCTTTCTCCGAGCGCTTATTAAAGTTGAGGCCCAAGAACGCATCTACTTCAGGGCCAAAAAACAGGGTCACCCAACTCCAAGAGTAGGCCAAATTTGTTGCTCGCGCCAACGGTTCCCACTCTTCATCAAAAACCCAGGTTCCCCCTGGCGAGCCCGCCTAGGTTCCCGTCTGCGAGCCCGCGTCGAAGAGGAAACGCGTGGAGAATGTAGAAGGTGTTGTGCCCGAAGGTGACAAGGTGCATGTGGGGGTCTTCGTGTTGCCTCCTTTCTATTTAAACAGTGATCTTTTCAGCGGGGAGATCTCCTTGGGTGTTCACGAGGAGGAGAGGGAGGCGATTTTGTCCGAGGATAAGGAGGTCCATCAAAAGAATTTTGCGGAAGGTGTGGCCATTTTTATGAGGATACTCGAGACGACTCTGACGCTAAACAACGAGGCCACGAGCCCTCAGGCTTCCTTCAATGCAGCATATGCCTAAGATTCAGAAGCTGGAGGCCAAGAATGAGATATTAAAGTGCGACATCCTCAATCATGAGTCAAAGTTCGAGGCCCAAGTTTGACTTCTCAAGGATCTAAACGAGTTGCGGTCCCAACTGGAGGTCGTGACCGAAGAGAACGAGCGCCTGGTTGCCCAAACAAAAGAGTTGGAAAGGATCACGACCCCAGCTGAAGAAGAGACCGATGCAGAGAAGGGTATGACGTCCCGTGTAGAGCTAATTGCATGCATTCGGGTGCTTGAGCAAGATGTCATGGACACCCTCGACTATGGTTTCAACACGACTGTCGAGAAACTGAGGATTCTGAACCCGGGGATCGAGCTTGTGGTCGAAGGAGTGGGTCCGTTCAACCAAGTGATTGATGGGAAAATTTGCTATCCCCCCGATAATAGTGACGGGGAGGATGAGATTTGATTATTTTTAGGATTTGCATGCTCGTTCTTACTATATTTCAGATTTGTTGTCGTCCTGCCTAATTTTGTAATTATTCAAACAGCGTCGGCCCTCATTGTCGGTATTTATGAATGCCTTCATTTTTCTTTTATGCTTGTTTATTTATGAGTAATTGCATGTTGTTGTTTTTGACTTGATCAATGTATGAGTATTTATAAGGTTTGAGATTAGTGCTCGACCTCGGTTGTGATCGACACATGTCAAATGTGTCGAGGAAATGGAGTAGGGATCCGACGAGTTCAGGATCGTGGTCGAGATCTTAAGCTCATGGCGTGAACTGCCCATCGCGAGTTTAGTGTTCTACCCATTGGGGTACTTCGACAATAGAGCTCGATTAAGGTGTCCCTGTCGGGCTAAGGTTCTACGCGACAAATGAACAACAAGTCGCCGACGTTGATATTTGGAGGTCATGTCCGTACCTTAACATGCCTCGTGGTCGAGCCCATCCGGTCGTTGGTTGGAGGGGACTGGTTGACTGCCAATGCCCATAGTATGATAAGGACTTAGCTGTAATATTATTTCAGTTTTGTGGCGTTCCAGGGTCGAGGTAGTGGTTCTCCATTTAAATGCTCAAGGTAGTATGCCTCGGTGCCCGTAGCCCCGCGGATGCGGTATGGTCCTTCCCAGTTTGCGGCCAGCTTCCCTTTGCGGGAATCTTTCTGATTTCTCTACAGGACTAGGCTGCCGAGCTGGAATTCGCACTTTTTGACTTTGTGGTCATGGCGGAGGGCTATCTGTTGTTTCAGCGTGGCCTCGTGAAGAGTTGCTCCTGAACGGATTTCCTCGACTAGGCCGAGCTCTTCTCTTAGGGCCTCGTTGTTTAGTTCCTCTTTTATAGGGCCCTCAGTTCTTCTAGAAGGTTCCCAGATTTCTACGGGAATGACGGTTTCGGTGCCATAGGTCAATCGGAACGGGGTCTCGCCCGTTATTGAATGGGGTTTAGTTCGGTACGCCCATAATATGTTATGGAGTTCCTCGACCCATCCTCTTTTGGCCTCGTCTGGCCTTCGTTTGAGACCTCGTAAGATGACCCTATTGGAGGCCTCAGCTTGCTCGTTGGTTTGGGGGTATTCGACTGAGGTGAAGTATTGCTTGGTGCCGAGTTTGGTGATGAAGCTTTGAGAACCTTGATCGGTGAAATGTGTCCTGTTGTCAGTGACGAGCGCTTATGGAATCCTAAATCGGGCAAGCACGTTTCATTTATAGAAATGGAGGATATTGTGTGAACTAATTTTCGCTAGAGCCTCGGCCTCTATCCATTTCGTGAAATAGTTGACGTCCATAATAAGGAATTTGTTTTGGTACGTCCCTTGCATAAAAGGCCCGAGGATGTCCATTCGCCACCAGGCGAATGGCCATGGGGAGGATAGTGTGGTTAGCTCATGAGGAGGCGCGAGGTGCATGTCTGCATGCCTCTGGAACTTGTCGCATTTCTTGATGTGCTCTTTGGCGTCTTGTTGCATGGTCGGCCAATGGTAGCCTGCTCGCAGCACCTTTTATGCTAGGGATCTTTCGCCCATGTGTTGGGCGTTGATTCCCTCGTGGATTTCTAGCAGTATCTCGGGGATTGTGGACTCCTTGACACATTTTAAAAGTGGGATGGAGAATCCCTGACGGTAAAGATTATGTTCAAGTACCACGTATGAACATGCTCGTTGGTTGGTCGCAGATGCCTCTCTTTGATCCATGGGAAGCTCCCCCTTGGTCAGAAAGTTGAACACCGGGGTCATCCAACATGAGTTGTCCCCGATGGAATTTACCTCGGGTGGCATCATCGATTTTTCAATGCTCGGGAAAGAAAGGGATTCTTGGATGACGGATTTGTTCCTTCCTTTCTTCTTTGTGCTCGCAATTTTTGAAAGTATGTCATCCCACGTGTTCTGTTCGCGTGGCACGTGCATGATTTCTGTCCAGTCAAACTTTTTCATTTGTTCTCTGGCCAGGTTTAAATATTTTATGAGTCTGTTGTTCTTAGCCTGGTATCCCCCCTTGAACTTGAGATGCGACAAGTTGGGAGTCATTGAAAATCTGTATCTCTCGGGCACCTAAATCCTCGGCCAGTCATAATCCTGCGAGAAGTGCCTCGTACTCAGCCTGATTGTTCGACATCGAAAAATAAAGGGTGAGGGAGTGTTCGATCACGACACCCTCCTCGTTTTCAAGGAGGATTCTAGCACATCTTCCTGCCGAGCTGGAGAATGTGTGTTGACTATACCGATCTTAACCGAGCATGTCCCAAAGACGCTTTTCCTTTTCCTAATATTGACATGTTGGTCGACAATTCGGCCGACTATAAAATTTTATCATTTATAGAGGCCTACTCGGGCTATAACTAAATCCCAATGGCAATGAGCGACAAGCATTACACTGCTTTCATGACCAGCTCAGGCAATTACTACTACAACGTAATGCCCTTTGGCCTCGGGATGATCTCTTGGTTGAGAATGTGTTTTTACATGGCCCCTGTTTCTGTTTGTAATGGCTCGTTGTTCCCTGCATGGAGGGGGGTGGGGGGGTGAGGCCGCGCCTCTCGGTAGCCTCGGGCATGATTCTCTCTAGCTCGGGGCATCTACTAGTTCGTCATGGAGAGAGGCTTCGCGACCTGTCCCGTCTGTGTCTCCGCGGGGGGAGATTAAATACGGTCTTCATCTTAACGAGGAAGAGGTGTGTCAGGCCTTCTATGTCTTCTAGAGGCTCGACGAGAGTCTTTGATCACCCTTAACTGCTCATCTTGCGCGAATATTACGTAATTCGTCTGGTTAATTTCTACGAACAGGGTCCGAGTCGTGGCATCAGTGTCCAGTGGGACGGGGACTTCCTGGAAAGCATTCGGCTCGTAATTCTAGGGCGGATGGGCGCCCTCCTGCATTCGAGTGTGTGATGAGGAAGAGGCAGCCATGCCGTCTCTTTTATTCTGCATGAGATCGGCCATGTCACCGCCCTTCCCGTTGTTGTTGTTGTTGTTGCCCATGTGTTCGATGACATGGTTGTTGGGGTCGACGAGATGGACGTCCAAGATGTTGTTGGCAGCTGGGTTGGCCATGACAATCGAGAATTCGGAGTTACTTTTTGTCTTAGTTAAATGAAGACGGGGAAGCTAGTTTCCCACAGACGGCACCACTGATCGTACCTGACCATAATGGATCGTCAAAGCCTTACGTTGAGCTGAGGTTGAAAGCGAGACGAGGGGAGTACCTGCAAGACACTCTGATGCCAAAGTAAGTTTCAGAGAGTGCAAGCAAGTGTGACTATGAGAATTATTATGAATATCTGGCCCTCTCGAATGAGAGGGTATTTATAGCCCCTAGCATTGGGCCAAGGTCCCCACTGTTGTGCCACGTTGAGGCCCAATAATGAATACTGTCAGGGCTTACGTGTGTATGGAGTCCAGCAAATAGACTCCCCCCTGGTCAACTGCTCCGTGAGAATAAGGGTTAGACCCGTGATTTTCGGAGGGCAGTTAAGATGACAGTGATATGGGCACGTGGACCACGTTCCTCAACGGATGCGTGGGGAGTTGCCTAACGGTCCCTAGCTTGGGCTGCTTGCTTATGGGCCTTATATAAGGGTGCTGGATTGGGCCTCCCAACCGCGGGGAAAGTGCAGGCTCAATCCATATCATAAGGTATCTGGGCTGGTCATAATATGATCTCTAAGTCATCAGTGCCACATTATTAAAATAAATTTTTATTTTAATAATCAATGTCACATATGCAAAACTGGAGGGGCTAACAAAATCCCAAAGCATGTAAAGTTAAGGGGCCAAATAACTGGTTTTTAAAATGGAGGGACTAAAAGTTAAAAATTATCAAAATAGGGGGACTAAAAATTAATTTAAGCCTGATTTTTATTTAAAAATAGAAATTAAGGGCACATCCTTTTTTAACGGAAAAACATAAAATTATAGGTGTTAGAATTTGAAGCGTGGCACATTTTCACATATCACACTGATTGTTTAGTTAGATCGTGGTTATATGTAATTTAAAAATAAAAGGTGTGTAATAAACATATGTTACTTTGGTTGGTTTAGTGGTTGTAGTAATAAATTATTACGAAATATACTTTTTGCAGTGGTGTCTCCATCAATATTTTGTAGCTCAACTCCTTTACCAAATATAAAACTACAAAAGCCTGAACAAAATAATGTCCAAAGGCCCTGTCGAATAAAGGATTATTTTAGTTGAATTCATACATATATGGGTTCTAATGAAAAAGATAATTTTGTATCTCTAATTTTCTTAAATAATCCATGGATTATAATTCATACTTGGGTTGAAGTTTGTTTAAGTGTAGAAGGGACAAAGTCTGTTCTCCAAAGAAAGCTTCAGGATTCCATGGTTGAAAAATTTCATGAGTTGACTGATCTCACTTTATACATATCTTCCAAGCTAGAAAAAGAAAACTCAAAAAAATATTTACCTAAGGAAGTAATATTTTATTTTCCAACGGAGCTCTAAAGAGACGATAGTTTAAAGCGCAAACTAACTGATGTTAGACGAGAAGAGTCCTTAGGCCAAATGATCATTCCATGGAGATTGTGTTTAAAAGTTTCTATTTTTAGGGTATGTTTGGAGTGATGGAATTCAATGGAATAGGATGGAATAAGATGGAGTGGAATGTAATAAACTTACATTATGTTTTTTGGATTAATTAAAAATGAATGAAATGGAGTGAAACCTGACAGAATACATTTCATACCTTTTCATCACTTTCCATCATTTTTTGTACCCTTCGATTTAGGCGGAACAATAAAATTACTTTGTACCATCGTGAGATACCCAAACAATGAAATTATATCTTTATTTCATTCCGCTCCACTTAATTTCATTCCACTTCACTTTGTTTCGCTCTGTTTGTTTTATTGTATCCAAACATAAACTTAGTCTTTATTATTCATAGAATTTAAATGACAAGTCTATCTCCCTTAACATAGAGAATCAAAAGTTCTTTAGAGTATGTTACAAACATAATTGATTGCTTTCCCAAAAAAATTGGTTGTTTTGGAAATGGTGGTGATATTGGATTTTATATTGGATGAGATAGATTGTTACCGAGAAAAGTGAATGGATCGTTGATGTAGGAAGGCTGGTTGCTCATATCAAAGAAGAAATCGCGCATCGGAAAGCATTTTAATATTTAAGCAATTTTAGTTTTAATATTTAAGCAATTTTTTGTTTTAAATTTAAGCAATTTTTAGTGTGTGTTTTTTTTGGGATTAAAAGCCTATTAGGGTATCTTTAAGCCTATTAAGGTTTCTTTGTTTTCTGTATTTAAAGACCTTTGGCGCGACGATGAGGATTATCTTTCATTGTAATAAAATTCAGAGTTTTATTTTCTCTTTCTGGTGGATTTCTTGCGCTTGCAACCCTGTGTTTTTATTCTAGGGTTAGATATTGTTATTCCCTAGAGCTTCCGATTGCGTCAGTTAGAATCAAAGCATGTTTTCTCTTGTTCTTTTTGTAACTTGACAACCATGGAGGATCAACCAATAACTAGAGCAAATCTTGAGGGAATTATTGTGACTTTTATCGTGGCTCTAACTGCTTTGACTGAATATATGGCAAATTTAGCAAATCAAGTTAACAGCGCCAACAACAACAAGAATGGGAATTAGTGAAGAGACATGAGAGAGGAACTAATTAGGGTTCCATGGGTTAGAAACAATCGTGTTGAAGATTCGGGTTTTTATGAAGAAGAAACTTAGGAGGAAGAGATTGATCATGGGAATCGACAAAACAGTCATGACTATCGAGTGAAGGCTGATATTCCATTATTCAATGGAATGATGGGAGTGGATGAGTTTCTTGATTGGAAGATCAGCGTTGATAGGTTCTTCGATATTATGGGTGTCCCTGAGAACAATAAAGTTAAGATGGTTGCAATTAGGCTTAAAAGTATTGCAGAGGAAGGGGCTAGTCAAAACTTGGCGAAGAATGAAACAATTGATGTTGGAGCAGTTTTAATCAGAGGATTATGAACATAAGATGTACATCAATGTGTTCATGGAAAAAGAATTGTGACTGAATACACAACAGAGTTCCTGCGTTTTTATGAGTGCAATGAACTGGGAGAATTAGAGAGCCAGAAAGTGGCTTGATACATCAGTGGCCTAAAGAGATCCTTGTAGGAAAAGATTGCTTTACAGGTTGTATGGACCGTAGTTAAGGCATCTAGTTTAGATTTGAAGGCATAATTGATGGATAAATCCATTTGAAATATCTCATTTATTAGAAGGTACTCACCCAAAGTAACTTTGAACCAGCCTATGACAAGGAAAAGAGTGCAACATCCCAGGATTCCAACCTTGGGAATAAAGGGACTAGCAGCTTTAGTGGTGTGCAGCAAGGTAAAACATTAATTCACAGGCTAAATAATCCATATGTTATACCCACTATAGACACATGTTATCATTTCAACGGAAGAGGCCACAAATTAAATGTTTGTCTGATAAGGAGAGTCACTGATGTTATGGAAGAAAAGGAGGAAGATGAAGAAAGAGAAGAACATGCAGTTGAGAACGATGAATATGCCTATGTTGAGTTTGTAGACGAAGAATCTGATGATATGGCAAATTTTATATTGCAGAGAATGTTACTAGCATCCAAAGACGAAAGGTGGCACAAGAATTTATTCAAAACACATTGTTATATCAAGAGCAAAGTGTGTAATCTGATTACGGATAATGGCAGCATAGAGAATCCAGTGTCGCGAAAATTGGTAGGTTATTTGAAGTTGTCCATAGAATCCCATGAGAAGCCATACACTCTCAGTTTAGGTAAGAAAGGGCTCATAAGGTTTATTAACACTAGCATGCAGAGTTCTTATCTCCATCAGAAAACATTATAGAGAAGAGGTACTTTGTGATGTTCTTGATATAGACGTCTGTCATATTTTACTAGGAAGACCTTGGCAGTTTGATAATGATATCACTTATTGAGGAAGTGATAACGTGATGATGTTTACATAGGGCACACATAAAATTTCCATGGCCCCTATTTTGCACTTTGATAACAATCCAAGTGGAAAGAAGTCCAGTTTCTTGGTGATGACGCGGAGTGAAAGGGAGCTTAATGAGGTTATAAAAGAAACAAAATATATTTGTTTGTAGAGAAGGAAACAACAATTTTAGAAGAAGTGCTAGATATCCTTGAGGATTTCAAGGAGTTGACTGCAAAGGTATTACCAAATGATTTGCCTCTCGTACAAGATATTCAACATCAGATTGACCTCATCCTAAGGTCTACCTTGATAAACCTTGCTCGCTATTATATGAGCCCCAAGGTGATTGAGATTTTAAGGGAGCAGATTGAAGATTTATTTAAGAAAGGATTTATTCATGAGAGCATGAGTCTCAGTGCAGTACCCATCCTTTTAGTCCCAAAGAAAGGAAACCAGTGGCGAATATGTGTTGACAGTCGAGCCATCAATAAGATAACTACCAAGTATCAATTTACAATTCCTCGTTTGGAAGACATGTTTGACGATTTGGTTGGTTCTAAGGTGTTCTGGAAGATAGATTTGCATAGTAGCTATCATCAAATCAAAATTAGACCTATAGATGAATGGAAAACAACTTTCGAGAGAAAATATGGATTGTATGAGTGGTTGGTGATGACCTTTGGTTTGTCAATATCTCCTAGCACCCTTATGTGGTTGATGAATAAGGTTTTGTGCTCGTTTACTGCTTTTTGTAGTGGTTTATTTTAACGATATTATGATTTACAGTAAGATCAAGACAGAGCATTTGTAGCATGTGAGGCAAGTGTTACAAGTTTTATAGGAGAACGAGTTGTACATTAATCTGAAAAAAATGTACATTCAGCACCAACAAGTTACTTTTTCTAGGCTTTATTGCTGGTGAAAAATGGATTCAAGATGATGAAGATAAGGTGAGTGATATAAAGGAGTGAAATTCACCTAAATATGTGATTGAGGTTCATGGCTTTCATGGTTTGGCCACCTTCTATAGGCGGTTTATCAAAGATTCTAGTATTATCAATGCGCCTATTATTGAATGTTTGAAGAAATGGAAGTTCAATTGAGGGTTTGAGCAAGATTAGAGTTTTGTATTGATTAAGGAGAATTTATTTACCACATCGGTATTAGCACTTCTCGATTTTGACAAGATGTTCCAAGTTGAATCTGATGCTAGTGGAGTGGAAATATGAGTTGTGTTATCTCAGGCTCGCCAAAAATGGAGTACTTATGATCAAGAGTTCTATGCATTATTTATAGTTCTACGCCAGCGGGAACATTATTAAGTTCAAAGGGGGTTCATTCTATTCACTGACCATCAAGCTTTGAAGTTTCTTCATAGGCAGAAGGTGATAAACAAGTTGCATGGTCGGTGGATGAGTTTTCTGCAAAAATTTCCTTTTATTATTCAGCATAAGTTGAGGGCTCTTAACAAGGTAGCAGATGCATTAAGTAGGATGACTTCCTTGTTAATTACCTTAGCGCATGATATAGTAGGTTTGAGTTCCTGAAAGAGTTATATGAAAGTGATGTTGAGTTCAAGGAGTTATGGGCCAAGTGTACTAGAAAACATCCTTGTGTATATTTTCATATTTGAGATGGATATTTTTTAAAGGGGGTCGACTATGCATTCCTTACTCCTCTTTAAGAGAGAAGCTAATTCGAGACCTGCATGTTGGTGGTCTTAGCATATATCTGGGTAGAAACGAGACCATTGCTAGCCTGGAGGAGCGGTATTATTGGCCACACTTGAGGAGGGAAGTTGGTACTATAGTCAAGAGGTGTTATACTTGTCAAGTTTCTAGGGGTGAGTCTCAAAATACTGATCTTTATATGCCTTTACCTATTCCTGATGATATTTGGCAAGATTTAGCCATGGATTTTATGTTGGGCTTGCCCCATACACAACGAGGTGTAGATTATGTGTTCATTGTAGTAATCAAACTATGTTTCAGGGAGGTTATGCGTCTTCACGGGATTCCTAAGTCAATTACTTTAGACAGGCACACCAAGTTTATTAGTCATTTTTTATTACTCTTTGGATATTATTCAGAACCACGTTGAATCAGAGTTCTATAGCTTATCCTCAGACAGATGAACAAACTGAGATAATCAGTAGAACTTTGGGAAATATGATTTGGAGTGTTTGTGTTGACAAGTCAAAACAGTGGGATTTAGTTTTACATCAGGTCGAATTTTCTTACAAAAGCATTGTGCGTTCAGTTCCAGGGAAATCAACATTCTCTCTAATCCATACTTTTATTCCTAAGCATGTGGTTGATTTGATTAAGTTGCTTAAGGCGCCTAGAGTTAGTGTGGTTGCTGAGAATATGGCCGAGAAAATGGTGAGTGTTAAAGAAGCTGTCAAGGCTAAGTTAGAGGCTATTGAGCATAAGAATAAAGCACTTGTTGACAAACGCGTGAGAGTCAAAATTTTCAATGTAGAAGACGATGTGATGGTGTTTCTGTGTAAATAGAGGTTTCTAGATGGTGCTTACAGTAAGTCTCAGCCATGTAAATATGGTTCATTCAAAGTGACCTGAAAGATCAATGATAATGCTTATGTGGTTTCTCTCCCCAATGTCATGAATATACGTAATACTTTTAATATTGGTGACATTCATGAGTATCAAGCAAATGAGACTCTTTATCAAGAAGAGAACTCGAGGTTGAGTTCTTCAGAGGTAGAAGAAATTGATGTAGGAAGGCTGATTGTGCGTATCGAAGAAGAAATCTCACACCAGAAAGTATTTTAATATTTAAGCAATTTTAGTTTTAATATTTAAACAATTTTTCAGTTTTAATATTTAAGCAATTTTTAATTTTATTTATGTTTATTAGGGTCTCTTTAAGCCCATTAGAATTTCTTTGTTTTCTATATTTAAAGATTTTTAGTGTAGCCATGAGAATTATCTTTTATTATAATAAAATTCAGATTTTTCTTTTTTCTTTCTGGTAGATTCCATAACTTATCAGACAGATTTTGCGCTTCTCTAAGACTTTCGATTGCGTCAATCGTGCACAACTCCATGTTACAGTGAGTTAGAGAAGATGAAACTAGTTCAACAATGTACGATGAAGCTTTTTATCACTAGAGCACGAGAAATTAACATGCCACCTCCCATATTATACATGTCACCCCCTCATTTTTCATTACTCCCAAAATTCCCCTTTTACTATTTATTCTAAATTTTTTTACCTTTTGTTAAAAAAAATTACTATGGGTCAAAGGGGATACAAATCGAAATTTCTGAAATGCTTAGCAAATTTACGGTGCTAAAGTTTATCACATACCAAAAATTCTTTGCAATCTACAAATTTCTGATATATTCCATCTGTTTTACCCCAAAATTTTCCCTTCCATTTTTCAAGACAAATTAAATCAAGATATCTTTTCATGCTCCCTGGGTTCTCAACTTCTCAAGACTATTCAAGGGTTGACCAGACAAACTCTCCTCCTAAGCAGTGACCTACAACTAGGGTTTCACTTTTCTCAAAGGAAATTGTACTTCTAATGCCTCAAGTGGATTTCATGGTCTCTCATATGTATCAATATATCCTCATGTCAAGTTTCAAGCCTTACAGCACAAGTTTGCTCATTCAATTAGTCAGATGGTTGAAAATCAACTGTATTGGACAAAAAGTCAATGTTGACCAATTTACAATCAAACTTCAAGATTTTGGTTAACATAAATATTTTGAACTCACATTCATCATTTAATTAAGGATTGATCAAGATTCGTCAAAAGTCAAAAATTACTAAATTAGGGTTTTCTTAAGGAGAAGTCAACTGAACTTTGACCAAGCATGACTTTCACATACTTCATCAGAAATGTCTCAACCAAATCCCATTTTATTGAAATTAAATTCTCTACAATTTTGTCTCTCTAAGCTCAGGGCCAAAAATGCTTCATTTGAGAGATATGAGCCAAAACATTACAGGTCATTTTAAAAGTCAACAAAAAGACACTTTTTGTCAAAGAAATTTACATCAAGATAAAGTCTTCAAATGAAAATATGAACAACATGAAGGTTATAGGGGACATCTTTAGGTTTCCAAAAAGTCAAAGATCACTTTCATATGATAAAAATTGAGTAAGATATGATTTGTGCAAGTTGGGCAATTTTGAGAAAATACATGAAACTCAAATTGAGCATATTTGAATTTTTGGGCTAATGGGCTTATCTTTTAAGGTCCAAACGTGTTCCTTACCTCATCATAGACCTCTAAGTACATTTATTTATTTTTATGTTTTTTATTTCTTTTTATTTTGATTTTATTCGATTAAAAGAAAAATAAATCAAATAAAATACTAAAGAAAAATGATGCACATGACTTTTGTTTTAAATCAAATCATAAGGCTAAGAATCAGATAATCAACTAGAAAAAACATGTGGGATTGATTGGTACATGATTGGCTTAAAAATGGAAGATTTCATGCAAAATTTCCAATCAAATATTTTGTCATGAAATACAACGATTTGGCTCATGTTCGTTGACCTAATTCATGGCCTGTATAAATAGAGAATATATTCAGACCATCAAAAACATGAATTTGCCTCAAGAACACATTCTCAAAAAATCTCAAATTTTGTCAAAACTAGGGCAAAGTCAAAACCTTGTCTCCAGCCTCTTGCAATTAAAACTAAGCCTTCTATCATCTCCCTGAAGATCCTATGAGTCCATCCCGGTCCTCCTTGAAGCCTAAAGCACGCTAGAAATCACTCATACAAACACGTTGGTTGGGTAAAATTTAATAAACTCTAGCTCTTTATTCATGCAATATAAATGAATTCTATGCATATATTCATGATCATATTAACGCGTGGAACTATTTTGACGTATTTCTTTTGAAGTTTAGGGTAGAGACAATGACTTGCCATTATTAGGGCATAATCTGAGTTTTGTTTTGAAACTCACGATACAATCACTTTCAGGCCAAAATAATGCCACCATTGAATTCAGGAGGGTCGGATTAGGGGGATAGGGTCCTCTTTTCTCTCTAACATGTGTTATTTTTGCAGGTTGATGAAAGGCCTTGCTGGAGAAGACGACCGGAGCTAGGGCTCCGGCGCCTCTCCGGTTCACTGGTTTATAATATATTTCTCTGTTTTTATTATGTTAACAAATGGAGGCTTAGTGCAGTTGGTTGAGGCGAAGGCGTGTAATGTGAATGGCATGGATCGATCCCTGCGTCTTACGTTTATTTTGTTTATTTTTCAAACTAACGTGCAGGTTTTATATATATATTATTCAGTTCTTGTTTGCTATCACCAACAGGTGCTTGGCCTAGTGGTAAGCAATGCAGATCCTTGGGGTCAGGGGCATAGGTTCAACACCCACCCCATACAATTTTCCTTTTCTTTTTCTTAATTAACCCTAATTCTTTTTTTATTAATCATCATTAAACTAACCTAATTATTTTTCTCAACACTAATAAATTAGGTTTAGGTTTTAACTAATATTTAATTTTCTATTTTTATTTACTAAACTAATTAATTAATTAACTAAACTTTTTTTAAAATCAATTAGAAATTTAGGTTTTTATTAATTATTATCATTTAAATTATTTTCTATAAAACATCAAAAATATTAATACCTAGAACTTTAGGTCTTCCGAAATCTTTTTTTTCAAAACATTTTCTTATTTTCTTTCTTTTTACTATTTAATTTTCTTAGTTAAAATGTATAGGTCGCAACCATCATTGTAATAGATGTAGATTTTATTTCTAGCATTCTCCTATTATGTAACTGCCCCAAAGTCATGTAATAGCGTAGGAATTTTACTTTCCACACTTTATTTTCAGTACACTTTATAATTGTTAGTATCTAGGGTTTGTATGGTAAGACTAATAAACAAACATAGAAAACTCTAATTTCAAGAAAAAATAAGTGAATCAACACTCTTCACACTTGCACCTCTAGGATATCCTCTCTTGCTGCCTTATGATACTTGGTCATGTCCCTCGAAAGTAGGGATGCTTTAGCAAAAGACCCTTTCGAATAAAAGATCATAATCTCTTGATGACCCTTCGAAGTTGCCTACGAAAATGATCTAATCCCTCCAATACAAATTGCTAAAGCATCCTTATATGTTGCCTTGGATGACCCTACGCTTGTCCCTTCACATCCAATAGATAGGGCTACATACCAACTAATGGTATGGATAGCATTATCTCTAAAGGAAAAGGAAAAGAATAAGAACGACCTTTAGTGAGTAAGGAACTCTTAATCGCTTGCTCACAATCTTTTCTAAAAGACATTTTTTACACATCAGATTTTCAAACGAAATATTTTCTAAAACACTTTGTACGCATTCTTGAGGACTGATGCAAGAATCATTACAAAGTTAGTCTTACATTGGCTTTTCAAAATATTCTCAAATCACACTGACAAAGCGAGATTTTCAAAAGTGAGCTAGCAATTAAGAGCCCGTAGATAACTAAGGATGAAAAGGGTGCTAACACCTTCCCTTTTCATAACTTACCCCCCGAACTCAAAATCTATCAAGGTCTTTCCTGTTCTTTTCACCTTTCCTAAATATTGGGTAAAAGAAAAGTCGGTGGCGACTCTAGTTATCTGCACATTTAGATAAAACCAAAAAAAGTCAGCTCTCCCACCGTATTACAGAACTAGAGACTCTGTTGGGGAAATGATTAAAAAAGAGGGGTTACCTTAGAGTCTAGATTATCTTTACTTGCTTTTATTGTTTGCATTGCTTTCTTTAAATTTAAGGGTTATTTGGGTATTAATGCTTGTAAGATCCTACACCCAGATCTATGGATGCCTTAGATAAGTAGAAATAGAACATGAAGAGTGTACGGCGTAGACCAATATGGTTGAAATGATGGCTACGGTTAGTGTGACACATTGGTTTATACTAGTTTTCCTTGAGTCTGTCGAGGATAACATTAGGCTTCTGTGTGGTGTCGTTAACATTAACTTACTTTTAGAACCTTAATTGATCCATCTTGTCCATTAGAAAGTAGTGAGATAGCCGAATTTAGTGCAGTCTAAGGTTGGTTGATACTCGAAGCTATGCTCATTGAGATTTGAATCTCGGGATGTTTTGGTGGCAAGCCAGTTGCCAGGCTAAAATAAAGCATGGGAGAAAGATCGGTGATATGAGATTCCAAGAACCTGGTTACTTTTTTAGGACAGGTTGAACGAACTTAACTTCAATAGGGAAGGGTACTTACCTACAAACTTCATACAATACTTTAAACCTAAGGTTCTTGTGTGACTTGTTTGAGCTTTCTATCTAACATGAACATGACACCATAGCATCATAGCATCGTAACATAACATTTTTACTAACCATTTCAAGGATCTTAGGGATTTATGGTACAGGGTTATCATAAGCCAGATTTCTAGCAAGGGGCAAGAGGATTTATTTTCCTCTAGCTAGATGCCATCAAGATCAAAGTATATTCTCTTAAGTCAAAGGCTATGACCCACTTGATATGGTGAGCTTGATTCTTATAGAAGGACGTTCAAAGATGAAGGCTCAAAGTTCTTCAGATAAAGCTGCAACCAGATTCAATCTCTAATATTTCAAATTTAAATCCCACGAGATCCTTGAAAATATTGCATATGCATCTACTGTCATACATATCATCACATAACAGGTTTTCAAGATAGGTTTTCTCTCTCCTTTCTCCTTGCTGTTTATTTCAGAAGAAAATGGCCCTTAAACAGACAGTCAAAGAACTCCAGGCTCAGAATGCCCAGTTCCAAGAAATAATCCTAAACTTAGCCAAGGGGCAAGAAGATATGAAGGCGCTTGTCACCAATGGGAAGAAGAAGAAGACAAAAAAACCAATCGACGTCCTTAACATGGGGAGAAGGTTCAGAGGTCCAGTGAAGCAACCTCGAGATCTTGATATCCCATAAGACAAAGATGACAAACATGATGAAGATGGTAGAAGTGTTAAAGCTGAAAGAAGAAATCTTGGTTCTGGCAAATTTCCTAATGAGGAGGAAGACAGTTATTTGGATGAACAATATCCCCATGCTGATGAGAAGTATAAGTTGCTGGAAGAGCGTCTCAAAGCTATGGATATCCAGAAAGTGCTTGGCTTGAACTTTGAAGAATTGGGATTGGTCTCATGAGTCGTCATTCCTCCTAAATTCAAAACTCCCACCTTTTCCAAGTATGATGGCATTTCTTTCTCGAAGCTGTATTTAAGATCTTATGTTCAGAAAATTCAACCACATGTTGCTGACAAGGAATTGTTGTTGCATTTATTTCAAGAGAGTCTGTCTGGAACAAAACTGGAATGGTATTATCAACTTGAAGGTGCCAATATCCATACCTGAGAAGATTTGGTTGCAGCTTTCTACAAACAGTATTAATACAATTCTGATTTGGCACTAACCTGCATGCAATTACAGAGTATGTCTATGGATTCCGAGGAAGGCTTCAAAGAGTACACATAGAAATGGAGAGATCTTGCAAGAAATTTTAACCTCCTTTGGATGATGGGGAATTGGTTGACATGTTCATGAATATACTAATAGGCCCTTTCTATAATCATCTACTTGGAAGTTCTTCAGTTGGTTTCACTGAACTGATATTGACAGGAGAACGTGTTGAGAATGGAATCAAAAGCGGTAAAATTCAGGTGGCTACATCTTCAAATAATGTGAAGAAATATTATAATGGTAAGAGAGAATACAATGTTGCGTACGGCCAAAAGGTGTAATAAGAGTGACCGTTACCAATCTGTGGGGGCAGTGCTGATCTCTAAACCTGCACCAGTGCAACAACAATAAAATAATCAGCGTAGGCAGGATACGCCCAGGAGGCAATTCACAAGAATCAATATGCCATTGGCATAAGCATTACAACACATGTTGAAGGCAGAGCTGGTTACATTTAAGGACCCTCCACAGAACTCCAATACTTCCTCTCCCCGCTATAATTCCAATGTGAGGTGTGCATATCACTCCAACATTCTCGGGCATGACACCAGCAACTGTTGGGCTCTGAAGAATAAGATTCAAGACATGATTGACTCTAAGGAAATTGAATTTGACCCTCCTGAGACTCCTAATGTGATCACTGCACCTATGCCTAATCATGCAAGGGCATTAATGTTATTGATGATGTTTCTTATATTCCTACCGTGAATGACTTGACTACTCCTCTAATGATTGTTAAGAAGAAGTTGTTGTAAGCCGATTTATTTTCGGGTTGCATTGAAAACTACTACTACTGCGTATCCTAATCCAATGGTTGTGCACTGCTGAAAGAAGGTATTTAGTGTTTGATGGATGACCATGTGATTCTATATGAGAAGATTCATTTTGAGAAGATTACTGTGATACGGTGGCAGAACCGACTGTTATACTGGTTTGGGTTTTTTTTCGCAAAATGTCGCGGTAAGCAAGAGTTGCCACCGACTTTTATTTTATCCAATCAGGAAAAGTAAAAAGAACAGAAAAAACCTTTTTCAAGATGTTTCTGAGTACGAGGGGTAGATTATAGAAAGGAAATGTGTTAGCACCCTTTCTATCAATGGTTTTCCATGGGATCTTAGATACTTGCTCATTTTTAAATTGTTTGTGTGTGCTTGTTTTTAAAAGTTTGCTTTACTTCGTTTTAACCCTTATTTCTGTCCTCAAGAGTGTTGCGAAGTTGTTTTTGAAAACTTTGTTTAAAAAAGTGTTTGGTGAGAAAAGGTTTGTTTGTTTGAGCAAGTACCTAGGAACTAATCTACCTACTCAAAAAAGACTGTTCATTTTCCTTTAGACAGCGTTATCCTATTATTAAGGAATAGGTAGCACCGCCGTTGGAGTTTAAAGGGACATTCGAAGGGACGAAATGGTCATCGAAGGCAACAAGTAAGGATACCTTAGCGTTTCGAAGGGACTATCATCATAAGATCAATTCGTAGGCAACTCAAGGGACAAGTAGGGACTATGATCTTTATGACGACTTTGAATCGCGGTTCATTGCTAAGGTATCCCTATGTTCGAGGGGCACGACCATTATTTCCGAGGCAACCAAGTGAGGCAAACCCTAGGAGTGAACGTGTGCATGTGTTTGATTTCAGGTATATTTATCTTGTAGTTTAGTGATCTATTTAATTGATTAAGCATACAAACCTAGGTTGCTAACAATTATATACAAGCATATAAATATAAAAGCGAGAAGGTAAAGGTCTTACACTATTACAGGACTTTCGCAAATACATAATTATCTTGACTGTAAATAAAGATGCGGAAATTTAAAACCCTAATTAAATCTATTACAACTTCGGAGCAGGTACAATAATAGAAAAAGAATTAAAATGCGCGCAACAAATTAAATGCGAGAATGAAAGAACCCTAGCAATTTAATTGAAAAAATATATTTAGGTTATTATCATTTTTGAGAAAAATTAATTAGGCTATGTACGAATTAAAAACCCTAATTTCTAATTAATTTAAATTATGTAGAAAAACAATTAAATTGCCCTAAATAATTAAACTAATTAATTAATTAAAGAAAAAAATATTTTTTTAAGAAAAAGATATTTTTTTAGGCTTTTTGTGATTTTGATTATATAAAAAAATGGTTTTTGTTATTTTGTAAAAAATAAAATTATTATTGAAATAATAAAATAAGAAAAATTAAAATAGAAAAAAAAAAGAATGGGCCTGTTTGTGAAGCTGAAAAGGGGGGTGTATATTTGAATTTTTGGGCCCATTAGTGGCTAAGTCCAGTCAACGCATAAATCTTGTATGGCCAGGCTTGTAGGGTGCACCATGGTCTTTGCTGCCTGGGACGTTGGATATGGATTGATGATGAATCCAATGGTAGGATGCTGACAGCGCATGATAGACGTCTTGGAACGGTGTGCATAGAATCTGTTGAAAAAAAGTTAGAAAATAAAGAAAATACTGGGACCTGGGATCGAACCCAGGTCCTCTACATTTCCAAACGCATGCTTCACCACTGGGCCACATGTTCTTGTTTGTTATAATAATAAAACAAATGAATAATATATAAAACAAAGTGGCTAAGAAAAAAACGCGTGCCAGATTCAAATGGACCAATGGTCATCAGCCACGTTATCTTCTTCCCCCTTGCTCGTCGTATTAGGCTAAATGCTTTTACCTACGGCCAGGACTCCATAGCTAAAACCCTGTAAGCTTCAAAAATCTTAAACAAGCAAGATAAATTAATTCCAAGTATACCAATCAACTCGTCTTGACACCATGAGCATCAAGGTATCCTTCTTTTGCCCTAATTTTCCATGTATCAAAAAACCCTAAAACGGCAAGCTAAACCCTAATAATGGCAATTGTGAATACAGGCATCAAAACGCAAAATTACTTAAACCAAAACACTCCAAATGTCAATACAAACACAATGCTATGCTCAAAAGTAATTCTTCATGCGTAAATTGTAAAATCAAGTTCAAGTATGGATATGCAAACCGTGGGTCTGTAACTCTTGATTCTGGGTGTGAGGATGCTTGCAATGGATTGAAACACTTTCTGGAGATGTCCAGGAGTCTATTGGTAGTCTTAGAATGCTTTGAATTGGCCTCTAAGTTGGAAAATGATCCACCACTTTCTTGACAATTTTGCAGTTTTTGTTTTCAGCTTCCATCACTTCAATCCTCATTTTCTTGGCTTAGTTATGTCCTATATATGTATTAGAATTGATTAGGTTAACAAAAATGCATTATATCTTGGTGAATTAAGGAGATTGGATTTGATTTTGTTTTTGTATTATATCTTTCCAAAATAACCAAAATCATGCTATTTTTGCTTCAATCAACCCTTGCACAATTTGGATATGATATGCTATCTTGATCGAATTTGATTCCTACAAAAAAAATCAGATCAAAAATCAGTCTTTTGTATTTTTTGTAATTTATTTGATTTAATTTGAATTTTAAATAATAAAAATCCAAATAAAATAAATAATGAAGAAAATAAAGTGTAGATGCTGATTTGGGTCGTGGACCATGTCACAAGCAAGATTCAATCATGAAAAACTAGGCCCATTTGACAAAAAATGTCTTTTGAGCACATTTGACTTTTGGCAATTTTGCAAAAATGGTCAACTTTGACAAGGCATATCTCCTCCAATTTTAACCCTAGAGAAGTGTTCTTGGACTTTTTAGAAATCTTAGGATGTCCCATAAACAACTCTTTTGGTCTCATATCAGTTGGGTCTTCCATTTTCATGTAAGAAGCTTTGACCCAAAAGGTGTTTTTGTTGACTTTTCAAAAGGACCTATAATGTAAAAATTAATATCTTTTGATGAGTGCATATTTTGAACTTGTGGGATGAATATGAGTTGTAGGGAATTGCATCATCTTCAAAATGATCTTTGGATGGAAAATTCATGATAAAGTATGAAGAAGTTATGCTTGGTCAAAGTTTGGTTGACTTTTTCTAAGAAACCCTAATTTAGCAACTTTTGGGTTTTGATGAATTTGGGGAATTCCTTGAGGAATCATGACCAACCCTTGATCAAATGATGAATATAACTTAAAAATGTTGATGTTGACCAAATTTTTTGAAGTTTGACTATATGTGGGCCACAGTTGACTTTTGACCTAATATAGTTGATTTTCAGGCATCTGAGCAGTTGACTGAGCAAACTTCTTGTGCAAGGCATGAAACTTGACATGGATGATCTTGAGAACATATTGGGACCATGGAAAGCATTTTGTACCTTTGGAGCTCCCACTCCCTGATGAAAATGGAAACCCTAATTTGAGGTACATTGCCTTAGGAGGGAGTTTGTCTGATCAACTCTTGTGCATCCTTGAGCAAGTTGAGGACATCGATGGGCATGTGTTGAGTAAAATGAGAGGGAAAATTTTGGGTTACAACATCTTCCCCTGTTCAATCTTCTTAAACCTGAGGATGTAGATTGGCTTGTCTGCCTTTCGTAATCTGAAGGTGGAAGATGATTGAACACTAAGTGCCCAGAAATTTGCGCTCGTCTGAGATGGTGCAGGTAGTATCGAGAATGGGCTTACATATTCCATTTGGAAAATATGACGGAAGATCGTCGGAGATGGGCTTGAAGATGCCATCCAGGATGATGACGGAGAGTCGTCGGAGATGGGCTTAAAGATGCCATCCAGAATAATGTTGATTTTGTGAGTTATTCCTTTGATGAGAATTCCTGTTCCTGTCGTTGAGGAGGGATCTACTGAGGAATTTTGGTCTCTATCTTGGGAGAAGTAGAATTTTAGGAGCTTCAGTTGTCTGTTACTCTATTGGGGAATCCTTTTTTAGTCAAGGAGGTGAAAGTGAACTGCTATCTGGTCGTGCTCTAGGCTTTACAGTGATTTGCTGATGATAAAAAGATTAACTGCTATCTGGTCGTGCTCCAAGTTTCACAGTGACTTACTGGGGAGATGAGATTAAACTTGCTATCTGGTCGTACTCCAGGCTTCGCAATTTTCTCAATTCTTATTTGGTCATGTTCCAGGCTTCAGATGGAATTAAGTGTTTATCTGATCGCATCCGTGTTTCAACTTGAACTTAAGGCATACTAATATTCGGTCGATTTCCGAGCTTCATAGTAATTGGCCGAGTAAACTGCTATTTGGTCGAATTCCAAGATCCGCAATACCTCATACTGTTATCTGGTCGTGCTCCAGGTTTCACAGTGTCTCTTGCCGCTATCTGGTCGTGCTCCAGTCTTCACAGCGTCTTATACCGTTATCTGGTCGTGCGCCAGGCTTCACGGTGTTTTATAGAAATCAAGATATTATCCGGTATATTTCCGGGCTTCATAGCTTGAATCTGAGATATACCACTATCTGGTCGATTCCAGGCTTCATAGTATCTTGTACTGTTATCCGGTCGATTTCTAGGCTTCATAGTAACTTGCTGGGGATTAAGCTGTTTTCCGGTTGATTTTCGGGCTTCATAGATTGAATTTAAGATGTACCACTAGCTGGTCGATTCTAGTCTTTGTAGTATTTTGGAGAAATCAAGATATTATTCGGTCGATTTCCGGGCTTTATAGCTTGAACTGGAATAGAAATCTTAGTATCGATTTGACTGAACCAGGGAAAACTTGTGAGAACTTCAACTGGGAGAGAAATCTTAGTATCGATTTGACTGATCCTAGGAGAGGTCTCGGATTAACTCTGTCTGGCATAGAAATCAGGGGAATCTTAGCGGTGATTCGGCTGACCCAGACGAAAGTCTTAAAACATCGTCAACTAGAATAGAAACCTCAGTGTCGGTTTGACTGAACCAGAAAAATGTTGGAATATCTGCAGCTGAAATAGAAACCTTGGTATCGGTTTGACTGAACCAGAGAGAACTCGTAGGAACTTAATTGCATATTCCCCTTAAAGGTAAAGAGTTAGTCGTATGCAATGTCATGATGTATGAAATGAATTGAGTAATGATGTTCTCAAAATAAATAAGATTGTGTTGTATAATATGTATGCCCATGCCATGATGTATGGATACGTAATGCCATCGGGATATTCTCTAGCTAGGGAAAATAAATCATGGATTTCTGTTGGAGAGTATAAGGAGTTGAGTTCTTCGTTTTCGCTGGGGATAGTGACCGAAGATGACGAGTTGAAGATTTTCATCCATTCTGCCGGAGGAGACTCTGTTTGAGGATAATTTTGCGGGGGAATTCCTCTATGGGGAAGAGAGATACTCTGTTGGAAGATCTGCTGATCTGGAGAAATAAAATCAGCTGAGGATGAACTTCCATTGCTGGAGAGAAGAGCTATGTGGGAGATCGAGCTTCCACTCTCAGAGAAATAAACTCTATTTGGGAGATGGATTTATAAATTGTTTATGATTATACAGCTCGACTGGGGAATATAGATATTAGCTTTCTGAAAGAGCCTGCTGGGGAAGGAATTCCTGCTTGGGGATACGGAGGTCGGACCTTGGTTGCCTCGGCTCTATGGGGAATATAGATATCACTGGCTTGTACGTGATAGTGACTTTGCTTCCAACTGTCTCTGCCCCTTGTACCATGATGGATGGAGTAACTGTCGATTTTTTGGTTTTGTACCAGTTTCTTTAAGTTCTTAGCAACTGTCTTTTTTTTTATATGCAGATATCTGTGAACAGTAGTCATATTCAGATGCATATGTGAAGAATAAAACATTGGACATTTTTGCAAACAAAACAGAAAACGGAAAAACAAACACACAATTTTGTACTTAAAAGATGATTTGTATTGATTTGAAATTTGCCTATAACTGGCGTTTTTTTTACAGGGAGGCTGACGCTCTAGTAATAGAACATCACCGTAAAAATGGAAATTATTATAGAAATTGTGTACAAAAAGAAACAGCTATGTGTAGTGATCCCATTGGGTTTCAATTCTGCTATTGCCCCTATGTCTTCGAGCATATCATCACTTTGCTGCTTGTCCGAAGCTGACCGGGTTGATCGGTACCGTTTGAGCTTGATATTTGATTACTGGAGTCTGATTGCAAGGTGATCCAATGGGACATAGTGATACGCTTTAATCCCTAACTTTTGCCTGGACCGCCCTTTTGGGTTTTCAGTCCACCGGGATACCCTTTTTTTCCCAAGCCGCCTTTTCAGGTTTTCGACTTACCGGGTGTACAGATTTTTTTCATTTTTTTATCCCTAATTTTTGCCCGAACCCTTTTGGTTCGCCGGGATGCCCTTATTTTTTCCTAGGTATGTCAACCTAGCGGGTATTTATTATGCGTAGTATCTTTTCACTATGTCCGCATTGACAGGGTGTGGAAGGTCGTCACCATCCATGGTGGTCAGAATCATGGCTCCACCGGAAAATTTGTTCTTGACTACAAATGGTCCCTCATAGGTGGGAGTCCATTTTCCTTTGGGATCACCTTGCGGAAGTATAATGCGCTTGATTACCAGATCCCCTACTTGATACACTTGTTGCCTGACTTTCTTGTTGAAGGCCTTGATCATCCGTTTCTGATACATTTGACCATGGCAGACAGCAGTAAGTCTTTTCTCGTTGATTAAATTCAATTGATCAAGTCGATTCTGGATCCAATCTTCTTCATTCAAACCCGCATCCTTCATAATCCATAGAGAAGAGATCTGGACCTCTATGGGTAGGACAACCTCCATGCCATATACCAGAGAATAGGGTGTTGCCCTTGTCGACGTACATGCTGAAGTACGGTACCCGTGAAGAGCAAACGGTAACATCTCGTGCCAGTCTTTGTATGTCTCTGTCATCTTTTGTATGATCTTTTTGATATTCTTGTTAGCAGCTTCAACAGCCCCATTCATCTTCGGCCGATAAGGAGAAGAGTTGTGATGCTGAATCTTGAACTATTTACAGAGTTCAGTGATCATCGAGTTGTTGAGATTGGTACCGTTATCCGTGATGATTCTCTCAGGGATACCATAACGACAAACCAGGTTATGCTTGATGAATTGTGCCACCACATTCTTAGTAACCGTCGCAAAGGAGGCAGCTTCAACCCACTTTGTAAAGGAATCAATGGCCACTAGGATAAAGCGATGCCCGTTGGACGTGGTAGGTCTGATCTCATCGATCATGTCAATGCCCCACATTGCGAAGGGCCAGGGAGCCGTCAAAACATTCAACGGAAATGGAGGTACATGCACCTTATCAGCATAGATTTGCCACTTGTGACAGGTTCGAGATTGCTGATAACAGTCGGCTTCCATAGTGGACCAGTAATATCCTGCTCGTATGATCTTTTTTGCCATGGTATGTCCACTGGAATGAGTGTCGAAGGTACCTTTGTGTAGGTTTTCCATGGTCCTCCCTGCTTCGCTCTTGTCTACGCACAGCATTAAGGTAGAGTCATGATTACACTTATAGAGGGTTCCATTACTGAGGAAGAACTTTGCAGCAAACCTTCTCAGAAATTTCTTATCATTGACAGATGCCCCCCCGGGGTATTCTTGAGCCTCGAGATACCTTTTCACTTCATAAAACCAAGGTTTGTCGGCTACCTCCTCAGTATCGATCTCACAGCAGTATGCCAGTTCATCCAACCTATCAATAGTGATTTGGGGAGCTTCATTTTCCCACCTGACCTTGAACATTGACGACATAGTAGCTAGCGCGTCCGCTAACTGATTCTCTTCTCATGGGAAATGTTCAAAGGTAATCTTTTCAAAATGCGGCAACAGTGTCAGTACATACTCTTTGTATGGGATAAGGTTTGGGTGTTTCTTATTCCACTCACCTTTGATCTGACTTATCACCAAAGCGGAATCCCCGAATACACTCAAGAACTTGATCCTTAGGTCGATAGCAGCTCGTAGACCCATAATACATGCTTCATACTCTGCCATGTTGTTGGTACAGTTGAAACATAATCAGGCAGTGAACGGAGTATGACAGCCCTCGGGAGATATGATTACAGCGCCAATTCCATTACCCAGTGCGTTTGAGGCTCCATCAAAAAACATAGACCATCGAGATCCTTCCTCAGGTCCTTCATCTGGTCCAGGTTCTTCATAGTCGGTGACTAACATGATATTATTATCCGAGAACTCGAAATTCATGGACTGGTAGTCGTCCATGGTCTGATGTGCCAAATGATCAGCTAACACACTTCCCTTGATTGCCTTTTGGGTTGTGTATTGGATGTCGTACTCGGTCGAGATCATTTGCCATCTTGCTATTCTTCCGGAGAGAGCGGGCTTCTCGAAAATGTACTTGATTGGATCCATTTTAGATATCAACAAAGTAGTGTGGGTCAACATATATTGTCTCAATCGGCGAGCAGCCCATGCCAAAGCGCATCAAGTTTTCTCGAGCAGTGAGTATCGTGTTTCACATTCGGTAACCTTTTTGCTAAGGTAGTATATTGCATGCTCTTTTTGACAAGAATCGTCATGCTGCCCCAGCACACACCCCATTGAATTATCTATCACTGTTAAGTACATTATCAAAGGTCTTCCTTCAGTCGGAGGCATCAGAATAGGAGGCTCTTGGAGATATTGCTTGATTCTGTCAAAGGCGACCTAGAATTCCTCATTCCACTTTACCACTTGATCTTTCTTCAGAAGCTTGAAGATCGGCTCACAAGTAGCAGTCAGATGTGAAATGAATCGGGAAATGTAATTTAGGTGTCCGAAGAAACCTCTAACTTTCTTCTCAGTACGGGGAGCCGACGTCTCTTGTATGGCCTTCACCTTTGCAGGGTCTACCCAAATACCTTTGTCACTGACAATGAATCCCAGAACCTTACCAGACCTTACCCCGAAGGTGCACTTGTTCGGATTTAACCTCAGCTTGTATGTCTTCAACCTATCAAACAGCTTTTGTAGATGATCAAGGTGATCTTCCTCAGTTTGAGACTTGGCTATCATATCATCAACATAAACTTCGATCTCGTGATGAATCATATCATGGAACAGGGCTACCATAGCTCGCTGATAAGTTGCCCCAGCATTCTTCAACCCAAACGGCATCACCTTGTAGCAGAAAGTGCCCCAATGTGTAACAAAGGTTGTCTTATCCATGTCTTCAGGTGCCATCTTGACCTGATTATAGCCAGAGAAACCGTCCATGAAGGAAAAGAATTTGTGTTGTACGGTGTTGTCAACCAGAACATCGATGTGGGGAAGCGGGAAGTCATCCTTGGGGCTTGCCCTGTTCAGGTCTCTAATCCACACACATCTGTACTTTACCATCTTTCTTAGGTACTGGAACCACATTAGCAACCCACTGCGGATAGGAGGTGACAACTAAGAACCTTGCGTTAAAATGCTTCATAATCTCTGCTTTAATCTTCTCTGACATCTCAAGGCGTATATGACAGACCTTTTGCTTTACCGGAGGGAAGTCTTCTTTAGTCGGCAGACGATGGACCACTATATCCGTGTCTAGTCCCGGCATGTCTTCATATGACCAGGCGAAGATTTCAACATACACATGCAACATTTGCACCAACCGCTGTTTAATACTAAGATCCAGATTTGCACCTATCTTAAACTCTTTTCTGTCTTTCTCTGTACCCAAGTTCAATGTCTCAACCAGCTCTTCATGAGGCTGTATGGCCCTTTCTTCCTGCTGTAATAGTCTAGCGAGTTCTCCGGCTACCTCACAATCTTCCTCACCTTCGTCCTCCACTTGGTTGATCGGATTTTCAAAGTCATAATGAGCAGTAGTAGAACTATTATCAATGGGATCCATAGTGGATATGGATATGCATTTGGATACGTGAGTGTGTGTAAGAGCATAGCTGTATAGACAGAATAAAAGAAAAGAAAGACAAAGAGCGCAAAATTTGTATGCAAACGTCCAATGCTTTATTAATTTCATATGAAAATGAAACATGATAACCCTCATAAATAGAACCATTATGCCCCGGGTAAGACACATGGCTATAGAGTTTATATTGTTTTTAAATTACATATCCGGAAACAATCAAAAGACAATTACTCCTGAACAAAAGTAATCGGCACAAAGTCCTTGGCAGTCCAGTTACTGAGTCCACTGTTGGTAGTCGGGAAGATCCAGCTGTGAATGTCGGAATCACCATCATTGTCTTCAAGTGCATTGACCCCAGGATTGTTGATGCGTAGGGGAGGTCCTCCAGCCCGAGCACGACGAACAGCCCTTTGAGCACCTGTAGTAAAGCCCAAACCGGATTTGTCAGACTTGTAATGAATAACCGGGAGCTGACCCCAAATGGTAGACCCACCTTCTTCAACCACTGCTCGTGCATCCTTGAGAGAAGCCATCTTCAAGGGAGGTTTGGTGACCTTCGGGGGATTGTCGGTAGTTTCTATTGTAGCCTTAATCTGAGGTACCTCTTCAAAATTCTGGCAAGGAGTCTCGATGAACTCTCCATCCATCTCTACGTACCTGAAGGAGTTCAAGTGATTGATCATGTACTCCTCTTCACCATGCACAGTGACAATCTTTCCTCTTACTGGGTACTTCAACATTTGGTGGAGAGTAGAGGTAACAACCCCAGCCCCATGTATCCAAGGGCGTCCCAACAAGCAAGAATATGATGGTTTGATATCCATTACGTAGAAAGTGGAGTCGAAGGTCTGGGAACCAACTTTGCTAGGGACATCCACTTCCCGGTGCACCATCCTCTTCGAACCATCGAAAGCTCTCACTACTATATTGCTAGGCTTCAAGGTCAAGCCTTCGTAGTCCAATCTGTCCATAGCTTTTTTAGGTAGAACATTCAACGAGGAGCCAGTATCTACCAAAACATGGGCCAAAGTCGTGCCCCTGCATTCAACAGAAACATGAAGAGCATCATTATGTTTCCTCCCCTTTGGTGTCAGATCTGTGTCAGAGAAACGCAAACCATTATCGACAGGCAGACTAGCCACACAATCTTCAAACTGATCAGCATATGTCTCTTGTGGTACGTGAGTCGTCTTCAGAAACTTAACCAAAGCCTTCGCATGGGCCTTAGAACACAACAACAAAGCCAGCATAGAAATTTTGGATGGGGTCTGCCCCAGCTGCTCGACCACATTGTAGTCGCTTTTCTTTATTATCTTCAAACTTTCTTCCATTTCTTTCTTGGAAGCTTCTGGTATGGTTACTGAATTAGCCCTTGTCAGGACAGGCTCAATCAGTATATCTTTTCCTCGAGTCTCGACCGACTCGGTTACAGGAGGGTCAACAGGAGTGATTACTGGAGTTGCAGTAGTAGTCTTGAGTGGAACCACGGCAGGAATGATCACAGGTCCGGTAGCAGTCTTTAGAGTTGAAATCTCAGGGGAGAACACTCTTCCACTTCTTGTTATTTTACTAGTTCCGGCGATATTGACGATGTTGGAATCAGTATTTTCAGCAATCTTGTCTTTAATGGCTAGCATGTCCTGCTTTATGCTGTAGTAATAGATGTCGGCCCCATAGTTTCAAGGAACAGCTTTGTCCGAGGAGTATGGGATTGGCCCTGGCATGGTTATGATCAACGGAGTCACCTTTGGAACTGATGTAATCCTGACGGGTCTCTTAGAGGAGGCCCTGGGAGGATTGGAGGAAATGTTTATGATATCAATGTCTTCACAGGTGTTGTACCCCAAAATTTGCCCTCCCATATTCTCCAAGAAATTGCCAAAGTCAGGTCACAAAATTCCCCAAGGGTTATGCAGTTCAACTGTCTCCTATACAGTCAAAACTAGGGTTTGTGTTCTGATCAAGAAAAGGAAGTTTTCAAAGGCCCAATCAAGTCTCATATGCCTACAAAGATGGTCAAGTATCCTCATATCAAGTTTCAAGGCATTCAGCTCAAAACTGCACAGTCAAAACCCTAGATTGCACTACAGTCAACTGCAGGGGCAAAATGGTCATTTGACAGTCAAAAGTTCAAATTTTTGGTCAACATATCATCTTGAAGCCACAAACATCATTTGATCAATGCTTGATCATGATTCTCAAAATTTGGCTCAGAAAATCATCAAGATGCCAAAGTTACTATATTTGGACAGCTGAAAAAGTCAACTGAAATTGACCAGGGCATAACTTTCACATGGATTATCAGAAAAATTCCATCCAAAGCTCATTTTGAAGAGAAAGACATTTCCTACAACTCATATTCATACTTCAAGTCCAAGAAATGCTCTCACAAAAAGTTATCAATTTCAACATTATAGGTCATTTTCAAAAGTCAACAAAAAGGGACTTTAAGTCAAAGGCCATAACTTGAGATTGGTAAATCAAAATGACATGGGACCAAAGGCATTGATTAAAGGACTCAAAGACCTTTCCAAAATGTCCAAGAACATGTGAAAAGCTTAAAAATTGAGCAAGTTATGCCTTGTGGAAGTTGGGAAATTTTTAGGAATTTTGAAAAGTCAACATTGATGCAAATGATCCAAAATTGCTAATGGGCCCATTTTTCTTCCATGATCCATCATTCCAAGCATATGCACGACCACTTGGCCCAAAGGGAAGTATTTTCTCACTTTTTAGTTATTTATTTGAATTTATATTAATATTAATTCATTTAAATTATTTAAATATATAGAAAATATCTAACTTGACCTAATGAATCTTTTTGTACACATTTTAGGCTCAATAATTCGTGCCTAAGCCAATTTGGAAAGATTTGGAGCATTGGGATATGATTTGTGCAAAAATAACATGAAAAAAGATATGAAAAGATTCTTAACAAATCAAATATCCAAACCATGATTACAAGGGATTTTATTCAAGTTTGTTGACCTAATTGCTTCCATACAAGTACCTGATCACAACCCTAATGGCATTACACCCTAAGCTGCGCAGAAGAACCCTTTACAAACTTGAAAAATTTCTCCAAAAGTGAAAAACTGAATACCCCTTTAGAGGTCGATTCAAGGCTCCAAACTTGGTTCACTAGCTTCCTTGACAATCTCTGAATACATTCCAATCAGAAATCATCACCAAAACGCCCTGAATCGGTATCATGAACTCAAACTGTACAACAAAAAATGCATAATCGTATTTCATGTTTCAAGCATTTTCATTATGTTTTTTCTATGCATTCATGTTGACTAACGTATTCTGAAGCTAATCATGTGGTTTAATTTCACTTTCGTGCCATGTTCGGAGATTTGCCATTAACGACCGGTAGGGTTTACAGAAGCTTGAAATTGGGGTTTCCCAAACCAGGCAAAATTGGGACATAAGACCATGACCATTAGCATCAGCGCATCCGGACGAAGCAGAAACACCCCTCGCGCTCAATTTATGAGCGCCCAAAACCTATTCGCTATTTTCTGCAAACCGGCCTAACACAACGCGTTAAAACCGTTGCCTATTTGTTTTATATTGCAGGGGACGTGAGGAAGACGAAGTCGTGTCACACGCTGAGTGGCACGTTTAAATTTCGCGCGTTTTTATGCAACTGATCCACTTTTCCCCTTTTATTAATTGCCGTTTATTTATATATTAAAGATGTTAATTGGCACGGTTGGTTGGAGAAAGCGTTTGCAATGTCCAAGACCTGGGTTCGAGTCCCAGGTCTGTATAATGTTTCATATTATTTTTCAATTCAAGTTCCCATGCAGGCATAATCCTAAGACTCACCATACACCTCCAGATCAGACCATACACGCATCCAAGAACATCCAGATCAAAGGCCAAGATTGAAGAACATCCTACGCGCCAGTCAACGCATCATACATGATTAAGAAAAGTCCAACGAGGCCAGCGTTAATGGGCCAGCATTCCAGGCCTGTACCTCCAATTTGGGGCTACCCCCCCTGGTTTGCCTTCACTAATCTTTTTATTTATTTTTTATTCTTGTTTTAATAATTACTTTTATTCAATTGTGTTTATTTAATTAATTAGTTTTTTAACAAAAATACATTAAAAACTTAATTAAAAATCAGAAAAGACCAAAAAATAATAAATATTTTTATTGTAATTATTTTTCTAAATAAATTGACATGTAAATATTTAGTTTTAATTAGGTTACAATTTTAATTCCTTTTAATAACCAAAAATCCAAAAACATAGAATTTAGGTTTAATAACAATTTTTATACCTTTTGAATTTTCCTTTTTTATCACAATATTATTTATTTATTTATTTATTTTTATAATTAAATGTACATAAGTAAAAATTAGGGTTTAATTTAGGTTAATATGACATTTTCACAATAAACTTAAAAAAACCATTAGACTTAGGGTTTGACGTTTCATTTTAATTTTAATTAATTATTTTTTCTATTAAATTTTAATAACCAAAAATACTATAAAAAAAACATTTTCTTTTAAATTTTAATTTTAATCCATTCATTAATTTTAATTTTGCAAAAGGGTCCAACGCCCATTGTTTTAATTATTTTATTTCGCGTATTTACTTTATTGCTTATTATAATTATGTAATTCTCCCAAAGCGTTGTAACTTTAATTTTTTCGCACTTTATTTTGCTTTATTTATTTTCCGTCAAATCGGGTCCGGTTTAATTTTGGCGATGTGGACCCGCGCCATTTGTAATAGTTGTAGATTTATTTTCCCGCGAATATCAACTGTTAAATAAGCATGCAAGAATGAATGGACTCAATTAAAATCAAGCGTAGATCATAATGAACTTGACAAAAGACAAAATAAATGAAAACGACACACGAATCGCACACACCACCCCTAGGGTACGCCTCACTGTTGCCTTTCGAAAGGTGATCGTCGAGTAGAGGATGTCTTAGTAAGTCCTCATGATCCGGGAACCTGGCATGAGGGTAGCTTCTAAGGTGTCTTCCCATTGCTCTGGTGATCACCACGTTCCTAAAACTCGAATTGACCCGAACACCTCCAACGGTGGTGCTACCTACCTCTCAATGGTGGGATGGCACTACTTTAAAGGACATCTACACAGACGAATTCCTTAGGGTAGGTAGGTTCTCAAGGATACTTGCTCTAATTTCAAACAAATCAAAAGACTTTTCACACCAACACATTTTCAAAAGCTTTCAAAGCAAACTTTTCAAACACTCTGACGTATGAGTCGAACTGAAATTTTTCAAAGAAACTTTTTAAACCCACATTGAAAAGCAAACAAACAATTTTGAAAACACAAATGAGCAAGTATCTAAGAGCCCATGGATAACCATGGATAGAAAGGGTGCTAACACCTTCCCTTTCTATAACCTACCTCCCGAACCGAGAGCAATCTCTATAAGGAATTTTTCTGTGCTTTTGTCCTTTCCATTTGGAGAAAATAAAAGACGGTGGCGGCTCTTGCTTCCGCGACATTTCGCGAACCAGCGTTAAACAGTCAGTTCCAGATCCACCGATCACAGAACTGGCGACTCTGCTGGGGACACTACTTAAAGTGAGGTGTACCTTAGGGCTAGGTCATAACTATGTTTTCAATTGTTTTCCTTGTGTGCTTTAAATTGTGGGTTGCTTGGGAGTTCTATAGATCCTAACCCGGATCTGGGGGATACCTTTCTTAGAAAGTAGCAACAAGGCTGTGAGGGAACTGTGCGGGGTATACCGACATGGTTGAAACAGTCTGCTACGTTGATGTGGAACTTTGGTGTGTACCGGTAACCCTTGAGTTCAGTCAAGGAGAGTACGGGGCCTCCGCGTGGTGTCGTGAAGCATCAACAGACCTTAGGAACCTTAATTGAACTATCTTGGCCTCTTTAGGGTAGTGAGATAACTGACTTTGGTGCAGTCCGAGGTTGGTTGATACTCGATACTACACTCAATTGAGGGTTGCTTTCCTGGAATATTTCGGTCGCCAGTTCAGTGGCTAAATCGAAACGATGAACAATGAAAGCAATCCCGTGATATTGGGAACCTTAGAACCCGGTTACTTTGATTAGGACAGGTTGAACCCACCAACTTCAAGAGGGTACTACCCAGACCCCATGCTGGCCTTAAACCTTAAGGGCTTGTCTTGTGTGCCTTGTGTGCCTTACATGTTTGTCTTTATACATATCTGTGGTGTGTTTAATCATAGCATCATGACATCATCCAGCATCATATGCATTGACTAACCATTTCAGGGGTTCGAATCTTCATCTTTGTTCTTGTTTTGTAGGACATGGAAACTGTTCGTAGAAAGACAATTCAAGTCAATCTTGTAAGGGTACCTCCTCAGCTTAAGGAGCTTATATCCAGGATTCCTGAGAACTCTTCATTCAGTGAAAGACATGGAAGCCTCATCAGCTTGGTCAACACCAACATTGAGGAAGATATGATAAAGGTCCTGTTCCAGTTCTTTGATCCTCTGCATCACTGCTTTACCTTCTTGGACTATCAGTTGGTACCTACATTGGAGGAGTTCTCCCGGCTCCTGAAGATCCCTATCCTTGATCAGCTACCTTTCAACGGTACAGAAAGGGAACCTAAGCTTGAAGAGATTGATAAAGCCTTGCACCTACAGTCATCTGACCTCAAGGGACATTGGGAAGTTAGAAGTGGTATCAAAGGGTTCTTAGCCAGGTTTCTGTTTGAGAAGGCCCTTGAATGTTGGAACTCCCTTGACTTGCAAGCTTTTGAAGAAGTGGTAGCCCTCCTTGTTTATGGTTTGGTGTTGTTCCCTAACCCAGATCAGCTTATTGATATCAGTGCTGTCCAGATCTTTATGTCCAGGAATCCCATACCTACGTTGCTAGGGGACATCCTTCACTCATGTTACACTCGAACCATGAGAAAAAGAGGTGTCCTTATGTGTTGCACTCCTCTCCTGGGAAGGTGGTTTATTTCGCACCTTCCACAATCAGTCCTGAAGAATGAGCGGGGTTTGAGATGGTCACAACGGTTGATGACTCTTACGCATGCAAACATACATTGGTGTCCTAGGTCCAGAGAAGATGTCACTATCATTGATCGTTGCGGGGAGTACCCTAATGTTCCTTTACTTGGAATCAGAGGAGGTATTACTTACAGCCCATGCCTGGCTTGGAGACAGTTTGGTTATGCTCGGAGGGATGGTCCTCATGACATGTTAATTCCCGTCATAGTTTTTGACTTCGACAACGATACTCAAGGACTTCGTCAGAGATTTATCAGAGCTTGGAGGATGCCCAGTAGGATAGACAGCAAGACACTGGGGCACAGGAATTCCATCCCATTGGAACCTTACCTCAGGTGGGTACGAGCTCGCTCCCAGAAGTTAGTGATGCCTTATCCTCACATGCTCCCAGTGATCAAAGAACCAGTCTCAGAAGGGGAAGTGTCCTACACTATTCAGCACCCTGATATGCCCACATCCTGGGAAGAGATGCAGAAGAGCTGGATCCAGCTTAAGGAGGAAAGGAATTCTCTTGAGACTAGTCTGCATGCCAGTGAAAAGAAAGTCTTGGAGCTCACTCGCCTGTTGCATGAAGAGAGGAATCTCAACACCTACATAGCTCCGAAAAGGATGCGCAATGTATTTTGGGATTGACTTGATTTTTGTACTTTCTGCCCATGAGGCCTTGATGTATTAAACAATGATTTTCTTTAATGATAACGTGTGTTCCTTTTTGGCTTCAACAAATTTGAACTTTCGAACCCTTGAATGCATTGCATACGCATTTCATACATCATGTGCATAGCAGGTTTTTCCCCTTTTCAGGTTGCTTACAGTTCTTCGTTGTTTATTTCAGCATCATGAATCCCGGATCTGAATCAACCGAGACATCAATCAAGGCTCTTCAGGCGCAGAATGCGCAGTTTCAAGAACTAATCAAGGGTCTGGCTAAAGGCCAAGAAGAACTGAAGGCTATGCTCCTGAAGAAGGAGAAGAAGAAGAAGAGAAGAACTGTTCTGTTCAACTCGGGCCGAAGGTTTGGCAATACTCTGCAACATGAAGAGGCTGGTTCTTCTGTTGGCAAGAGTCCTTCTCAGGCAGAAGTAAAGGTTCCTAGTCCGGCCGTCTCCGACAACGAGACAGATTTTGATGAAGAGCAGTACCCTCCTGCAGATGACAGATACAAACAACTGGAGGACAGGCTGAAGGCTATGGAGGTGCAACAGGCACCTGGGCTGGATTTCGGAGATCTGGGTTTGTCGACTGGTGTGATTATCCCGCATAAGTTCAAAGCACCATCCTTCTCCAAATATGACGGGGCGTCTTGTCCCAAGCTGCACTTAAGGTCCTATGTTCGGAAAATTCAGCCGTACTCTGCGGATAAGAATCTATGGATCCACTTCTTCCAGGAGAGTCTTTCAGGGACTCACCTCGAATGGTTCTATCAGCTGGATGGGACCAAAGTTCGTAACTGGGAGGAGCTGGCTACTGCTTTCTACAAGCAGTACCAGTATAATGCCGACCTTGCCCCCACGCGTACCCAACTCCAGGGTATGTCGTTAGGCGTAAGCGAAGGTTTTAAAGAGTACGCCCAGAAGTGGAGAGACCTGGCTGGCAGGGTGCAGCCACCATTGACTGATCGGGAGTTGGTAGATATGTTCTTGGGGACCCTATCTGGGCCATTTTTCAACCATCTCATTGGGAATTCTTCGGCTGGGTTCACTGATTTGATCTTGACTGGAGAGAGAATTGAAGCTGGGCTGAAGTCTGGGAAGATTGCAAAGGGTGCAGCCTCTAGTTCGGAAAAGAAACCATTCAAGAAGGAGTCTAGTGCCGTGTATGGTTCCAGGAAATCAGAGAGACCTGAGCACCGCCAATCTGTCAGCGCGGTGATGATTGCTAAGCCTGCTGCCGCTCCTCGGCCAAACAATTCTCAAAGAGCTGAGAGACCCCGGAGGGAGTTCACCCGGTTAAACATGACCCTATCACAGATTCTGCCACAGTTGCTAGCCACTAACTTAGTGACTGTCAGGGAAGCCCCGAAGTTCCCCAATACAACATCTCCCAAGTACAACCCGAATGCTCGTTGTGCTTACCATTCAGAAAGTCCGGGGCACTCTACCGATGACTGTTGGGCATTGAAGAATAAGGTGCAAGACCTTATCGATGCAAAGGAGATACAATTCGAGGCGCCTGCAAAGCCGAATGTAGTTACTGCCCCTATGCCTCAGCACGGGGTAAATGCTGTTAATGAAGACGTTTATGCTGTTTCTGTAGATGATCTAGCCACTCCTCTAAAGATCGTCAAGAAGAACCTACTGCAGGCCGGTTTATTTCCGGGTTGTAGTAAGGGTTGCCTATTCTGTGCCGTGTCCCCATCTGGTTGTCCCTTGCTAAAATTAGGCATCCAAAGCTTAATGGATAGCAAGGAGATTCTATTCAAGAAGTCTGCTGTTCGGTTGGTTCCAATGGAAGAAGTTTCTGTGGTGACTATTTTCAATAACCCCATCCCGGCTCTCCAGAAGAAGCCCACTCAAATTCTGACCGTTGCACCTGTTATTATCACTGTTCCTGGGCCCCTGCCCTATGTATCCGATAAAGCTGTCCCTTGGCACTATGGGGCAGATGTATATATAAACGGGATCAAACAAGAGCTCAACGCTGGCGCCAGCATCTGTGACATCACTGGCCCAACCAAAGTTACCCGCAGTGGCAGGCTCTTCTCGCCTGACATTGCGCCACCTGCTGCCCGAAGACCGCTCCTGATAATTCCCACAAGTACACCTATTCCTGTTGCTGATCAAGTTGTGGTTCCTGCTGCTGATCCAATTGTTTCTCCTGCTGCCGAGTCATCCAATGCTCGGGGCAAGGGAATTGAAGCTGAGGCCTCCCCACAAGAGATGGAGGAGATTCTGAAGATTATAAAGAAGAGCGATTTTAATGTTGTGGAACAGTTGGGGCATACGCCCTCCAAGATCTCCATGCTCTCTTTACTGCTGTGCTCTGAGGCCCATGCAAAGGCCCTAATCTCGTTCCTCAAGACGGCCCATGTGCCACATGAAACCTCTGCAGTCCAGTTCACTGATTGCGTGGCAAGCCTAATGGTAGATAATGGCTTGGGTTTCTCGGATGCTGACTTGACCTCAAAGGGGAGAGATCATAATGACGCCCTGCATGTCTCAATTGAATGCAGAGGCACCACCTTGGCACATGTGTTGGTTGATACTGGGTCATCTTTGAATGTGCTACCCAAGAAGGCTCTGGATCGTCTAGATTGTGAAGGCCTGGATTTGAAACCCAGCAACATCATCGTCAGAGCCTTTGACGGTTCAAAGAGGATGGTCCATGGAGAAGTTGACATTCCGATTCAGGTGGGCTCTCAGGTGTTCGACTCCACTTTTTATGTGATGGACATCCGTCCATCTTACTCTTGTCTGCTGGGTCGACCCTGGATACATAAGGCTGGGGCAGTGACCTCTACCTTGCATCAAAAGCTGAAGTACCCCGTCAGAGGGAAGATTGTCACCGTGCAAGGAGAGGAAGAATATATGGTGAGTCACCTAAACTCGTTCAGATACATTGAGATGGATGGGGAGTTTATTGAAACCCCCTTTCAGCATTTCGAGGAGGTGTTTCCAATTGCAGCAGAAACTACAGAAGCAAGTGGTCCTTTGAAGATGGCTTCCCTGAAGGATGCCAGGGCTGTGGTACAAAAGGGTGAATGTGTCAACTGGGGCAGACTTCCAGACTTCACCCAGAAGACTGATAAACTTGGGCTGGGTTTTACCTCAGAAGGTCAGAGGGCTATGAGGAAAGCAAAGATCGGAAGACCTCCGGTATTTATTAAAAGCTCAGAAGTGAATGCTGTTGGGGAGGATCATGAAGTGGACGAAGCAGAATTCAACAGCTGGATTTATCCGACGGCCGAAGACGGATTGAACAATTGGAGTGCAAAGGACCATACCCCTGTTACCTTTGTGACGCAGTAATGAATTCCTATGTTTTGTTATTTTGTAATAAACAATGATAAACTCTATGGCCCGGTGTCTTACCCGAGGCACCGTGGTTCTATTTGTGAGGGCATACAAACTGTCATTTTATACATCATGAATGAAAATCTTGGACGTTTTTCGCATTACAAATATTGTGTTCCTTTTCTGTCTTTCTTTTCCTTTACATAATTTTCAAAACAGCTGTATTTACACACACACTCACTCATACAGGTTCCAATCCACTCTGGATCTCACTGATAACGGCTCTGCTACCGCCGATTATGACTTCGAAAATCCGATCAACTTAGCCGAAGACGAAGGTGAAGATGACTGCGAAGTGCCTGGCGAGCTTGCAAGACTGTTGCTTCAGGAAGAGAGGGAAATTCAACCCCATGAAGAGCCAGTAGAAACAATAAACCTGGGTACTGAGGCAGACAGGAAAGAGGTAAAGATTGGTGCCAACCTAGAGCTCAGCGTGAAGCAACGGTTAACCAAGATGTTACATGACTACATGGAGATCTTTGCCTGGTCCTACGAAGACATGCCCGGGTTGGATACCGATATTGTGGTCCATCACTTGCCAACAAAGGAAGACTGCCCTCCAGTTAAGCAAAAGGTCCGTCGAATGCGTCCAGAGATGTCTGAGAAGATTAAAGCCGAGGTCATGAAACAGTTTGATGCCGGATTTCTTGCAGTGACTTCTTACCCTCAGTGGGTTGCTAATGTAGTGCCGGTACCTAAGAAGGACGGTAAGGTCAGAATGTGTGTTGACTACAGGGATCTAAACAGGGCCAGCCCTAAGGATGACTTCCCCTTACCTCACATTGATGTCCTTGTGGATAATACAGCTCAGCACAAGGTATTCTCTTTGATGGATGGCTTTTCAGGCTACAATCAGATCAAGATGGCACCTGAAGACATGGAAAAGACTACATTTGTTACTCAGTGGGGCACCTTCTGGTACAAGGTCATGCCATTTGGATTAAAGAACGCTGGGGCAACCTACCAACGTGCCATGGTTGCCTTATTTCATGACATGATCCATCACGAGATCGAAGTGTATGTGGACGACATGATCGCAAGGTCCCAGACTGAGGAAGAGCATCTAGATCATCTGCAGAAGTTGTTTGACCGGCTGAAACTGTACAAGCTGAGATTGAACCCGAACAAGTGCACCTTCGGGGTAAGATCTGGGAAGTTGCTAGGTTTCGTGGTCAGTGATAAAGGTATTCAAGTGGACCCTGCTAAGGTTAAAGCTATTCAAGAGATGCCAGTTCCTAAGACAGAGAAGGAGGTCAGAGGCTTTTTAGGACGCCTGAATTACATTGCTCGATTCATCTCTCATCTGACCGCTACCTGTGAGCCAATCTTCAAGCTGCTGAAGAAAGATCAGGTAGTACGTTGGAACGATGAATGTCAGGCTGCTTTTGACAAAATCAAAGAGTATCTCCAAGAACCACCTATCCTTATGCCACCGGTTGAAGGGAGACCTCTGATCCTATATCTGACAGTGCTCGACAACTCAATGGGGTGTGTGCTGGGGCAGCATGACGAGTCTGGCCGAAAAGAGCATGCCATTTATTACCTTAGCAAAAAGTTTACCGACTGTGAGACCCGATACTCACTGCTTGAGAAAACTTGTTGCGCTTTGGTATGGGCTGCTCGCCGGCTGAGACAGTATATGCTGACTCACACTACCTTGTTGATCTCAAAAATGGACCCGATAAAGTACATATTCGAAAAGCCTGCTCTGTCCGGGAGAATTGCAAGATGGCAGATGATCTTGACGGAATACGACATTCAGTACACGACCCAGAAAGCCATCAAGGGAAGTGTATTGGCAGACCACTTAGCTCATCAAGCTGTAGATGATTACCAATCAATGAACTTCGAGTTTCCGGATGAAAGCATCATGATGGTAACAGATTGTGAAGTACCTGGACCGGATGAAGGACCTGAACCGGGATCCCGATGGTCTACGCACTTTGACGGAGCCTCAAATGCTTTGGGAAATGGTATCGGCGCCATCATCATATCTCCACAAGGTACTCATACTCCACTCACTGCCCGGCTGTGTTTCAACTGTACCAACAACATGGCGGAGTATGAAGCGTGTATCATGGGTCTTCAAGCTGCGATTGACCTAAGGATCAAATTTCTAAGTGTCTTCGGAGATTCCGCTCTGGTGATCAATCAGATCAAAGGAGAGTGGGATACGAAACATCCAAACTTGATTCCTTACAGAGAATGTGTATTAACCCTGATTCCCCACTTTACAGAGATAACCTTTGAGCACTTTCCAAGAGAAGAGAATCAGTTAGCGGACGCGTTAGCTACAATGTCTTCAATGTTCAAGGTCAAATGGGATAATGAAGCTCCCCGGATCATCATCTGGAAACTGGACGAACCGGCATATTGTTGTGATCTCGAAACTGAATTGGTGATTGAGAAGCCTTGGTACCACGAAGTGAAGAGATATCTGGAAGCTCAGGAATACCCTGAAGGTGCCTCTGTCAATGATAAGAAATTCCTGAGGAGATTTGCAGCTAAGTTCTTCCTTAGCAACGGCATCTTGTACAAGCGAAACCATGATTCAACCTTACTGCGTTGTGTGGATAAGACTGAAGCAGAAAGGATCATGGAAGAGCTACATGAAGGGACCTTTGGTACACATTCCAGTGGGCATACCATGGCAAAGAAAATCCTACGGGCAGGATATTACTGGTCCACGATGGAAGCTGACTGTTACCAACACTCTAGGACATGCCACAAGTGCCAGATCTATGCAGATAAGGTGCATGTTCCTCCGGTTCCCCTGAATGTTCTGACTGCGCCTTGGCCGTTTGCAATGTGGGGCATAGACATGATCGGCGAGATAAAACCTACGGCATCCAATGGACATCGCTTCATCCTAGTGGCGATTGATTATTTTACAAAGTGGGTTGAGGCAGCATCCTATGCTACGGTAACCAAGACTGTTGTGGCACGGTTCATTCGGCACAACCTGATCTGTCGGTACGGCGTCCCTGAGCGGATTATTACAGACAACGGTACCAATCTGAACAACAAGATGATCGCTGAGCTCTGCGAACAGTTCAAGATACAGCACCACAATTCTTCTCCTTACAGACCGAAGATGAATGGGGTTGTAGAAGCAGCGAACAAGAACATCAAGAAAATCGTGCAGAAGATGACAGTGACCTATAAGGATTGGCACGAGATGTTACCGTTTGCTCTACATGGGTACCGTACCTCAGCTAGGACGTCAACCGGGGCAACTCCTTTTTCTCTGGTTTATGGCATGGAGGCAGTCTTGCCGATCGAGGTGCAGATTCCCTCTCTCCGGATAATGAAGGATGCAAATCTGAACGAGGATGATTGGATCCAGACACGACTTGATCAGCTCAACCTCATTGACGAAAAAAGGCTTGCTGCTATCTGCCATGGTCAGACGTATCAGAAACGGATGATCAGGGCATTTAACAAAAAGGTCAGACCACAGGAATATCAAGTCGGGGATCTGGTGATCAAGCGAATCATCCTTCCTCAGAGTGATCCAAGGGGCAAATGGACCCCTACATACGAAGGGCCATTTGTGGTTAAGCATGTGTTCTCAGGAGGAGCAATGATATTAACCAACATGGATGGTGACGACCTTCCTCACCCCGCCAATGCAGACATAGTTAAAAAATACTACGCATAAAAAAAAAGACCCGCTAGGATGACACGCCTAGGCAAAAATTAGGGCTTCCCGTCGAACCAAAAGGGTTCGGGCAAAATGAAGGGATGAAAATAAAAAAAATCTGTACACCCGGCAAGTCGAAAACCTGAAAAGGCGGCTTGGGCAAAAATGGGTATCCCGGTGGACTGAAAACCCGAAAGGGCGGTCCAGGCAAAAATTAGGGATAAAAGCGTAATACTATGTCTCATTGATCACTTTGCATCCAGAATCCGGTATCTACATCAAGTTCAGACGGCATCAATCAGTCAGTTTCACCTTCAACCAAGGTCATCAAGTGATGAGACGCTCAGAGTTATAAAGACAATAGCAGAGTTGAAACCCAGTGGGATCATTCATATTCACACAGCTGTTTATTTTCTTTTGTACGAAACTTGTATAAACTCTCTTGTTCGGCGACGTACCTCTTACTAGGACGTCAGCCTCTTGTACACAAAACGCCTATTCACAGGCCATTCAAAAATCAATACAAATATATTTTCAGTTAAACGTGCCAAGTGTTTTTTTTCTTTTTTCTGTTTTGTTTTGCGAAGAACGTCCAAGGTTCAATTTGTGATATATGCATTGACAGTAATTTGCTAACTCATAAATATTTGCATACGAAACAAAGGAATTAATTGCAGGTGACACTAGAAACAGGGGCAATAAAAGAGTTGTCTGAGCAGTCTAATTGTTCTATCCTCCAAGGTACCAAGATAGGTTCAGCTAAAGAACATAACCGGTACATCTTAAATCCCCAGAGAGTGATTCAGCAAAACAATACATTCTCCTCCAAGCAAAATTATCAAATATCAAGGAAATTGAATATCCTCCCGTAGATCTCAATACTTCCCCAACAGCAGCATATATCCTTAACAAGAATCCCCGGCAGTCTTGGTCTAAAGATTGTTCCCCGGCGGTATCTCAACATTCAAAGGGATCCTTTCCCCAGCAATCAAAACTCCCCAGAAGAGTCTAATCCAAGTCCCCCAGGAAAATTGGAGTCCATCTCCCCAAACAATAAGCTTATCCCCAGTAGATTCTGGAAGCTTATCCCCTCGCAGAGCACGAACGCGTCCTCCGGCTTTATTTAAAGAGTTATTTCCTTAACAGGATATAACTGGGTTATCCTCAGCCAAAAGCCACGGAAAGGTCGTCGTCAACGTAGTTCATTCCTATCCCCAGCGAAGTCCATCAACACTTCCGACAACAAGGGTATCCTCAGCAAACTATCAACAATCAGCAAAGCATCTCTATCCCCACAGAGTATTGCTTCCCAGCATGGTCACAAGAGTATCTTTTCTCCCCGCAGAATCCTTCATTTGCCAAGTTTATTCCGCAACGGAGTCATCTTCTCCTACCGGTATTCTTGCAACTATCATCCCCAGCGGAAGTAAAAGCTTATTCTCCAACATCAGCCCAGGATACGACTTCCCGGCATCCGTCAAGGATTTATATTCCTAGACGAAAACATCCATAAAACATCACATACATACATCATTATAACATGCATAACGCATCATATCATACAAATCTCATTTCTGTTGAGAACATCATTGCTTGATCCATATCATGCATCGCATAGGACTGACCTTTACCTTTCAGGAAAGATGCAGTTAAAATGCTCAAACATAGTTCAAAGCCTTCTCTAGTCTAGCTAAATCGACTCCCAACAGATTTTTCTGATAAAGACTCAGTAGAAGTTATTCTTATGGTCCCCTCTCCGGCAAGTGCATGAGGTGGTAATTCCTTTTTAAGACGTTTCCCTCTCCGACGATGAGTGTGAGGTGATAATCTCTTATGGTCCCCTCTCCGACAAGTGCGTGAGGTGGTAATTCCTTCTTCAGATGTTTCCCTCTCCGACGATGAGTGTGAGGTGATAGTCTTCTATGGTCCCCTCTCCGGCAAGTGCGTGAGGTGGTAATTCCTTTTTAAGACGTTTCCCTCTCCGACGATGAGTGTGAGGTGATAATCTCTTATGGTCCCCTCTCCGACAAGTGCGTGAGGTGGTAATTCCTTCTTCAGATGTTTCCCTCTCCGACGATGAGTGTGAGGTGATAGTCTTCTATGGTCCCCTCTCCGGCAAGTGCGTGAGGTGGTAATTCCTTCTTCAGATGTTTCCCTCTCCGACGATGAGTGTGAGGTGATAGTCTTCTATGGTCCCCTCTCCGGCAAGTGCGTGAGGTGGTAATTCCTTCTTCAGATGTTTCCCTCTCCGACGATGAGTGTGAGGTGATAGTCTCCTATGGTCCCCTCTCCGGCAAGTGCGTGAGGTGGTAATTCCTTTTTTCAGATGTTTCCCTCTCCGACGATGAGTGTGAGGTGATAGTCTCCCATGGTTCCCTCTCCGACGGTGTGTGAGGTAGTAAGTCCTTTTCAGATGATTCCCTCTCCGACGATGAGTATGAGGTAATAGTCTCTTATGTTTCTCTCTCCGACGGTGTGTGAGGTGACAATTCCTTTTCCTATGATTCCCTCTCCGACGGCGAGTGAGGTGATTCCCTTTCAGATTATAATAGCTTATGGTTTGCTTCCCGATATTGCAAAGATGGTAATTCCCGCCAAGATTTTTCTCAACGAGCGTTGTTGAAGCTAAAGTCGCCCAAGGTTCTCTTACCATTCATGCTAAGGCAGTAACCATCTCTGGCTCATTCATCAGCATTTGAAACTCCAGACTCAGCTCCTGTAACCAGTCAGGACATATCTATACCAAGCATCTAAAATCAGCTCCTGCAACGTGTCAGGTACTTCATTTTTCTGTTTTGCAGGTATGCAGGTTCTCGCTAAGGAATCTCCTATGCGATCAGCATCCAGAGGGCATCTATAAGCCCATCATCCTATCCAGCAATCTCTAAATGGCATCTATAAGCCCGTTCCTACCACACTGCTATTATGTGAGCGCAAATTTCTGGGCACTCTAGTGTCCAATCATCTTCTACCCTCGAATTACGAAAGGCACGTCCGCCAATCTGCATCCTCAGGTCTAAGAAGATTGAACAGGGGCAACTGTTGTACCCCAAAATTTGCCCTCCCATATTCTCCAAGAAATTGCCAAAGTCAGGTCACAAAATTCCCCAAGGGTTATGCAGTTCAACTGTCTCCTATACAGTCAAAACTAGGGTTTGTGTTCTGATCAAGAAAAGGAAGTTTTCAAAGGCCCAATCAAGTCTCATATGCCTACAAAGATGGTCAAGTATCCTCATATCAAGTTTCAAGGCATTCAGCTCAAAACTGCACAGTCAAAACCCTAGATTGCACTACAGTCAACTGCAGGGGCAAAATGGTCATTTGACAGTCAAAAGTTCAAATTTTTGGTCAACATATCATCTTGAAGCCACAAACATCATTTGATCAATGCTTGATCATGATTCTCAAAATTTGGCTCAGAAAATCATCAAGATGCCAAAGTTACTATATTTGGACAGCTGAAAAAGTCAACTGAAATTGACCAGGGCATAACTTTCACATGGATTATCAGAAAAATTCCATCCAAATCTCATTTTGAAGAGAAAGACATTTCCTACAACTCATATTCATACTTCAAGTCCAAGAAATGCTCTCACAAAAAGTTATCAATTTCAACATTATAGGTCATTTTCAAAAGTCAACAAAAAGGGACTTTAAGTCAAAGGCCATAACTTGAGATTGGTAAATCAAAATGACATGGGACCAAAGGCATTGATTAAAGGACTCAAAGACCTTTCCAAAATGTCCAAGAACATGTGAAAAGCTTAAAAATTGAGCAAGTTATGCCTTGTGGAAGTTGGGAAATTTTTAGGAATTTTGAAAAGTCAACATTGATGCAAATGATCCAAAATTGCTAATGGGCCCATTTTTCTTCCATGATCCATCATTCCAAGCATATGCACGACCACTTGGCCCAAAGGGAAGTATTTTCTCACTTTTTAGTTATTTATTTGAATTTATATTAATATTAATTCATTTAAATTATTTAAATATATAGAAAATATCTAACTTGACCTAATGAATCTTTTTGTACACATTTTAGGCTCAATAATTCGTGCCTAAGCCAATTTGGAAAGATTTGGAGCATTGGGATATGATTTGTGCAAAAATAACATGAAAAAAGATATGAAAAGATTCTTAACAAATCAAATATCCAAACCATGATTACAAGGGATTTTATTCAAGTTTGTTGACCTAATTGCTTCCATACAAGTACCTGATCACAACCCTAATGGCATTACACCCTAAGCTGCGCAGAAGAACCCTTTACAAACTTGAAAAATTTCTCCAAAAGTGAAAAACTGAATACCCCTTTAGAGGTCGATTCAAGGCTCCAAACTTGGTTCACTAGCTTCCTTGACAATCTCTGAATACATTCCAATCAGAAATCATCACCAAAACGCCCTGAATCGGTATCATGAACTCAAACTGTACAACAAAAAATGCATAATCGTATTTCATGTTTCAAGCATTTTCATTATGTTTTTTCTATGCATTCATGTTGACTAACGTATTCTGAAGCTAATCATGTGGTTTAATTTCACTTTCGTGCCATGTTCGGAGATTTGCCATTAACGACCGGTAGGGTTTACAGAAGCTTGAAATTGGGGTTTCCCAAACCAGGCAAAATTGGGACATAAGACCATGACCATTAGCATCAGCGCATCCGGACGAAGCAGAAACACCCCTCGCGCTCAATTTATGAGCGCCCAAAACCTATTTGCTATTTTCTGCAAACCGGCCTAACACAACGCGTTAAAACCGTTGCCTATTTGTTTTATATTGCAGGGGACGTGAGGAAGACGAAGTCGTGTCACACGCTGAGTGGCACGTTTAAATTTCGCGCGTTTTTATGCAACTGATCCACTTTTCCCCTTTTATTAATTGCCGTTTATTTATATATTAAAGATGTTAATTGGCACGGTTGGTTGGAGAAAGCGTTTGCAATGTCCAAGACCTGGGTTCGAGTCCCAGGTCTGTATAATGTTTCATATTATTTTTCAATTCAAGTTCCCATGCAGGCATAATCCTAAGACTCACCATACACCTCCAGATCAGACCATACACGCATCCAAGAACATCCAGATCAAAGGCCAAGATTGAAGAACATCCTACGCGCCAGTCAATGCATCATACATGATTAAGAAAAGTCCAACGAGGCCAGCGTTAATGGGCCAGCATTCCAGGCCTGTACCTCCAATTTGGGGCTACCCCCCCTGGTTTGCCTTCACTAATCTTTTTATTTATTTTTTATTCTTGTTTTAATAATTACTTTTATTCAATTGTGTTTATTTAATTAATTAGTTTTTTAACAAAAATACATTAAAAACTTAATTAAAAATCAGAAAAGACCAAAAAATAATAAATATTTTTATTGTAATTATTTTTCTAAATAAATTGACATGTAAATATTTAGTTTTAATTAGGTTACAATTTTAATTCCTTTTAATAACCAAAAATCCAAAAACATAGAATTTAGGTTTAATAACAATTTTTATACCTTTTGAATTTTCCTTTTTTATCACAATATTATTTATTTATTTATTTATTTTTATAATTAAATGTACATAAGTAAAAATTAGGGTTTAATTTAGGTTAATATGACATTTTCACAATAAACTTAAAAAAACCATTAGACTTAGGGTTTGACGTTTCATTTTAATTTTAATTAATTATTTTTTCTATTAAATTTTAATAACCAAAAATACTATAAAAAAAAACATTTTCTTTTAAATTTTAATTTTAATCCATTCATTAATTTTAATTTTGCAAAAGGGTCCAACGCCCATTGTTTTAATTATTTTATTTCACGTATTTACTTTATTGCTTATTATAATTATGTAATTCTCCCAAAGCGTTGTAACTTTAATTTTTTCGCACTTTATTTTGCTTTATTTATTTTCCGTCAAATCGGGTCCGGTTTAATTTTGGCGATGTGGACCCGCGCCATTTGTAATAGTTGTAGATTTATTTTCCCGCGAATATCAACTGTTAAATAAGCATGCAAGAATGAATGGACTCAATTAAAATCAAGCGTAGATCATAATGAACTTGACAAAAGACAAAATAAATGAAAACGACACACGAATCGCACACACCACCCCTAGGGTACGCCTCACTGTTGCCTTTCGAAAGGTGATCGTCGAGTAGAGGATGTCTTAGTAAGTCCTCATGATCCGGGAACCTGGCATGAGGGTAGCTTCTAAGGTGTCTTCCCATTGCTCTGGTGATCACCACGTTCCTAAAACTCGAATTGACCCGAACACCTCCAACGGTGGTGCTACCTACCTCTCAATGGTGGGATGGCACTACTTTAAAGGACATCTACACAGACGAATTCCTTAGGGTAGGTAGGTTCTCAAGGATACTTGCTCTAATTTCAAACAAATCAAAAGACTTTTCACACCAACACATTTTCAAAAGCTTTCAAAGCAAACTTTTCAAACACTCTGACGTATGAGTCGAACTGAAATTTTTCAAAGAAACTTTTTAAACCCACATTGAAAAGCAAACAAACAATTTTGAAAACACAAATGAGCAAGTATCTAAGAGCCCATGGATAACCATGGATAGAAAGGGTGCTAACACCTTCCCTTTCTATAACCTACCTCCCGAACCGAGAGCAATCTCTATAAGGAATTTTTCTGTGCTTTTGTCCTTTCCATTTGGAGAAAATAAAAGACGGTGGCGACTCTTGCTTCCGCGACATTTCGCGAACCAGCGTTAAACAGTCAGTTCCAGATCCACCGATCACAACAGGAAACAGTTGGAACATGGGTCTTCTCAAATAGAATCTCTTGGTCATCCATCAGGCGCTGAACACCTGCCTTCAACAAAGGGCAACCAGTCGGTATAGATGAACAAAAGTGGCAACCTTCACCACAACCCAGAAATAAACCGGCCTTCAACAAACTCTCTTTGATAGTCATGAGTGGGGTCACCAATTCTTCAACAGAGGTCACAAAAACATCTTCTTCAACGGCATTAACACTCCGACCATGTTTCGGCATAGGAGCAGTGATAACTTTGGGAGTCTTCGGGGGATCAAATTCAATCTCCTTAGCATCAATCAGATCCTGTACTTTGTTCTTCAAAGCCCAGTAGTCATTGATATCATGTCCTGGACTTTCCGAATGGTAAGCACAACGAGCATTCAGTTTATAGTAGGGAGAGGTGGTGTTCGGATTCTTCGGAACTTCCCTCAGAGTAACCAGATAGGTCTTCAGCAACTGAGGTAAAATCTGAGACAGCATCATGTTGATTTGAGTAAACTGTCTAGCTGGTCTTTCTGCTCTCGGCTGATTATTTCTTTGCTGAGAAGGTGCAGGGTTGGGAATCATAACATCCCCTACCTCCGGACGGCGCTCGGTTCGATTCTGATTCTTTTGGTTATAGACAACACTGACTTCCTTTTTTCCTGCAAACGACTTCCTTGCAGCACTAGAAGAGGCATCCTTCTGAATTTTTCACCTTCGGATTCCAGCTTCCACTTGTTCTCCTGTTAAAATCAATTCAGTAAAACCCACCGATGAACTTCTAATCAGATGGTTGAAGAACGGCCCAGTCAAAGTTCCCAGAAACATATCCACGAGCTCCCTGCCAGCCAAGGGAGGTTGAACTCTTCCAGCCAAATCTCTCCACTTCTGAACATAATCCTTGAAACCCTCGTTCGAACCCATAGATATATTTCGGAGTTGTGTACGGGTGGGAGCGAGGTCTGCATTATACTGATATTGCTTATAAAATGCAGCAGCAAGGTCTTCTCAGTTACGAACATTGGCTCTTTCCAGCTGATAGAACCAATCCAGTTGTGTTCCAGACAGACTATCTTGGAAGAAGTGAACCCACTGGTCTTTGTCAATAGTATGAGGCTGCATCTTCCTCACATAAGAACGGAGATGCATTTTGGGACAAGATACCCCATCATACTTAGCAAATACTGGTGCCTTGAACTTTTGGGGGATGACAACCCCGGAGACCAGACCCAACTCTTCAAAATCCAGCCCAGGAACCTTCTTGATTTCCATAGCGTCAGACGCTCTTCTAACTGCTTATACCTTTCATCGGCCGAAGGGTACTTCTCCGCATTGTAATCAGTTTCATTGTCAGACTCTTTAGGACTAGGGTCCTCTTCTCTGGCTTCAACCTCTTGGTTCTCTCCCTCTTTAGAAGAAGAAGCTAACTCAACAACCCGTCTAGACGGCCCTCGTAATCTTCTGCTCATATGTGTTACACCGGCTGTCTTCTTGTTCTTCTTAATAATCAGAGCCTTCAAATCTTCCTGTCCTTTGGCCAGAGCCACAATCATTTGCTGGAATTGCATGTTCTGAGTCTGAAGATCTTTCACAGTTTGTTCAAGAGCCATTGCTGAAATAAACAGCAGAGGAGATGAGAAACCTGTTACGAATCTTGTACATGCAATGCTATGAATGGGATGCATATGTAATGATTTCAAAGACTTTGGGAAATTTAAATTTGCGAACCAAAATGAAATAAAAAATTTATTAGTTGAATTCAAAGTTCAGTTGCCTTTTAGGGGTTACAATTAAAAACAAATCTAAAAACTAGAAAAAAATTAAAATTCCCATGGATGCTTTCTCTTTGTGCCGAGATAGACATTAAGTCCTCTGTCTTCATGGAGCTGCTTTGTGAGCTCTAAAACCTTCCTCTCCTGGGCATAAAATTGATCCATGTAAGTATCTCGCTCTTTCTTCAACTGAATCCAAGACCTCTGTAATTCTCCAAGATCAGTGGGCATATCAGGATAGAGAACCGTGTAAGGAATTCCCCCCTTCAGTAGTGGGTTCCACAATCACTGGTAAAATGGACATATAGGGCATCATAAGTTTCTGGGCACGAGCATGCACCCATTGGAGATAAGGTTCAATAGGAATGGAAGCCTTTGGCCCCAAAGCCTTAGTGCCAGATCTGTTTACCATGCTCCAAGCTCATATGAACCTCTGGAGATACCCTTGAACATCATCCTCATAGTTGAATACAATGCCCTCGATAAGAAACTCATGGGGACCATACCTTCGAGCGTAATCAAATTTTCGCAGAGCTAAACAAGGATTATAGTTTATACCCCCTCTGATGCCAAGTAATGGGTCATTAGGGTACTCCCCACAACAGTCAATAATAGTAGTGTTTTCCATAGCTCGGGAACACTAGAGAATATCCGTGTGAGCGGGTGACATTATCCTTTGCGACCAACCCAAACCTTCTTCATTCTTCAGTACGAACTTAGGGAGGTGAGAAATAAACCACCTCGACAGCAATGGCATGCAGCACATAAGAACCCATCTTCTCTTCATGGTACGAGTATGGAGAGAGTGCAAAATATCTCCAAGCAAGGTAGGCGTGGGGTTGCGAGCGAGGAAGATCTTGATAGCATTCACATCTATGAATGAGTCTGTATTGGGGAATAGTACTAACCCATAGATTAGAAGAGCCAAGACCTCCTCAAAATCTTGAAAATCCATATCATCACAAAACAACTGGGCCTTGTCTATCAGGAACTTGGCTAGAAAACCCTTGACTCCGCTTCTTGTTTCCCAATTGGATACCACATCGACCCATTTTAGATGCAAGGCAGAGGCAATGACTTCTGGCTTAGGAAATTCTTCCAGACCTGTGAAAGGCAACTGTTCAAGAATGGGTATATCCAATAACTGAGAGAACTCTTCCATGGTAGGCACCAACTGATAGTCTGGAAAGGTGAAGTAGTGGTGCTTGGGATCAAAGAACTGAAAGAGTACACTCGTCATATTTTCATCAAAGTTTGAAGTAACTGGGTTGAGAAGTCGACTGTGTCTCTTATGGATCAAGTCTAATGGGCCTAATGCCATTCTGTGTTTTCTTGCACCATATCTTGAACTAAGCTTAGCACCTCATTTGCTTCTACAGTACCTCCTGTTTACAGATTGCACCCCCTGAGTTTACTCTTTTAGTATTTTCTTTTAAATAATTTTGATGATTATTTTGTTTTATTTGAAATTTTTCTTTACATGATAAAAGATAATAAAATAAATAAAAATTTGTTAGTTTTTCTTATTTGATTTTAGGAATTAAATCTCGATTGTCCGATTACTTGAGATTTCTAATTGACTTTTGTTTGTTGAGATTTGAGTCTTATGCATGAATATTATATGGCTGTTGTACCCCAAAATTTGCCCTCGCATTTTTCCACAAGAAATTACAGCTTCAGGCGTTTCCTGATTTTTTTAAACTGGCTCAAGAATCAGACAAACGGACTTTTTTCGTCAGCCAAGCAAAATTAGGGTTTTATTGATTTTTCAGGGCTCTGGATTGTTTCACACAGTTGGCTTAGGGTTTTGGTTGATTTAATCAGGAATTAGGGTTTTTTGGGCACGTTCTCAGAAGGATTTAAATTCTACAGCACTTTGCGAGTTATTCCGAGATTTGGGTTGAATTCGCATTGTTTGATTTAATCAGTAAAAGAAAGCATTTGGTTTGAATTCACGTTTGTGTGATTGAACCAGTCAAAAGGTACATTCAGTTGGGATTTGCAGTATTGGGTAAAAATCAGTGAAAAGGGAATGCGCCTGATCGGTGTTTTGATTAACTGTTGCTTTGCTTTGGATATTGGGAATGCCAGGTGTAATTGCTCAAATTGCTAAAGCATTGTTTATTTAAATTATTTATTATTCTGAGATTAAGTGATTGGAATTTATTTTTCAATTATTTTAATTCAAAGAATTTTAAATAATAAATAAACAATAAAGGAGGAAATAGAATTAATTGGATAATAAAGACTTTTATTTATTCTTGAATTATTTGTACAATTATTGTTTATAATTTAATTACAAGCAATGATTTTACATCAATTTAAACTTAAATAAACAAGAAAACTATCCTATTTTTTCTAATTCTTCATTCTTCATTTAGTACCCCTCTCCATTCAAATATTCATCTGCAAAAGAAAGGAAGAAAAGTCAAAAAGCAGATAAAAAATAATGACAGATAAATAAAAGACAGTTCATCATTAAGGGCCACTGATTGGGATCAGTTAACCCTCTCTGCAAATCACGGGATTTCTCCCGGTTCACAAAGAGGGAAGAATTTTTATTTGCTAATCATGAATGCACAAAGTTAAAAAAATGCAAAGTTTGTCAACACATTGCATAGTTCAAGTCTCAAACAAACTCCAAGTGCAAATCAAACTAAAAAGTCCAAATTCAACTTTCTGTCAAAAAGTGTCAAACTGTACAAGGCTGCCAAAACTGTCAAAAAAGAAGATTTGGCAAAGATATCAAAAGATATCAAAGACTAGAAGCTGTCAAAAAAGAAGAGATAAAATATGCAGAGAAAAAGTGATATGCAAGCAAGCTTCTGCATCATTTCCCAAATAAAAATGGCCCTTTCAGAAAGTACAACAAAAACATTATTATAATGCAAAGTGTACTAGAGAGAGAGAAGAGAAAAAGAAGTAGGTTTTAGGCTTTAGGCAGGAAGATAGAAACATATACAAAAGACTGAACACAGTAGGATAAGAGCAAGTTCAAAAACTCTAACACAAAAAAAATATACAAACTGTTAAGCCATTAAACCTGCTAAGGCCTAAACCAGCATAACCTGCTAAGCCATTAAACCTGTTAAGGCCTAAACACATAACCATCAAGCTACCATATCAAAACAGCATACCAGCTTAAACCATCAAAAACCAAGTCTCAAAGAAATCCTTGTTTTCAAAGAACCTGCTGAAGCCTCTTATCCCCTGCATAAACATACAAACCTAAACCACTATCAAAAGGCCTTACCATTTTCCAAACCTAAAGTATCAAAACCTGTCAAGCCTCAGCATAAACCTGCCTAAGCACAAATCAAAATCAAAAACCAGTATGAACCTGCTAAGGCATCAACCTGCAGAAGCCTAAATCCTCCATCTCAAAGCAAACCAGTTAAACTTGAAGCACAAGACCTGCCTACTGCATATACCAGTTTCAACACCAATGGCCTGCCTATCATCACACTCAGGACAACCAAGCCAATAAGCATAACCTATCAAGGCCAAGCCTGCACCTGCTAAAACCTCACAAACCAATACCAGTTCATAACAAAGGCCTTCCAGCCTTAAACCAAAATCAAACAACATTGGCCTAAACCAGTTCACCCAACCAATAACCCTCTAAGCCCTCAGAAAAACATCATCACAGGGCAATCGAAAAGCAAGCAATATAAGCATACGAGCAAAGTAGGCAACTATCAAGCTCAACAGTTTCAAAGGCAAGTTCAAGGCAACTGAGATAGAAAGAGTTTCAAAGGCAAATTTGAGGCAAAAGAGAAGAAGAAAGTCAGAGAAGCATCAAAGGCAAATCGTTCAAAAGCGTACAGAGGTACATAAACAAAAGGCAATCCAAAGGTATCTCAAAGCATTTCAACAAACGTTCAAGGCAACAAGCGTACAGAGGCAAGCCAAGAAAGAGAAGAAGAAAAGAAGACGTGTATCAAGCTTTCAGATTGACATCATAAAGCCTAAAAAAGGTAGTACAGAAATACCAAGTGTCATCCAAGCAAGCGTCTTCACCGTCTCATCACCGAGCCTCCGCCTCAACGCCTCCGTTTCATCCTCCTCCTTCTCCAAGACCGAAGGTAGTAATTTCCTTCCTTCCCTTTCATAATCCTCAAACAACAAGGCAAATAACAAACATTCCAAATTAGAAGCTATACATGTAAAAAGAATCATAAAAAGCGTAAAACCCTAAAAGACGAAGTGAATTGAAATCGCTACCTTTTGCTCTCATCTTCGCGTTGTCCAACCATGGAGGGAAGAGGATGAACATTGGCGTATGGTGGCTAAGGATGAAGAGGAATTGGAAGCCTGATTCAGGGACGAGACAAAGAGGATGAACGAAGACGAAACAAGTGAACGGCGGCGCTTCAGCGTACACAAACCCTAAGCGTAATCCCATTTGAACACAAAACAATCCAACCCTAAAATGTTTGTCAAAACCGAGTGGGCCTAACACATTTTTCCAACGCCTGAAGCCCAATGAATTTCCATTAACACCCCCATCTGTTGCTCTCTTATTTTGGGCCAGCATAATCTCCCTTGGCCCATTTCTAATTTCTTTCTAAAAAAACAATTTATGCTTTTTTTTACAAAATTAACATTATATTAAATTTTTATTTTTTATAACATATTCATAATTCTTTTGACACAATATATTAAGTATTAAAACATTTCCTTTTTTCTTTTAAGTGAAATAAATATTTGTACATTAATACTTTAACACTCTTAGAATATAATTTTTTCAATATATACATAACTTTAAAACATTTAATTAAATTATTTTTGTACATACAAATAAAGAACCATTTTTATTACACCATATAATTAAAATTGAAAATACCTTTTTCTTTTAATTAAAATATCTCATGTACATAACAATTAAAAATACATTTTTTTCTAATTTAATTCTTGATATTTATTTAAAACATACTTTTTGTATATAATAAATAAAGATACATTTTTATACATAATTTAATTAGAATTTAAAACATTTAAGTAAAACACTCTTTTTTGTATATATTAAATAATACAAGATCACCAATCAAAGATAAATAAACATTTAATTTTTCTTTAAGTCAAAACAATACTTAATAATACTCTCTTAAATTCACATTGTCGCACCTGTAAATAATACCCATACACGATACACTTACACAATACATTCACATTGCCCCTATACACATTTGCTTACATTTGTATATTCGTTACATTTACATTTGATCGATTCGATTTGGTTGTAACTTATTGGACATTATATTCCTAAGTCTCATCCCCATTCATAAACTTGTACCCCCACTCCCGGATGCTCATTTTGTAATAGCGTAGACTTTACATTTTCGCAATTTACCGCTTTCGAATTATACCATGGTTAGACCTAGGGTTTGCATGTACATAAAATCAAACGCTAGATAACCTAATACAAGACAAATACATGAAATCAATACATAATCACACTTGCACCCCCTAGGGTAATCCCACATGTTGCCTTCCAAAATGGGCCATGCTTGCACGTCGAGTATCTTTAGCAAAATAAATTCAAATGATCATAAGTCTCTCGATGACGCTTTCGAATGTTGCCTAAAACGGAATGATCATAGTCCCTTCAAAGAAAATTTCCAAAGACACTTGGCACCATTGCATTCATGGTCCATACGATGACCCGCGCCCGTCCCGAACAAACTTCCTAAACGCAAGATTGTCCACCAAATTCAATGGTGGAACAAAATTGTTCAAAAGGGTTGAAAACATAGAGAAAACCTTTGAGTACAATAGGGTAGACAAAACTCTTAGTTACTTGAGATCAACTTGCAAAAACACTTGCCTTCTTTTCGAAAACCACATTCCACAAGCACTTTCAAAACAAACTCTCAAAACATTTTGAAACATCTTTTCGAAAAGATACACGCCTTTGTAAAATATTCGAGTAAATAATTGTTACAAGGTTAGCCTAAGACAAGGCATCTTCTTCCAAAACATTTTCAAAAACACACACACCTACACACCATTTTCAAGCAATCAAAAATCAAGGCAAGTGATCTAAAAAACCAAGTAACTAAGAGCCCATGGATTACCATGGATGAAAAGGGTGCTAATACCTTCCCTTTTCATAATCTACCCCCCGGACCCACGAAATATCTCAAAAGGTTTTTGCTGTGCTTTTTTAACCTTTCCTTTAGGATAAAATAAAAAGTCGGTGGCGACTCTTGCTCAACCGCACAAGTGCGAATACGAACGCAAAACCACAGTCAGTTCTCCCGCCGTATCACAGTGGGATATGCAGATATGCTTGAGTTTTCGATTGTGATTTATTTTCACATCGATGATGCTTCGATACCTATACTGCGTATTCAACTTCTGACTTTTTTTCTTTATTGATGCTAGCAGCTCGCGAGATCATCGGGTTTCTTTGCTTTTTGCTTTTCTCTATGGGCTAGTACTCGTTTGGTATATTTTCTTTCTACTCTCACTCTGCATTTATTGCTTCCTAGGGATCGTGTGAAGTACGATAACATTAGGTTTAGAAATAGGCTAGTCTCCCCTTGATTTTTCTTTCTTTCGCATATGCATTTAAAAACAAAAACTTCTTTTTTTTACAAACTTCAAAATACTAAAAATTTACTGACGAGAATCATATCTTTGTTAAGTATGAGAGATGATAAGCGGGTTTCTTCTCAATCTTATTGTTCTCTTATTCTAAGGTTTGGTATGGTTCAAGTCTCAAAGATTTATTTCACGAATAAGTAGAGAAATGGATAAAATCTCTCTCTTGAGGTCAACTAGCTGTTACCCACAAGCAAAAACACCAACAAACACAAACTCCTTTTGCCTACGGGCCTTCCTTTCAAAACTTTTCAAAAGAAGAAGTTAATTCACTTATGTGCTGACGCGTAAGTCTCAAAAGGTCGAGTTGCGGTAGAAGGAGAAATTAATATCGTTCATTAAAAAAACACAAACCAATCCAAACCTTTTTGTGCGCCCAAGCACCTTTTCTCCAAAACTTTTTTCAAAAGAGCATGTTAATTCACTTATGTGATGACGCGTAAGTCTCCAAAGGTAGAGTTGCGGCAGAAGGAGAAATTAATATTGTTCATTAAAAAAATATAAACCAACAAAAACATGTGATCCGAACTATGGCTGCTCTGATTCCTTAAAAGGGATACGTAGGCATCGGGGTAGGGCCCGAACGAGCACAACTTTTATTTTTCCCTACATTCTTTTCTCCTTTCTTTTGCATGCATTCCTCCCTTTAGTAGTATAGTAAACAGTAAGCATAGATTAAACACACCCATAAGATAGATAACAAGAGTGGATACCATAGAGTACTACGGTCGTGTGGGGTGTTAATGCCTTCCCCTTGCGTAACAGACTCCCTTACCTATATCTCTTGGTCGTTCGACCCTAATTTCACCCTTCTCAGGTTTACTCGATATTTACCTTTCCCTTCCTGTGGGATAAAAAACGTTCAATGGCGAATTTATTGTTTGATGATTTTCAGCCGGTTGTTTCAGCTGGCGACTTCACTGGGGAAGTAGGTCGACCAAATGCTGGTCCATCCCGGAGTCGCTCCTAGCTCTTGATTCTTTTCTTTGGGTGTTTATTTTTATGCTTCTAGTTTACTCATTTGTACATGTTTATCTGAGCATAAGTTTGCATTACATTTTATTGCTTTCCATATTGGTTATCTATTATGCTCGATTCTGGTTTTCCATGTTGGATGGGTGTTACTATTGAGGAAAAAGGCCCAGTACCCAGGCCAGAGTGCACTAGGACACTAGGAATAGAGTGGGGGCATGACGGCTATAGGACATGGTCCGATTAGTGCAGTCATGTCATATACCATGCTCGGATGAGGTTCAAATGAATTTCTATCGACACTCACGTTTATGGGTAAGGCGGTGGTACTTTCAGGCGGACCCATGATTTTGAGTTACCTTTGACCTACCCTGACCTAGTCTTTACCCGTGAGTAGGCAGGGACTTGATTATTACAGGTATAGATGGTGACTATGTTCTGATGGTGACCATTGTTCGGTTGGCGACTATGTGGGTCTCAGATTTATTTTATGAGTTTTTGGATTCGGTATTCAAGATGGTTCTTTGGTTATGTTCTGGACCTTTGATCCTGATATATTCATCTTGTCCAGAGATTATACAATGGTTATTCATGGTACTTGGTTACGTTGTGTTCTAAAATTGGTATCGAACCTTTGACCCTGTGATATTCATATTATTCAGTAGATTTATACATCAGTTATCCAGAGGATTGTACAGTTGTTATGCTGAACTTTTGAACCTATGTCATTGCACCTTACATCATAGCAAGTTTATTTTACACAAAAAAAAAGTGAAAGATTGCATGTATAAAAAAGATGTTTGAACATAGAATTGCATCCACTCACTCACCTCATGCATCTTCATGCATCTTCATGCATCCATAGCAGGTACTCAGAAGGTACTCAGAATGAGGAATCCATATTCAGACCCAGTGTTTTCTTTTCAGAGCTGCAAATCATGACTACTCGCCGCTTCGTGATCAGATTCAAGTTATGGAAGAAATTCATGGGGAATTGGACGAGATGAAAAGAAAAGATAGGGTTTTTACTGCTAGACATACAGGATTTGGTCTGTGGACAAGAACTCTTGAAAGAAGAAAATAGTCAGTTGAAGACTCAATTGAATTTGGTTATGGGAATTTTGGGGATGATGTTGAATAAAGAAGATGTTTCCATGCCTGCTACAATAGGAGCTACCATTCCTCCCTATAATCTGGGGACTCTTTCAAGTCAGGAAGCATCTCCTCTACAGCCTTACGTTCCAGGATCTTCCCATCCACAACTATTTGTCACTTCCCAAGAGGACCCAAAAAGACAAAGTCCGTCAGCAAAGGCCAAAACAGCCTGAACGAAAATTTGATCCTATTCCAAAATTGTATGCACAATTGCTTCCTCCCTTGCTAGAATTTCATTTAGTCAAACTTCTAATCTTCACTACACATGAAAAACGCCCTCATGGCTTTGCCGACAATGCTAGGTGTGAATTTCATTCTTGAGAACCCGGCCATGATACTGAAGATTACATAGCTTTTAAGCACCAAGTCCAAGATTTTCTTGATATAGGTACAATTCTCTTCACTCCCGAAGGTTTGAGCGTGCAAGTCAATCTTATGCCAAGTACTACAAAGAATAGGGTTACACTTTATCCTCTTCAAAGTTCTATCTTACAACCGGAGTCACGTCATCCACAACCTATAATCCCAAAAAGTTCTCACCAGCAGCCGTTTGCAAGTCGTGGAAATCGGTTGGTTAATCAAAACTGGAATGTTCCTCATGTTTACCTAGCTCAGTGTGCTACTCAGCAGCAAACTTATCAACAAGGACATACGCAACAAGGTAAGCAAAAGAATAGGAATCCAAAGAGAGTGTTCGACATTGTTCCCATGACTTATGGCCAACTGTTCTCTCATTTGCTCAAGCTTTCCTTGGTGGAACCCAAGCCACTGAAGTTTGTCATTCCTCCTTATCCTATGGATTTCAATCCTAATGTGCAATGTGATTACCACGTTAGGGCACTAGGCCATTCCATTGAAGATTGTGAAGCTTTTAAAGAAAATGTGCAAGCCCTGCTTGATGCAAAGGCTATCAATTTTGGGGCAGCCAGTTAAATTTGAAGTCTCCTTTGACTCAGTAAATGTCAAGATTGGCAGATCATCGTCCGAAGCAACAAGTTCATACGGAGACTAGTCTCCTCAACATGGCAATTTCAAATTACATTTGCATTCTCATTTGTAATCTCTCTTGTTTTGGTTCAGTACTTTCTTGTATGCAAAACTTGCTTATTTTTTAATATTAATCATAATACATTGAATATGTTTGTCTTGAATTAATCCATTCACTCATTAATGTTTTTCTTTGATTTTTTGATACTTAACCCTTGAAAATAAAGAAGAAGAAAACAACCTCTGGAGGGAGGATGGTGAGTAATATACCAAAAATTCCAAACGGTGTGCTTTTGAATAAAAACCCTGCTGACGATGTACATGCCTTGTTTCAATTCCTAAACACTGGAGATATAAGGGAGATAGACCCTCGTTAACCCCTTTGAGCCTTGAAGTAGGAGTTTCTTTTCTTTTAAAAAAAAACATCACATTTAACTCGGGGCAGGGTAGACTTTAGTTGATCCGATCGAGCGTTCAGAATTCATTAGGAGTGCGCACCTAAGGATACAATAATGGTTATCCATTAAAATGCTAAGGAAAGTCAAAACCGCAATGGTTAACTCTCATCTATCAGCAGCATGCATCAAGGAGATGATATCCCAACGGAAATATCTCGCATGTCAAGAGGTAAAAAGACGATGATGCCACAACGGTTATTCCTCGTCAACCAAACAGCAAGGCAGTTACACTTTTTCAGCAAGTCAAAGAACGACTCAAAGTCACATGACGGGTTCAAACTGATGAAAGAAAGAGACAAAAATCCCCGTTAAGCTGAAACTTGAAAACACAAGTCGCTTAGGCAAAAGTCAAGGCATCCCGCTGGACTTCAAAGTCGAATTCAAAAGGAATTTGTCCAGGAAAAAGTTAGGGAATACAAAAAGAAAGCGAAAAGCGCGAAAATTGAAAAGGGATTACCAAATAAAAATCCTCAACAAGGAATAAAGTAGTGTGATCAAACACCAAGAATGAAAGAGGTGAGTGACTTCCATGTCCAAAAAAAACTCGCTTGACTCCTCAACCATCGTAAACGCTTCTTGAGAGATGAGTGATCGTATCGAGTTAACTGAATTTAGGACTGGAGAACATCATGAAGGGGGTGAGCACCAAATAATTTTGAGCCTTAAATCCTTTTTTTCTAAAACCGTGAACCAGGCCACGTTACAGCCCTTAAAAGTCCTAACTGAAGCAAGGGTTAATTCGAAAGCAATACTGTAATGAGGGTATGGTAACCTGACTCCTAGGAGGTTTGCTAATCTTGTTTGAGTTAGTATCACTCCATCTTTTTACTATATTTTGTACAAAAAATTTCGATGTTTCATCATCTTTTCAATAAAAGTTTTTAACTTCAAGACAAACATGAGCTTTGCGTTAGAATTATCATTCTTAGAATAAACATTCTTTGCATATGAACAAGTGCTTAAACATCAAGTAAGCTTGCATAATGAGCATCAGATGAAAATTTGATCATCTCAAGGGACAAGTTGCTTCAGGATACCGTTTAAAGGTAAATCATTTGCCAGAATGGTCTTAACCTGGGGCAAATCTTCTATTGACTCTGTTGAGTAAAAGAATACTAGTTTGATAAATGATCTGAAGTAGATTGCAAAAGTTGGTTGCCCATAGTCTCTGTCAAGCAGTGGTGCATTACCTTCAGTTGGTCCCAAGGGATGTATTGCTTCAAGTATTTGCTCGAGAATGAAGCAGTTCAAGTCAAGGAGTATGGTTGTGAAGTAACCTACTTTCAAGATATAAGCTAACCACTATAAGGTTATTTTGCCTTCGAAAATCCTCAAGTTTCTCATCCCTCCGTGATCATGAGACAAAGAAAAGATCTGTCAAGATTCTGTTCAGTAGGGGGAAAGCGTGTCGAATGCTCCATCGAGTAGGTATTCAGCCAATCTAAGGCATTCAAGTCGGGATTTTATCCCTCAAAGTGCAGTCAAATTGGGGTAGTTATACTAATTTTTGACAAAATCTCTCTGAGAATGTGTTGATCAGAGGAGAATCCATCCAGAATTTGAAGATGTATGGGCATTCACTCAAGCATAGTTGGAATCATCTCCAATTTTGGTTATCTAAACATCATGTTCCAAAGTTCATAACACTGGGGCAGATTGTCTTCAACAGTATAAATCTCAAAAAGTCCTCTCAAGGCAATTTTTCAGCAAAAGCCTTATAGACTGGTGTGATACGGTGGGAGAACTGACTAGTGAGTTTTGCGTTTGTATTCGCACTTGTTCGGTTGAGCAAGAGTCGCCACCGACTTTTTATTTTATCCTAAAGGAAAGGTTAAAAAGCACAGCAAAAACCTTTTGAGATATTTCGTGGGTCCGGGGGGTAGATTATGAAAAGGGAAGGTATTAGCACCCTTTTCATCCATGGTTATCCATGGGCTCTTAGTTACTTGGTTTTTAGATCACTTGCCTTGATTTTCGATTGCTTGAAATTATGGTGTGTGTGTGTGTGTTTTGAAAATGTTTTTGAAGAAGATGCCTTGTCTTAGGCTACCAATGTATTCGACTCGTGTTTGAGTGTTTTACAAAAGTGTGTATCTTTTCGAAAAGATGTTTCAAAATGTTTTTAAGAGTTTGTTTTGAAAGTGTTTATGAAGTGTGGTTTTTGAAAAGAAGGCAAGTGTTTTTGCAAGTTGATCTCAAGTAACTAAGAGTTTTGTCTACCCTATTGTACTCAAAGGTTTTCTCTATGTTTTCAACCCTTTTAAACAATTTTGTTCCACCATTGAATTTGATGGACAATCTTGCGTTTAGGATGTTTAACGGGACAGGCGCGGGTCATCGTATGGACCATGAATGCAATGGTGCCAAGTGTCTTTGGCAATTTGCTTTGAAGGGAGTATGATTATTCCATTTAGGCAACTTTCGAAAGCGTCATCGAGGGACTTATGATCATTTTGAATTCGTTTTGCCAAAGAAACTCGACGTGCAAGCATGGCCCATTTTGGAAGGCAACATGTGGGATTACCCTAGAGGGTGCAAGTGTGATTGTGTATTGATTTCATGTATTTGTCTTGTATTAGGTTATCTAGCGTTTGATTTTATGTACATGCAAACCCTAGGTCTAACCATGGTATAATTGAAAGCGGTAAATTGCGAAAATGTAAAGTCTACGCTATTACAGAATAAGTATCCGGGAGTGGGGGTACAAATTTACAAATGGGGATGAGACTTTAGGAATGTAATGTCCAATAAGTTACAACCAAATCGAATTTGCGATCAAATGTAAATGTAACGAATATACAAATATAAGTAAATGTACAATGTATCAAATGCAAGTATATTGTGTAAGTGCACGTGCGTATGTGTATGTAATTATTTACAGGTTAGAGATGTGAAATTGAATGTGTATTAAGTATTATTTAACTTAAAGAAAAGAATTAGATATTTGTTTAATTAATCTTTTGTATTTCCTTGTATATTGTTAATATGTACAAAAAAGAATGGTTTGATTAAATGTTTTAAGTATATAAAAAATGTATTTTTTATTCATGTGCAAAAATTTCTAAGAAAGGAAAATGTATTTATTTAAACAAAAAGAATTTATGTACAAAAATTTAAAGAAAATGTGAGTTTAATTGTAAAGAAAATATATTAGTTTCTATATAAAATTTAATTATTATATATATATGAAAAAATTATTATTGATGTAAAAAAAAAATATTATGTTAATTTATTTAACAAAAGAGAAAAAAGTGTTTTATATGCTAAAAAAAGGTTTTGATATTTGAATGGGCCAAAAGGGCATTAGGTCCATATTAAGCAAACAGAATAAATAGAAAAAAGGGGGTGTTTTGGGCTTAGGCGCTCAGAATGGGGCGAGGCCCACGTTTGGCTCAAAGACGTTTTAGGGTTAATGTGTTTTGTGTTCAGAAGAGAACTTAGGGTTTGTGAGCAGCGCGCCGTTCATCGTTCATCCTCGTCGTCTTTGTTCATCTTTGCCAGGAACCTGACTCTCCCCTTTGCCCAGCCATCAGCGCCTCCGCCTCCTTCGCCCTTCCTTCTTCCTTGGTGCAGTGAAGCGCAAAAAAGGGTAATCCTCTTGCTTGTTTAACGCGTTTAGGGTTTTTCCTTTTACATGTTATGAATTACTGCCTTCTTTTGATTAAGATGTCTTGATTCTGTTTGTTTATGTTGTGTTCATTATTGATTTTGTTGGAGGTACGCGAGAAAGGATGAAAGAAAATCTGTTACCTTTACTGAGGAGGGGAAGGAGTGGTGGAGGCGCGTAGGAGTCTTGGGCGGAGAATACGCATGATGATGCTAGCTTAGCAAGGACTCCTGGTACTCTTTGTCTCACTCTTGGTTTGATGATGACTTTAAACTGAAAACCCATTTTTTTTCTTCTTCCTATCGCCCTGTTTACATGCCTCTGTACGCTTTTGTTATCTCTCTTCTTCGTCTCTGAGTTGCCTTATTGCTTACTTTTGTTGCCTACTTCGCTCGTATGCTTATGTTGCTTGCTTTTTCTGCCCTATGATGTCTCTACTGAGGGCCCTGTTTACATGCTTATGTTGCCTTTGTTGCCTGTGTTGGATGCCTTGAATATGCTATCTTTGTCCCTTCTCTGAGTTGCCTTGAATATGCTATCTTTGTTTATGGCCCAATGATGAGTACTCCTCTGAGGGTTCTCATGTGGGCTTTTGTGTTTGATGTTGCCTCTGGTTCTTTAGGCTTGGTTATGGCTTTGATGGTTTGTTGTTAGGCTAAGGACTGTGAAGTTGGACAGGTTGCGTTGGTTTAGCTTGTTGGACTGGTTTGGGACAGTTTGGCCTTAGGTTGAGCTTGATAGGTTTAATGGCTTTGGTTGGTAAGTCTAATGCAGGTCTTGGCCTTGAACAGGGTTTTACTGGTTTTGGCTTTAGATTTGTGCTTGGATGTATTTGGGATTAGGCTTGAAGCTGGACAGATCTTTTATTTTTTGGTTTTTCTCTCTTAGTATCTTGTAGGTTATGGTTTATGCCTTGAAGGTTTTTACAGCTTAGGCAGGTTTGATGCTTCAGGTTTGATGCTTAGGTTGATGGCCTTTTGCTTTGACAGTGGTTTAATGGTTTTTGAATGGCTTACAGGTTATGTGTTTTCAGATTGTTGGTCTTTTTTGTGAGACTTGAAGGTTTATGCTTTTGTATATCTTTTTTGGTGTATTGGTTTTTTGCTCTCTCTTCTTCTACTGTACTGTCTTTTGTTTTGTATATTTTCTTCCTTCCTGCCTAAAGCTTAAAACCTACTTTCTTTTTCTCTTCTTCTTCTCTCTCTAGTACAGCTTTGCATTAAGATATTATTTATGCTTTGTACTTCTCTTTCTGAAAGGGCCACTTCTTTTTGGGAAATGATGAAAAGAAAATGCTTTGCTTGCATAACAAATTTCCTCTGCATATTTGTCCCTTCTTGACAGCTTCTTGTACTTTTTGGCTCTTTTGATATCTTTGCCAAATCTTCTTTTTTGACAGATTGGGTAGCCTTGTGACAGTTTGACAGCAAGTTTGAATTTTTCAGTTTGGACTTTGTAGTTTGATTTTCTGTTTGCTTTTGAACTATGCAGTTTGACAATTTTTGAATTATGCAATTTTGAATTTTGGTGCATTCATTTTTAGCAAATAAACATTCGTCCCTCCTTGTGAACCGGGAGAAATCCCGTGATTTGCAGAGGGGGTTAACTGATCCCAATCAGTGGCCCTTAATGATGAATTTATATCTGTCTCTTTTATCTATCTGCTATTGACTTTCCTTTTTTCCTTTTGCAGATGAATAATTGAATGGAGGGGAGCAAAGGATAGCAGATGAAGAATTGAAGAATAGAAAATCTTTAGGATAGTTTTCTTTTTATTTAAATTTAAATTAATGTAAAATCATTGCTTGTAATTAAATTATAAACAATAATTGTACGAATAATTTAAAAATAAATAAAGGTTTTTATTATCCAATTAATTCTATCTCCTTTATTGTTTATTTATTATTTAAAATTCTTTGAATTAAAATAATTGAAAAATAAATTCCAATCACTTAATCTCAGAATAATAAATAATTTAAATAAACAATGCTTTAGCAATTTGAGCAGTTAAACCTGGCATTTCCAATATCCAAAGCAAAGCAACAGTTAATCAAAATAACTGATCAGGCGCATTCCCTTTTCACTGATTTTTTACCAAACACTGTAAATCCAGACTGAGTGCATCCTTTGACTGGTTCAAACAAACAAATGTGAATTCAATCCAAATGCATTCTTTTTACTGATTAAGTCAAACAATGCGAATTCAAACCAAATCTCGGAATAACTTGCAAAGCATTGTTGAATTTAAATCCTTCTGAGAACGTGCCCACAAAAACCCTAATTCCTGATTAAATTTCAAAGAGCGTTCGCCTGATCAAAGTTGAGCCAAAATCAACCAAAACCCTAAGCCAACTGCGTGAAACATTCCAGAGCCATGAAAATCAGTAAAACCCTAATTTTGCTTGGCTGACGAGAAAATTCTGTTTGACCGATTCTTGAGCCAGTTTGAAAAATCAGGAAACGCCTGAAGCTGCGATTTCTTGTGGAAAAATGCGAGGGAAAATTTTGGGGTACAACAACTGGGGCAAAAATTTATGTAAGGGATTTCTCTCTTCTTCAGTAGTTGATCAGATCAAGTCCATACGCAGGCTAAATGACCTATGAATTTGAAAATCATGCCGAGAAGTCGGGATTGTTATCTTCGACTTATTAGAGACTCAAGTCCATTTACTGATATCCTTTGTCCTAAGTCAAGGTTATTATCCCCAGTTGAAGTTTGGATTGTTATCCTTAGTAGGATATGAGCAGTAGCGCAAAGATCATTTGGGTTTGTTTACTCGTACAAGACGTGGTGGAAATATTGCTTCCTAGGGGGATTCCTACTCCAAGTAAAAGACCTATTGCTACTTGACATAGACCCATCTACCAAGGGGTTTCTCTTCTAAGATATTTTCTCCCCAGTGAAGCATCCTCATTTTTCTGCAGGAGGAGAATGGTCCTTCTCCTCATTAAATTGGGAGTTGTTTTTAGTCAAGATGATTCCTTTTCGTCTGACTGCAATTTATTTTTGTAGCATCTTCTCAAGTCCACCTTTTAGTGGCGTTTCTCCTTGGAGTCGACATGTTGAAGTTGCAATCTTGCATCGCGGTTTTTACCCGGTGATTGATAGTTTAAGTTATCTATTCTTCAGTAAGGTTTTCATTCCAAACAGGGGCATGTCGCCCCAATTTCTGTTTTGCAAGTACCGTTAGTTTTTTATGACAAGAAGCATACTAGCAAACAAATCAAGAAGGGTATGTATGTGACCAACATTAGGATTTTTGTATAATGAAATCCAATTTCCCCAGTGAATACTCACTTCTGCTCAAGACAGAATCATTCATCCCCAGTAAGGGCGTGCTCTCACCCAGACATAATGCTTTATCTCCAGTGAAAGTATACCCGTGCTTAATCCCCACTAAAGTCAACATTCTTGATAAGAATTTGTTTAAGAGTGTGTCCCTTCCAGAGGGTGGATCTCCAAAGAAGTGTATTTCATCACGATTCTGTGCAGTCTTCTTCTTCAGCGCAGTCTACTTTGTGTTGAAGAATATGGGAAGGGTCGTTTCATTAGACTAGATACCTTTATTATATCCCCTTGAAGTCGATACCCTATGTCTCTGTGGTTGACATTGATTTACCTAGTGAGGTTGTTGTTCATCGTCTCTATGAAGTTTATATCTTTTCTCCTCGAGGAAGTTTTGCCCAAGTCAGGTTTTCTTGAAGAGATGTTTATTTAACATGTCTATTATGCCCAGTGGAGCAAGTATCCTATTTTTTTGGAGCGTCGTGCATAGACGAATGCCATTTAGGTTTCTTTTATCCCTAGTGATGGAGTATTGCTGAAATTTTTCCTCGGCGGAGTTCTTAACCCCAAGCTTTTGGTTTAAAGATGCCCTTTTCTTCCCAATAGAATTCTTTTATTCAAGAAGTTCTGCAACTTCCCAGTCGAAGTCACTTTTATTGAGGATTTACATCAGAAGGTCCCAGTTCCAAGCGATATTCTCTTTATCCCTGGAAAGAGATGTTGGTTTTTCCCCAGGAATTGGGAGTTGGATTGGAGTTCAAAATTTCCTCTGAACTGCAATTTATTTTTGCGGTATTTTCCCTAGTAAAGGCATACTCTCGCTTGAGTATCCCTCCTTCTCAATGTAGTCTGTTCCTTTCCAGGTTTTCTAGGAATAATCATCTTACTCACCAACTGGAGATTCTTGATATACTCCCTTTGAAGTCAACAGTCTATGGCTTCCCCAGTGAGGTCTGCACTTATTCTCCCTATGAAGTATGCTTTCTTCTTCCCAGTAAGGGGTGCACTCTCTCTCTCCAACACGGCTTTCCTATATCAGGGTTCTTGAAGAGACTCGTGTTTTTCTATCCTCATGAGGACGACCATCATCCTCAGCAAAATGATTTCTGCTCCTAGTACAGAACTTCTTGTCAGGTTGAATCTTACAGAGATGGTTATACCTAGTGCAATGGATATTGTTGATGTTGCCATCTAAAGTTTTTGTGGCTCCCCCAGCATAAAGGGCGGTCCTTATACCCAATCAAAGCCGAATTTCGAGAACCTATCGAAGCAAGGTACCTATTATTCCCCAGTGGAGCTATTCTTCTTTCCCTAGTGGAGCAAGTGTCATATCTCCCTAGTGTGGTGTGCATAGGAATGCCATTCATGACTCTTTCATCCTCGGTGACAAAATATTTTTTTGAGATATCACTAGTGGAGTTTTTGTCTCAATATGTTTTTTTCTTCCCCAAGTGAAGTCTTTTTACCCCCTGGTGATGTTATCCCCAATGTGGTCGAGTAGAATTCTTTTTATTTAAGAATTTCTATACTCCCCAACAGAAGTTATCTTCGTCAAAGAATTTATATGCCAGAAGTTACCATTCCCAACAAAGCTTTCCTCTTCCCAATAGAGGATAAAGAATTTGTTCCCCGTGAAGTGGGGAGTTTGATCAGAATTGAAGATTTTCTCTGAAACACAATTTACGTTTGCGGTATTCTCCCCAGGAAGTTACTTCCCCAGTAATATCAATCTTTAGAGGTTGGTGGTTCCAAATCTCGGTTCCCCACTGAAGTATAAATTGCCTTTTCTTTACAGAAGATCAGATGTGCAAGAATAATCGTTCGGAAGTTCATTATCTTCTCGTTATTCGATTATTGATGTGTTTTCCTAGTGCATTACTAAACATGCATCATTACATTTCATCCACCAAAACGCGTAACATTTCCATTGTATGGAGCATTACGCTATAAAAAATTTAAACATGCATGAGTATAAGCCAATTATGTCCACCTATGGTAACCAGATTGTTATACTCTTAGATTTGATTTATCTCCACAACAAGCCTAGGGTAATTCTATCATGTTTCCCCAGCGGAATTTGTTTTGATTCACCACCAGTCGGGTCTTTAGTATTTCTCCATTTCCCCAGTAAGTTTGTGGTTTGCGCTTGCCTTTGCAAGCCTTTGGTTATTTTACTCATGTTTGCTTTGCCGTTAGAGTGCGGGTAAGAGTCGGTGTATAGCCTTTCTTGCTTATCAAGTGTTTAAGTATCCATACTTGGTGTGTGGTAATTCAGATAATTGCCACTCTTAAAGAATTACACCCTGCCTTTGGCCTGAGGGATTTTGTAGTTCTTGCGTATTTTCAACCTATTGAAAGCCCAACGTGTTTTGGCAATCCTTGTTAGAGTCTGATTTGACCAGTCTCTTTCTCTTGTAGAGTTCACCTTCGATCAGTTCTCTTTGAAGGTCCTGCTTAGTCGGTTCCTTGTTTTGGTTTATTCGCGTTAGTCGGGTCCTCCTTTAGTTAGCTTAGCTAACCTTTTCTGTTAATATTCCTTCAGTGTCTCTTTAAAGTATAGTTGTCTGGCGTGCTTGTTTAGGTGAATGCGTCCTTTCTTGTTGGGGATTTCTTCGGTTGGTCTCATCTGTGTGTTCACTATCAACCCCAAACATTTGTTTCACGATGCTCAATTTCTCTCTTGTGTGTCTAACTCTGACCAGATAAGAATATCTTTATCCCTTGTGAGTTCGCCTTTGATTGGCGTTCTCTTCTTAAAATCCACCTTCGGCTGGTACCTTTTGTTAAGAGTCCCCTTCGGATGGTCTCTTTTCCTTGATGAAGATTCCCCTTCGGCTGGTTTCTTCACCCTTAGAATCCACCTTCGGCTGGTATCATTTATTGAGAGTCACCTTCGGTTGGTCTCTTTTCAGTTGTAAACTCGCCTTTGATCGACGTTCTTTTCTTAGGAATCTACCTTCGGCATAGTGTTCCTTGATGAAGATTCCCCTTCGGTTGGTTTCTTTACCCTGAAGTCCACCTTCGGCTGGCGCCTATAAAATCCACCTTCGGCTGGTACCTTTTGTTAAGAATCCACCTTCGGCTGGTATCATTTTTCGAGAGTCATCTTCGGTTGGTCTCTTTTCAGTTGTAATCTCGCCTTTGATCGGAGTTCTTTTCTTAGGAATCTACCTTCGGCATAGTGTTCCTTGATGAAGATTCCCCTTCGGTTGGTTTCTTTACCCTGAAGTCCACCTTTGGATGGAGCCTATAAAATCCACCTTCGGCTGGTACCTTTTATTAAGAATCCACCTTCGGCTGGTATCATTTGTCGAGAGTCACCTTCGGCTGGTCTCTTTTCACTTGTAAGTTCGCCCTTGATCGGCGTTCTTTCCCCTTAAAATCCACATTCGGCTGGTATCATTTGTTAAAAATCCACCTTCGGCTGGTATCATTTGTTAAAATCCACCTTCGGCTGGTATCATTTGTTAAAATCCACCTTCGGCTAGTATCATTTGTTAAAATCCACCTTCGGCTGATATCATTTGTTAAAATCCACCTTCGGCTGGTATCATTTGTTAAAATCCACCTTCGGCTGGTATCATTTGTTAAAATCCACCTTCGGCTGGTATCATTTGTTAAAATCCACCTTTGGCTGGTATCATTTGTTAAAATCCACCTTCGGCTAGTATCATTTGTTGAAGATTCCCCTTCGGTTGGTTTCCTTACCCTTAAATCCACCTTCGGCTGGTATCATTTGTCGGGAGTCCCATCTGTTTGGTCTATTTTCTCAGTAAGTGCGCCTTCGATTGGTGTTCCTTCGTCAGAGCCTTCCTCGGAAGGTGAACTGTTTCTTGTGTATGTATAACCTTGACCTGACATCCAAGAGATTTTCTCAACTAAATACTGCAATCCAAAAAAAAGCAAAAATAATAGAAAATACAGAAGAAAAAAATATAATAATACCTGACTGGCTTCAGAGCGCAAATTTTTGGGTTCTTTTAAGTATTTAATCTTCTTCCACCTTGAAGGTTCGAAAGGCTGGCGCCAATCTCACCTTTAGATTTAAGACGATAAATAGGGGTAGCTGTTGCACCCCAAAATTTTCCCTCCTAATTTCTTTTATTTGGCTTAGACCTTCGTATTCATTCGCATATATTTCATTAGGTCACTAACATAGCATGCACTGCATTTAATAAAGCGCTGGAGGTTCAAAGTTTAGTGGTTGTGCAATATTAGGGTTTCATAGTGGTTAAGGCGTTTGTGTCCAATAAAGGCTGATTTCTTATTCAGGCTGCGAGCAGTGGAATTAGTGTTGTGACCTGGGTCGTTGAGAATTTATTTCTTCATCAAGACACGAGGCTATCATGGTTTATTTTCTTATATGCGATCAAAGCCAGGTTTTCGGTAATTGTGTTCCAATCGGGTTTTTCGTCAAAGATCATAAGATTAGGGTTTGTTTTATCAAGGGACTTTTTCAAAAAGCCTTATATTGTGCGTTAGGAATTATCATCTTCAAGGGAATTTTTTAAGGATTTTAGCCTTATATTTTCAAGTGGACATGTTTGTGACTTGAATTACAAAAGTTGAAGCACAATACAAGATATGATGCGAGAGAGCACTAATTGAGTTAGACGAATATGAATAAAGGCTTTGATTTTGGGCAAAGTCAATATGGAGAGGTTGTTTTCTTGACTGAGTTCATGCATGGATATTTTTGATTTTATTGAATGTTATGTCACATCATGAATTCAGGACTGGTTCATTGAATAGGCAAGTTGGTTGGAATTCGTTCATTGAGTCATGGAAGTGAAGTGATTAGAGGATAATCAAATAGTATTAAAGAAATCTAAGTGTTGGTTTTCTTTCAAGAATTTGATTCATTCGAGTTTGGAGACCTTAGTCATAAGAGTTTCTTGGAATGCAAAAGATAAGATACAAATGGCAAGGCATAGTCATTCATTATAATTCCATTCAAGTGATTGTTTTGGTTCAAGTTGTCACTTTCAGTATCATTCAAATACCGTTCAAAATCAATCCAAATACATTACAAACCTCCATTTACGTCATTCAAATTCAACATCTAAATATTCATCGTTCAATGTCCACTCGAAAATTCATGCTCGTTCAACCATTGTTTCTAGGCATCATGTAAATGTTTCCAAGCGATTCATTTTGAATTCACAAATTCATATTACATTCCAAAGAAACTACAAAAAAAATTGTAAGTTACACAAAGCTACACTAAATCTATCCTGCCTAAACATTAGCTCCATTATTTTCCATGTTATGACTTCATGATGCCATTTTTGCAACCTCCAAACTCTTTGTCAAACTTTGATTCAACCATGCACAAAATTGCTTCTGCGATAGGTTTCATGTCCCGGCTCCAAGTTTTCCAACCCTGCACTTTACAAAACATAAACAGTCCATAAGTTCAATCAAAAAAATAGTTTAGCAACTTACAAACAAAACCAGTTCAGAAAAGAAGAATCGTGAAGATGCCATCTACACTATGCTAAAACAGTTGTCGTGATAAATCCTGTTTCAAATTTACAGTTAGCATAAAATACTAATAGTCAGTTCATGACCATTCAAAACCAAGCTATATACCAGAATAGAGCCACCCTGCTGCCAAACCTTGTACCAGACCATAACTACCCTACATTAACAAACTCAGCTCATTCCTAACTCCCTTAAATTCAAAACAGCATTGCTAACAGGATTTATGCTAAGCCTAACTTCAAATTAATACAAACTAATCCTAACTGTCAAAACATGATTTTATAACTAAACTCCTAACTGAATTAAAATATAGGTAGCTAACCTTTATTGAATCCATCTCACCCATTCCTTTTATAACAATTTGATGTGACGGCATGCTTCGGTCGGAATAAAAGTTGCAAAGCCAAAATCAAAATAGTTTGCATGACCTGCACATTAACACAAAGAACATATGTAATTAGCCTTTAACCAAAACTAGTTCAACACCAAAACAACCCTTCGTCTAACTATGACCCAAACCATTCAAGATACCGATCAACCATGCGCATGAAAACCTAAAATTAGTTAAGCAAGTTAATGGTCACAGTCCAGCATTCGACAGAAAAATGAGAAGTCAAATCTTAACTGAATTTGGTTTCAGTATAACAGAAAATCAGCAACTTCCAATAGAAGTCATAACAGCTCGACTTTCATTCAAATATCAACCATTCATTTTTCCTAACTAATTTCCACCCAACCAAACTAACTGCCTTGTAACTACCCTTAACCCCTTTCACAACTCCCGAAACAGAATTCAACTAAATTCACATCTTATCATAACAGAACACCAGAAAAGGAGGAAGAGAGAATTACATAGAAAAAAGAAAAATCACAGAAGAACTCACCTCTCTCTCTTAATCGCATCAAGGTCTTCCCTATCAACCTTCAATCTTCAATCTATTACAAAATCTTCATCATCATTCTCCAGCAACAATCTTCATCTTTCTCTACAATCTTCATCATCGTCATCTCTCCTAATCCTCTTCTTCAACAACTACATCACACAGTCAAGAACTTATCAATAGCAAATTCTCCACAACAAATCAACGACAATGTTCCTTACATCATTCATAGCCTAACGCATCTGAAACTGTGAAGTGGAAAAGAAGTAGAAAGAAGCAGAATCAGAAGAAGAGGATTGGATCAGTGCATACTTGAGGTGTAGATCGGTGCATAGCTTGTTCTGTTCATCGATTGTCGTTTCAATAGTTTGGTTGAGATGATGAAGAGGAACAACAGAAGGCAGAAGCAAATCAAAAACTGAAGCTTGATGTATACAATTATTCAACACAGGAAGAAGAAACCACACTGATCGGAAAGATGAAGATGCAATTGATAAGTAAACATGGTGAATCGCGAATCGCACAGTGCCAAGAGTTTTTTCGTTTCTTGGTTGAGTAGGGAGAAGGTATTGAATAGAGAAGCGGCCACAGTTTCAAAAGGAAGAAGGTCGACGTGAACCATGAGCGGCGAAGCGGTAAAAGAGATTGCATTCACGAGCTGTGAGCAGCGGAAATGGAGAGAAGACAGCGGAGGCGACATTTGTGGTCTGAGAAGAAGAAGGTGGAGAGCTGGTTATGGCATGTTGAGTCCGCAAGGAGGAAGAATCCTTGTTCATGAACAACTTAAAATGAAAACCATAAACACTAAACGAGTCTCGCCTCTTCTCAACTTTTTTTATTTATTATTTTGTTTTTATTTTATTTTATTCCATATCTTTTAATAATGATAGATTGAATTTGGAATAGTAAGTGAATTGTAACAAAAATCTGAATTATAAATGAGCCTGGGCCGAATCACACTCTTGGGCCTGGAGTTTCTTTTTGGTGATTTCTTTTGGAATTTTTAAAAAAGGAAAAAAAAACTATTTATGGATCAAGTCTAATGGGCCTAATGCCATTCTGTGTTTGCTTGAACCACATCTTGAACTCAGCTTAGCACCTCATTTGCTTCTACAGTGCCTCCTGTTTACAGATTGCACCCCCTGAGTTTACTCTTTTAGTATTTTCTTTTAAATAATTTTGATAATTGTTTTGTTTTATTTGAAATTTTTCTTTACATGATAAAAGATAATAAAATAAATAAAAATTTGTTAGTTTTTCTTATTTGATTTTAGGAATTAAATCTCGATTGTCCGGTTACTTGAGATTTCTAATTCACTTTTGTTTGTTGAGATCTGAGTCTTATGCAGGAATATTATGCAGGATATGCAGATATGCTTGAGTTTTCGATTGTGATTTATTTTCACATCGATGACGCTTTGATACCTATACTGCGTATTCAACTTCTGACTCTTTTTCTTTATTGATGCTAGCAGCTCGCGAGATCATCAGATTTCTTTGCTTTTTACTTTTCTCTACGGGCTAGTACTCGTTTGGTATATTTTCTTTCTACTTTCACTCCGCATTTATCGCTTCCTAGAGATCGTGTGAAGTACGATAACATTAGGTTTAGAAATAGGCTAGTCTCCCCTTGATTTTTCTTTCTTTCGCATATGCATTTAAAAACAAAAACTTATTTTTTTTACAAACTTCAAAATACTAAAAATTTACTGACGAGAATCATATCTTTGTTAAGTATGAGAGATGATAAGCGGGTTTCTTCTCGATCTTATTGTTCTCTTATTCTAAGCTTTGGTATGGTTCAAGTGTCAAATATTTATTTCACGAATAAGTAGAGAAATGGCTAAAATCTCTCTCTTGAGGTCAACTAGCTGTTACCCACAAGCAAAAACACCAACAAACACAAACTCCTTTTTCCTACGGGCCTTCCTTTCAAAACTTTTCAAAAGAACAAGTTAATTCACTTCTGTGCTGACGCGTAAGTCTCCAAAGGTCGAGTTGCGGCAGAAGGTGAAATTAATATCGTTCATTAAAAAAACACAAACCAATTCAAACCTTTTTGTGCGCCCAAGCACCTTTTCTCCAAAACTTTTTTCAAAAGAGAATGTTAATTCACTTCTGTGCTAACGCGTAAGTCTCCAAAGGTCGAGTTGCGGCAGAAGGCGAAATTAATATTGTTCATTAAAAAAATACAAACCAATAAAAACATGTGAGCCAAACTACGGCTGCTCTGATTCCTTAAAAGGGATACGTAGGCATCGGGGTAGGGCCCGAACGAGCACAACTTTTATTTTTCCCTACATTCTTTTCTCCTTTATTTTGCATGCATTCCTCCCTTTAGTAGTATAGTAAACAATAAGCATAGATTAAACACACCCATAAGATAGATAACAAAAGTGGATATCATAGAGTACTACGATCGTGTGGGGTGCTAATACCTTCCCCTCGCGTAACAGACTCCCTTACCTGTATCTCTTGGTCGTTCGACCCTGATTTCACCCTTCTCAGGTTTACTCGATATTTACCTTTCCCTTCCTGTGGGATAAAAAATGTTCGATGGCGACTTCTTTGTTTGATGATTTTTAGCCGGTTGTTTCACCTGGAAGTGAAAGGTGTATGACAACCTTCGGGAGAAATGATCACAGCACCAACTTTGTTACCCAATGCATTGGAAGCTCCATCAAAAACCATAGTCCATCGAGATCCTTGTTCAGGTCCTTCATACGGTCCAAGCTTTTCACGGTCGGTTATTAGCATGATATTTTGGTCCGGGAATTCAAAGTTCATGGATTGGTAGTCATCAACAGCTTGATGGGCCAAATGATTCGCCAGTACACTTGCTTTGATTGCTTTTTGTGTAGTATACTAGATGTCATATTCAGTCAAGATCATTTTCCATCTGGCTATTCGTCCTGAGAGAGTTGGCTTCTCGAAGACATACTTGATGGGATCCATCTTAGAAATCAATAGAGTGGTGTGAGTCAACATATATTGTCTTAGCCAGCAAGCAGCCCATGCCAAAGCGCAACAAGTTTTCTCGAGTAGTGAATATCTGATTTCGCAGTCGGTAAACTTTTTGCTAAGGTAGTATATCGCATGCTCTTTTCGGCCAGACTCATCATGTTGGCCCAACACACACCCCATTGAATTCTCTAATACAATCAAGTACATGATCAGAGGTCTTCCTTCAACTGGAGGCATTAGGATCGAAGGTTCTTGTAAATAATCCTTGATCTTATCAAAAGTTGTTTGGCAATCATCATTCTATCTGACTACTTGATCTTTCTTTAGCAGTTTGAAGATTGTCTCACATGTAGTAGTTAAGTGAGAGATGAATCGGGTAATGTAGTTAAGTCGACCTAAGAAACCTCTGACCTCCTTCTCAATATATGGAGTTGGCATTTCTTGTATGGCTTTGACTTTTTCAGGATCGACCTCAATACCTTTTCCACTGACGAGGAAGCATAGGAGTTTTCCAGGCCTCACCTCAAAGGTGCATTTGTTGGGATTCAAACTCAGCTTATATTTCTTCAACCTTTCAAATAGCTGGTGTAAGTGATCAAGGTGTTCTTCCTCGGTTTGAGATCTTGAAATCATGTCATCAACATATACTTCTATATCATGATGAATCATATCATGAAATAGAGCTACCATGGCTCATTGATAGGTTGCGCCTGCATTTTTCAAACCAAAAGGCATGACCTTATAATAAAAGGTGCCCCACTGTGTGACAAAAGTGGTTTTCTCCATGTCCTTGGGCGCCATTTTGATCTGGTTGTACCCGGAAAAGCCGTCCATGAAAGAGAACACCTTATGTTGGATGGCCTTTCCTCTTGTATCAGGAGTCTGGCGAGTTCCACATGTATCTCACAATCTTCTTCACCTTCATCTTCGGCTTGATAGATTGGATTTTCAAAGTCATAGATGGAAATAGCATAATCATTGTCAATGAGACCCGGAGTGGGTGTGGATCTGCAAATGTATGTGTGTGCATGTAAGGTCATATGGCTATTTTAAAATGTAGTAAAGTGAAAGAAAGACAAAGAGCGCAAAATTTGAATGCAAAATAGTCCAATGTTTTTCATTAAAATGAGCATATGGAATATGAAAATGATAAACCCTTAACAAATGGGCCATTGTGCCCGGGCAAGGCACATGGCTTAAAATCATTGTTTTAATGGAAATTACAGACAAAGTCTTCAAAGTAAATAAAAACAGGAAATGGCAATTACTCATGGCTGAAGGAGATTGAAATGAAGTCCTTGGTTTGCCAGTTGTTGAGTCATCCACCAGTAGCCGGGTAGATCCAATCATCAAAGTCATAATCAGCATCAGAGTCTTCAAGAGAATTAACCTCATGGTTACTAATACGGAGTGGTGGTTTCCCTACATGAGCACGTCGAACCTCCTTTTGAGCTTTGGAAGTTAAGCCCAACCCAAATTTCTCTGACTTGAAAGGGAAATCAGGAAGTTGTCCCTAAATGGTGTAACATCCGTCTTCAACAACAACACAGGCGTCTTTGAGAGACATCATCCTTGGTGTATCTTTAGCAGCTTTGGGAATGTCAAGAGTGGCTTTGTCAACAACAACCATGGGAAAGACCACTTCAAAGGCTTGACAAGGAGTCTCTATGAACTCTTTATCCATTTCAACATACTTGAATGAATTCAGATGACTGATCATAAACTCTTATTCCCCACAGATGGTGACAATTTTCCCTTTGACCGGTTACTTCAGCTTTTGGTGTAATGTGGAGGTAACTGCACCTGCCCCATGTACCCATGGGCGTCCAAGCAGGAAAGAATAAGTCGGGTAAATATTCATCACATAGAATGTTAAGTTGAAGACCTGAGACCTAACTATGATAGGGAGATCAACCTCTCTATGGACCATTCTCTTTGATCCATCAAAAGCCCTTATTACAATATCAATGGGTTTTAACACCAGTTTGTCGCAGTCTAATCTATCCAAAGCTCCTTTAGGTAAGCCATTGAGGGAGGACCCATTATCTACTAACACATGTGCCAGGGTGGTGCCTTTGCATTCAATGGAAACATGTAGAGCTTTATTGTGATTTTTCCCCGCTGGAGTCAAATCTGCGTCTGAAAAGCCCAAACCATTGTCAGCAGTCAGGCTTGCTACACAGTTTTCAAATTGGTCAGCCGTAGTTTCTTGTGGGACATGTGCATTTTTCAGGAATTTTAGCAGCGCTTGGGCATGCGCCTCGAAGCATAGCAACAAAGACAACATGGAAATCTTCGAGGGTGTTTTCCCATACTGCTCCACTATCTTGTAATCACTTTTTCTGATAATTTTTAGAATCTTCTCCATCTCTTGGGTAGATGGATCCTCAATGTTAATATCTTTTATGGGCGCCTCCGTCCTGGAAGGCTCAACCATTTTTTCCTTTCCTCGAGTATCAGCAACAGGTTTAACAGCAGTAATACGAATGGGTGTTGTAGTAGTGGTTGTCGGAGGTGAGATCTCCGGAGAGAAAATCCTTCTCATCCTAGTAACTTTACTTGATCCAATAATGTTTGTAATGTCAGCAGTTTCATTTTTGGAAATCCATGAATCTTGTTTGATACCATGGTAATACACTTCCGCCCCATAATTCTAGGGCACATCCTTATCAGAAGAGTAGGGGACTGGCCCCGATATGGTGATAATTAATGGAGCTATTTTTGGTTCGGCGGGAATCCTAATAGGACCTTTGGAGGTAATCCTAATCGGAGTGTTTGAGATAGTAATGATGGACACGTCTTCAAACTTTTGAGATACACTTTGGGTCAATCTTTTCACATATGGAGTTTTGTCAAATAGAATTTCATGGCTATTCATCCGATGTTGGAAACCTTTCTTCAGCCATATGCAACCATTAATTTGTATAACACAATGATAACAGTCTTCAGAATAGCCTGAAAATACACCGGCTTTCAGCAAATTCTTTTTAACAATCTTCAAAGGAGTGGTCAAGTTATTGACGGAAGAAACAAAAGAGGCATCTTCAATAGCATTGACACCCTTACCATGATTTGGCATGGGTACGGTGATCATGTTGGAATTTGGTGGAGGGTCGAATTCAATCATCTTGTTATCAATCAGGTCTTGGATTTTGTTTTTTAATGCCCAACAGTCATTGGTATCATGTCTGGGACTATTTGAATGGAAAGCACATTTTGCATTGGGATTATATTTCGAAGAAGTTGTGTTAAGATTAGAAGGGGGATCTCGTAGTATTACCAAATCAGCTTTCAATAGGTGTTGCAGAGCTTGAGACAGTTGCATATTGATTCTAGTAAATTGTCTTCTCTAGGCATCCGACCTTTTTTGATTGCTTTGTTGATGCGGTCGTTGAGTTGGAGTTGGATTGGTAATCAATATTGTGCCCACTTAATGATGGCAGTCATTTTTAGCACGGCTTCTTGATCCATACACGACATTAATCTCTTTTTTACCAATAAATGGTTTTTTTCACAACATTAGATGTGGATGTCGTGGGATCTTTCTGCTTTTAATTCAGCTTTCAACCATTTCACCAGTCAGGATTAATTCAGTAAATCTGAATGATGAACTCCAAATCAGCAAGTTAAAAAATGGACCAGTCAGTGTTCCTATAAACATGTCTACCAATTCTCTATCAGTGAGAGATGGTTGCACTCTTCCAGCCAGGTCTCTCCACTTTTGGGCGTACTCCTTGAAGCCCTCATTTATACCTATAGTCATGCCTTGCAATTGCACCCGAGTTGGTGCGAGATCAGCGTTATATTGGTATTGGCGGTAAAAGGCAGCAGTCAGATCCTCCCAGGTATGGATATTAGCCCCTTCCAATTGGTAAAAACCACTCCAACTGTGTTCCAGATAGACTCTCTTGGAAAAAGTGCACCCGTAATTTCCTATCAATGGTGTGTGGCTGAATTTTTCGGACATATGATCTTAGGTGAAGCTTTGGATATGATACACCATCATACTTGGAAAAAACTGGGATCTTGAATTTATGGGGGAATGACCACCCCAGGAACTAAACCCAAGTCTCCAAAGTCTAAGCCAGGCACAACTTGGATCTCTACAGCTCTTGGGTTGTCTTCTAGTTGCTTATATTTGTCATTGGCCAGTGGGTATTGCTCATCAGAATAATCCTCGTCTTCAGGGATTTAATTGTTTCCAACCCCATCACGAGTACTTCTAGCATCTTCATCTTGATTATCATCCTCTTTGGAGGAAACCTCTTTAATTTTAACTTTTCGGGTGGGGCCTTTGCCCCTTTTCCCCATGTGGATAACAACTTTCTTTTTGGTCTTTTTCTTCATGATTATAACCGCCATCGTTTCTTTTTGACCCTTTGCTAAGTTGAGTAGAGTCTCTTGAAACTGAGAGTGTTGAATCTACAAGTCCTTGGAGGTTTTCTCAAGATCCATCTTATACTGAAATAAACAATAGAAATATGAGGAAACTTGTGTCAGAAAACCTGCTTATGATATCATGCATGTTATGCATATGCAATGTTTTCAAGGACCTTTAAGATTTAAATTTGCTTAAACAAAGAGGAAACAAAACATTAATTGTATTAATAAGTTCAACGGTTACAAACTTCCTCTTGGGTTTATAATGAAATAAAAACGACAAAATGAATTTATACAACAAAAGACTCAGGTCTCCTATGGATGTTTCCTCTTTGGACTGATGTAGGCATTCAAGCTTCAGTCCTCGTGAAGTTGCCCTGTGAGCTCCAACACTTTCTTCTCGCTTTCGTAGAATCTAGCTTCAAAGGTGTCTCGTTCTCCTTTGAGTTGAATCCACGACCTTTGCAACTCCTCGAGATTAATAGGCATGTCAGTATGGAGAATGGTATAAGGAACATCCCATTTAGCAACGGGCTCCACAACTATTGGTAGAATGGCTGGATACGGCATCATGAGATTTTGAGCACGAGCTTGTACCCAATTGAGATAAGGTTCAAGAGGGATGGAATTATTATTCCCCAGGGTCTTGCTATCAACCTTGCTCACCATTCCCCAAGCATGCACAAACCTTCGATGATAACATTTAACATTGTTCTCATAGTGGAACATAATTCCTTGAATGAGTGCGTCATGGGGACCATCTTTTCGAGCATAGCCAAACTGTCGTAAGGCTAGAGAAGGGTTATAAGTTATACCTCCCCTAATTCCCAAGAGTGGAACATTAGGGAACTACCCACAATGATGAATGATAGCAAAGTCTTCTTGAGTTCGAGAGAACAAATGGATATCCGAATGAGAAAGTGACATCAACCTTTGAGACCACCTTAAGCCTTGCTCATTCTTCAATATTGATCGAGGAAGGTGCGAAATAAACCACCTAGCCAGCAAAGGCAAGCAACACATGAGGGTCCCTCGCTTCTTCATAGTGCGAGTACGAAGAGAGTGCAAAATGTCCCCAAGCAATGTAGGCACTGGGTTGCGAGTAAGGAAGATTCTGACAGCGTTCACATCTATGAGTTGGTTAGGGTTAGGAAATAGAACCAAACCATAGATTAGAAGGGCCAAGATTTCTTCGAAAGCTTGTAAATCCAAAACATCCAAAAACGTACGAGCCTTCTCCATCAGGAATTTAGCCAAAAAGCCTTTGATCCCCTTCTTATTTTCCAATTAGCTATAATGTCAGAACTCTTCAAATGTAAGGCCTTGGAAATAACTTTAGGCTTTGGAGTTTACTCTAAACCAGTGAATGTTATTTGGTCAAGGACTGGTATTCCCAACAGTTGAGAGAATTCTTCCATTGTGGGCACTAATTGATAATCGAGAAAGGTGAAACAATGGTGTATAGGGTCGAAGAACTGAAAAAGCACCTTCATCATGTCTTCTTCAAAGATTGAGGCAACCAGATTGAGAAGTCGACTATATCTTTTGGTGAACGGAGAATTTTCAGGAACCCTTGATGCTAACTCTTTGAGTTGATGAGGCACTCTTACGAAGTGGATTTGGATGGTATTTCTGCGAGCGGAAGCCATGTCTTACAAAACAAAACAAAAATAAATCCCAAGGTCCTTGAAATGGTTAGTGCAAATTCTATGGCATGATGTCATGATGTTATGGGCAAATAATCACACACAAATAAATCACACAAGGCCTTAGGTTTAGGCTTGCATGGGGTTTATTGGTAAGTACCCTTTTGAAGTTTAGTTGGTTCAACCTGTCCTAAAAAGTAATCGGGTTCTAGGAGCCTCAATATCACTGATCTTTCTTCATCGAGCATTGTTTTAGCTCAGGCATCCACATTGCGGCCAAAATATCTCGAAAGTACGATCTCAATGAGTGTAGTATCGAGTATTAACCAACTTCAGGCTGCACCAAAGTCGGCTACCTCACTAATTTCTAATGGCTAAGTTGTTCAACTAAGGTTCTACGATCAGTTAGTGCTTCATGACACCACACAGCGACTCTGTATTCTCCTTGATTGGACTCAAAGGATACCGGTACCAACAAATGTGTCACACTAACATAGCTATCGCTTCAACCATGTCGGTATACCCTGCACAGTCCCCACGATCTATTGCTACTTACCTAATGTGCCCCAAATCCGGGTATAGTATTTTTACAAGTAAAACCCAAGCATAACCCACAAATATAAAGCAAACAAGTCAAACAAGTAAAGCAATAAATGTGAACTAATCTCTAAGGTAACCCCAATTTTAAGTCTCTCCCCAACAAACTCGCCAGTTCTGTGATACGGTGGGAGAACTGACTTTGGTGCTTTGCATTTTATCAGAATTATTGTGGATAGCATGAGTCGCCACCGGCTTTTCTTTTATCCAATAAAGGAAAGGGTGAAAAGAACAAGAAAGACCTTTTGAGAATTTTTCTTGATTTTGGGGGGTAGGTTATGAAAAGGGAAAGTGTTAGTACCCTTTTCATCTGTAGTTATCTACGGGCTCTTAGTTGCTAGCTCACTTTGAAATGCTTTTGTGAATGTGTTTGTTTGAAAGTATTTTTTAAAAGTGCCTTCGTTTAGGCAAACTTTGTAATGATTCTCGTCTCTTTAAGAATGTATACAAAGTGTTGACTTTTGAAAATATTTCGTGAAAGTGCTGGTGTGTTTGGAAAGATGTTTGTTTTGAAATGTTTACGAGCAAGCAACTACGAGCGTTCTACCTACTCAAAAGAAAGTCTTTGTTCTTTTCCTCCTCCTTTAGATAGTGTTATCTTACCATTAGTTAGTAAGAAACCATATCATTGGATGTGAAGGGACAGGCGTGGGTCATCGTACAATCATAGAAGGAAACGTTGTAGGATACCTTATCAGTTTGTTGTAAGGGTCTAAGATCGTTTATCGAAGGCATCATCGAAGGGTCATCGAGGGACTACGATCTTGTAATCGAGGGTCTTTTTGCTAAAGCATCCCATGTTCGAGGGACATGACTGTTTTATCCCAGGAAACAAGTGTGGATTACCCTAGAGGTGCAAGTGTGCAAAGTGTTTGTTTTCATGCATTATTTGTCTTGAACTAGGGTTGTCTACTTGTTGATTTTATGTCTTGCCATACAAACCCTAATTACTAGCAATAATATGGAAAGCAATAAGTTTCGGAAATTAAATGTCCTACGCTATTACAATACTTGAGGGGATGGGGGTACAAATTTACAAATGGGGATAACAAGTAAAAAACCCTAATTACTATTACAAGGTTTTGGCAATTACATAAATTATAACACGAAATAGTAAAATGCGTAAGAAAATGTAAAGTGAAAAGGAATTGTTCTTTTTTAGGGTTTTTTGATAGAAAGGTTTTTTGTAGTTCATTTGATTGAAGAAAAACCTAGGTCTAAGTTAACTAAAAAGAAAACTAATTGTTTAGAAAGATATTTTTGGTATTTCATTTATAAAAACGGTTTTATGGTGTTAGGTCATCTCCAAGCAAGGCAATATGTCCAAAATAACCTAAAAAATCTCAAAACCAAGAAATTTGGTGCCTGAGCTAACACGGGTTGTGTCAGTGGACACGGGCACCCGTGTCAGGACCTGTCCCAGCTCCTCTGCACATTTTTTGTTCCAGCCACAATGACACAGGCCGTGTCGTGTGACACAAGCACCCGTGTCAGCACCTACCTGCCTGTTTTTGCACGTGCCTGAACCAGTTAAGTTGACACGGGTCGTGTCGTGTGATACGGGTGCCCGTGTCAAGACTTGGCCTGCATTTTTGTTAAGTTTTCAACCCAGTTGAGCTGACAGGGGCCGTGTTGTATGACACGGGCACCCGTGTCAGCCCCTGGCCTGGCTTTTTTCTAAGTTATGGCTTTTATCTATCCTGTTGTATCCTTTTGAAAATGAAAGCAAATGATGTATGAATAAAGATATTACAGTTTGATAAAGTTTACCCCTTGAAGCAAAGACTTTAGAACATGTACGGATATTTTTGGGTGTGAAGTGATGATTGATTGAGCTCCTTTGGATCTTCTTGAAGTTGTTCTAATCATCCCTTTGTGCTGAAAGTAGTTGAATCACTCCAACAAAGTCAAATTGCAAAGTACCATTTTTTAGTTTAAAAGATGGTGATAATGATTTTACATAAGTTGTTCTTGTGTTTGAATAACTTCTATATAATGTATATGAAGTATTTGGATGGTTTGTTTGGGCAAAGCTTGCAAGGTGTGAGAGGTTCAAAGATTTGGACTTCAAAACTCAAAAGTGGAGCTTTTGTGGACAATTCTAGTTTTTTGAGAGTATATGAGTTTTTGAGGGCTTGTTCATCTCTTTTTATCTTACTAATGATCTCTCTATTTATAGGAAAGAGGTTTTAAGACAAGGGTTGATCAGATTTTCAAAATCACATGTTGTGGCTAGGTTGGATGGTAAATGAAGCAAGCTTGAAGATCGTAGTTCCACTGATTTGTACTTTGCTTCATAGAGTTGTTGGACACTTTAAGCATGCTTCTCTGGTTTTGTGTATTGAGTGTGTGTAGAAGGAACAAGTTAGAAGCTCAAGAAGATGTGATTTTGTAATTAAAGCTACTTTGCAAGAATGGCAATGTCAACTTTGTGCCAAAAATGGAATGATCACTTGGACAATGCTTAAATTAAATGGACCATAGCTCAAAAGTTTGTGTAATCATTAAATAATGGTGAGATTTGCAAGTTATAAGGCCTACAACACAAGACTATGCAACATAACATGTAGATTGAATTATGTGTTCTTCACCAAAATGACTTGTAATTCAAGAATGGATGCTCAACTTCATGCCTTTGAATCTCCTAGCTTAAGTATGATAAATTCATGCTCTGGAATTTTTTTGAAAGCTTGAAACATTGTCTACAACTTTCATGTTGACCATTTTGGCTAAATCAAATTAGAACTTGATGAAAACTGGCCAAGAAGATGGGACAAAAACCTGACCAAAACCTGTCGAAAATTTCTCTAAGTGTTAGGTAAAAAAATGTCATGACTTCATGGGCTTATATCTTCAAATCTAATCATTTTTTGGACATAAACCCTCTAATACAAAGTTGTATAGTTCATCAAGATCTATAACTTTCATGTTGAAAGTTTTCTTTGAATCATCTTGTATCTTGATGAAAAAATGTCATGAAGTATTGAAATTATCAAGTGTAAAAACACTTAGAAAATTTCTAAGTATTGGGAACTTTGACTTTTTATTGACTTTCTTGAATTTCTTGATTTTCTTGATGATCAAGTTTGATTTTTTTTAGGTCTTTATGAATTTTGATCTTTGAATTTTAATGTTGGCCAAAAAGACAAAGTTTTACTTTTTGTGTATCGGTTGACTTTTTGTCAGTTGATCCAAATTTCAACTATCAACCCTTTGATCCTGAGAACTGATTCGAGCCATGAAATTAGGTCAACATGTTGCGTATGAGTCCTTGGGATTATGTTTCAAGCCATTAGGTCATGTACTAAGTTAAAAGTCGGTGATCAGTCATTCTCAGTCAAAACCCTAATTCGGAGGCACAGTGCTTTAGAGGTGGGCTTGTCTGATCAAACCCTTGAGCATTTTGAGATCTTTGGTGAGAAATGTATTGAGAAAGAAGAGGGAAAATTTTGGGGTACAACAACCCCAAAATTTTCCCTCCAATTTTTCAAGACAAATTAATTCAACATATCTTTTCATGCTCCTAGGGTTCTCAATTGCTCAAGACTATTCAAGGGTTGACCAGATAAACTCTCCTCCTAAGCATTGACCTATAACTAGGTTTCACTTTTCTTAAAGGAAATTGGACTTCTAATGCCTCAAGTGGATTCCATGGTCTCTCATATGTATCAAGATATCCTCATGCCAAGTTTTAAGCCTTGCAACACAAGTTTGCTCATTCAATTAGTCAGATGATTGAAAATCAACTATATTGGACAAAAAGACAACTTTGACCAATTTACAATCAAACTTCAAGATTTTGGTCAACATCAAAATTTTGAAGTCACATTCATCATTTGATCAAGGGTTGATCATGATTCATCAATAGAACTCAAGATTCATCAAAAGTCAAAAATTACTAAATTAGGGTTTTCTTAAGAAGAAGTCAATTGAACTTTGACCAAGCATAACTTTCACATACTTCATCAAAAATGTCTCAACTAAATCACATTTTGATGGAAATTCAATTCTCTACAACTTTGTATCTCTAAGCTCAAAGCCAAAAATGCTTCATTTGAGAGATATGAGCCAAAACATTATAGGTCATTTTAAAAGTCAACAAAAAGACACTTTTTGTCAAAGCAATTTACATCAAGATAAAGTCTTCAAATGAAAAAATTACCAACATGAAGTTTGTAAGGGACATCTTGAGGTTTCCAAAAAGTCAAAGATCACCTTCATATGATAAAAATTGAGTAAGATATAATTTATGCAAGTTGGGCAATTTTGAAAAAATGCATGAATTTCAAATTGAGCAAATTTGAATTTTTAGGCTAATGGGCTTATCTTTTAAGGTCCAAACGTGTTCCTGACCTCATCATAGACCTCTAAGTCCATTGATTTATTTTTGTGTTTTTTATTTCTTTTTATTTTGATTTTATTCAATTAAAAGCAAAATAAATCAAATAAAATACTAAAGTAAAGATATGAGGTGCATGACTTTTGTTTTAAATCAAATCATAAGGCTAAAAATCAGATACTAAACTATAAAAAACATGTGGGATTGATTGGTACATAATTGGCTTAAAAAAGAAAGATTTCATGCAAAATTTCCAATCAAATATTTTGTCATGAAATACAAAGATTTGACTCATGTTTGTTGACCTAATTCATGGTCTATAAATAAAGAATATATTTAGACCATCAAACACACGAATTTTCCTCAAGAACACTCTCTCAAAAAATCTTAAATTTTGTTAAAACTAGGGCGAAGTCAAAACCTTGTCTCAAGTTTCTTGCAATCAAAACCAAGCCTTCTATTATCTCCCTGAAGATCCCTGGAGTCCATCCATGCCCTCCTTGAAGCCTAAAGCACGCTAGAAATCACTCATACAAACACGTTGGTTTGGTAAAATTTAATAAACTCTAGCTCTTTATTCATGCAATGTAATTGAATTCTATGCATATATTCATGATCATATTGACGTGTGGAACTGTTTTGACGTATTGTTTTGAAGTTTAGCGCAGGGACAAGGACTTTCTATTATTAGGGCATAATCTGAGTTTTATTTCGAAACTCATGATACAATCACTTTCAGGCTAAAAGAATGCCATCATTGAATTCAGGAGAGTCGAATTAGGGGGATAATGTCCTCTTTTCTCTCTAACGCGCATTATTTTTGCAGGTTGATGAAAGGCCTTGCCGGAGAAGACGAACAGAGTTATGGCTTCGACGCCTCTCCGGTTGACTGGTTTATAATATATTTCTTTTTTTTATTATGTTAACAGATGGAGACGTAGCGCAGTTGGTTGAGGTGAATGCGTGTAATGTGAAGGGCGTGGGTTCTATCCTTGCGTCTTGCGTTTGATTTGTTTATTTTTCAAACTAACATGCAGGTTTTACATATATTATTCAGTTCTTGTTTTCTATCACCAACAGGCGCTTGACCTAGTGGCGAGCAATACAGATCCTTGGGTCCAGGGCGCGTGGGTTCAACACCCACCCCATACAATTTTTTTACCTTATTTTGTTTAACCTATTTTCCTTTTCTTTTTCTTAATTAACCCTAACTCTTTTTTATTAATCATTATTAACCTCATTATTTTTCTTAACACTAATAAATTAGGTTTAAGTTTTAACTAATATTTAATTTTCTTTATTTATTTACTAAATTAATTAGTTAATTAACTAAACTTTTTTTTTAAATCAATTAAATTTAAATTTTTATTAATTATTATCATTTAAATTATTGTCTACAAAACATCAAAATTATTAATACCTAGAACTTTAGGTCTTCTAAAATTTTGTTTTCAAAATATTTTCTTATTTTCTTTCTTTTTGCTATTTAATTTTCTTAGATAAAATATATAGATCGCAACCATCATTGTAATAGTTGTAGATTTAATTTCTCACATTCTCCTATTATATAACTGCCCCAAAGTCATGTAACAGCGTAGAAATTTTATTTTCTGCACTTTATTTTCTGTACATTTTATAATTGCTAGTAACTAGGGTTTGTATGGCAATACTAATAAACAAACGTAGACAACCCTAATCTCAAGATAAAATAACTGAATCAACACTCTTTACACTTACACATCTAGGATATCCTCTCTTGTTTCCTTATGATACTTGGTCATGTCCCTCGAAAATAGGAATACTTTAGCAAAAGACCCTTTCGAATAAAAGATCATAGTCTCGATGACCCTTCGAAGTTGCTTACGAAAATGATCTAGTCCCTCAAATACAAATTACTAAAGCATCCTTACATGTTGTCTTCGATGACCATTCGATGACACTACGCATGTCTCTTCACATCCAATAGATATGGCTATCTACCATCTAATAGTATGAATAACACTATCTCTAAAGAAAAACGAAAAGAATAAGAACGACCTTCAGTGGGTAAGGAACTCTTAATCGCTTGCTCACAATCTTTTCTAAAAGACATTTTTTACAGATCACATTTTCAAACGAAATATTTTCTAAGACCTTTTGTACGCATTCTTTATACGCATTCTTGAAGACTGATACAAGAATCATTACAAAATCAGTCTTACATTGCCTTTTCAAAATATTTTCAAATCACACGCACAAAATAAGATTTTCAAAAGTAAACTAACAATTAAGAACCCGTAGATAACTACGGATTGATGAGAACGGTACTAACACCTTTTATTTTCATAACTTACCTCCCAAACTTAAAATCTATCAAAGGATTAAAAAAAATCGGTGACAACTCTAACTATCCACATATTTGAATAAAACCAACACACAAAAAAACAGTTCTCCCATCATATTACACCATCCTTGTAAATTTTTAAAAAAAAAAAAAAAGACATTTCTTTATTTTATTTTTTTCAATAAAATATAGGATGAGAGTAAGATACCCCAATTTAAGAGAGAAGACATTCTGTTCAAAGAGTACTCAGAAGGGAAGATATTTTATTTATCTTCTAAGAAAGAAAGATCTTTCGTTTGAAGAGTAGTCAGAAGAAAGAGAATTTATTTACCACGAGTAACGATTCTATTTATTCTTGAAAGGAAAGAAAAGATTCTTTATTGATGTTTTGGATGTGTCAATGTTAAGAAATACTCAATTATGTAAGCACTTCAAATTGTATACTTCCATATCAATAATATGAGTATTAGAATTTCACATATCCATATTTTGGTAAAATACTTAAAGATGTAAACAGTTGGAGCAAGAGCAAAACTCAATAGAATAAGATTAAGAATACAAAAATGATATTAGTAATAACTAAATAAATATTCAAAACCCTATGTTATATAAATATCAACATATGTAAAATCAAAACATGTCTAGATTTCAGTATACGAACGGTCAATCTGGATTGATATTCTAGTTTTCACAATCTATTTATATCCACCAGCCAAAGATCCAACTAATTTTTGGTAGATAACATGACAACTTAGGATCTAAGCAGTTCTGATTATTAGTATATGTATATCTACACCATGTAAGATGTTTCCCATGCAAAGATAAAACTGATGGGCCATCTAATAACAGAAAAAAAAAAAAGAAAAAAAAAAGGAACAGCCCCACAAACAATCAATCCAATTCTATGGGTAAATAATTAGCATCATCTAAAAGCATGTCAATATCAATCAAATCCTCCACACCATTAACGGCTTCTTCTGAATTCTTCAAACCCAAATTACATGGCTGCTATATACGATAACAAAAAGAAATGTCATTAAACCAAAAATATTGGTTAATTTTAAACATAACATTATGTTAGAAAATACCTTGTGACGGAAATCATCTACTACATTTAGCAGTCGTCTGTACTGAGCACGAGCTTCTGGATACTGAACCATGGACTGAACCCTTGAAAGAGCCTTTTGGAACCTTTCTTCACTCTGTTTCCTCCCTTCCTTGAAAAAATCATAATCATCCTCCTTCACAAGATCGTTGTTTGGTTGGTTGGGGACATTATTTACGGCATATGGTCGAAATCCACGTAAACCACTGCCCTTACGCCTCCACCGTAATACAACCTTCTCCAGGATTCCCACAGACCAAATGATTGATTTAAACTTCTTTCTTACCTGGTGACCTCTTACGTGGGCCTTTAACACCATGGATTTAAAGTCAGTATATGGAAGTATCCGATGTTTAATGACAAATAAAAAGAAAAGAACGAAGAAAAAGAAAGGGCTCTATCTATGATCTATGGATGAACACAGCCCCTAGCCTTCTATGGCAACCAGACTGAAAAGCACAAACATGTATAAACTAAAAAAACCATCTAGGAAAGAGAGCAGCTGGATGAACCTGGATTTTAACAACTCTTTCACGAATGAACAAGAATTCTTTTCTCTTTGTCCAGCCACGAAACTTTTTCTGTATTTGTACTGCAGCAGCATTTGCTGAACCTTTCCCATGAGTGGATTTGCAAGCCTTAGAAGCTAAAAGAGAAAGAGCCTGCTGATCTGACAATCCAAACTCATCATCATCGTCATACTGAGCTAACTGCTTTCTTTGAAATGATTGCATTCTATATACTTGATGTATTCTATCAGCAGCTTGTGTAGCATTGCGGACAGCATCAAGAGAATCCTTAAGGCAGATAACATCTGGTGTATCTTCCAAGAGCACACGTGTCGCACTTCGTTCTGAAATCGTCTGTACGACTTTTTCTTTTGTACCATCTTCATTTGCATCAGCCACTCTGAGTGATTCAAGGTGACTAGTTAATAATGACTCGGCAAGAAAACCTGAAATTCCTTTGTGGCCACAGCTAGAAGCAAGATCTGCAGGTGTTCTTCCTGAAGGGAATGCTGGACATGGATCTGTCAAGGCTCCAGCAGCTGCACCCATGGAGACAAGGAGACCAACTGTTCGTTCCCTGAGCATACATAACAACTAATTAGCATAAAGAACTGATTCATGTTATGCTAGATGAACATTATATGACAGTTTCAAAATACAGTATTCTTAAATTAGGCTTCTTATAATATAGAGGGATTAATGAACTTGCCTTTTAGCATACAAACCAGAGTATTTTTCCAAAAATACTATTGAACTAATTTACATTCACATGCATGAAAAATTCACTCTGAACTAGGTATCAAAATAGTATGTATTTTTATTATGTACATTTTTGTGTATGCTTTACAAATAGGCCAGTGGTTGGAATTTCCGAATCCCCTAATGGCTCATATGGAATCAAATCTAAAATTCTAAAACACCAAAAAAATGGAGAAAGGCAATGTAGCAAAGGAAGTTTCAATCAAAAAATAATTGCAGCATGCAAAATCTAGTCAAAACAACAAAGAAAATATATTGAGTCCTTACCTGGCACATGATGCAGCCCAGTGTAGAGCAGTCCATCCATTCACGTCACGGAAGTTGATATTAACTCCAGAAGTTACAATTGGTGATATGGCCCAATCATAACCAAGAGCAGCAACTAAATGTAATACACCTTGCCCATCTTTACCAATCACATGAGGTCCTTTACCAGTTTCAGTTACTTTGTGAAGAAGCCATGAGTACAACTTTTCCTTAACCTGCCTGTGAAACGTATGCATCTTCAACATGTATTTTGATATATCCATCTCTCCAGTTGGCTCTTCATTACTCAAATGTTCCTCTTCCTCTTTCAGTGAAATAAGCTTAAGAATCAAGTTTCGTTTCTCCATATCATCCTCAAAAACTTGATCTGGAAGATGTACTAAATTCAAAGTAAGTAACTCTTCCAGTTGCAAATGAAGCGTCATTTCAGTAGAGCTGTTAAAAAATTCTGTTAAATCTACATTTCTATTGGAGTCCTCTCTGAACTCAAATTCCCGAACTTCACTACAAGCAAATCTATTGGAAAAAGTTACGTAGAAAGGGACCAGTCCAATCTCAAGAGGTGGAGCTTGACAGCATAGAATTCCATTAGCTAAAACGGTAGCTGGAACTTCAACTTCCCCAAACATACAGGACCAGTTACATGTTTCCACATTTGGTTTACTCTTCAAAAATGTTCCAATAATAAACACCTGTATGGTTTTGAGTAGGACATGTCATTAGAACTACAATTCGTGTTGTTGCAGAAACCGGCAGAGAAAAGAGTAAAACTGTTATCATGTATAAAATTTTAAAGCAAACTGAAATCATCAGGAAACATCGTGCAAAGCAATTATATAAGACCGGAAAAGCCCAAATATGAAAGAATAAAAAGACTATATGCCTCTGAGAAGAACAAAAGTTGAATAAATAGAGTTTAAACTTATATGTGAGATTCACACAACTATATACTTTTTAGGCAACCATTTATTGTTCTGAGGTTTCTTCTTTTATTGGATATATGCCGGGAATAAGTAATTAGTTATGTATGATACACTGAGTCTTCTTTTGATATTTTTGTGCATATCTATTGCATGTAATTTGTTACACGTGATAAGTACCTGAATTTCTGATTCAGCATAAGCCCATTTAGGTGAAAAATCATGTATGCTAAAGAGCTGGTCTTGAGATAGGGAAAGGTTCAATGAGGTATCATCTATCATATTCCCACATTCATCTGTGCCCCATGGAATACCAAGGGAAGACTGCATGTGCAGATCATCCACCGATGCAAATGCTGTAGACATCCACCTAGAGAAGCTATCAACCTTACTCAGGCTTTCTTCTGCATCCATAAAAACACGTTTCATGTTCAATGCATTGTTGACATTGGGTTCGCCATGAGTTTCAAAATCAGATTTCAGTGCATCCTGAGATTGTGCATGCTCATTTGACATGTTTTGCTGCACAGGCTGCTCTTTTGGTTCATAATTAAAATAAAATGGGTCCAAACCAATTTCTGGACTTGCATTATTAGTTTCTTTTCCCAGTAGTTCAGCGGAATAATCAGATTCAAATTCCGAAGTCAACGATTGAGTAAAGCTCCATTTAGGAAATTCTCCTGTATTGTCTTCAAAAGGAATCTGGATCAACAATTCAAATAACAAAATGGAAATAGTTACTTATTTTTGCTACATCCCAGAAACCGGTGTTGGTAGATCAAATATAAAGCTGACTCAAGATCATTGCAATGAAGATATCACTAGCAGTAACAGTAAGTACCAGCCAATTTGATTGGAGAGACTGTGAGGCCCTTCCTTCAGTAAAGACAGCGTGTTCTTGTTCAAGGAAGTTGCTGATTGAACTTGATGGAATAGAATTAGACGATACAGGGGAAGGATCAACATACAATCCTGCAGATTTCTCCATGTCATTGTCCCAGGATACTATGTTGAGTGCTCCCTGACCCTCGATGTATGTAGTATCACTGGGATTGGATTTACCCCCTTGAACAAGTGGGAGGAAATTAGGTCCTGAAATCGATAACTGGCTATGATTACCTAAACATTAATGTTAAATTTAAGTTACAAAATTATCATCTCACACCAAAAAAAAGGACAAGGTAACCTGAAAAGGGATGTGTAAGATATGAATTATTTGAATGAGCATCAATCTTACCCATCAGTGGACCATTCCCCAGATTTTGCGACTCATGAAAGGTGTGAAATCTCGGGCTTGCTTTATGAATATCCTCTGGGAAGTAATTCGTTTAAATCTTTTAGCAGTGATCAAATGAACCAAACTATTATGTAATTACACATGCATATGCAACTATATGTTGCAACAGTGTATTGAGATATTTAAATCAGATTATAAGGATCATGTTTTATAATGTATCATCAATTAGATACTAAACCAGAATTACCTGAATCTGCTTCTTCACATAAAGAAGTTAATGTGCTTGTTGGGCTCATGGAATCCGCACTTCCTGAAGGCATGTTAACAGAATTTGCAGGAAATCCAGATGACACAGATATGCCCTTGTAGGAATCTGATGTAACCCCATTAGTATCTGTACTTGCACCAATATTTGTCTTGTTAATCTGAAAGATGAATAACCCATCGAGCATCTATTAATAAATTATTACAGTTACCTTCACAAGTTTTCTTCTTGATTTCAAGAAAATTATAACAGAAATAGCATTTAGAGTCTTCAAAAGGATTGTGCAGCTTACTTAGTATCGTCAATTTTGAATTTTTAATAATTAAAACAGAGTTCCTTCCCTTGTAGGAAGATAATTTCATAATTTAGCAGTAGAAGAGAAAACATAGTGTGATAGTGAGAGAGATGGATGATGAGAGGAAGCCCGAAAGAGAAAATGAGAAGGAATACTAATCAATGAGTTAAGTGAGAGACAATGAAAACTTTAAGGAAGAAGAAACTCAAAATTGACTTGGATCGAGCTACTAGATGTCATACATTAGCAGGTTAAAACTACACCAGTATCGAAACGAAGCTATTATACTTGGCTTCGTCCAGTGTGGTGTAATGTAACAACTCAAACTCAAGACCGTTTCTATTTAGCCATACTTTTAAATACTAGTTTTATCAAGCTAGACAATTAGATGTTCCATCCATTCAGTTTAGAAACTTAGGATGAAGAAACTCAACTCTGACTTGGCTTGAGCTAGTAGATCCCATACATTCACAGGTTAAATTAAAAGTGAAAATTAACAAAACCAACCTAAGTATAGGAATACTTGGCTTGCTCGAGTGAGGTGTGATGTGACAACTCAGATTCGTGATCTTTTACACCTAGTCATACTTTCCAACACTGATTTTATTAAAGAAATTAATTTTTTTTAAATATAAAGTAATATGCTATTAAGGGTAACAATGTTAGTCTAAATGTAGACCAACACATGAGAAAGAAAAACCCCATAAAAATACAACCAGAAATAACAACATTATAAAATAAATAAAAGAATAAAAATACCTTAACATCCAAGTAGTGGACAAATACTATATGCATCATATCCCTGCAGCAAAACGATTATTCAGAAGACCATTTGCTGATTAATTTTAAGAAAAATACAAAACATTTCAGTATTTATTGGAAACTTGAAAACTTGCTAACAGAAAACAGTTAAAACTTAACTATTATACTGTTACTATAATTGACAATTAAAAATGCACCAATGCAGTACTTGAAAGCTTGGCATGCAACTGCCATGTGGAATGTTGATGTACTGTGATTGAAGATACTCATTACACAAAGTACTAAAAAGTAAAATATGTCACCATACTCACGTTTCAAGCATCCAATAGCTTCGCCTCTGAAAATTTTCATTCTCTTCTCCATGGGCATAGTAGCAGTGTAACACATCAACACTTCCCACCTATATTCGAAGGATATTAGAATAACAGCAAATCATTATTTTAATGCAGAAAGATTTATTTTACAATTAGAAAATATTAGATAAAAATAATTCAAGTCATCTTATGTGTGTGTGTCGCTCACAAAGCTTTTAGTAACCACAGACTAAAAACCAAGATAAATTCCGTGATTACCTTCAACTTTTCGTGAGCTTCCCTCACAGTTTTTCCATCTTTCTTCTTTCTCCAGTTGTGTCCATCCTTTCTGAAATATCTCAAAACCTTCCGATCAAAAAGAAAAAGTGATCCACCTGAACTCATGAAAAATACATGTCAAAAAGTACTCTGAGAACATGAAGTGACATTGCATGCAAAAAAATATGAACTGAAGTCAACTATGAAGCAAAACATTAGCGTGACCTAAAAATTAATAATAGCACTCTGCAAACTACAGAGAAGAATTTCAGATATGAACTTAATAAGTACCCTTTGCTTAGATAGAAGTGCTCATATGCTTTAACTGAAATATATAGTCAAAATGTATTTATGTTCAGACAATGAACAATTAGAAAACTCCACAGAATTACAAGAAGCTAACTATATTAAGAATTCAGTTGAATCTAAAGAGGAAGACAGACAAGTACAGCCTCCACAATTGGCATCTAGAAGGTTGTCGAGAAAACATAAAAATAATTGATGGAGGATTATTGATTTTAAGCTTCTTAACTCTTAGGGTATGTTTGGATTGATGGAATAGGATGGAATGGAGCGGAATGTAATAAAGTTATGTTCCATCGTTTGGATTGATTAAAAAAGAATGAAATGGAGCGGTATCGGATGGAATGCATTCCATCATTTTTTGTCCCCTCCAATTTGGGCAGAATGACAAAATGACAGTATTCCATCATGACCTATCCAAACAATGGAATGGTATTTTTATTCCACTCCGCTCCGTTCCGCTCCGTCCCATCCCGCTCCACTCCATTCCACTCCGTTCTTTTTTACATATCCAAACATAGCCTTAAGCAATTGTATCAGATATATTGATAAGACTCAAAAAGGTGGTACCAATAAATTAAACCATAATGAAATAAATAAATAAACTAAACATAACATAACATAACATAAAATAGTCAGAAACCATACTCGGTGGCCTATTAGGCGGTTCTGGCGTGATTTGAAACAACTTAAAATTACTAAGAATTTCCAATATTTCTGCAGGACGTAACCACCGATGCTGGGCTTCACGATGTAACTGCTGAATATCTGCACATTGATAAAAAATTAAATATAGCATCAATTTACATGTTCAATCACTGTACTACTACCACATACACAGTCACAATAGTTTATACAAACTTCAAAACTGCAACGATTTATTCGTGCTGCTAATCGGCAAGGTCGAAAATCACATGCAAACCAAATCACTACAAGTACATATTACCAATTTACCACAAACACCTATTAAATCAAATTCCTATTAAATTTACATTAGCAGTAAAAAATAGTTCATTAAAGGTAATTTATAGTCAAACCATTCACATTAACGTAAGAGCAGTCATTAGGTTTCTTCATTGTCTCTAATTAAACCTAATTGAGTCAACAAAATAATTCAAAACCCTAAACCTCAGTAACAAAGCAAACTCGATTCTCAAAAACGAAATCACAGAACAAGCAATCAAAACTTCACATAGCAACAAAAAAACGAAATCAGTACGAAAAAAATATATGGAATCACAGAACATGCAATCAAAAGTTCACATAGCAACAAAAGATCGAAATCAGTACGGAAAAAAAATCAAAGAAGCTAACCTAATCGAGGAGCCAGTCCGTGAGAAGCACGCTCCGCCATGACGAAGACTGAAAATCGGTGAGAGAGAGGGGAGAGATTTATGCGGAAAGGGATATATATATACCTCTGTCTGAATCTGAAGAATACACACTTTACGTTCTTTTCGCTCTTTCCAGTCAGCTTCTTTCTTCTTTTCTCTGACACAGTGACGTAGAAGACGTTATGGATTGCTTATGACTCTTTTTTTACTTATACTAGTTCACGTGATAAACCTTTCTGGTCTAAATTGAATTGATTATGGTAATCCCCAAAATGCGTTTTTATTTCACCCAATCACTGTTTGACGCGTGGATGGTAGGTGGAGCCATCGTTTCTTTTTAACACGTGCAACATTCCTATCTTGTGGTGTATTGTCTAAATAAATTGTTTATTTAGGATGACGTTTGATAGAATTAATTTTAATATAATTGACTTTGTTATAATTTATTTATTTTTGAATGTATTTATATAAAAGTAAATTGAATAATAAATTTTGATGTAAAAATTATTCAGAATTAATTTTAAAAATAAAAATTATAAATTTTAACTTAAATAGAATCAATTTTTGAGACAAAATCAATTTTATTGTTGATAAAATAAACACATCAATATCATTCAGAATCAATTCTACCCCTTTAAAATTGATTCTTAATTTTTCAAAAACCAATCCAAATATGTTATTAAATTATTTTAGTTTTTAATGTAATATTTTAATTATTATTTTAATTATATTACCTTTTATTAGTAAAATTTAAATATAAAATTTAATAGATATATACTAATATCTAGTAAAAATATATTATTCTATGATATCATATAAATTATTTAATAGAATATATAATCGTCATTCCTTAACCATGTAAAATGATAATACACTTTTTTTTAAAATTATATATTATTTAATTATATTTATATCACTTTAATACAATATTTTTCATTTTATATTTATAATAAAATCAAATACATTAATCTAGACAGAGAAAAAACAAATACATTAATATGTAATAATGATACCAATATTTTTTCATTTATAGATTTTTTTATTTCTTTTTTGATGTCTTTTTTATTTTATCTTAATTCATCAACTTAAAAATAATTTCTTTTGAAAAAGGTACACCAAGTTGGTACCATCTTTTCTCTCAAATAATTAATAAAGAATAGTTCACCAGGTCCTCACTCCTTGGCTTTGGAGCAAGGGAATATTTGTTGTGCATAAAATAGTAAAATACTACTATAAACTTAAAGGTTAAAACATTAAATATATCTTATAAAATATTTTAAGGTTAATTTATTTTACAAACTAAAGATAGTATTGTTAAGAAAAGTAAATTTAACATATATTAAAGTAGAGAAAAATAATAAAATTCAAAAATAATAAATTTAATAAATATAAAAAGCAACCAGAGAAGAAAAAAATAAAATTAAAAAAAGTATTGTAAAGAAGAATTTTTTTTTTTTTTACATACTTAGTCACTAAGAATACCTATTCGGGGAAATATTTAATGAACTAACACAAAAGATTATTATTTTAAAACAATTAGTAATATTGTTAGATTTTATATTATGGTGGTGAGGGTCAAATAAGAGTATATAATATTTTAAAATTTTGCTTGATAAACAAAATAAATAATATAATAAAATAATTATGTTATATGTTAATTTAATTCATTGTTTGATGAAATATCAAAATATCTTAGTATGTTAATTTTTATTTTTATTTTATTTTATCAATCAAAATTTCTGTTTAAAATATAGTATAGTTAAAAACCAGTATGATTTAAAATATAAATTTGAAATTAAACAAATATATATATATAAACAAAAATTTAATGTTACACTTAAAAAAATTAATAATTAATTTATAAATTTGAAATATATTTAAGAGATTAATTTTTTATTCACTATCAATGTAAAAACTTATACATTATCGTAAATATTATTTTAGATATAGTTAAAATAAGAAAGCTATATGCTTCTCTTATATCTAATAAAAGTTTAAAAATGTTATTATGCCAACAAACTTTGTAGTTTTGGTGAGGAAAATTGAAAGTCAAGCTATTAATTAACTTGACTCGTAAATAAGCAAGAATGGCCACCGCGCTTTATTATTTCTGAGGAAAAAGGGAAAAGAGCGAAATAAAACCCTTAAATATGCAATGTAAAATAGTACTTAAAAGTAATGAAAATACAATGCGTTTTTGAAAAAGAGATCTAGAGTTCAGGAGTTGGTTATGCAATGGGAATGTATTAGCACCCAATACATTGCGGTATTCCGCAGGAACCTTTTGAAATATCTGTTTTTTTAAAATTGTTTGTTTTATTAAAATGGTTAGTTTTGGTAAAAAATGGATGTGGACGAGATTTTGAAAATGCGACGACCTAATGTCGAAGTTTTGACTTAAAGGGGTATTAGTTCAAAAAATTGAGTTTTTTAGGAATATTGACTTAAGTTAGGCAAAAATGGTAAAAAAAAAATGAATGAGGGTATTCGCACAATCGTATTACTTATGAAGGCAACAAAACATTTCCCTTGGATTAAAGCTAAGAAGCTAAGAGTAAGCTTATGCAAAGTTGTAAACCAAGCATCAAATGAATTACGCATTTAAGGATCAACATGAAACAAGAAACTCAAACCAAGAGGTTAGCTCAAATGCATAAAAGCCAAGTCAAGATCATAAGTAGGGCAAGTGAAATCAAATAATTGAAAGAACTACTAAATAATTAAATGATTAACACACAAAATTAGTTAAGTTAATTGAAAGTACTTTAATAAAACTAATTGATCAACATTAGTTAAATCAAATAAAATTAATTAACAAAAATAATTATCTTTAACAAATAATAAAATAAAATGGAACAATTAAAAAGAAATAAGCAAATAACAGTTAGTTATTAATTAGTAACATAACAAAAAAATAGGAGAAAATAAAGGAATAAAGAAAATGGGCAGAAACAGCAAAACAAGGGATGTGCATAGTATGTAAACCGCATGGGCTTAAGTTGGTAAGGATGAGCGAATTGGGCTTAGGCATTGTAGGCTGAAAACGAAATTGTGAAGGCAAGAAACCCTAAAATATTTATTAGCAGCCGCTCACTAGTTTTGGAACTTCACCCAATAATCAATTCAAATAAATTCCCAATTACAAAGTAATTAAAACCAAAAATTATAATGATTCTTTCTCTCAAACGCGTCTCTGTTTCACGCCTCATGTTTCTACTCTCACCACTAATTTCTCATCATCTTCTCTCGTTTCAGTTTTTAATTCACTCTTTAATCTCACTGTTATAATGTTTTCAAGCACTCATGTATCGATCTTTCATCATCGTTCACAGTTATGAAACTCAAACTCTCAATCGATCTAACTCATCCCCTCCTTTATGTATCAACAATAACAAAATGAAATCGGTGGTTTACTCTCATCACACTCACTCGGTTTTTCTTTCGATTCTCACTATGCTTCTTTTTTCAATGTTTCAACAAAACAAAACAACAAATAACATCTCTGACTCAGAAATAGAGAAAAAAGGAAGTAGTTTACCAATGAGAAGGAGACTTTCCCCGGATTCAATTCGAAATGCTTTAAGGTACTGAAACTCTCTATTCTTTTTTTTTATTTAGATTCCATGAGTTTGATATCTGTCGGTGTTTGATGACGCGTTTGCAAGTTGTTGTCGGTGATTTTGATTCTGATGTGGTTGTGAAGGTTTTGCAGTGGGTTTTGTTAGAACATAGTTTGATTCTACAACCCTTGATTATAGTTTTAATGATAACAAATACAAAGAACAAATATGTACCCTAAAAATTATGTTATTTTGTATGCAGAAGTTCTGACCAAAGCAGCATCAGAAGATAAGCTATAGAAGCTACACGCTGAAGAAATCAGAATTTGCGCTGAAGATTGATGACCAGAACCTGCACTTAAGTGAAGTAAACTCTTATTCTAAACAAGAGCATAATAAACTAAGTTATCAATGTGCTGAAGCATCAGCAGCAGGCTAGGATGAAAGATTCTGAAGCGTTACTAATCATTCAAGACAACATCAATTACAACGGCTTCATTCAGACATAATCTTCTCCAAATAGAAACTGAGTTAATGACATTTATCATGCTTAATGGTCAACGAGAATCCATTGCCTATATAAACAAACTCAGTGATCAAATCGGTAACGATTTTGCATATACTATTCATGAGAATTAAAAAAAAACGGCAAGCATACTCATCATATTTCCACGCTCTCATTTTGTGTAAATTATCACAGTTGTGATAACAGTTTTTGTAACGAAAAACAACAACACACAGTACTCTTGTTTATTTGATTAAAATAGTGTTCCTTGAGATTAACCGGATTTTGGTTGTACTCAAGAAGACTTTAACAGTTGTTAAAGTAGTGATTGTAATCCTTTTGAAATTAGTGGATTAAGACCTCGTTAGAGAGAGACGAAATCACCTTGACGGGTGGACTGGAGTAGTTTGAGATCAAACGAACCAGGATAAAAATACTGTGTCATTGCGCATTTGATTTCAAATTTTCAATTCAACCCCCCCTTCTTGTGTTTTTCACTTCTTCAATTGGTATCAGAGCAAGGTCATGGGTTCGAATCCCCCCGGCTGACACTGGGGGGGGGGGGATTGTTGGATTAAAATATCCAGCGTCAACCTTAGGGATTCGAAGAGCTTAACATCCCCTCATGGGCGCCTACACAGGTGTGTTAGGTGGGTCAGGTAGGCCCCTTGTTATATTCTCTATAAGGAAATAGAGTAGCACCTTGGCTACAAGCAATTGCTTTTAGCTCAATGGTAAGTGCTTGATCCTACACTTTATACTTCTTCAAATTAGCAATAGCCTCCGAAGGCAATCCTATAGTTCATTCAAGATCAATTCGTTGAGGAAGATGTTTCGCCCAAAATGAAGTTGATTCGACAAAGTTAAGAACCTCTTGGCCACTTGTGTAACACCCCAATTTTAGTAATTAGTTATATATGTTATATTAATTAATTAATTGTTTGATTTTGTGAGTAATTGATTTCATTTGAATTATTTGATATACGTTCTATGTGATGGATTAGTCGGGTTAAGTATGTCGAACCGTAAAATTATAATTAGTAATACTGTCGATTTATGATCGAATTATTTTATTAAGTGAGAATTGTAGAAAATAGTAGAATAATAAGTAATTGAGCCTAATTTGTGGGAGTGTGAAGAGTAATTGGGCCTAGTAATTGTTGGGTTAGGGTTATTTTGTTAAGAGTATAAGAGAAAAAGAAAATTAGGTTAGAAAAGGGAAAAGAGAAAATAGGCAAAAGTAAACACAGAGGAAAAGGGAGAAAGAGGAGAAGATGAAGAGCACATAAGGAGGAATTCAAAAGTTCATCAAAAAGGAGGAATTCAAAAGTTCATCAAAAAATTAAGGTAAGGGTGAGTTTTTACATTATTATGAGAATTGTATAATGGGTAGATTCATAGTTTGGATGAAATCCTAAATTTCCATGGTTTTGAAATTGTTAGGTTTCGATGAGAAATCATTGAATATAGTTTCGATGAGAAATCATTGAATATAATGAGTAATGGTGTTGTGATATTTCTATTTGAAAATATATGTTAGATATAGGTTGTAATAACTTAAATCGTAGTAATTTGGATGTTAAAATGAGTTTTGGAGTTAAATTCCCGTAAAAAAATCGCAGGAAAATGCAAGATTTTTTTGTAAAACTTCAAAAATTCATAACTTTTGAACCGTAGCTCTGTTTGAGTCCACGTTCAAAGCATTAGAAAACTAGCGCAATATTTTTTTCAATAAAAATTAGTAAAATATATGTGCGTTCGCACAGGTCACGTAAAATAGATATAAATATTAAATAAATATTATATAGTTATGGTTAAAAAATGTATATAAAAATATGTACGAATTAAGAGGAAAAATTTCTTAAATGATGATTGTCATATAAATATTAATTTAATTTATTAGGTTGTAGTAGTTAGGATATACATAAAAATTATGTTGAAAAATATATAAGTATGTGGTGTAGTACACTTCACATAGACACATAATTGTATCAACAATTGGCTTTTTCCCGTTCATATAAGGTGTAATGTCCGCGAGTGCGACTCACACTCATGGTTTTTCATTGCGGGAAAAGGTTTTAGAATTCGTGTGTCTATTTATAAAAATATTTGTAACTTATTCTCGTTTATAAAAATAATTGTATCAACAATTGAATTTTTTTCGTTTATAAAAGTATTTGTAATTTATTCCCGTTTATAAAAATAATTGTATCAACAGTAGATTTTTTTTTCGTTTATAAAAATATTTGTAACTTATTCTTGTTTATAAAAATAATTATATCAATAAATGACTTTCTCTCGTTTATAAAAATATTTGTAATTTATTCTCGTTTATAAAAATAGTATAGTGATGGTTAAGAAATATATATAAGAGATATATAAATTAAGTAGTCCCGACCCGTCGAAAATATATATTTTAGTAGAAAAAATAAATGAAATAATTAAATAGTCATCTACCGATGCATTTTCACGGATCACATAAAATCGATATAAATATTAAATAAATATTATATAATTATAGTTAAAAAATATATATAACTATATTAATATATGGTGTAGTGCACTTCACTTACTTCACATATGTATAAAATCAATTAAATTAGTATTAATGTGAAATAAATTAGAAAATAGTATGCGCAATAATTGAAATGTCTTAAAATTATAAAAATTAGTAAAGTTTATTACAAAACCTTGTTATAAAATGTGAATAACTTAGTAAATATAAAATTATATTTATTACTGTAAATTTACAATTTTGTACCAATATATAAATAATAAGTATTCATATGAAATATAATTTCATATGGCATTTATAATGATAATAATGCTATTAATAAGATGAATTCTTTAAAATTATTTGTTATTTATATAAAAATAAATATAATAGTTAAGAAATATTTCTTGTGATTTATTATGGCATTTATAATGATAATAATGCTATTAATAAGATGAATTCTTTAAAATTATTTGTTATTTATATAAAAATAAATATAATAGTTAAGAAATATTTCTTGTGATTTATTAAATCATCTTACAATCAATATTTTTCCTCCTATTATGTACTGCCCTCATCTGCATGAGTAAGTGAGTTAATTATAATATTTTGTTATGAGTTATAAGAAAATATAAGGCATCACACGTATGAGAAAAATAATGATATTAAATTAAGTTTCTCCAGGAAAAATAAACTTTTTTTTCTTCCTTCAACATCATCATGGTGGAAATCTTGTCCAACCACATATAGTGAAAGACTTATTGCCAAAGTTAATATCATAAAAGTCTCATTCTCCATCAGCATAAACATTATATGGTAAGAAGAAGAAACAAATCATCTTCTTTTCACTTCTAATAAAAAACTTATATGTCATCATTGGTTGAGAAATTTATAATTTGATTAAGGAAGGAAGAATTTAACAAAAGTGGATTTTTAGAAAAAATAACGAAGTAATAGATAAACTTTTTAAGTTTTATAATATAAGAAATGTTACTTATTTTCAAATGGAAAATATATAAAGGTTCCTATTCAAATACAACTTTCATCATATCATCACAACATGATGTCCAACAACTTTTACATATGATTTCTATTGTAAAGACAGAGATGCTTTGACAAAATCATTTCCAAAGTTAGGATTAATGCACAAATCTATCAATTTAATTATAAACATTTAGTTAATCAAATAAAAAGACAATAGCAAATTTGTATGCTCTCATCAATTTTCACTCGGTTGAATTTCAGTTAGCAAAATACAGTGTTACACTACTTGAAAATATAACAAAATTATGGTTTGTTGTTTCTTTTGCCACTTCTTGTACTTCCCTTTCAAATAAATACTCTTCATGTTATAATTTCTCTCCCTGTTTCAACATTAAAAGAAACAAAATTAATTAAGTTTCTCAACTCACCTATTATACTATTTAGACAATAAAATTTAATAGAATTATTTTTCAATTTTTTAAAACTTTAAACCATTTTTTAAGAGTTTGACAATGGAACTCAAGTTCAACTTAGAAATATAACATTATACAACTTTCTCTTGAGCTTGAAGCAAGGCATTTCAAGCATAATTATGGACATATTTTTTAGTCCTCTTGGTAAAAAAATGAAATCTCAAAAACCTAATTTAAATGAGTGTATATTATATATCTTATTAAAAGCCATTTTTGGTCCTCTTGTTGTTACAGGCATAAACTAGAGAAATATTTTTCTTCCCCATTAATCTCATTCATATGGACATAATTGCCAAGAAAAAAACAAAACAAACCAAGATTTCATCATTATAGTCTTTAGTTCACTATTCATGACAGAATCTTTTTCCGTGACAGGTTCATGTGACATTTTTTATATTTTTTATTTATTTAATTGTGATATGTATTTTATATAAATGACAATAATGACTATTTTAGTTTTAATGATTTTATTAAGAAAATATTAACTAAAATTTATGTTATTAGTTACAAAGCCTGGTATCAAACCTGGCACGTAAAGTTTACTAGACATACTACTATCCACTGGACTATGGTATATATATATATATATATATATATATATATATATATATATATATATATATATATATATATATATATATATATATATATATATATATATATATATATATATATATATATATATATATATATATATATATATATATATATATATATATATATATATATATATATATATATATATATATATATATATATATATATATATATATATATATATATATATATATATATATATATATATATATATATATATATATATATATATATATATATATATATATATATATATATATATATATATATATATATATATATATATATATATATATATATATATATATATATATATATATATATATATATATATATATATATATATATATATATATATATATATATATATATATATATATATATATATATATATATATATATATATATATTGATTAATATTAAGAGAAGAACCTACATATTTAGTTTCTTTTAAGTTATCTAACCTTCCACAACATATATATATATATCATAGGTTCAAATCTTGTCATCCTTATCTCTAATATCATATCAGCAATAACAAGAGATCAATTTTGAGCAATTGAAATTGGACATACATACTCAATACGAATAGTTCTCCATATTTAGTTTGTATGCATGCATGCAAGATATATTGCCATCACATCAAATTATTTAGGAAAAGAAAGCTCTCTTAGTTCAGTTCGATAGAACGCGGGTCTCCAAAACCCGATGTCGTAGGTTCAAATCCTACAGAGCGTGATACCATTCTTCTGAGAATGGCAACATGTAATAAGAGTTTTTTAAAACTAAAGAGGTTTTTTAGTGTTTTCTTATATTCATTGTTTTCTCAGAGAAGGGAATGTCAGAATGAATTTGAAAAGAAAATTTTTGCTAAAAAATATTGAACATCTTTGATTTAGGAGAGATCCTTCTATCCCTTAGGGTTGATAGTTAAACAATGTTTTGTTTGCAAAGACAACTTATCAGTTGTTGCCTAGATATATTTGTATTAAAATCAAGAGTTATATTTACCTACTTAGTTTTACCTAAGATAGTTAATCAGCCACAACATCCTTAGCCTGTCATATTTATGAATTCTGATGATGATAATAATCAAAACGGTTTGATTAAACATGAAGAACTTATGGAATATCCAAAAAATTTGGATAAACTTAACAAATGGACAATTCAATCAGTAACTTCAAACCAAATTTATAAATTTGACAAAATAGATATATTATCTCGTTTTGCTGTTAAAAGCTTAGAACAAACTATTCAAATATCTGAAAGTACTCGGACAATCAAACTTTTAACAAAAAAGGATTTACTTCCTTTTAAAAATTATAATTATATCCATGTTGGTTTAATATAAGTTGTTGTTAAACCTTTAACTTTGCTAGGATTAAATACTAGCATCCTGGGATATATTAGAGATGGTAGATGTAAAGATTTTAAACAATCTTTAGCTGCTTTAATTGAGACAAGTCTGTGTCATGAACCAATTTATTTTGATCTCTCTCCCAATATAAGCTTATCTGTGTCTGATAAAAATTTATTAGATGCTCTTCAATTAACTATTCATACCAATGGTTACAATTTTAAATCTGGAAGTGAAATTATGGCTATATCTTACAGGATTTATTACAAAGTTCTTACCACTTTAAATCCTAAAGCTAAACAAATATCGTTTCCATAAACTACTACTTTAGTTCAAACTAATTTATTAACATCTAATGTTGCAACTAATAGGTTGCTAAAATGGGATGAAATTAATTTTTCAAAAACCTAGAATCTTCCTCAGGCCATAGAACCTGAACTCATCCTTAATAAGGATGTTGATCAAATAATTCAGACTAATGAAGAAGATTTGGAGATAAACTTTAACTCTAAAAGAATGATTAGAATACCTAGATATATGTCTGAAAGATATTCTATAAATTTTATAGATGAGTTTTACACTGCTCCTAGTCAATTAGTTAGGTGTGATATGGTGGCAGAACCGACTGTTATACTGGTTTACATTTTGTATTCGCAAATGTCGCGATAAGCAAGAGTCTCCACCGACTTTTATTTTATCCAACTAAGGAAAAGAAAAAAGAACATAAAAAACCTTTTTCGAGAATGTTTCTGAGTATGGGGGTAGATTATAGAAAGGGAAGGTGTTAGCATCCTTTCTATCAGTGGTTTTCCATGGGCTCTTAGGTATTTTCTCATTTTGAAATTTCCTGTGTGTGTTTGTTTTGAAAAGGTTTTACTTCGTGATGACTCTTGTATCAGTCCTCAAGAGTGTGACGAAGTAGTTTAAAAAATTGTTTTGGAAAGTGTTTGTGTGAAAAGTTTTGTTTGAGCAAGTACCTAGGAACTAATCTACCTACTCGAAAAAAGTCTATTTGTTTTCCTTTAGACAGCGCTATCATATTATTAAGGAATAGGTAGCACCATCGTTGGATTTTAAAGGGACGTTTGAAGGGACGAAATGGTCTCTGAAGGAAACAAGTAGAGATACCTTAGCATTTCGAAGGGACTATCGTCATAAGATCAATTCATAGGAAACTCGAGGGACAAGTAGGGACTATGATCTTTATGAAGACTTTGAATCGTGGGTCATTGCTAAGGTATCCTTACATTCGAGGGACACGACCATTATTTCCGAGGCAACCGAGTGGAGTGAACATGTGCAAGTGTATTTTTTAGTTAATTATCTTTGCACAATTAGGGTTTTCTACTATTTTAATTTCATTTATCTTTTGCATGCAAGCCTATTGTCCATATATCTAACAGTTAAATGGTTGCAGAAATTAAAGTGCGAGAAGTTAGAGTCCTAACTATTACATGGCTTTGGGCAGATACATAATTATTTTGACTGAAAATAAAATGCGGAATTTAAAAAAACCTAGTTACTATTACAAACTCGGAGCAGTTACAAATAATAAAAAAGGAAAATTAAAAGCGCGCGGCAAATTAAATGCGAGAAATAATTAGACGACCTAAAAATCTAAATTGAGAAAATATTTATGTTATTTTTAAGGAAAAAATTAGGTTAAGTATAAAATTAAACCCTAAATCTAATTATTTTGAATTATAATAAAAAGACATTAAATTACCCTAATTTAATTAAACTAATTAATTAAAAATATTTTTATGAAAAAGAGATTTTTGATGTTTTTTGGTGATTTTTTGATTAAATGAAAAAAAAATTGGTGTTATTAAAAAAAATATAATTAATAAATAAAAGAAAAAGAATTAAAAATAAAAAAAAAAGAGTGAGAAATTGAGCCTGCATAAGCACCCAGGGGGGTGTGTTTTTGGAATTTTTGTCCAGGCCCATTATACTGAGCCCATGTCTGCGCCAGATCGAGTGTGTTTGTCTTCTGATGGTCTATCGTGGATGTTCAAAGCTGGAGCGTGGGATCTGCATGGTAATGAATCTAGGTGACGAGATCCAAGGGCGCGTGGTGGTTCTCAGAACATGACATGTACTGGATCTGAGATTGTAGTTTCAGAAAATGCAAAAGGTCTGGACCTGGGATCGAACCCAAGTCCTCCCTCTCACATGCCTTCTTCCCTTGCCATCTGCGCTAGTGTGTTAGTCATGTACATAATCAAATAAAATAAATATAATACAAACTGAGCACTTGGCCTAAGAAAAATGCGCGAATTTCAAATCATCTACTCATGCACTGACACGCCTTCATCCTCTTCCCCATGGATTGTTATCTAAGAGGGAACTTTTACCTACGGCTGAACTCGTCACTATAGGCTATAGTGACGGTTTTTAAGCGTGGCTACAAACCTGTAAACATCAAAAATATAACCCAAGCAATATAAATCCCATCCAACGCCATGGATTGATGGAAAACCAGACCCTGCACATGAAGAGGTCCTTAATTTGGCCTAATTTTTCTTCTAAATAGGGTTCCCCAAATTGGAGCTCCGGAATCCTAGCCATGGCAATTGTCTATTCCTGCACTTAAACTTCAATCAAACTTATCCAGTATATTGCAAATACGATAATAAGCACAACCATACAATTAAAACATGTTTATGATGCAAGAATCATTGAAATCGATTTTGGAAAGAAAGACAAACTGTGATGATCATACAACACATTTCTGGGCTTGTGGAGACTTGGTGATGATTGCAATCGCTTCTGAGGATGCCCAAGAACATGATTTGACCTTCAGCACGTCTTGAATTGGCCTGTGGAAGAAGATAGGTCTCTCACTTTTGAACAAAAATTTTGAATTTTGTTTCTTGCTTTGGAGGCAGACTGCGCACGAAAAATCCTCCTTCTCTAGGGTTAGAATGATCTTGTATATATGTGAGAATCAAATTAGGTCCATAAAATTGGAATGAATCCAAAGAATAATGAATTTCAATTCTTGCATCCAATCTTTTCAAATGTAGAGATTTCTTCTCTTTTCAACCTTGCACGTTTTTGTTGGCTATTGACACCATATAAGATCTCCATTCAATACAAAAATCATTCCTAAAACAACTCATATGATTTATTTGGATTTATTTGATTTTATTTGATTTTTAAATGAATAAAAATCAAAATAAATTAAATAAACAAATAAATAAAGCATGGAGGGTCTCATAGGTCGTGGGCCATGCTAGGATTGAGATTCAATCTTGAAAAGATGGTCCCATGTGGACAAAATGCAATTTTGGGCATTGTTGACTTTGTGTAAATTTCTAAAAAATGGCCAACTTTGACAATACATCTCTCTCTCTCAATTTTGACCCTAAGAAGGTATTCTTGGATTTTTTTAGAAAGCTTAAGATGTCCCCTAAGCAACTCTTTTGGTATCATCTCAATTGGGTCTTCCATATTCATGTAAGAAGCTTTGACCCAAAAGGTGTTTTTGTTAACTTTTCAAAAGGACCTATAATGTAGAAATTTATATCTTTTTATGGGTGCATTTCTTGAACTTGAGGGCTGAAGATGAGTTGTAGGGAATTTTTTTTATCTTCAAAATTAGCCTTGGATGAGAAATTTCTGATAAAGTATGAGAAAGTTATGCCTGGTCAAAGTTTGGTTGACTTTTCCTGAGAAACCCTAATTTAGCAACTTTTGAGTTTTGATGAATTAGGAGAATTCCTTGGGGAATCATGACCAACCCTTGGTCAAATGATGGATATCACTTTAAAATATTGATGTTGACCAAAAACCTTGAAGTTTGACTGTATGCGAGCCATAGTTGACTTTTGACCTAATATAGTTGATTTTCAAGCATCTGAGCAGTTGACTGAACAAACTTCTTATGAAAGGCATGAAACTTGACATGAATGGTCTTAAGAATATATTAATACCATGGAAAATATTTGAGACCTTTGGAGTTCACCCCTCTTGATGAAAATGGAAACCCTAGTTTGAGGTTCATTGTCTTAGGAGAGCATTTGTCTGGTTAGTTCTTGGGCATCCTTGAGCAAGTTGAGGACCTCAATGAGTATGTTTTGAGTAAAATGAGAGGGCAAATTTTGGGGTACAACAACTGCCCATGTTCAATCTTCTTAAACCTGAGGATGTAGATTGGTCGGTCTGCCTTTCGTGATCTGAAGGTAGAAGATGATTGAACACTAGAGTGCCCATAAATTTGCACCCGCATGAAGTAATACTGATTGGTGATATCAAGAATGGGCTTACAAATGCCATTTGGAAGTCGACAGAGAATCTTTGGAGATGGGCTTAAAGATGCCATCCAGAAAAGATATCGGTTGCATAAGATATTCCTTTGCGAAAATTCTTGTACTTGCTGTTGAGGAGGACTTCGCCGGAGAATGTTAATTTATGTTCTGGGAAAATAGAGTATAGGAGCTTCAGTTGTCCATTACTCTACTGGGGAATTAACTCCTGGTTGAGGAAGTGGAAGTAAACTGCACATCTGGTCAGGGTCCAGGGTGCACATCGACTTACCCGGGAAATGTAAAATTGACCGTAACTGGTCGGGTCCAGGTCTTATAGTGTTGTAAACTATTGTCCGAAGATAAGAGAGAAGGAACCTGGATCGTAGGGTTACTTCGAAACGAAAGCCTGGATAGTAGGGTTACTTCAAGGTGAAAACCTGAATAGTAGGGCTTATGGGAAGGAACCTAGATAGTAATGTTACCTCAAGATGAAAGCCTGGATAGTAGGGCTTATGGGAAGGAAACTGGATAGTAGGGTTACCTCGGGATGAAAGCCTGGATAGTAGGGCTTATGGGAAGGAACCTGGATAGTAGGGTTACCTCGGGATGAAAGCCTGGATGGTAGGTGTTGTACCCCAAAATTTGCCCTCCCATAATCTCCAAGAAATGGCCAAGTCAAGTTGCAAAATTCCCCAAGGGTTGCACAGTGCAAAGGTCTCCTATACAGTCAAAACTAGGGTTTGTGTTCTGATCAAGAAAATGAAGTCTTCAAAGGTCCAATCAAGTCCTATATGCCTAAAAACATGGTCAAGCATCCTCATATCAAGTTTCAAGACATTCAGCTCAAAATTGCACAGTCAAAAACCCTAATTGCACTACAGTCAACTGTAGGGGCAAAATGGTCATTTGACAGTCAAAAGTTCAAAATTTTGATCAACATATCATTTTGAAGCAACAAACATCATTTGATCAATGCTTGATCATGATTCTCAAAATTTGGCTCAGAAATCATCAAAGATGCAAAAGTTTCCTTATTTGGACAGCTGAAAAAGTCAACTGAAATTGACCAGGGCATAACTTTCACATGGATTATCAGAAAAATTCCATCCAAAGCTCATTTTGAAGAGAAAGACATTTCCTACAACTCATCTTCATACTTCAAGTCCAAGAAATGCTCTCACAAAAAGTTATCAATTTCAACATTATAGGTCATTTTCAAAAGTCAACAAAAAGAGACTTTAAGTCAAAGGCCATAACTTGAGATTGGTAAATCAAAATGACATGGGACCAAAGACATTGGTTATAGGACTCAAAGACCTTTCCAAAATGTCCAAGAACATGAGAAAAGCTTAAAAATTGAGCAAGTTATGCCTTGTGGAAGTTGGGAAATTTTTGGATATTTTGAAAAGTCAACATTACTTCAAATGACCTAAAATTGCTAATGGGCCCATTTTTCTTCCATAATTCATCATCCAAGACATGTGCACGACCACTTGGCCCAAAGGGAAGTTTTTCTTCATTTTTTATTTATTTATTTGAATTTTTATTAATAATAATTCATTTAAATCATTTAAATATGTGAAAAATATATAACTTGACCTAATAAATCTTTTTATACATGTTTTGCCATCAAGATTTCGTGCATGTGCTAATTAGGAAAGAATTGGATTGATTGGATGCTAATTGGCACAAGAACACTTGAAAAAGATTGAAAAAAGATCCTTAACAAATCAAATCTCCAATTCATGAATTCAAGAGATTTTGAGCAATATTTTTAACCTAATGCATTCCATACAAATACTTGATCATAACCCTAATGCACATAGACACGCAGCAGCTCAGAATACACCATTGCAACATTGAATTTTTCTCTAAAAACTCAAATACTGAAAACCACTTTTTAGGTTGATTCAAAGCATAATTCGTATCCCATTGGCTTCCTGAAGCTTCACTGATCATATTCCAATCCAGAACATTCATCAAAAGGCAAGGAATCGGTATACAAAACTCAACATATTCCATGAAAATTTCATAATCGTATTCTATAATCTATGCATTTTCATGACATTTCAATTATTGATTCTTGTTCCTGGTGTGATTCTAAAGCTAACCCACATGTTTGATTGAATTTTTGCAAGCCATACGCGATTATGCCATAACTGTTTTTCTAGGGTTTTCAAAGCTCAAAATTAGGGATTCTTAAAAGAGGAAAAATTAAGCCTTAAGACCACCATGGTTGTACTCAGTGCATTCAGACGAAGAGGAAACACCTATCGCGCCCAATTTATGGACACCATAGCGCTAGTCGCTATTTTCTTGAAACTGACCTTAAGCCACGCACAGAAAACCGTCGCCTTTGTGCTTTATTTTACAGGGATGGTGAGGAAGATGAAGCCGTGTCACACACTGATTGGCACGTTTGAATATTTCGCGCGTTGCACCACTAACCACTTGCTTTTCTTTTATAATATTCATTGTTTATTTATTAATCAAACGCGTTCAGTGGCTCAGCTGGCAAACGCTCATTGCTTCAACATCCAAGACCTGGGTTCGAGTCCCAGGTCTGTATAATTTCCAATATTATTTTTCTATGTGGACTCCTATGCAGCGCTTACGTTGAGGCATACCATGCACTCCCAAATCAAGTGTGACACGTCCCCCTGGAGATCAAACCAAAGGCCTAGATCTGAAGCCCACCATGAGTGTGAGTCAACGTTGTTACACGCTTGCTAAAAAAGGTCCACAAGGCCATGCTATTGGGCCAGATTGCTAAGGCCAACACCTCACAATTGGGGCCTGAACCCCCCCCCTGGTTTGCAATTTTCTCTTTTTATTTTTAATTATTATTTTACTTGCTTTATTGTTTTAAATTAATTAATTATTTTTTACAAAATACAAAAATACATAAAATTTCAGAAAAGATAAAAAATGTAATAAATAATTTTTATTTCTAATATCTTGTAAATAAATTAGCATGTAATTAATTAGTTTTTAATTAGGTTACAATTTTAATTCTTTTCATGATAAAAATATAAAAAAATATAGAATTAGGTTTAATAAATATTTTATTCCTTTTAATTTTTTTCTTTTTCCTCATAATATTTATTTTATTTATTTTTGTAATTAAATTTGCATGAAAATAATTTAGGTTTAAATTAGGTCAAAATTCAATATTTTTCATAATAAATTTAAAAGCCATTAGAATTAGGGTTTGCATTCAATTTTAATTTTAATTAATTCTCTTTTTCATATTAAATCACAAAATACTAAAATACCAAAAAACATTTTCTTTTAATTTTTAATGTTAATTCCTTATTAATTTTAATTTTTTGCAAAAGGGTCCAACGCCCATATTGTTTAATTGTTTAATTTCGCGTATTTATTTTATGTCGCTTGAATAATTATGTACCTCTCCCAAAGCTTTGTAACAATTACTTCTCGCCCTATACTTTATTTGCTTTATTTATTTTTCTGTCAAATCGGGTCCGGTTTAATTTGGCGATGTGGACCCGCGCCATTTGTAATAGTTTTAGATTTACTTTTCCCGCAAATATTTTAACTGTTAAACCAAGCATGCAAGAATGAATGGCCATAATAAAATCAAGCGTAGATCACTTTAACATGACAAGATAAATGCAAATGAAAACGACACACGAATCGCACACACCACCCCTAGGGTACGCCTCACTGTTGCCTTGCCTCGAAAGGTGATCGTCGAGTAGAGGACGTCTTAGTAAGTCCTCATGATCCGGGAACCTGGCATGAGGGTAGCTTCTAAGGTGTCTTCCCATTGCTCCGGTGATCACCATGTCCCTACAAACTCGAATTGACCCGAACACCTCCAACGGTGGTGCTACCTACCTCTCAATGGTGGGATGGCACTACTTTTAAAGGACATTTACACAGACGAATTCCTTAGGGTAGGTAGGTTCTCGTAGATACTTGCTCTAAATTCAAAAACGAACAAAAATCTTTTCACACCGACACTTTTCAAAAGCTTTCAAAACAATTTTTTCAAACACTCTGACACAAGAGTCGATCTGAAATTTTCAAAGAAACTTTTTAAAACCCACAATTGAAAAGCAAACAAACCATTTTTGAAAACACAATGAGCAAGTATCTAAGAGCCCGTGGATAACCATGGATAGAAAGGGTGCTAACACCTTCCCTTTCTATAACCTACCTCCCGAACCGAGAGCAATCTCTTTAAGGAATTTTTCTGTGCTTTTGTCCTTTCCATTTGGAGAAAATAAAAGACGGTGGCGACTCTTGCTTCCGCGACATTTCGCGAACCAGCGTTAAACAGTCAGTTCCAGATCCACCGATCACAGAACTGGCGACTCTGTTAGGGACCCTTTATAAAGTGAGGTGTACCTTATGGTTAGTTCATAACCGTGTTTTCAATTGCTTTCCTTGTGTGCTTTAAATTGTGGGACTGTCTCGGGAGTTCTATAGATCCTAACCCGGATCTGGGGATACCTTCTTAGAAAGTAGCAACAAGGCTGTGAGGGAACTGTGCGGGGTATACCGACATGGTTGAAACAGTCTGCTACGTTGATGTGGCACTTTGGTGTGTACCGGTAACCCTTGAGTTCAGTCAAGGAGAGTACGGGGCCTGCGCGTGGTGTCATGAAGCATCAACAGACCTTAGGAACCTTAATTGAACCATCTTGGCCTCTTTAGGGTAGTGAGATAACTGACTTTGGTGCAGTCCGAGGTTGGTTGATACTCGATACTACACTCAATTGGGGTTGCTTTCCTGGAATATTTCGGTCGCCAGTTCAGTGGCTAAATCGAAACGATGAACAATGAAAGCAATCCCGTGATATTGGGAACCTTAGAACCCGGTTACTTCTAATAGGACAGGTTGAACCCACTAACTTCAAGAGGGTAATACTCAGACCCCATGCTGGCCTAAACTCTAAGGGCTTCTCTTGTGTGACTTGTGTGCCTTCGTACTTGACTATTTGCATGCTTGTTATTTAACACCAGTTTCTTGCAGGTTTTTGTTTCAGTCCTTAACTAGGACTCATAACAAGGCTTATTAAGTTTCTTGCAGGTTTTTGTTTTAGTCCTTAACTAGGACTCATAACAAGGTTTACCGAGTTTCTTGTAGGGTTTGTTTTAGTCCTTAATTGGGACTCATAACAGGGTATCCTAAGTTTCTTGCAGGTTTTGGTTTGTAGTCCTTAGTTAGGGACTCATAACAGGGCTTACTCACATTACCCCATGCATACCATAACATCATACCATTGCATACATCCTAACCCATTTCAAGGATCTTAAGGGCATGTGATGCAGGTCATGATAAATCAAACCTCTAGCAAGGGGCAAAGAGGATTTATTTTCCTCTAGCCAAGGTTGTCATGGGCTATAACCCACTTGATATGGTGAGCTCTGACTCTTGAAGAAGGTTCCCCTAACCAAGGTTGTTTGGAAATCAAAACCATACATGATGACTAAAGTCAGGGGCTATGACCCACTTGATATGGTGAGCCTTTGACCCTTGAAGAAGAATTCTCAACAACATGGGTGTCCTTCAATCAAGCTATAAATTCCAATGCTAACAATTTTCTTGTTTACCCTGCGAGGTCCTTGAAAACATTGCATATACATATCATGCACATCTTTGCATTACAGGTACCCCTTTGACATGTCACTTACCATCTCCGTTGTTTATTTCAGCAATGGCTTCCCGACAAGATAACCAGGACCTTCTTGCTCAAGAGGCTCAGTTCAAGGAGATCTTTCTAAGCCTATCCAAGGGGCAGGAAGAGTTGAGGACACTCCTCATGGGGAATCTGATCAGAAAGAGTCCTGAAGATGACAAGGACGAACAGCTGAAACGTCTACAAGCTGAGGTAGACACATTGAAAACCCAGATGTTGGGGCAAAGGGCCCTCATTCAAGGTCTAGCTCAGGAGCAAGGAGAGCTGAGGGCCATGATCAGTCAGCTTCCTCAAGGCATGAAGCAACCAGCCCAAATCAGGGACCAGGTCATGGAACAGCTTCCAAGAGGGCAACGGTCGGGTCCAATGAATAGACCTCTCCGAGTTGCTGCTACTTCACAGGTCCAACAACGACCTCACCAAAAACAGTGGGTTGATCAGAACAGGTCGGACGAGTCTAAGAGACAATTCACCAACATCAACATGCCATGGTCACGAGCTTTGCAGCACATGTTAAGGATGAACCTGATTGCGGTGATCAACCCTCCTGCAAATCCAAAGACTTCCTCTCCAAATTACAACCCAGAAGCAAGGTGCGCTTACCATTCTGGTAGCCCGGGGCACGATACTGAGGACTGTTGGGCACTGAAGTACAACATTCAAAATATGATCGATGCTAAAGAGATCGAGTTCGAGCCCGCCGAGACTCCCAATGTGATCATTGCTCCCTTGCCAAAACATGGCTAGGATTGAGAAATTTTTGTTCATTAGAATCTTTCAAGTTGTAATTTTCTTTTGATTGTTCAAACATTCCATTCATATCAAACGTTGTTATTTCATTAATGCATCGCATATGTCTGTTTTGAAACAATATATTCGTATTCACTAAATGCAAATTATTTTCATATTTTTTCTGATGATCAACTCTTAATTGATAATTCTAAGCCTCTTGAGGGAGGATGACGAAAACGATACCACGATCCTTACAGTATGCTTTTGAACAGACCCCGCTGATGAGGTACAGGCATTGTTTCAAATCCTAAACACTGGAGTTATAAGGAAGATAATCCCTCGTCAACCCCTCTGAGCCAAAGAAGTAGGAGTTTTTCTTTTCGAAAATTAAAACCCTTTATCATAACCTGGGGCAGGGTAGTCTCTCAGTTGATCCAAGTGCATAACGAATGGCACCAAAGAGGTCCTTACAAACGAAAAAAGACAGTGATGGTTCCAAATAACCATAAAAACAGGCAGTCATTACCAAAATTAAAAAGCCCAAGAAGTCAAAACCTATAAAAGGGACTTATGAAATCGGGGCATCCCGCTGACTGTAATCACAAAAAAGAACAGTTCAGGCAAAAAAAATAGGGATAACGCAATCAAAAGAAAAGAGGTCCTACAAACCCTCAACACGAAAGGAAATGACTGCCTAGTCAGAATAAATCATCGATGTCTGAACCATCACTGGAAAATCAGGGCAAAGACTCAAACAAGGTCTAACGTATGATCAACTGAGTTTAGGTTTGGAGAACATCACGAAGAGCGGGTGGGTACAAATAATTTGAGCCTTTATCCTTTGTTTCTTAAACCGTGAACCATGCCACGATATAACCCTTAAAAGTCCTAGCTGAAGCATGGGTTAGTTCGAAAGCATACTGTTACGAAGGTATCCTGACTCCTGAAGGTTTGCTGTAAAATCTTGAGTTGACACCGCACTGTATTACAAAAAATGCATTTTCAAAATTCAAGACAGACATAGGCTTTTGCATTCTTAAAATAACCTTGTTTGCATATGACTATTTGTTTGAACAGCAGGGAAATTCGCACGATGAACACCTTGTGAACAGAAGTACCTCCAATCAAGGGGCACAGTAGGAGCATTGCCCATTATCTGGGGCATGGCAAAATACTTCCAACAGGGGCAACTCCCTACGTTCTGAGAGCGTGGACATAGTCGAAAAAATACTGCGCACAATCAAAGACCCGCTAGGTTGACACGCCTAGGCAAAAATAAGGGCTTCCCGTCGAACCAAAAGGGTTCGGGCAAAAATAAGGGATGAAAACGAAAAAATATGTACACCCGGCAAGTCGAAAACCTGAAAAGGCGGCTTGGGCAAAAATGGGTATCCCGGTGGACTGAAAACCCGAAAGGGCGGTCCAGGCAAAAGTTAGGGATCAAAGCGTACGACTATGTCCCGGTATCTCGTCACTTGTCTACCCGAAGATTTTTCAATCACCCACACAGGTATCCTCTTCCCTCACCTCCGAAACAGGGGCAATAATGAGTTATCCAGGCGATCCAATTGCTCTGTCAACCAAAGTACAAAGGAAAGATCAACATAAGGATGATTACCATCTACCTTTACAAATTCCAGATCGTGGGTTAACATCCGAAACCAAACAGGACAATCATCCACTTAATCAAAATCATGCAACCCTACACCGGTTCCTTCTCAATTTTCAGAAGAAGTTTTTACACAAACTTATCCAAGTAACCTAACCCCGGTTCCTCCAGAAGTCTTACATGGACCTATCTCAAGATGACCTAACCCCGGTTCATCAAGAAGTTTTTACACAAACTTATCCAAGTAACCTAACCCCGGTTCCTCCAGAAGTCTTACATGGACCTATCTCAAGATGACCTAACCCCGGTTCATCAAGAAGTTTTTACACAAACTTATCCAAGTAACCTAACCCCGGTTCCTCCAAGAGTCTTACATGGACCTATCTCAAGATGACCTAACCCCGGTTCATCAAGAAGTTTTTACACAAACTTATCCAAGTAACCTAACCCCGGTTCCTCCAGAAGTCTTACATGGACCTATCTCAAGATGACCTAACCCCGGTTCATCAAGAAGTTTTTACACAAACTTATCCAAGTAACCTAACCCCGGTTCCTCCAGAAGTCTTACATGGACCTATCTCAAGATGACCTAACCCCGGTTCATCAAGAAGTTTTTACACAAACTTATCCAAGTAACCTAACCCCGGTTCCTCCAGAAGTCTTACATGGACCTATCTCAAGATGACCTAACCCCGGTTCATCAAGAAGTTTTACACAAACTTATCATGCCGTAACCTAACCCCGGTTCCTCCAAGAGTCTCACATGGACCTATCTCAAGATGACCTTACCTCGGTTCGTCAAGAAGTTTTACACGAACTTATCCTGCGGCAACCTAACCCCGGTTCCCCCCAGAAGTCTTACATGGATTTAGCTCAAGATAACCTCACCCCGGTTCATCAAGAAGTTTTACATGAACTTACCTCACCAAGCAACCCTACATCGGTTCCCTCTCTTCAAGATGCAGTTTTACATGGACTCGTCACCCAGAAACCCTACACAGGTTCTCCCTTTCCAAAAACGAAGTTTTACACGAACTCATCATCAAAGTAACCCTACCCAGGTTCCTTCTCCATTTCAGATACAGTTTTACACGAGCTCATCAGCAGGCAACCCTACATATGTGCCCTCTTTCAACTTACAAAATTACAGTCCAAAACTTCCCCAAGAAAGTCCAATCCGTTTCCCCATGAAGGTTGGAATTCATACCCCAAGCAGTAAGCTTATCCCCAGTAAATTCTGGAAGCTTATCCTTCGCAGAGCACGAACGCGTCGCCCGGCTTTATTCAAAGAGTTATTTCCTTAACAGGATATAACTGGGTTATCCTCATCCAAAAGCCACGGAAAGAGCGTCGTCGACAAAGTCTTCCTATCCCCAACAAACTATTTATCAACACTCAGCAAGGCATCCCTCTTCCCACAGAGTATTGCTTCCCAGCATGGTCGCTAGAGTATCTTTTCTCCCTGCAGAATCTTCCATTTGCCAAGTTTATTCCGCAACGGAGTCATCTTCTCCTACCGGTATTCTTGCAGTTATCATCCCCAGCGGAAGCAAAAGCTATTCCTCAACATCAGCCCAGGATACGACTTCCCAGCACCCGTCAAGGATTTACTTTCCTAGACAAAAACATTCACAAAACATCACATACATCATTATAACTTGCATAGACACATCATATCATACAAGTCTCATTTATATCGAGAACATCATCGCTTGGTCCATATCATGCATTGCATATGACTGACCTTTACCTTTCAGGAAAGATCCAGTTAAGTTCTCGAGCTACATTTCAAGACCTTGTCCGGTTCAGTGAAATCGACCCCAAGATTTTCCTGATGCTTATCCAGTCAAAGGCCTTCTCTGGTTCAGTCAGATCGACCCTAAGATCTCCCTGATGCTTATCCAGTTGAAGACATTCCAAGACCTTTTCCGGTTCAGTTAAATCGCCCTAAGATTTTCCTGATGCTTATCCAGTCAAAGGCCTTCTCTGGCTCAATCAGATCGACCCTAAGATCTCCCTGATGCTTATCCAGTTGAGGACATTTCAAGACCTAGACCGGTTCAGTTAATCGACCCTAAGATTCTCTGTTGTTATCCCATCAAAGGCCTTCTCTAGTCCAGCTAAATCGACTCCCAACAGATTTTTCTGATGAAGACTCAGTAGAAGTTATCCCAGATGTTTCCCTCTCCGACGGTGAGTGAGGTGGTAGTCTCCGGGTTCCCTCTCCGATGGCGAGTGAGGTGATTCCCTTTCAGATTATAATGGCCTATGGTTCTCGTCCCGATCCTGCGAAGATGGTATTTCCCACCAAGATTTTCTCAACGAGCGTTGTTGAAGTTAAAATCACCCAAGGTTCTCTTACCATTCAGGCTGAGGTAGTAACCATCCCTGGTTCATTCATCATCTTTTGGAAGCTCCAGACCCAGCTCCTGTAACCAGTCAGGACATATCTACGCCAAGCATCCGAAATCAGCTCCTGCCACGTGTCAGGTACTCTTTTTCTTTTGCAGGTATGCAGGTTCTCGCTAAAGAATCCCTTATGCGATCAACATTCAGATGGCATCTATAAGCCCATCATCCTATTCATCAACCTCTAAATGGCATCTATAAGCCCATTCCATCATCACTGCAACTATGTGAGCGCAAATTTCTGGGCACTCTAGTGTCCAATCATCTTCTACCTTCGGATTACGAAAGGCACGTCAGCCAATCTGCATCCTCAGGTCTAAGAAGATTGAACAGGGGCAACTGTTGTACCCCAAAATTTGCCCTCCCATATTCTCCAAGAAATGGCCAAGTCAAGTTGCAAAATTCCCCAAGGGTTGCACAGTGCAAAGGTCTCCTATACAGTCAAAACTAGGGTTTGTGTTCTGATCAAGAAAATGAAGTCTTCAAAGGTCCAATCAAGTCCTATATGCCTACAAACATGGTCAAGCATCCTCATATCAAGTTTCAAGACATTCAGCTCAAAATTGCACAGTCAAAAACCCTAATTGCACTACAGTCAACTGTAGGGGCAAAATGGTCATTTGACAGTCAAAAGTTCAAAATTTTGATCAACATATCATTTTGAAGCCACAAACATCATTTGATCAATGCTTGATCATGATTCTCAAAATTTGGCTCAGAAATCATCAAAGATGCAAAAGTTTCCTTATTTGGACAGCTGAAAAAGTCAACTGAAATTGACCAGGGCATAACTTTCACATGGATTATCAGAAAAATTCCATCCAAAGCTCATTTTGAAGAGAAAGACATTTCCTACAACTCATCTTCATACTTCAAGTCCAAGAAATTCTCTCACAAAAAGGTATCAATTTCAACATTATAGGTCATTTTCAAAAGTCAACAAAAAGAGATTTTAAGTCAAAGGCCATAAATTGAGATTGGTAAATCAAAATGACATGGGACCAAAGACATTGGTTAGAGGACTCAAATACCTTTCCAAAATGTCCAAGAACATGAGAAAAGCTTAAAAATTGAGCAAGTTATGCCTTGTGGAAGTTGGGAAATTTTTGGATATTTTGAAAAGTCAACATTACTTCAAATGACCTAAAATTGCTAATGGGCCCATTTTTCTTCCATAATTCATCATCCAAGGCATGTGCACGACCACTTGGCCCAAAGGGAAGTTTTTCTTCATTTTTTATTTATTTATTTGAATTTTTATTAATAATAATTCATTTAAATCATTTAAATATGTGAAAAATATATAACTTGACCTAATAAATCTTTTTATACATGTTTTGCCATCAAGATTTCGTGCATGTGCTAATTAGGAAAGAATTGGATTGATTGGATGCTAATTGGCACAAGAACACTTGAAAAAGATTGAAAAAAGATCCTTAACAAATCAAATCTCCAATTCATGAATTCAAGAGATTTTGAGCAATATTTTTAACCTAATGCATTCCATACAAATACTTGATCATAACCCTAATGCACATAGACACGCAGCAGCTCAGAATACACCATTGCAACATTGAATTTTTCTCTAAAAACTCAAATACTGAAAACCACTTTTTAGGTTGATTCAAAGCATAATTCGTATCCCATTGGCTTCCTGAAGCTTCACTGATCATATTCCAATCCAGAACATTCATCAAAAGGCAAGGAATCGGTATACAAAACTCAACATATTCCATGAAAATTTCATAATCGTATTCTATAATCTATGCATTTTCATGACATTTCAATTATTGATTCTTGTTCCTGGTGTGATTCTAAAGCTAACCCACATGTTTGATTGAATTTTTGCAAGCCATACGCGATTATGCCATAACTATTTTTCTAGGGTTTTCAAAGCTCAAAATTAGGGATTCTTAAAAGAGGAAAAATTAAGCCTTAAGACCACCATGGTTGTACTCAGTGCATTCAGACGAAGAGGAAACACCTATCGCGCCCAATTTATGGACACCATAGCGCTAGTCGCTATTTTCTTGAAACTGACCTTAAGCCACGCACAGAAAACCGTCGCCTTTGTGTTTTGTTTTACAGGGATGGTGAGGAAGATGAAGCCGTGTCACACACTGATTGGCACGTTTGAATATTTCGCGCGTTGCACCACTAACCACTTGCTTTTCTTTTATAATATTCATTGTTTATTTATTAATCAAACGCGTTCAGCGGCTCAGCTGGCAAACGCTCATTGCTTCAACATCCAAGACCTGGGTTCGAGTTCCAGGTCTGTATAATTTCCAATATTATTTTTCTATGTGGACTCCTATGCAGCGCTTACGTTGAGGCATACCATGCACTCCCAAATCAAGTGTGACACGTCCCCCTGGAGATCAAACCAAAGGCCTAGATCTGAAGCCCACCATGAGTGTGAGTCAACGTTGTTACACGCTTGCTAAAAAAGGTCCACAAGGCCATGCTATTGGGCCAGATTGCTAAGGCCAACACCTCACAATTGGGGCCTGAACCCCCCCCTGGTTTGCAATTTTCTCTTTTTATTTTTAATTATTATTTTACTTGCTTTATTGTTTTAAATTAATTAATTATTTTTTACAAAATACAAAAATACATAAAATTTCAGAAAAGATAAAAAATGTAATAAATAATTTTTATTTCTAATATCTTGTAAATAAATTAGCATGTAATTAATTAGTTTTTAATTAGGTTACAATTTTAATTCTTTTCATGATAAAAATATAAAAAAATATAGAATTAGGTTTAATAAATATTTTATTCCTTTTAATTTTTTTCTTTTTCCTCATAATATTTATTTTATTTATTTTTGTAATTAAATTTGCATGAAAATAATTTAGGTTTAAATTAGGTCAAAATTCAATATTTTTCATAATAAATTTAAAAGCCATTAGAATTAGGGTTTGCATTCAATTTTAATTTTAATTAATTCTCTTTTTCATATTAAATCACAAAATACTAAAATACCAAAAAACATTTTCTTTTAATTTTTAATGTTAATTCCTTATTAATTTTAATTTTTTGCAAAAGGGTCCAACGCCCATATTGTTTAATTGTTTAATTTCGCGTATTTATTTTATGTCGCTTGAATAATTATGTACCTCTCCCAAAGCTTTGTAACAATTACTTCTCGCCCTATACTTTATTTGCTTTATTTATTTTTCTGTCAAATCGGGTCCGGTTTAATTTGGCGATGTGGACCCGCGCCATTTGTAATAGTTTTAGATTTACTTTTCCCGCAAATATTTTAACTGTTAAACCAAGCATGCAAGAATGAATGGCCATAATAAAATCAAGCGTAGATCACTTTAACATGACAAGATAAATGCAAATGAAAACGACACACGAATCGCACACACCACCCCTAGGGTACGCCTCACTGTTGCCTTGCCTCGAAAGGTGATCGTCGAGTAGAGGACGTCTTAGTAAGTCCTCATGATCCGGGAACCTGGCATGAGGGTAGCTTCTAAGGTGTCTTCCCATTGCTCCGGTGATCACCATGTCCCTACAAACTCGAATTGACCCGAACACCTCCAACGATGGTGCTACCTACCTCTCAATGGTGGGATGGCACTACTTTTAAAGGACATTTACACAGACGAATTCCTTAGGGTAGGTAGGCTCTCGTAGATACTTGCTCTAAATTCAAAAACGAACAAAAATCTTTTCACACCGACACTTTTCAAAAGCTTTCAAAACAATTTTTTCAAACACTCTGACACAAGAGTCGATCTGAAATTTTCAAAGAAACTTTTTAAAACCCACAATTGAAAAGCAAACAAACCATTTTTGAAAACACAATGAGCAAGTATCTAAGAGCCCATGGATAACCATGGATAGAAAGGGTGCTAACACCTTCCCTTTCTATAACCTACCTCCCGAACCGAGAGCAATCTCTTTAAGGAATTTTTCTGTGCTTTTGTCCTTTCCATTTGGAGAAAATAAAAGACGGTGGCGACTCTTGCTTCCGCGACATTTCGCGAACCAGCGTTAAACAGTCAGTTCCAGATCCACCGATCACAGTAGGGCTTATGGAAAGGAACCTGGATAGTAGGGTTACCTCGGGATGAAAGCCTAGATAGTAGGGCTTATGAGAAGGAACCTGGATAGTAGGGTTACCTCGGGATGAAAGCCTGGATGGTAGAGCTTATGGGAAGGAACCTGGATAGTAGGGTTACCTCAGGATGAAAGCCTGGATAGTATGACTTATGGGAAGGAACCTGGATAGTAAGGTTACCTCAAGATGAAAGCCTGGATAGTAGGGCTTATGGGAAGGAACCTGGATATTAAGGTTACCTCAAGATGAAAGCCTGGATAGTAGGGCTTATGGGAAGGAACCTGGATAATAAGGTTACCTCAAGATAAAAGCCTGGATAGTAGGGCTTATGGGAAGGAACCTGGATAGTAAGGTTACCTCAAGATGAAAGCCTGGATAGTAGGGCTTATGGGAAGGAACCTGGATAGTAAGGTTACTTCGAAATGAAAGCCTGGATAGTAGGGCTTATGGGAAGGAACCTGGATAATAAGGTTACCTCAAGATGAAAGCCTGGATAGTAGGGCTTATGGGAAGGAACCTGGATAGTAAGGTTACCTCAATATGAAAGCCTGGACAGTAGGGCTTATGGGAAGGAACCTGGATAGTAAGGTTACCTCAAAGTGATAGTGTAGATTAGTTGACCCGTTTGGTTTTGGGAACTGAGTTTCCATTAGTCGCCTGCATACGTGACCTGTATAGCTGCTGGATTTGTTGAAGCTAACCGTATTTCCTGAAAAGATAACAGGGTTAATTATGTGCTATGCATGAAATGCATGGTGAAATGATGTTCTCAAAATAAATGAGATAATGTTGTATATATATATATATATATATATATATATATATATATATATATATATATATATATATATATATATATATATATATATATATATATATATATATATATATATATATATATATATATATATATATATATATATATATATATATATATATATATATATATATATATATATATATATATATATATATATATATATATATATATATATATATATATATATATGTATGCACATGTCATGATGTATGTACATAAAATGCTATCGGAGTATGTCCGGGTCTGGGAAAATAAATCCCTGACTGCTGCTGGAGATTTATGAATATTCTGTCAGGAAGATATTCTGCTTGAGAATAAACTATGCGAGGAACAAACTTAAAAAGTGAATTTATGTAGCCGAAGTAGTGAACTCTGTCGGGGATTGAGCTTCTGTATCCAGAGAAATAAGCTCTACTTGGGGGATGAAATTTACTGACTCGCCCGTGATTATGAAATTTTGGATGAGGGATATAGCTGTCAGGTTTCTGAATGACCCTGGCTGGGGAGATTACTTCCTGTTACGGGAAAACTGACATCAATGCTTTTGAATATTTTTACTCTGGGGAGTATATGTACTGATGGTTATGCTCTAAAAGTTGTCTCTGTCCCGGTAACTGCTGGGCAGAGTAACTGTCGGGTTTTGACACTTCTTATTTTTGCCCCTGTTTTTGGAATTACGAGTAGTTGTCTTTTTGTTTCTTATGTAACTATTTATGAGCAGCAATCATATTCAAATGCATATGTCAAGAATAAATCATTGGACGTTCTCGTAAAACAAAACAGAAAAAAGGAAAAAACTCAAAGTTTCTTGTGAAAATGATTTTATATTGATTTTGAAGTTGGCCCGTAATAGGCGTTTTCATACAAGGAGGCTGACGTTCTAGTAAGAGAACGCCGCCGTAAAAAAATAGAAGTTATACAAATTTGTGTAAGAGAAAACAACTATGTGAAACAATCCCATTGAGTTCCAACTTTGTTATTGCCCCTATGTCTTCGAGTGTCTCGTCACTTTGCTACTTGGCCGAAAGTTGATCAGATTGATTGGTTCCATTCGAGCTTGATAGTCGATACCGAAGTCTGGTCGCAAAGTGATCCAATGGGACATATTGATACGCGTTACATCCCTAACTTTTGCCTGGACCGCCCTTTTCGGGTTTTCAGTCCACCGGGATACCCTTTCTTGCCCAATCCGCCTTTTCAAGTTTTCGGCTTACCGGGTGTACATATTTTTTTCATTTTCATCCCTTATTTTTGCCCGAACCCCATTTGGTTCGTCGGGAAGCCCTCATTTTTTCCTAGGCCAGTCAACCTAGCGGGTCTTTTGATTAGGCGTAGTATCTTTTCACTATGTCTGCATTGACAGGGTGAGGAAGGTCGTCACCGTCCGTGGTGGTTAGAATCATAGCTCCACCCGAGAAAATGTTCTTAACCATAAATGGCCCTTCGTATGTGGGGGTCCATTTTCCCCTGGGATCACCTTGTGGCAGTATGATGTGCTTGATCATCAGATCCCCGACTTGATATTCTTGACGCCTGACTTTCTTGTTAAAAGCCTTGATCATTCACTTTTTATACATCTGACCATGACAGATAGTAGTAAGTCTCTTCTCATCGATTAGATTTAGCTGATCAAGCCGAGTTTGGATCCAGTCGTCTTCGTTCAAACCCACATCCTTCATAATCATGAGGGAAGGTATCTGGACTTCGATGGGTAGGACTGCCTCCATGCCATATACCATAGATTAGGGTGTTGCCCCTGTCGACATCTCTGCTGAGGTACGATATCTGTGAAGAGCAAATGGTAACATCTCATGCCAGTCTTTGTATGTCACCGTCATCTTCTGTACAATCTTCTTAATGTTCTTGTTAGCCGCTTCGACAGCGCCATTCATCTTCGGCCGGTAAGGAGAAGAGTTATGATGTTGTATCTTGAATTGTTTACAGAGTTCGGTGATCATCGTGTTGTTGAGGTTTGTACCATTGTCAATAATAATTATCTCTGGCACACCATACCGACAGATTAGATTATGTCAGATAAACCGCGCCACAACGTTCTTAGTTACTGTAGCAAAAGAGGCCGCCTCAACCCACTTCGTAAAGTAATCAATGGCTACTAGGATGAAGTGATGTCCATTGGAAGCAGTGGGCCTGATTTCTCTGATCATGTCGATGCCCCACGTTGCAAAGGGCCACGGAGCTGTCAAGACGTTTAAGGGGACCAGAGGTACATGCACCTTATCAGCATAGATTTGGAACTTATGACAGGTTCGAGAGTGCTGATAACAATTGACTTCCATAGTAGACCAGTAATACCCTGCTCGTAGGATCTTCTTAGCCATGGTGTGTCCACTGGAATGGGTTCCGAAGGTGCCTTCATGTAGGTCTGTCATAATCCTCTCTGCTTCGCTCTTGTCTACACACTGTAGTAAGGTAGAGTCATGATTGTGCTTGTAGAGGATTCAATTACTGAGGAAGAATTTCACAGCGAACCTCCTCAGAAACTTCTTATCGCTGACAAATTCCCCTTTGGGATACTCTTGAGCCTCGAGGTACCTTTTGACTTCGTGAAACCAGGGTTTGTCTGCCACTTCTTCGGTATCAATTTCACAGCAGTGTGCTAGTTCATCCAACCTCTCAATGGTGATTTGGAGAGCTTCATTGTCCCACCTGACTTTGAACATAGAAGACATAGTAGCTAGCGCATCCACTAACTGGTTCTCCTCTCGCGGGAAATGTTCAAAAGTTACCTCCTCAAAGTGTGGGAGCAATATCAGCACATGCTCTTTGTATGGGATGAGATTCGGGTGCTTCGTATCCCATTCGCCTTTGATCTGACTTATTACCAAGGCTGAATCCCCGAAAACGTCCAAGAATTTGATCCTGAGGTCGATAGCGGCCTTGAGACACATGATACAAGCTTCATACTTTGCCATGTTATTAGTGTAGTTGAAACATAGTCGGGCAGTGAAAGGAGTATGATAGCCCTCAGGAGATATGATTATAGTGTCGATGCCATTTCCCAGTGCATTCGAAGCTCCGTCAAAAAACATAGTCCATCGGGATTGTTGTACCCCAAAATTTGCCCTCCCATTTCCTCAACATTTTCTCACCACAAGCTCAAGATCAAGTTAGGGTTTGCTCTGCTCAAGACTCCTCCTTGCACTGTTGACCCAAATTAGGGTTTGAGTTTGCACAAAGATGATTTGACCTAAAAGGCCCAAAATGACTTTCATGTTTCATGTTGGACTCACAAGTTTATCCATACCAAGTTTCAAGCCTTGATTCCAATCTTTGCACAGTCAATTGGACAGTTGACCTAGAAATCAGCTGTATTGGGGAAAAAGTCAACCGTGGTCAATTGACAGTCAAACCTCATGATTTTTGACCCACATCAACATTATGAACTCATATGTACCATTTGGTCAAGTTTGGATCACAATTCCACAAGAAATTTGATCAGATCACCAAAAGGGCAAAATGGTCATTTTTAGGGTTTTGACTGCACTAAGACAATTTTTGACTGTTTGACCTAACCAATGGCAATTCAAGCTCACATATGGACTCAAGGACCCAATGGCATTGTCTTGACATGTTCAACAAATTCAAAAGATCCCAAATGCACAAGATTGACAGATGAATTTTCCAGTCAACTGATCCAAATTTGACTGCATACTGAAAAGTCAAACTTTGACTTTTTGGTCAAAATCAAGTGTCAAGATTCATTTTTCATCAAGACATGTCAAATTATGAAACTTGTTCATCAAGAAACCAAAAATTACAAATTAGGGTTTAGAATGAGAAAATTTCATAACTTAGAATTTTTCTAAGTTATGAAACTTCCTTATTTTTTCCTAACTTTGTCCCATCTTTTCATCAAGATACATTTGGATTCAAACAAAACTCAAAACATGAAAGTTGTAGTCCATTGAAAAATATACAACTTTGATTCAAAAAGTTTCATCAAAAGAAGCTTGTAACTCAAGTTATGATTTTTGGAACAAGGGTGCAAAACATTCTTAACTTAGAAAAATTTTGACCTATTCTAGGCAGGATTTTTGCCTAACTTCATGGTCACTTTTCACATGCTTCCACTTGGAATCTCAACTTGCATTACAAAGATGGATTGTAGTACATATTCCAAGCTTTCCAAATTGTCCAAGAACTTCTCAAACACCCTTGTGGTTAGGGAGAATCGAATTTGTCAATATGGGCAAAAGTCACTTTGTTCATGAGCCATTTTCATGTTCATACACTATGCATTTTTGAAATCAGCTTGTACAAGCTAGATTACAGGCCTCTAATGCTTCTTACACTCAATAATTAAATGCATATCCTTTGTGTTAGAGTGTTATATTGTGCATTTGGACAATACACACAAAATCAAGCCATATTTGGAAAAAGCACTTTATCCATTCTTGTAAAGCATGGCTTTATGTCAAAACACAAATCAAAGAGGTACAGGACAGATCTTTTAGGCACAAGTTTATAGACTAATCCCACTGATCAAGGAGAGATTATGCAGCATGCTTGAGGGGCCTGTGGTAGCCTATATTGAAACTTGACAAACTTTGCTTAAGAGAGAAGAAACTTGGCATATTGAAATACATCTCACATTGCTGCAAGAACTAACTCAAGCAAACCTTGTAAACACTTTCCACTTGATCCAACTGACCTGAAACACGAGCCAACCACCTTCAATACCTCCCCAAACACAGAAACACCATTTTGCTGCACAAAACAGGCATCCCTGCAGATTGAGTTGCACAACTCAGTTTGCTCGTGCGTTTTGGCCAAAGTTTGTTCAAACACACTCACTACCATCCATACAAGCTATCCCAAGCCCTAGCTACAGACTGTAACACCTCTAACCAAGTTCACCATTTTCATTTTTCCAGTCGTGCAGGTTGAGTTACATAGCTCGTTTCAGTCAGTTTCAAGACACACCAAGCATTGGAGAAGCATCCCTGAACTTCAAGCAAGCTGTACAAGTCCTCAAAATCCATTGAAAGTACCTCCATTGTTGTACACGTTTCAAGCTGAACAGGTAAGTTTTTGAACTTCTATCTCTCTATCCAGGCATATCTAGGTTTAGGTTTGTGAAGAAGTTATGTTCTACTCATGGCCCTGAAGCTACCTGTATCCTCACTTTTCATTTATATTGTGTGTGTTAAGAGAATTTGGAACCTGAACATTAGGAAAAAGTTAGGTCAGGAATTGGGGGAGAAGAAATTCTCTTTCATTTCTTAGAGTTAGATCAACTTCTTTATATGTTTAGAATCGTGACATGATGCTCTATAACATTGATGTTGTAAGTTTTTGTTGAAAGTCAAAGGATCAAGAGATAGCAGAGAACGAAGAAAACGTGCGTTTTTTGTTACAAACTGGCTGGAGGTTGAAGAAGATAGACTTGGGCTGGGCCTGAGTTTTGTTTTTCTGTTTACACCCTCATTTTCCACATACACCCCCTTGGCCCATTGTGTGTTATTTTTAGCATTTTTGATCTTTTCTTTTTGTTTCTGACTTGTTTATTTTTTGTCAAAATATAAAAAATATTAAAAACATTTTTCAACCATTTTTGCATTTTATTTGGATTTTATTTGTTTTATTTGAATTTGTACATATAAATAAACATATATACTTTTATTTAAAATACTAAAAAATAATACAAATACATTTTATTTTCTGATTTTATTTTATCTTTTGAAAACATTTTCTAAAAAATATACTTTTTTTTGTAAATAATTAACGTTTTTTATTTTTGTACATATTTAATATATTTAGTAAATAATATAAATACTTATCTATTTATTAGAATATTTAGGATAAAAATACAAAAATAATACATTTTTTCATTTTATTAATATTTAACCTCAAAAATCACTTTTTTACAATATACTTCCTTTTATTTATTTTTTTGTATATAATTAATAAATATTGTATATAATACATAATAAATACCATTATTTAGCAAAATTAGAGTTTTGCCCTAAAAACACAAAATATCCAAAAATTGATTCTTTCATTTTTTGTTTATATTTCATATAAAAAATAATACTTTCCCATACATATAACAACCATTTTTGTGCATAAATACATTTTTGCATATTTATTTACTTAATTATTGTACAGTTAATCTTTGTATATTCAATTTGGATGTAATAGCTTAGATTTTAATTTCTTGCTAAAATATCCCCATTTGAACATTTGGACCCCCCATCCCATAATTTGTGTTGTAATAATTTAGGATTTTATTTTTCGCATTTAAAAGCTTTCTAAATATGCCATGATAGATTTAGGGTTTGTATGCAAAAATCAACAAAACAAATAGCTTGACCTAATTCAAAGACAAAAAAAGCATGAAAATGGACAACACTAATCACACTTGCACCCTTAGGGTTACTCCACTTGTTGCCTTCAATAATGGGCCATGTTGCATGTTGAGTTTCTTTGGCAAAACAAAAAAACTATTCAAATGATCATAGTCCCTCGATGACGCTTTCGAAAGTTGCCTAAAAATGATCAAGTCCCTTAAAGGAAAAATTGACAAAGACACTTGGCACCATTGCAATCATGGTCTAAACGATGACCCGCGCCTGTCCCGTTAACATCCTAACACAAGATTGTCCACCAAATACAATGGTGGAACAAAATTGTTAAAAGGGTTAAAACATAGGAAAGATCTTTGAGAAATTTAGGATAGATAGCTCTTGGTTACTTGACCAAATCTTGCAAAACAATCCTTGCCTATTTTTTTCAAAACCACACTCCACAACACTTTCAAAACCACTTTCAAAAACATTGAAAACTTTTCAAAAGACAAGTACACCTTTGTATACATTCAAACATGGATCATTACAAAGGTTGCCACAACAAATGGCCTCTTTTCAAAAACATTTTCAAACCCACACACAAAGCACCATTTCAAACAATTGAAAATCAAAGGCAAGTGATCTAAGCAAGTAACTAAGAGCCCATGGATAACCATGGATAGAAAGGGTGCTAATACCTTCCATTTCTATAATCTACTCCCCGAACCCAAGAAAACATCTCAAAGGTTTTTGCTGTGCTTTTTAACCTTTCCTTAGGATAAAATAAAAAGTCGGTGGCGACTCTTGCTCAACCGAAACATTTGCAAAAACGAACGCAAAACCCAAGTCAGTTCTCCCACCGTATCACAGGGATCCTTCCTCGGGTCCTTCATCCAGTCCAGGTTCTTCGTAGTCAGTCACCAGCATAATATTCTCATCCGAGAACTCAAAATTCATGGACTGGTAGTCATCTACGGCCTGATGGGCCAAATGATCAGCCAATATACTCCCCTTGATTACTTTCTGGGTTGTATATTGTATGTCGTACTCAGTTAAGATCATCTGCCATCTTGCTATTCTTTCGGAGAGAGCGGGTTTCTCGAAGATGTATTTGATTGGATCCATCTTGGATATCAACAAAGTAGTGTGGTTCAGCATATACTGTCTTAGTCGGCGAGCAGCCCATGCCAAAGCGCAACAAGTTTTCTCGAGCAGTGAGTATCTTGTCTCACAGTCGGTAAATTTTTTGCTAAGGTAGTATATCGCGTGCTCTTTTCGACCAGACTCGTCATGCTGCCCCAGCACACACCCCGTTGAATTGTCTAGCACTGTTAAGTACAATATCAAAGGTCTTCCTTCAACCGGAGGCATCAAAATTGGTGACTCTTGAAGGTATTCTTGGATTCTTTCTAAAGCGGTCTGGCATTCATCATTCCACTTTACCACTTGATCTTTCTTCAGAAGCTTGAAGATGGGCTCACAAGTAGCAGTCAGATGTGAAATGAACCTGGCGATGTAATTCAAGCGTCCCAAGAAACCTCTAGCTTCCTTCTCTATACAGGGAGCTGACATTTCTTATATTGCTTTTACCTTCGCAGGATCTACTCGGATGCCTTTGTCGCTGACAATGAAACCCACAAGTTTACCAGACCTTACCTTGAAGGTGCACTTGTTCGGATTCAACCTCAGCTTGTATATCTTCAACCTGTCGAATACCTTTTGTAGATGATTAAGGTACTCTTACTCAGTTTGAGACCTGGCTATCATGTCATCAACATAAACTTCGATCTCGTGATGAATCATATCATGGAACAAAGCGACCATGGCGCGCTGATAAGTTGCCCCAGAATTCTTCAACCCGAAAGGCGTCACCTTGTAACAGAAGGTTCCCCGCTGTGTGACGAAGGTTGTCTTCTCCATGTCTTCAGGAGCCATCTTGATCTGGTTGTAACCAGAGAAACCATCCATGAAGGAGAAGATTTTGTGTTGCGCGGTGTTGTCAACCAGAACGTCAATGTGAGGAAGTGGGAAGTCATCCTTCGGGCTTGCCCTGTTCAGATCTCTATAATCCACGCACATCCGTACCTTACCATATTTCTTAGGTACTAGAACGAAGTTAGCAACCCACTATGGATAGGAGGTGACAGCTAAGAACCCTGCGTCAAACTACTTCATGACTTCCGCCTTGATCTTTTCTGACATTTCAGGGCGCATACGACGAACCTTCTGTTTAACCGGAGGACAACCTTCTTTAGTCGGCAGACGATGAACCACAATATCAGTGTTTAAACCTGGCATGTCTTCATATGACCAGGCGAATATCTCAACGTAGTCGTGCAACATTTTTATCAACCGCTATTTGTTCTTAACTTTCATAATTGCGTCAATCTTGACCTCCTTCTTGTCTATCTCCGTGCCTAGGTTTATCGTCTCAACCGGCTCTTCATGAGGCTGTATAGCCCTTTCTTCCTATTGTAATAGTCTAGCAAGTTCTCCAGGCACCTCACAATCATCCTCACCTTTGTCTTCGGCTTGGTTGATCGGATTTTCAAAGTCATAACAGACAGTAGCAGAGCTGTTATCAATGAGATCCAGAGTGGATATGGATCTGCAGTATGATACGTGAGTGTGTGTAAGAGCATAGCTATTTTGATAAAGTGAAAATAGAAAAGAAAAACAAAGAGCGCAAAATTTGTATGCAAGGAACGTCCAATGTTTTATTGATGATATATGAAATGACAAATAATAGCCCTCACAAACAAAGCCAATGTGCCTCGGGCAAGGCACAAGGATGTAGAGTTTTAAATTGTTTATTTCAAAATCCCAAAATAAGTAAGACAATTACTGCGAAATAAAAGAAACCTGTATAAAGTCCCTAGTCGTCCAGTTATTCGGTCCACCGTTGGTAGTTGGGTAGATCCAGCTGTCAATGTCAGAGTCTTCCTCGCTGTCTTCAATGGCATTAATTCCCCGATTGCTGATGCGTAGGGGAGGTCCTCTAGCCCGAGCGCGTCGAACATCCCTTTGAGCTCCTGAAGTAAAGCCCAAACCAAACTTGTTAGTTTTGTGAGTAAAATCAGAGAGTTGTCCCCAATTAGTACACCCACCTTCTTCGACCACGGCTCTGGCGTCTTTGAGAGAAGCCATCTTCATATGAGGTTTGTTGCTGGTAGTAGTTTCAGTCGATGCCAAGATCTGGGGAACCTCTTCAAAGTTCTGGCAAGGAGTCTCTATGAATTCTTCGTCCATCTCTACGTACCTGAAGGAATTGAGGTGGCTCACCATATAAATCTCCTCACCATGCATTGACAATCTTCCCTTTTACTAGATACTTCAGCATTTGGTGCAGTGTAGAAGTAACTGCCCCAGCTTCATGGATCCAAGGATGACCCAACAAACAAGGGTATGACAGTCGGATGTTCATCACATAGAAAGTGGACTCAAAAGTCTGGGAACCCACATTGACGGGGATGTTCACTTCCCTGTGCACCATTCTCTTCGACCCATCAAAAGCCCTCACCACAATGTTACTAGGCTTTAAGGTCAAGCCCTCACAGTCCAACCGATCCAATGCCTTCTTTGGCAAAACATTCAGTGAAGACCCAGTATCTACCAGCACATGAGCCATAGTGGTGCCCCTGCATTCAATCGAGACATGCAAAGCATCATTGTGCTTTCTCCCCTTCGGTGTCAAGTCTGCATCTGAAAAACCCAGCTCATTGTCAGCAGTCAGGCTGGCCACACAATCCTTGAATTAATCAGCCGAGGTCTCCTGTGGGACATGTGCAGTTTTGAGGAATGCAATCAAAGCCTTTGCATGGGCTTCGGAGCACAACAGCAGAGATAACATGGATATCTTTGAAGGGGTCTACCCCAGCTGCTCGACCATATTGTAGTAACTCTTTTTGATTATTTTCAGTATTTCCTCTATCTCTTGCTTAGAGGCTTCCACGAAAATTTTTCTAGGTGCCTCCGTCCGGACAGGCTCACATATAACTTCTTTGTCGCGAGTACTAGATGACTCGCCGGCAGGGATAATAATTGGAGTAAGAACATGAGCAGTAGTCAATGTGCTAGCAGGAACAGCAGACAGAATGACAATAGGCCTATTGACAGTCTTCGGGGAAATCTCGGGAGAAAAAACCCTTCCACTTTGGGTAACCTTGCTTGTCCCGACAATGTTACTAATATCAGGATCAACCTCTTCATTTTTCAGATCTTGTTTGATGCCATGATAGTACACATCAGCACCATAATGCCAGGGGACAGCTTTGTCCGAGGCATACGGGACAGGACCAAGAACAGTGATTATTAGCGGAGCGACTCTTGGAACAGATGTAATCCTAACAGGTCTTCTCGAGGATACCTTGGAAGGATTGGCGGAAATGGTTACAATAGCAACATCTTCAGATGGAACAACAGGAATCAGGGTTTTCTTGAACAAAATTTCTTTGTTGTCCATCAGGCGCTGAACACCTGACTTCAGCAAATGGCAACCAGGAGGCAGAAATGAACACATGTGGCAACCTTCACCATAACCCAGAAATAAACCGGTTGACAACAAATTATTCTTAACCATCATAAGAAGAGTAGAAACTTCATCTACTAAGGTCACAAACAGATCAATATCCACAACATTAACTCTGTGACCGTGCTTAGGCATGGGAGCAGTTATGACATTGGACTTTTCCGGAGCATAGAACTCAATTTCCTTGGCTTCGATCAGATCCTGTACCTTATTTCTTAAAGCCCAGCAGTCGTTGGTATCGTGGCCAGGACTCTCAGAATGATAGGCACACCGAGCATTTGGATTATATCGGGGAGATGTGGTGTTCGGATTCTTGGGAGCCTCTTTCAAGGTCTCCAAGTTGGATCTCAGCAGATGGGGTAGAACTTCAGCCAACATCATATTGATCCGAGTAAACTGCCGTTGTGGTCTTTCCACCCTTTGTTGATTGTTGCGTTGTGGAGAAGCCGCAGGCCTAGGTATCATTACGACACTTACTGTTTGACGATGTTCAGCTCTATTTTGGCCTCTCGGGCCATAGATGGCACTGGCTTCTTTCTTACCAGCAAAAGGCTTCTTTACCAAACTCGAAGAGGCATCCTTCTATATTTTACTGCTCCGAATTCCAGCTTCTACTCTCTCTCCGGTTAGAATCAGATCGGTGAAACCAGCTGACGAGCTGCCAATCAAATGATTAAAGAATGGACCAGATAGTGTCTCCAACATATCGACCAACTCCCTATCAGACAACGGGGGTTAGACTCTTCCAGTCAAGTCTCTCCACTTCTGTGCATAGTCCTTAAAGCCTTCACTTGCACCCATAAACATACTCTGGAGTTGAGTACGAGTAGGAGCAAGGTCGGCGTTATATTGATACTACTTATAAAAAGCATCAACCAGATCTTCCCAATTTCGGACATTGGCTCTCTCTAGTTGGTAGAACCATTCAAGCTGAGTCCCTGACAGACTATCTTGAAATAAATGAACCCACAAATTTCTATCAGCGGTGTGGGGCTGGATTTTCCTGACATAGGAACAGAGATGGAGTTTTTGGCAAGGCAACCCATCGTACTTAGAAAAAATTGGAGCCTTGAACTTCTGCAGGATGACCACTCTCGACACCAATCCCAATTCTTCGAAATCCAACCCAGGTATTCTCTAGACTTCCATAGCACTCAGACGGTCCTCCAACTGCTTATATCTGTCCTCAGTAGGAGGATACTGCTCATCATTGTAACCCGTGTCATTGTCGGAAACTTCAGGACTGGGGTCCTTCTCCCTTGTCTCTTCTTCTTGATTCTCCCCTTCTTTGGATGAAGAGGTCAGATCGACTTGCTGCTTCAACGGCCCCCTAAACCTTCTGCCCATATTTAGAATATCAGCGACCTTCTTCTTTTTCTTTTTCTTTTTCTCCTTCAGGATGAGGGCCTTCAGATCCTCTTGCCCTTTCGCCAGACTTATGAACATCTGTTGGAACTGGGCATTTTGTGCCTGAAAATCCTTGATGCTTTGTTCGGAAGACATTTCTGCTGAAATAAACAGCGAAGAAGATGAGAAACCTATAATGGTACATGTGTTATGCGATGCTATGAATAGGATGCGCGTGCAATGATTTCAAGGATTCTTAAAGGCTCAGATTTGTTTAACCAAAAGAAACACACGTTAATTACATTAATAAGTTCGAATTGTTACAAAGAATGCCTTTTATACTTTCAATTAAACAAAATAAAACTTAAAGCAAAAAAGAAACTAGGTCTCCCAGGAGCGCATCCTCTTTGGTGCGATGTAGGCGTTTATATTCCTTTCTTCATGAAGTAGCCTAGTGAGCTCCAGGACCTTCTTCTTGCTAGCATAAAACTGAGCTTTAAACATGTCCCGCTCCTCTTTGAGTTGAACCCAGAACTTCTGTAACTCTTCACGATCGGTTGGTATGTCAGGATGATGACCAAGTAAAGTAGTACCTCCTTCAATAGTTGGCTCCAGAGTTACTGGTAGGACAGCATGGTAAGGCATCATGAGACTTTGGGCGTGAGCTCGTACCCACCAGAGATAGGGCTCAAGAGGAATGGAATTCTTGTGCCCTAGTGTCTTGCTATCAATTTTATGCACCATGCCCTAAGCTTTTATGAACCTCATGCGGTATCCCTGGGCATCATTCTAATAGTTGAAGGCAATTCCTTGGATAAGCGTATCATGAGGACCATCTCTCCTCGCATAACCAAACTGATGCAAGGCCAAACAAGGGTTGTAAGTGATTCCTCCCCTAACGCCTAAGAGAGGGACATTAGGGAATTCACCACAGTGATCGATGATGGTAACATCTTCCTAGAACCGTGAATACCAATGGATTTTTGAATTCTTAAGGGACATCAGCCTACGAGACCATTTCAAACCCAGCTTATTCTTCAAAACAGACCTGGGTAGGTGCGAAATAAACCATCTAGCCAATAGAGGAGTGCAACACAGGAGGGTCCCTCTTCTCTTTAGAGTGCGAGTATGCAGAGAGTGCATAATATCCCCGAGTAATGTAGGCACTGGATTATGAGACAAAAAAACCTTAATAGTGCTCATATCTACGAGTTGATCCGCATTAGGGAAAAGTACCGTCCCGTAAACGAGAAGTGTCAGTACCTCTTCGAGAGCTTGCAAATCTAAGGTATCCCAAAAATGGTAAGCCTTCTAGAACAGAAACTTAACCGGAATTCCTTGGACACTCCATATAGTCTCCCAATTTGTCACTATGTCAGACCGTTGTAAAGACAGAGCTCTAGCAATCTCTCTAGGCTTTGGATGTTCTTCCGTACCGTTGAAAGGTAACTGATCAAGAATAGGTACCCCTAACAACTGAGAAAATTCCTCCATAGTAGGTACTAGCTAGTAATTCGGGAAGGTGAAACAATGGTGCCCAGGATCGAAGAACTGAAACAGTACTTTTAATAACTCTTCATCAGGTTTTGCAGTGACCAAATTGAGCACCTGGCCATGCTTCTTAGTGAAATGAGAACTTTCAAGAACCCTTAATGCCAGGTCCTTTAGTTGGAGAGACACTTTCACAAGGTTGATCTGTATAGTATTCCTACAGGCGGATGCCATGTCCTACACAACAAAGCAAAAATGAGCCCTAGGAAATCCTTGAAATGGTTAGTCATGATATGCCATGCTTATGATGTCATGATTATGTTAGAAAATCACAGGTATAGCAAAAAACAAACAAGTCACACCAAGTCCTTAAGTTTAAGGCCTGCATGAGTTTTAAGATCATACCCTCTTGAAGTTGGATTGGTTCAACCTGTCCTATAAATAGTAATCGGGTTCTAAGGGCTCTCAATATCACCGATCTTTCCCCCAACTTCGTTCAATAGGCGATTGACTCGCAACCAAATAAAGCTCAAGAGTTAAACCTCAATGAGTGTAGCATCGAGTATCTGTCGACCTTGGGAATACACCAAGGTCGGCCACCTCGCTACGTCCTACTGGCCAAGTTGTGAAATTAAAGGTTCTAAGGTCAGTTGATGCTTCACGACACCACGCGGAGGCCCCGTACTCTTCCTGATTGACTCAAGGGTTACCAGTACCAACCAAAGTGCCACATCAACGTAGCTACTGCTTCAACCGTGTCGGTATACCCCGCACAGTTCCCTCACAGTTTATTGATACTTACCTAAAAGGTGTTCCACAAATCTGGGTGTAGGATCTATAATAACCCAAACAATCCCTTAAAAATAAATCAATCAAGATAAGCAAAAGAAGCAATTTAAATGACCTAGATCCTAAGGTATACCCCACTTATTAACATCCCCAGTAGAGTCTCCAGTTTTATGATACGGTGGCAGAACCGACTGTTATACTGGTTTGCGTTTTGTATTTGCAAATGTCGCGGTAAGCAAGAGTCGCCACCTACTTTTATTTTATCCAACTAAGGAAAAGAAAAAAAAACAGAAAAAACCTTTTTCGAGAATGTTTCTGAATACGGGGGGTAGATTATAGAAAGGGAAGGTGTTAGCATCCTTTATATCCGTAGTTTTCCACGGGCTCTTAGGTACTTGCTCATTTTGAAATTGCCTATGTGTGTTTGTTTTGAAAAGGTTTTACTTCGTGATGACTCTTGTATCAGTCCTCAAGAGTGTGACGAAGTAGTTTAAAAAATTGTTTTGGAAAGTGTTTGTGTGAAAAATTTTGTTTGAGCAAGTACCTAGGAACTAATCTACCTACTCGAAAAAAGTCTGTTCGTTTTCCTTTAGACAGTGCTATCCTATTATTAAGGAATAGGTAACACCATCGTTGGATTTTAAAGGGACGTTCGAAGGGACGAAATTGTCTCTGAAGGCAACAAGTAGAGATACCTTAGCATTTCGAAGGGACTATCGTCATAAGATCAATTCATAGGTAACTCGAGGGACAAGTAAGGACTATGATCTTTATGACGACTTTGAATCGTGGGTCATTGCTAAGGTATCCTTACATTCGAGGGACATGACCATTATTTCTGAGGCAACCGACTGGAGTAAACCCTAGGAGTGAACATGTGCAAGTGTATTTTTCAGTTAATTATCTTTGCACAATTAGGGTCTTCTACTATTTTAATTTCATTTATCTTTTGCATGCAAGCCTATTGTCCATACATCTAACAGTTAAATGGTTGCAGAAATTAAAGTGCGAGAAGTTAGAGTCCTAACTATTACATGGCTTTGGGCAGATACATAATTATTTTGACTGAAAATAAAATGAGGAATTTAAACAAACCTAATTACTATTACAAACTCGGAGCAATTACAAATAATGAAAAAGGAAAATTAAAAGCGCGCGGAAAATTAAATGCGAGAAATAATTAGACGACCTAAAAATCTAAATTGAGAAAATATTTATGTTATTTTTAAGGAAAAAATTAGGTTAAGTATCAAATTAAACCCTAAATCTAATTATTTTGAATTATAATAAAAAGACATTAAATTACCCTAATTTAATTAAACTAATTAATTAAAAATATTTTTATGAAAAAGAGATTTTTGATGGTTTTTTGGTGATTTTTTTATTAAATGAAGAAAAAATTGGTTTTATTAAAAAAATATACTTAATAAATAAAAGAAAAAGAATTAAAAATAAAAAAGAGTAATTAATTGGGCCTGCATAAGCACCCAGGGGTGTGTTTTTGGAATTTTTGTCCAAGCCCATTATACTGAGCCCATGTCTGCGCCAGATCCAGTGTGTTTGTCTTCTGATGGTCTATCGTGGATGTTCAAAGCTGGGGCGTGGGATCTGCATGGTAATGAATCCAGGGGACGAGATCCAAGGGCGCGTGGTGGTCCTCAGAACATGACATGCACTGGATCTAGGATTATAGTTTCAGAAAATGCAAAAGGTCTGGACCTGGGATCGAACCCAGGTCCTCCCTCTCACATGCCTTCTTCCTATGCCATATGCGCTAGTGTGTTAGTTGTAATGCCCCAATTTCGATTGTTCGCTTTTTAATTAATTTAAGTGATTTGTTATGTGTTTATAACATATTTATGTGCCTTGTTGTGAATAAAATGAATATTATTGGTTTGTGGCCTTATATGTGTTTGTGGGGTCGGTGTAGGGTATGCGTCCCTAATTGATCGGGTTAGTGTGAGGTCACTAGAATAATATAATATATTAGTAGTATTTATTTAATTGGTTAGTATATGATTTAAATTAATTAATTAAGTGATATAAGAAATAAGATAAGGTTAGTGGGCCTTGTGTAGTGTTAGTAGAGAGGGGGTGCCAATAGGGCCCAACTAAAGGAAAGAAAAAGAATAGAAAGAATAAAAAAAAAGGGAAAGAAAAGGGAAGTGAGTAGAAACTCAGTTATCGTGAATAATAGAGAGAAAAGCAGAGAAAGGAGAAAAGGGAGAAGCTGCCCTAGAGTGCTTGGAAGAGGAAGAAAGAAGCGAAGCTTTGCCGAATTCGTGAATTACACCAGGTAAGGGTGGGGTTCCTTGTACTTATTCATGGGTAGGAACAAATTTAACATGAGTTTTGGGTATTGGGTGATTTCTCTGAGTTTTACAGATTTTTGGATTAGACACCATTGTTATCCCCGGAGCTTAGAGCTCAAATGAACATAGGTAGTATTGCATGTTCCCATAGTTATAGGTATTAGATAATACTTTAGAATGATTCTAATTGTTATTGCTATATGGTAGGAATTCGATTTTGATGGTTTTAGGATGATTAGGAATGGGTTGGGGTGATTTTGGGAAGCATAAAAACGTGAAATATGGTGTTGCAGAGTCATCAACACGGGCCGTGTTGATTCACACGGGCACCCGTGTTGATCTTCTGTGTTGATGCTCGGGTAGGTTTTTCCCAAAAATCATTTCGGCCATAACTTTTGAACCGTAACTCCGATTTAGGCGCCATTTGATGCGTTGGAAAGCTAGTGAAATTTTCTATATGATTATGAGGAATTAAGTAGCTTTAAGAGCTTATTTTAATAAGTGATTATTGGAGAAAGTGTTTATGTTTATAAGTGAGTTTGATTGTTATGTATTTTAGTGAAGTGTTTGGAGATATTTGGGATTGGAGCTCTGAAGAACGACGAACAATCGCTCAAGAGTTAGAAGCTGCAATTTGATAAGGTAAGGGGGGCTACTACTCAATTTATATTTGCTTATGGGTTTAGGTACGATTGATTTTGGATAATCGTAGGGAGAAACCCCAATTTTTAGATGTTCTTAGGAATCAATAACCTTAGGGTTGAACCTTGTTAGAAAAGGTTTAGGTTCCCAAATTTTATAAATCAATTAGGGATTTTAGGTTCCTATGGTGGATTTGGAGTATAACTGTATGATCGTGAGTTTACCTTAGGTGTTCTAGGGATAACCTTGATGTTGTTAGAATTTCCCTAAAGGACGGGTAATATGTAACTTAAGGTTAATTTTATAAAACTTGTTGTTGATGAAAGAATGGTTGATAAAATAGGATGTTTTGAGACAAAAAAATTCTGAGTTGTGTATGGTTTGAAAAATAAGACCTTAAGTGAAATAATGCTGTCCTTAAGATTGGAAATTGACTAACGTAGAAGGGAATTGTGTTTCCAATTGATGTGTTGCTTTGAGTTACGCATAATTGATGTTGTTATGTACCGAAATGTACGTTTTGGCTGGTATTTTTCGTGTTTGGCTGCTGTTCTGAGCTGCTGCAGGTACAGGAAAAATTTGGTACGCGCTCATCAACACGGGCCGTGTTGATTCACACGGGCACCCGTGTTGATCTTCTGTATTGGCAAAATAACGTGTTTCTGGACACATTTCCACACGGGCAGTGTTGATTCACACGGGCACCCGTGTTGAACCTCCTGTGTTGGCTTCTGAATTCTATTTTATGTGCATGCTGTTATGTACGGTATTGATTCTGTTTTGATGTGCAGTGTTTTATATGTTTTGAATATACTGCTTGTTGATTTCCTAGTGTTGATTAATGCTTGTATCGAATAACGTTGTATGTTATGATACCAACACTACGTAGATTTATTGTCATGCTTTTAGATGATGTTATCAAGCATGAATTATGATATAACTTGATATGGTTGGTTGATGTTTAATAGTATGCTGAGTGATTACATGCTATCCATATCCTGTTGAGATTGATAATGTTGATGTTGCATGATATGTTTTATTGATGTGAATAGTATGCTGAGTGTTACATACTTTACATATCATGTTGCATTTGTTAATTCCCATTGTGTGGAATTAACATGGTGGCCAATATACGTGTCCGCGATTTAATGAAACGTTGAGGTGGTAGCCGTGTCCGCGATACAATGGAACGGTGAGTTATCCGTGACCCGAGATTTAATGGGGCGGTAAAATGGTACCACATGCATGGGTGTGTTGCATTATATTGAATATAACATGAATGGATGATTTTCCAATGTTGTATTTAATTGATTGTATGCATGTATTGTTGCTGAATTGTTAATGATGTTTGATGTTAATTATAAGTATGAAAAGTAATAAATTATGAATATATGAATTGTAAAGGTTTTCGTAAACTATGAAACATGCTAACTGTTTGGGTGATGCTTATGGTTGTTCTGAATTGATTGTTATGAACGTATAATCAAATGTATAGTTGAGATGCTCACCCTTACTGTTGAACATTTCAGATTGAGGAGCTTCGTTTAGGTGCTTGGTGAAGGCTTGTCGTTTCTAGTTTATTTCTGTTTAAGTATTGTCTGGGTCATGCTCTGATAGTTGTAACTCCGGGAACGTTTGTTTGTCGAGCTGCTTTAGTCAGACTCGTTTATTTCCTTATGTTTGTTATAATATGATGTTGATATATTCCAGGTGTTAATCCCTGATGATTTTGAAAATATTATAACATTGGTTTTGTTAATTGAATTATTCCGCTGTGTAAACATGTATGAGTTGCTTCTATGTTATGCATGACAGGAACTTTGTTTTTATTAAAAAGAGAATTGTGGCATCCTCGTTAATACATGTACTCTGAAAGTATGTTTTATTTAAAATCGCGAAAATTTATGCGGGGTTTTAGAGGGTGTTACAATAGTGGTATCAGAGCAGTTCGGTCCGTCCGGCCAGTGTTATTGAGTCAGTCGGTCCGACAGTGTATACTGTCAGTGTTTTCTTGTTTTGTTGTGATTGTAGCTGTTGGAATTGATCGGCTGGAAGGAGCGGTGCTGCAATTGTTGTTGTTCTTCCAGAGGCAAGGCTAAAATAAGTGGGGGAGAAGCTGACGCTTCTCTGCGATGCGACGAAGAGGGATTGGTTTGACTCTGGGAGAATGTTTAAAGGTTAAGATAGTACTTGAGATACTAAGGTGGTCGTGTAATGATTATTTATACATTTGTTTTGGTTTCGACTATTCTTTGGCAAATTAAGGACTTGATCACCCTTGATGTGTTGTCGATAGTAGTGGAATTGAAAGAGATGAATAGATGTATTGTTTCCGACTATTTAGTATGTGTGTTGGACAAAGGTGCTGGAGTTGGATACTCGTTATGGAATCAGAAGTGGTGAACGAATCAGAGGAATGCGTAACCCCAGGATGATTGGTAGTAGTTTTACTCAAGGTAACATGAAGAGTAGACTTGGAGTGTTGTGGTTAAACAGAAATGGGTATCGTTGTGAAGCTAGTGTCATACTATAAGTGAAGGTGTCAAGGCATCATCTGGAAATTGGGCGAATCTCGGATGCATGGATTTGAATCTAATAGGAACTCAGAAGTAAGTATTCGTATCGGATCGGAGAAGAGGACTTTTGGAATTTCGGTTCAGGTAATGTAAAGGTAATACTTTCGAAGTCATGGTAAATTATGGATGTTCAGAAGATGTCTAAGCATAGTCGTTAAGAACTGTATTGGAATAACGGATGTGGAGGTTTCACTAAGTCTTGTTTTGAGTGAGGATTCTTGATGTCGTGTCGAGTGATTACGCTGAAGTGACAACCCAGGAAAGTGTGATCACCGGATGAGTTGAGACATGAATTAGTAAGACTAAGATTGTCGATTCGGATAATTGGAATGTGATGGACAAGAGATGAATGAACTTATGGACTAGTATGTGAGAGGGATTTATGGATGAAATTTAATTGGAAGAATTGTCTTCATTTTAGGATTGGATCATAGAGTGAGTAACAGATGGGTAAAGGTTTGGGTTGGACCAGACGAATTTGGATAAGAATTCTATCAAGGATAATTAAGGAGGATTTTATGATTTAGTTGGTCAGCGTAAGTGGATACTGAGGGTAACCTTTGGGCAAGAAATCAAAGTGTTTATGGATTTTGGTTGGTAACCATTATTGGTAAGAGTAAGATGAAGGCGGTTCCAGATACGGATAGTCAAGGTTGCAAATACTCAGGCAAGAGTAGCTCATGTTACAAGATATGAGTGGGAATTGTAATTAGAAGGATTTCGGTCATTGAGTGCGAAGCTGGAACGCTAGAATATTCGTGGATTGATTGTAAGTGAATAAGGGGAAGCTGGATTATGGACTTGATAAGGATTTGATTTGGGTTCGGAGGCAAATCGCCATATGCTGAACTGAGCACTTAAGTGGGAGTTTATGTCCCGCACAGTTCGCGCCGCGTCCCCTAGTTGGCACCGCGAACTGCACTTTTCCTGTCATCGCGCCGCGAACTGGATGTCGCGCGGCGTGCTGTAGCAGACCAGAATGGATTACTTCTTTATGATTTATGGATTTGAGGTGTTAGAATCGTATTTCTTGGTGAAGGTAAATTGCAAAAGGAGAAATGTGGATCATCCTAGAGAAGGTGCTAGTCGTGATTGCGCGAGTAATTAAGGATGCGAAGGTCTTAACTCTTGGTTTAAGAATTTGAGGTGTCGTAATAATGTCGGATAAAGTGATTATTAACTTTGGAAGAGTTAGCAAGGGAGTACTGAGTTGGTTTCAATTTTAATTAGAGAACGAGATTTGGGTTGATTTGTTCTTATGGAAGAAGTGTATTAAGAGAAGTGTGTTAATCACAAGGACTTGCAGAGCATTGTACGGAAGTCAGTGTTGTATCGGGATAAAAAGGATTCAAAGATTTGTGTGGAGTATAGGCTGGTATCGTAAATTTGAGTAACGAAGTTGCCGTGTTAATCGAACAGAGGATCTCTAAGGAAAAGATCAGGGTGGCGCAGCGAAAGCGAAGTGCGGATTTGTGTATAATGACTGGTGTAAATTGGTGTGAGTCGAAGACGAGACTCAGATTTGCAAATAGTATGTGATCGTTGGATTCGTTTAAAGAGTAATTAGTAATGAATTGGATATAGTCGAGTAAGTCAACTGGCAAGGAACCACTTGAGTTCGTGGAATTGATAACGGCAGTGTAATGCAGGTATGTTGTGAGAGGTGTTCTGATTACTGGTGGTAATGACTAAGGTTCCAGTTGAGAATGGACAGAGGAAAGTTGAGGAACTGAATTATGTAAGATGTCTTATTATGTTTTGGGATGATTGCATGTGACTGTTGTTACCATGCTGTATGAATTCGTGTTTCGTGATTTTGGATTGGTTTTGGTTAGAGAATTTTCGAGGACGAAAATCTTTTAAGTGGGGGAGAGTTGTAATGCCCCAATTTCGATTGTTCGCTTTTTAATTAATTTAAGTGATTTGTTATGTGTTTATAACATATTTATGTGCCTTGTTGTGAATAAAATGAATATTATTGGTTTGTGGCCTTATATGTGTTTGTGGGGTCGGTGTAGGGTATGCGTCCCTAATTGATCGGGTTAGTGTGAGGTCACTAGAATAATATAATATATTAGTAGTATTTATTTAATTGGTTAGTATATGATTTAAATTAATTAATTAAGTGATATAAGAAATAAGATAAGGTTAGTGGGCCTTGTGTAGTGTTAGTAGAGAGGGGGTGCCAATAGGGCCCAACTAAAGGAAAGAAAAAGAATAGAAAGAATAAAAAAAAAGGGAAAGAAAAGGGAAGTGAGTAGAAACTCAGTTATCGTGAATAATAGAGAGAAAAGCAGAGAAAGGAGAAAAGGGAGAAGCTGCCCTAGAGTGCTTGGAAGAGGAAGAAAGAAGCGAAGCTTTGCCGAATTCGTGAATTACACCAGGTAAGGGTGGGGTTCCTTGTACTTATTCATGGGTAGGAACAAATTTAACATGAGTTTTGGGTATTGGGTGATTTCTCTGAGTTTTACAGATTTTTGGATTAGACACCATTGTTATCCCCGGAGCTTAGAGCTCAAATGAACATAGGTAGTATTGCATGTTCCCATAGTTATAGGTATTAGATAATACTTTAGAATGATTCTAATTGTTATTGCTATATGGTAGGAATTCGATTTTGATGGTTTTAGGATGATTAGGAATGGGTTGGGGTGATTTTGGGAAGCATAAAAACGTGAAATATGGTGTTGCAGAGTCATCAACACGGGCCGTGTTGATTCACACGGGCACCCGTGTTGATCTTCTGTGTTGATGCTCGGGTAGGTTTTTCCCAAAAATCATTTCGGCCATAACTTTTGAACCGTAACTCCGATTTAGGCGCCATTTGATGCGTTGGAAAGCTAGTGAAATTTTCTATATGATTATGAGGAATTAAGTAGCTTTAAGAGCTTATTTTAATAAGTGATTATTGGAGAAAGTGTTTATGTTTATAAGTGAGTTTGATTGTTATGTATTTTAGTGAAGTGTTTGGAGATATTTGGGATTGGAGCTCTGAAGAACGACGAACAATCGCTCAAGAGTTAGAAGCTGAAATTTGATAAGGTAAGGGGGGCTACTACTCAATTTATATTTGCTTATGGGTTTAGGTACGATTGATTTTGGATAATCGTAGGGAGAAACCCCAATTTTTAGATGTTCTTAGGAATCAATAACCTTAGGGTTGAACCTTGTTAGAAAAGGTTTAGGTTCCCAAATTTTATAAATCAATTAGGGATTTTAGGTTCCTATGGTGGATTTGGAGTATAACTGTATGATCGTGAGTTTACCTTAGGTGTTCTAGGGATAACCTTGATGTTGTTAGAATTTCCCTAAAGGACGGGTAATATGTAACTTAAGGTCAATTTTATAAAACTTGTTGTTGATGAAAGAATGGTTAATAAAATAGGATGTTTTGAGACAAAAAAATTCTGAGTTGTGTATGGTTTGAAAAATAAGACCTTAAGTGAAATAATGTTGTCCTTAAGATTGGAAATTGACTAACGTAGAAGGGAATTGTGTTTCCAATTGATGTGTTGCTTTGAGTTACGCATAATTGATGTTGTTATGTACCGAAATGTACGTTTTGGCTGGTATTTTTCGTGTTTGGCTGCTGTTCTGAGCTGCTGCAGGTACAGGAAAAATTTGGTACGCGCTCATCAACACGGGCCGTGTTGATTCACACGGGCACCCGTGTTGATCTTCTGTATTGGCAAAATAACGTGTTTCTGGACACATTTCCACACGGGCAGTGTTGATTCACACGGGCACCCGTGTTGAACCTCCTGTGTTGGCTTCTGAATTCTATTTTCTGTGCATGCTGTTATGTACGGTATTGATTCTGTTTTGATGTGCAGTGTTTTATATGTTTTGAATATACTGCTTGTTGATTTCCTAGTGTTGATTAATGCTTGTATCGAATAACGTTGTATGTTATGATACCAACACTACGTAGATTTATTGTCATGCTTTTAGATGATGTTATCAAGCATGAATTATGATATAACTTGATATGGTTGGTTGATGTTTAATAGTATGCTGAGTGATTACATGCTATCCATATCCTGTTGAGATTGATAATGTTGATGTTGCATGATATGTTTTATTGATGTGAATAGTATGCTGAGTGTTACATACTTTATATATCATGTTGCATTTGTTAATTCCCATTGTGTGGAATTAACATGGTGGCCAATATACGTGTCCGCGATTTAATGGAACGTTGAGGTGGTAGCCGTGTCCGCGATATAAAGGAACGGTGAGTTATCCGTGACCCGAGATTTAATGGGGCGGTAAAATGGTACCACATGCATGGGTGTGTTGCATTATATTGAATATAACATGAATGGATGATTTTCCAATATTGTATTTAATTGATTGTATGCATGTATTGTTGTTGAATTGTTAATGATGTTTGATGTTAATTATAAGTATGAAAAGTAATAAATTATAAATATATGAATTGTAAAGGTTTTCGTAAACTATGAAACATGCTAACTGTTTGGGTGATGCTTATGGTTGTTCTGAATTGATTGTTATGAACGTATAATCAAATGTATAGTTGAGATGCTCACCCTTACTGTTGAACATTTCAGATTGAGGAGCTTCGTTCAGGTGCTTGGCGAAGGCTTGTCGTTTCTAGTTTATTTCTGTTTAAGTATTGTCTGGGTCATGCTCTGATAGTTGTAACTCCGGGAACGTTTGTTTTTCGAGCTGCTTTAGTCAGACTCGTTTATTTCCTTATGTTTGTTATAATATGATGTTGATATATTCCAGGTGTTAATCCCTGATGATTTTGAAAATATTATAACATTGGTTTTGTTAATTGAATTATTCCGCTGTGTAAACATGTATGAGTTGCTTCTATGTTATGCATGACAGGAACTTTGTTTTTATTAAAAAGAGAATTGTGGCATCCTCGTTAATACATGTACTCTGAAAGTATGTTTTATTTAAAATCGCGAAAATTTATGCGGGTTTTTAGAGGGTGTTACAATAGTCATGTACATAATCAAATAAAATAAATATAATACAAACTGAGTACTTGGCCTAAGAAAAACGTGCGAATTTCAAATTGTCCACTCATGCACTGACACGCCTTCATCCTCTTCCCCAGGGATTGTTGTCTTAGATGGAACTTTTACCTACGGCCGAACTCGTCACTATAGGCTATAGTGATGGTTTTTAAGCGTGACTACAAACCTGCAAACATCAAAAATACAACCCAAGCAATATAAATCCCATCCAACGCCATGGATTGATTGCAAACCAGTCCCTGCACATGAAGAGGTCCTTAATTTGGCTTAATTTTTCTTCTAACTAGGGTTCCCTAAATTGGAGCTCTGGAACCCTAGCCATGGCAAATGTCTATTCATGCCCTTAAACTTCAATCAAACCCATCCAGTACATTGCAAATACGATAATAAGCACAACCATACAATTAAAACATGTTTATGATGCAAGAATCATGGTAATCAATTTTGGAAAGAAAGACAAACCGTGATGATCGTACAACATGTTTCTAGGCTTGTGGAGACTTGGTGATGATTGCAATCGCTTCAGAGGATGCCCAGGAACACGATTTGACCTTCAGCACGTCTTGAATTGGCCTGTGGAAAAAGATATGTCTCTCACATTTGAACAAAATTTTTTAGTTTTGTTTCTTGCTTTGGAGGCAGGCTGCGCATGAAAAATCCTCCTTCTCTAGGGTTAGAATGATCTTGTATATATGTGAGAATCAAATTAGGTCCATAAAATTGGAATGAATCCAAAGAATAATGAATTCAATTCTTGCATCCAATCTTTCCAAATGTAGATATTTCTTCTCTTTTCAACCTTGCACATTTTTCTTGGCTATTGACAGCATATAAGATCTCCATTCAATACAAAAATCATTCCTAAAACAACTCATATGATTTATTTGGATTTATTTAATTTTATTTTATTTTTAAATGAATAAAAATCAAAATAAACTAAATAAACAAATAAATAAAGCATGCATGGTCCCATAGGTCGTGGGCCATGCTAGGATTGAGACTCAATCTTTAAAATATGGGCCCATGTGGACAAAATGCAATTTTGGGCATTGTTGACTTTGTGCAAATTTCTAAAAAATTGCCAACTTTGACAATTCATATCTCTCTCAATTTTGACCCTAAGAAGGTGTTCTTGAACTTTTTAGAAAGCTTAGAATGTCCCCTAAGCAAAACTTTTGGTCTCATCTCAATTGGGTCTTCCATGTTCATGTAATAAGCTTTGACCCAAAAGGTGTTTTTGTTGACTTTTCAAAAGGACCTATAATGTAGAAATTCATATCTTTTTATGGGTGCATTTCTTGAACTTTATGGATGAAGATGAGTTGTAGGGAATTGGATCCTCTTCAAAATGAGCCTTGGATGAGAAATGTATGATAAAATATGAGAAAGATATGCCTGGTCAAAGTTTGGTTGACTTTTCTTGAGAAACCCTAATTTAGCAACTTTTGAGTTTTGATGAGTTAGGAGCATTCCTTGAGGAATCGTGATCAACCCTTGATCAAATTATGGATATAACTTTAAAATGTTTATGTTGACCAAAAATCTTGAAGTTTGACTGTATGTGGGCCACAATTGACTTTTGACCTAATATAGTTGATTTTCAAGCATCTGAGCAGTTGACTGAGCAAACTTCTTGTGAAAGGCATGAAACTTAACATGAATGGTCTCGAGAACATATTAAGACCATGGAAAAGATTTGAGACCTTTGGAGTTCACCCCTCTTTATGAAAATGGAAACCCTAGTTTGAGGTTCATTGTCTTAGGAGAGCATTTGTCTGGTTAGTTCTTGGGCATCCTTGAGCAAGTTGAGGACCTCAATGAGTATGTTTTGAGTAAAATGAGAGGGAAAATTTTGGAGTACAACACTAGGCCTTCAAATTCTCAATTAAGAGAAGAAATAGGAGTTGTTGAGAATATAAGACTTAGCGAAAACAAAATTCCCCACGGTATATATCAAAAACCAAATACTCATAGAGTAAAATCACCTACTCCCTCAGATATGGACTTCCCGTTATAATTTTATATTATTCCCCAGGTAGTAATCTAAGAAACTTTGTCATTGACGAGTTTCAGCATGAAAGATACGCTCAATTTAGAAAATGGTTTTTTAAAACTGTTTCTGCTCCAGTGTTAGCTAGCTTTAAGGATGAGTACTATACTCAGATGTCTATGAACCAAAATTTCATTCCTTTTGTCAAATGGTTCATTAATTACTTTATAAGTAAACAAAAAGAAGAGTTAGTTTTTATTAAAAAAGACGAACTTTTAGTTCTACAAAAATCATGGGAAAATATTAAAGGAGAAAAAATGTAATCTCCTTTTCCCCCAGAGCAAACCATAAGTTTGGGTCCTCATACTGAGGCTACACCTTATCTTACCCTTCAATTACAAAGAGTTGAACAAAATCAGGTTACTCTTAAGGAGTTAAATTCCATAATTAAATCCAATAATTATACTAATGCCTACCTTGTTTGTCTAGGAGAACTATTTATTTCTCTAGAAAAAGAGCTCTTATCCGTAAAAGACCTTTTAGACAAACAAATAGCTCGTCAAAAGGTTATTATTGACCTTATTAATAAGCCTAAATTTCAAGAAAAAGCTTCTACCTCCAATATTTCAGATGTTCCTATAATTCAACCTTCTATTCCTATAGAAGAATTTAAAATGGAAACCAACAGAGATGAGTTTGTCCGTATTCTTGAGAAAAAGCTTAAAGATTTACATTTAACGGTTATGTCTAATCAAGACTCCTCTAATAAATAAGAAATTAATGATTTAGCAAATATGTTTGCTAACTTAGACATTAGTAATCAAAATACTAATGAAATAAACCCTATTTATAACTCTAAACCTTTGAAGAAATACTATTATAAGCGCCCCTCTCCTCAAGATTTATTTTTTGAGGAACCTGAACCCTGCCAAAATTCGTATTCTTGAAAAGCCATTTATGAATGGAACATTGATGGATTAAATGACAAACAAATCCTTGATGCCATACATAGAATGATCATGTATTCTACTGTTTGTAAATAACACGGAAATTCTGACAAAGATATTGCCTCCTTTATATCAACTGGATTTGTTGGTCAATTAAGAGGCCAATGGGATCATTATCTCATCGATAGTCAGAAAAGATATATTCTTAACCATAAGAAAATAGTTAAGTCCGAAGTTCCTGGAATCAGAACAAGTGGTATTGCCACCACAAGAGAAGAAGATGGAGTTTATACACTATGTCTCTCTATCCTTCAACATTTTGTTGGAACCAATATCCCTATTGGAGAAAAAATTCAAACTCTACTTCAGAATCTAAGATGTCCTTCCCTTACACATTTTAGATGGTACAAAGATACCTTTTTATCTAGAGTTTATCAATTAAAAAACTCTAACTCTATCCACTGAAAAGCCAAATTTATTGATGGATTACCTCATTTCTTTTCTGAAAAAGTTAGACATTCTTTAAGAAGTAAAAATGAGGGATAAATATTAATTATCCTGATCTTACTTATGGCCAAATTATTAGTACTTGTGTTAATGAAGGATTAACCTTGTGTAATGATATTATGCTTAAAAATCAGCTTAAAAAACAGAAACTTTCTGAAAAACACCAAATAGATGAATTCTGCGACCAATTCGCCTTTGATCTTGGAAGATCTCCTGAGAATAAAAAGAGAAAAGGAAAAATTTTCAGGATAAACCTCATAAAAATAAGGATAATTATAAAAACTCTTATAAGAAGAATAAGAAACAGGGTCACTTTAATAAAAGTTGACCAAAATAGTCCACTAGTATTAAATTTATGCCTGGTGGATTAAATTTGGTCCTACGTTGGAAGTTTTGCCAAAAGAGTTAAATGAATTGTATACTCCTTGGTGCGAAAATAGTCCACTAGTATTAAATATTTCATCAAATTTGATAACAGGACAATGTCCAATTCTTTTCTTCACTAAGTTTCAAATTCCTTGAATTTGGAGATGGACTATCACTATTTCCAGTGACAAGTTTAATGTCCCAATTCTAGAAAGAATTTTTTTCTACAAATGGTAGAATAAAATGAGTTTAGAAGACATCCAAGACAAAATTATTCTAATCAAATCAGCCGTGAGTGAAGACAAAAATAGCAATGTTAAAGATTAAAACTCCCAACAAATGTCTATGGGAAACCTGAAAAACTTTTTCAAAGAAAGTATCCCAATGAAACAGGAGAAAAAATTTTAGTCAGAACTTTAGATCATATGAAGACTCAATTCTTCTACACTTTCCAATCTCAAACTTCAAAAGATGACATGCAATCCATGAAGACCAGTTCATCCATGAGATCAATAGATTCCAATACCTTTGAAGGTTTAGCTGGAGAAGCTCAAAATGATGATCCCACATCTGAAGACTTCTGGGATGCTATGATTCAACCTATGGCCCAAAAGGCTAAAGAAAAAGCCAAGGCTAAAGCTATGACAAGGGACTAAGCAATGACAAGAATTGTCCATAAGCAATAATGACAAACACAAAGATAGGAGAGAATCTTATCTTGAAACAATAAAAGAATTTTATTAGCAATAAAGCTATGACAAGAGACAAAGCAATGACAAGAATTGTCCAGAAGCAATAATTCCAAAAACAAAAATAAGAGATAATCTTATCTTGAAACAATAAAAAAAAATCTTCTATCTACTTTGTTGTTTATGAATTATTTTTGTGTCGATGGGCCCAATGTGTACCCGACATTAATAATTCATCTTTGTTTGTTGTAATTGGCTATCATAGGTAGCTATTACCGACTTAAATAGTAAGCCTTTATATATATATATATATATATATATATATATATATATATATATATATATATATATATATATATATATATATATATATATATATATATATATATATATATATATATATATATATATATATATATATATATATATATATATATATATATATATATATATATATATATATATATATAATTAAACTTATCATAATAATTCATTAGTATTTATTTAATTTTATTTATTTATAATTATTTAGTAAAAACTTAATTTTTATATTAATTATTATTTTGGTAGTTTTATATTTATTTTTATTAATTATTATTTATTTATTAGTACAAATGTTAATTATTGGTATCAATATTAATTTTTATTTATAACTATTAATTAGTAAAAACTTATAATCATTTAAAAAAAAACTTATTTTTTTATATTCATAATTGATACTTAGTAAAATGTATATAATTACATATTTAAAATATTTGATTTTTATCATTTAAAATAATTATATATTTGTTATGTATTTGTTATATAATTATTTGAAATGTTGGTATAAATATTTGGTATATAAATATATTTCAAATAATTATACAGTTCAAATATATTTGCGAGCTATTTACTATAAAATGTATGCAGCCCAATAAAATATTAAGTTTATAAAAGTATTAAAAATAAATATGAAAAGTTAGTTTTTAATAAATAGTTAAAAATAAATAAAATTAAATGAATATAAAAGTTAATAGAGAAAATTAGTTTTCACTAAATAAATAATAAAATAAAAATAAAAATAAAAATAAAAATAAAAACAAATAAAAAGACTACCAAAATAATAATTAATGTAAAAAGTAAATAAAATTATATTAATTGTGATGTGCTAACAATTATGATAAATATAATTAAAGTAACGATTGTGATGTTCTAGCAATTATGAATAAATATAATTGTTGGAATCTTATTAACAAATTTCGAGGATAAACAATTTCAAATTAAAACACATGACTTAGTGGTTGGTTAAAGCTTCACGTATGTATAAAATGTCACATATCAAACTCACATAATAAAATTTGATATGTCATAATTAAATTTTAATTTTTGGTTCCTCCTAATAAGGTTGTAGTTAAAAATAGCTTTTTGTCGCTAAATAAAAATTATTGTTAAAATTGTCGCTAAATTGTAAAAATCGTCACTAAATTACATGAACGACCAAAAATTAAAATTTAATTTTTTAAGAGGATCATTCTTTAAAGAAAATTTTTAGAGAAACTAAAAATAAAATTTAAAGATATTTAGAGAGATCAAAAACGCATTTAACCTTTAAATAAATATAAAAAGGTCACGTGAATAGAAAGATTTTGTACAGAATAGTGACCTAAAAAAACCACATGAATAATAAGAGAATCTTGACTTATTAAGAGAGAAATCACAATTTTTAAGGAGGTAAAATTAAAATTCGCTACATTGAAATATAATATATTTAACCCAAAAAACAATAACATGCCATTCAATATTTTTATAAACTAAAAAATTATTACAATTGAGTTCACGATGATTTAACAATGAAAAGTGCACGAAATCAAAATGAAAATACAAACTCTGGAAATTTACAAATGCAAATATTCAATGAATGTGTAGTTTACTTTATTATATTAAAAATATATAATGGATAATTGAATAAAAAAATATCATTACTCTGTATGATTCTTCTATTGCAAGAAAGAATCTTGCACTGAATAAAAGAAGTTAATTGCATTATTCAAAATCACATTGAACAAATGGAGCTTTTATAAATTAGGTGAACCAAAATGATATTACCCTAAATAACCCCCTAATAAATAAATGTAAACGTAAAAAGGGCATGGTTGTAAAACCTCTTTTTCACTTCAGCTTCCAACTTATCCCAAATCTTTAGTCCTTGACTTTGGTGACAGATATGTAGGTCTTTCAGATTGAACTACAGAAACACATATTGTAGTAAAGGTCATTATTAGGAAAGTGATGACATCATATGCTACATCCTATTTATTTAATTAGGAATATCAAAGACAGTGGCAAAAGGAATCTTTCTACATTTGATATAACAAACAAAAAGTTAATTGGTAAGAATTTTCTTTTTGACACAACAAAAACAAAGAAATAATAAAAAGAGTTATAATGTTAAAGATGAAATAATATTTAATATGATGAAACCACTCAACAATAATCTTGTGGTTTTAAACTCAACTAACTGGTTTGGATTATGAAAAAAAATGTATTAAATTGAAAATGTTGAAATATTAAATTATTATATTAGATTAGATTTAATATTTAAATATAATTTAAGTTGTGTAGATTCAAATCTAATTAGAGTTGTATATAAATAGTTCTAGTCTGTATCTTTATTTGTATAATTCAATAATATAAATCTTTATTTCTTTTATTCATCTTTCTCTCCTCACTAAAAATGCATCGTGTACTAACAAATCAGTATCCAGAGTTTTCAGTTATTGTTCTTGACCAAGTTTTCAAGAATTTCACGTCAGAGATCGTATTTCTAGGGCAAGTGAATCAACCGCTGCGAAGATGACTAGTGATAAGGGCATTCTGAATTCTCTTCCAATGTTTGACGACAAGAATTGTATCCGATGGAAAAAACATATACAATCCTTGTTTGGCTTCCATAAAACTCTCGAAGTGGTTACCGACGACGTTCCTGTGTTGGCTGCAAATGCAACTGACGAACAGAAAAAAGCCCACAACGAAGTCAAGAAGAAAGATTACAACGCTGCTTATTGCATTCAGACGGCGGTCGATGCTGCTAATTTTGACAGAATCTCTCATGCTGAAACGGCGAAGGAGGCATTGAATATTCTAGTGAAGTATTACAAAGGAGGTGAGAAAGTCAAGGTTGTCAAGTTACAAACCTTGCATCGATAATATGAGTTGTTGTTGATGGGAGAAGATGAAAAAGTTGCAGAATATGCGTCGAAGATTCAAAAACTCGTCCATCTCATGGAGGATTGTGGTGAAACCGTAACTGATAAGATGATAGTTGAGAAGGTAATGAGAATGTTGACCTCTCTTTTTGATCGTGTTATCGTAGCTATTCAAGAATCCAACAATCTTGAAACCACTAAAGTGGAAGATTTGGTTGGTTCGTTGGAGGCGCATGAAATGAGGATTGTCGAAAGGAAAGGAGTGCAAGACTCGATACAGGCTCTGCAAGCTCAGTCATGGAAAAAGGATGGTGATTCTAACAAATTCAAAGGCAAGTTCGACAAGACTTGGGGCAAGAAGTCTTGGTAGAAACCTCACAAACATCAGGTCGAAGATAGGGTTTCTGAATCCTCGAAAAGAGGAAGAGGAAACTATCGAAAGGGCAGAGTCACGTAGTCAAGAATTGTTGGTACAAAAAAGACAAGGGATCGACAAGCAAGGACGAAGGAGCGAACCTTGCACGTGAAGATTCAGATGATTCTAAACGTGGTATGTTGTTATGGTTGCAGTTGTAAATAACCATATTGAATCCAAGATCTGGTTTCTCGACTTAGGCTGCTCGAACCACATGACTGGTCGAAAGGAGTGGTTAACATATTTTGAAGAGTCGAAGAAGAGCAAGGGAAAACTTGCTGATAATAGTTCGTTGCAAGAAGAAGGTACTGGAAATATAGTCTTTCAAATGAGTAATGGAGAGAAAGCTATAATCAAAGATGTGCTTTATATACCTGAAATAAAGTGCAACTTACTAAGTGTTGGACAACTAGTCGAAAAAGGTTTCTTAATTGTCATGAAAGATGGAGTTTTGAAATTGTTCGACACCGAGAACAATTTGGTCTTAAAATATCCATTGTCGAAGAACATGCCATTTAAGACTATGATCAGTTCGACTGAAGTTTAATGTTTGAAAATTGTTGTTGACCACGATGTCGATGAAGAAACTGATGAAGTAGAGGTCGAAGGAATTGTTGAGAATCTAGTCGAAGTCGAAGAGGCTGTGGAAGTCAAAGAAGAAGCAGTTGCTGACATTCTCGACACAATCGAAGTCGAAGAGGAAGTCGAAGTCGATGAAGAAGTAGTTACTGACATTCCCGACACAATCAAAGTCAAAGAGGTTGTGGCTGAAACAAGCCAAAGACTTCAAAGAAATAGAGTTCTTCCAACAAGACTTCATGATTATGAAGTGGTGGGTGATGATGAAGTTATACCAGATGGAGAATTAGTTCATAGTGAAGCTTTGAAAACTAAACAGTGGAAGTTAGCTATGGTCGAAGAGTTACATGCAATCGAAAGAAATAACACATGGGAGTTAGTCGAATTGCCAGTATATAAAGTAAGATTAGTAGCTCGAGGGTTTCTTCAAAGAGAAGGACTTGACTACTCTAAAATATTTGCTCCAGTAGTAAGATTGAAGACTGTTCGACTAGTGGTAGCATTGGCATGCAACCAAGGTTGGTCGACATTTCATTTAGATGTGAAATCAGTATTTCTGAATGGTTCTTTAGATGAAGAGGTCTATGTTACACAACCCCTAGGGTTTATGATTCAGAAGGAAGCGAGTAAAGTATATAAGTTGCACAAAGCACTATATAGCCTCAAGCAGGCACCTAGGGCATGGAACAAGAAGAACGACGCATACTTAGTCGAATTGGGATTTATCAAATACAAATCTGAATATGGTATCTATGTTCAAGTTGTAGCACAAGATATAACAATCATCTGCTTATATGTCGGTGACTTGCTAGTTACTGGAAATAGCTTGGAGAACTTGTCGAAGTTCAAAGAGCTGATGATGAAGAAATTTTAAATGTCTGATCTGGGAAAATTGTCTTATTTCTTAGGTATGGAATTTAAAATGTCGAAGAAAGGTATGATGCTACATCAAAAGGAAGTATGTCAAAGAAATACTCAAGAGATTCAAGATGGATGATTTGAATCATGCATTCTCTCCAGTTGAACCAAATGTAAAATTGGAAAAGAATGGAGAGGAAGACAAAGTCGATGTAACTTTGTTCAAGCAAATTGTGGGATCTCTGAGGTATGTGTGCAACTGTCGACCTGGTATAAGTTTTGTTGTAGGATTAGTAAGCAGATATATGAGTGGACCAAGAGTGTCACATATAAGGCTGCAAAAAGAATCCTAAGATATTTGAAGGGTTCGATAAACTGTGGAATACTATTTCGACGAGATTCTGAAGACAAAGAAGCCATAGTTAATTGTTTTTCAGATGCTGATTGGTGTAGAGATAAGGAAGATCGAAGAAGCACAACTGGATATTTCTTTCAAGTATTTGATGCCTCAATCTCATGATGTTTGAAGAAACAACATGTGGTGGCATTATCATCTTGTGAAGCTGAATATATAGCATGATCCTATGTTGCATGTCAAGCAATTTAGATCAGGTCTGTACTTGAAGAAATAAAGATCAAAGTAAAGAAACCTCTTGTATTGCAAATCGACAACAAGTCAGCCATAAATCTGACGAAGAATCCAGTATTGCATGAAAGAAGTAAACATATTGAAGTAAGATTTCACTTGAGGGAAAAGGTAAATCAAGGTGAACTTGAAGTAAGACATTGCTCGAGTGGAGTACAATTGGCCGATATTTTCACCAAAGGATTAAAGATCGACAAATTCTTGAATTTAAAAAAGAAATTAGGAATAGTTAAGATCGACTATGACTAACGTATGTTCGACAACTTGGATTATAGAGGTGTGTTGAAATATTAAATTATTAGATTAAATTAGATTTAATATTTAAATATAATCCAAGTTGTGTAGATCAAACCCAATTAGGTTTGTATATAAATAATTTTCATCTGTATCATTATTTATACAATTCAATAATATAAATCTTTATTTCTTTTATTATTCTCTGTTTCTCTCCTCGCTAAAAATGTCTCACGCACTAACAAAAATGACATATAGAACATGATTATGAGAAAAAGAACATAAAATAGAAAAATAATAGGGGTACTTTCAAGCATGGTTTTACATTCTCCTTAATGTATGAGTTGACATTGATTGCATCTGAAATAACCAAAACACACAAACAAATACACATGCAGAAAATTCCAATAGTAAAAAACACACACCACATCCAGAACAAATGAGTTTATATACAAAACATTCATTTACTTCAAAGCAATATATGTTGAACATTTGAGCTGATTACTAAATCTCTATTTGAATGTCACACATTTGCATATCCAACAATAATATTAAAGATTCATAACAGATGTTATTTATCTATTGTCTGAATTAGGGACGGATCTAAAACTTTTAAATTGTGGGGGCAAAAACTATTATAAATTAAAATATTAAAAATAACATAATAATATCGATTTGAAACTAAGAAAAATATAAAATTTTAATGTTAAAAATTTAAAATATAATATTATTAAAAGTTTCCTATCATAAAAACATTTAATAAAAAATGTATTTTAACTAAATCTTTAAAAAAGAAAAATTAGTTTAATAACATATATATAAATTACATATCTTCAACAAACTTTATTTTATTCAATTGCCTAAATCCAAAAACAAATATTTGTATTTTATTAATCTATCCATATAAACAATGCAACTAGCCATTTACTATGATATTTGTTATATGGTCGTTTTATTAAATACTTGAATTTAATTTTATGTTAAATATATATTCTTAATGCCTAACTCATATACATGATTAACACTTAACTCTACCGGGCATTTGTCCCCTACCTTGATATTTTATTATAATATGTATATAATACTCAACTACTAGAGTACTTTATTCTAATAGGTAGTAATACTTAACTATTTTTTGAATTATAGCAGCTCTTAGACCTGGTGCTATACGTCCATTCTTGCCCTACCTTAATATTTTATTATAATAAGTATATAATAATACTTAACTATTGTTTGAAATATAGTGGGGGCTGCAGCCCCCAGTGCTATAGGTCCGTCCCTGGTCTGAATTAAGGCTTATTGTTAAAGTTGTAGATTTAAATTAAAAAAATGGGAAAATTTGACTGAAAAAAGAAAAAAATGATAAGACTGATGAGTTTATCATTAACAATATCATGTGAAGTTGGTGACTGTCCACTGCAGGCAATCTAAAATTATCAAAAGTAAATTGTAGATTCAATCATAATAAAAACTTATTTTATTAAAACGTTAAATAACATAAATAACATAAACCATAAATTAAGCTGAAAAAACTAACACAATGAACAAAAAAAAAAAACGTGTTTGTGGATGATGGTGGAAGACCGATGGAAGGAAAAGATGAAAGGAAAAGGGTGTTGTTGAGGCGGATCGAAAGCTGAAAAGAAAATCTCCTCAACGATGTAAAGAGAATATTATGAAATGAATTGCCTTGACTCAAATAAATAATTACTTAGTTTGCATTGGAATGAGAAAAGGTAACATGTTTTCAATGCAAAACAATAACTTTTAAACTGCTACACGTTAAAACATTCTATTTGACTGTAAAAGTTAATGCAATGTTTAATTAGGTTTAATAATTTGGGTATCTAATGATTAAATAGTTGAAATGACATTTAGGGGTACTAAATAAGGCTGATAAACTGTTTGAGTTAGGTGTATTAAGTAAATTTAGTAGTGTATTACTTTAGTAGTGTATTACTTTATTATATTAAAAGTAGATGGTCTTACTGGAAGTAGGTGATTTAATTACTACGAGGTTGTATAAAATGGCATGCATTTGTGTTTTGTGTTGTTGTAACATGGTGATGTTGCATTATTGTTATTGATTATAACATGATGAGTTGATAACATGTTTGGTGAATGGTGATATCATGATATTATGTTGTGTGGTATGTATAATATGTTATTTTGTAGAATATCATAAATGAATATGAATTGTATGTGGATGATTCATAAATATGTGCATGTATGTGTAATTGTGTGGTAATTCAATTGTGATGAACTATTGAAGATATGCATGGATGTTAAGATTAGAGAATGATCTTAATTGCATATGGTTGTTGTAATTGCACATATATCATTTGTTGTCAAGAGGCGTACTTGTTAGTTTCGAGGAAGCTAGTGATTTGTCCCAAACCTAGATAGGAGTTTGAAAGCTTAGAGGACAAACTTTTTATGTGTTATTGGTCTAGAGGATGAACCCGGTCTAAAGTAAAAACCGAATAAAAATAATAGTGATTGGTACCACATGCATGAGTATTGCATTGTGTCATATCGTATGTATGTTTGCAAATATGGAGTTATGTGAACTATGAGAGATTGTTGTATTTTGTGAAATTATGAATGATGCATGAATACTTTTGAATAGTATGATTATTTGAGTGATGTTATGTTTTTAAAGTATATGAAGTGTGAGAGTATTATTTGTATGCATGTATGCTATGTATTATACATTATTATAAGATTTTGATAATTATGTGAGTTCTCACCCTTATGTTGGAATAATGTTTTATACGATATCGCTCAAGTACTGAAGATTAGAGTTGCTTTGAGCAGGAGAGTAGCCGTAGAAGAGATACTTTATTTTATTTTTCATTTTGGGTTTTGAGTCGTGCTCTGGTCATGTAACACCGAGGAAACGTTTGATTTGTGTTTTGAGAGGTACAATTGTATACTCTATTTATTTTGTTAATTGGATTTGAATTTTATGGTGAAGTGGCTTATTATGCCTAAGTTGATTTAATGAATGGAGTTTATTTGAGACTTGAATATTATGAGGTGTAATACGGTGGGAGAACTGACTTTACTGGTTTTGCATTTTTATTGCAAATGTTGGAGTTAGCAAGAGTCGCCATCGACTTTTTTTTATCCAACAAAGGAAAGGGTGAAAAGAACAGGAAAGACCTTCCGAGATTTTTTTTGAGTAAGGGGGGTAGGTTACGGAAAGGGAAGATGTTAGCACCCTTTCCATCCGTAGTTATCTACAGGCTCTTAGTTGCTAGCTCACTTTAAAAATGCTTCTTTTTTGTATAAGTGTATTTGAAACTATTTTTGAAAAGACGCCTTAGTGCGGCGAACTTTGTAATGTTTCTCGTATCACTGAGAACGTATACAAAGTGTTTTTTGTCTTTGAAAATATTTAGAAAAGAGTTTGTGTATGTGTGTAAAAATTGTTTTATTTGTATGAGCAAGCAACTATAAGCTATCTACCTACTCGAAAGATTTTCTTTTTTTCCTCATTTCCTTTAGATTGTGATGTCCTACTATTAGTCAATAGGTAGCCCTTATCGTTGGATGTTTTGAGGGACATGCAAGGGTTATCATACAGTCGCGAAAGCAGCTCGTAAGATACTTTAGTAATTACCCTAAGGTTTTAAGATCATATACCGAGGCAACGTCGAAAGGGTCATCGAGAGACTTATGATCTCAAAAGCAAAGGGTTACCACTAAAATCTTCTACGTTCGAGAGACGCGACTGTTTATTTCTGAAGGCAACAAGTGGAGGTACCTTAGAGATGTGCGTGTGCGAGTGTGTTGTATTTCGGTTTATGTTTATCTTTGAATGCTAGGTTTTCTAACTTTTGCTTTTAATCTTTTTATACAAGCCTATTAACATTCATCTAATAGTTAATTGAATAAGTACAAAAAATAAAATGCGAGAATTTTGAGTCTACGCTATTACAAGGCTTCGAGATGGGGAATTATAAACCAAAACAAGCGAAATAAAAAGTAAATAGTCCTAGTTAAACTATTACATCCTTTATACAGTTACATAATATTTATGAAAAACTAATACGAATAAGTAAAAGAACGCGCGGAGGAGAAAGAGGGAAGATGTAGAGAACCCTAAAAATCTAAATAGAAAAATATATATTTTTTTATAGGAAAATCTTTAAATTAAATTAAGAAATCAAAGTCTAATTAGTTAATTAAAGAAAGGTGATTAAAATTGTTAAAAATTAATCTAATTAAAAAAACTAATTCTAATTATTTTTGGTGATTATGATTTTAGGGTTTTTTTTTTATAAAAGAGAAATTAATAAAAAAAGAAACAAAAATAATTTAAATAAAACAAAAGAAGAAAAATAGAAAATAAAACAAAAAAAGAGATGAGTTGTGTTATAACGGAAATGGGAGGTGTAAATTGAAAATTCATTGGGCCCAATGAATTTAAACCCAGGCGTGGTAACAAGAAGTGAGGGGGTGTGAATCTGCAGTTTTTTAGGCCCAACAAGGAGGAGGCCCAGGCGCTGAATAATCTGCAAAAAAAATGTTGAAACTCTAAAATGACAAAACCTAAGATTCGAACCCAGGCTCTAGGAGGGGAAGGCCTTAAATGCGCGTTTGCAACCACTGGATCACTCTGCTCATTCATTGGTTATAACAACATGATAATATAATATATGAAAATGAAACAAAAATTATTTAAAATAAAAACGGGCGCCCAAGTGGGCCCTTATTAGTTAAACGAACGAATCAGGGCGTGATGTTTGGACACGCCAGCTCCTACCAGAGTCAACCCACGTTAGAGACGCCAGAGTCAAACTCCGATCGTCTTCTCCGACGGCCATAAACCTCAACATGAAAAAAACACACATGCATTAATGGGTAATAGGGACCCTGCCCCCCTAAATCAATGGCCCTGAGTTCAAATTTGGCCTTATATTCAACAAACACTCATTGTATCATGCGCTTCGAACATGATTCCAGACCGTGCCCTAATAATGGAACACTCTCATTTCTGCATCAAATCCTTAATGTAACACGTTAGAATAATTCAAAATGATAACATGAGCACGAATGTATGCTTTGAATTCATTTAAACTACATGTATTAAGAGATTCAGATTCAAGAATTTTTCCAAAACATAGTGAATCGATTTGCCGGTTTTAGGATGCTTCATGCGTGGATATGGATTGAAATGGACTCCTTGGAGTCTCAGGAGCACGATACAAGGCCTGGTTCTTATGAATATAGGCTGGAAGTGGAGTTTTAAATTTTACAGTTCTTGAGAAATTTGATAATTTTGAGAGAGCTTCTTCAGGCAGTGTAGGCGTGTCCCTTTGGCTTGAGTTGTTGTTCTTTATATAGAGGGAGGAAGGAGGTACACAAATATGGAAAGAATCAAGGCATTAAGGCCCTTTTCAAAACAATATCAAACATATTAAAATGTTTCCAAACATGTGAAATCTTTTCCATTCTTGATGCAGCATGAACCTGGACATTCTTTTTGGCCTTTGCACGAAATATGGGTCTAATAATGGGTCAAATTAAGCCCAAATGCTTTAACCCATGGTTTCTTGTATTTTTATTTAATTTATTTGATTTTAAATTAAATAAAATCAAGATAAATGTAAATAAAAAATCAAGTCCATGAAAAAATGGATTTAGAGGTCCTTGGTTATGTCACAAACATGTTTGAACCCTAAAAGTTAGGTCTATTAACCTAAAACTGCAATTTTGTTCAAAGTTGACTTCATGCGTTTTCACAAATTTGCTCAACTTGTGAAAGACATAACTTGCTTAATTTTCAGATTTTGAAGATTATTTTAGACTTTTTTGAAAGCCCGATATATCCTCTACAATCTCTATGTTGACCATTTTTTCTTTTGAAGACATTATCTTGATGTAAATTACCTTTACAAAAAGTGTCTTTTGTTGACTTTTTGAAATGACCTATAATGTGTGAGCTTATATCTTCCAAATGAAGCATTTTTTGGACTTAAGAATAAAAGAAAAGTTGTAGATAATTGAATTTTATTCAAAATGAGATTTGGTTGGGGAAATTTTGATGAAGTATGTGAAAGTTATGCCTGGTCAAAATTCAGTTGACTTCTCCTAAGGAAGCCCTAATTTGACAATTCTTGACTTTTGATGATTTGAGGACTTTCCTTGGGGAATCGTGACCAAACCTTGATAAAATGATGAATATCACCTCAAAATTTTGATTTTGACCAAGAATCTTGAAGTTTGACTGTATGTTGACTACAATTGACTTTTTGACCAATATAGTTGATTTTCAAACATTTGAACCATTGATTGAGCTAATTTGTGATGTAGGGCTTGAAACTTGACATGAAGCTTGTTGAGGACCTAATAAGAAACATGGAATCCACTTGAGACCTTTTCAAACCAAATTTCCTTGAGAAACTCCAAATCCTAGTTATAGGCCTTTGGTTTAGGAGGTGCATCTTAACTAGTCAACCCTTGGGTGTCTTGACTATTTTAAAGAGTCTTGAAAGAATGCTTTGAGAAAGATGAGAGGGAAAATTTTGGGGTACAACAGCTTCCCCTATTAAATCTTCTTAAACCTGAAGAGTTAGATTGGTGTGTCCACCATTCGTGACTTGAAGGTAGAAGATGATTGAACACTTAAGTGCCCAGAAATTTGCACTCGTATGTGCAAGAGGTAACATAGCTGGTTGATTGTACCAGGAATGGGCTTATAGATGCCATTTGGAGAGGTGACAGAGAGTCCTCATAGATGGGCTTATAGATGCCCTCCAAAGTAATTTTTGATTTCTACTGGAAGAAGGATCAGAATAAATCTTTGGGTCGATTTAAACTGAACCAAATAAAAGAGTCCACCAGAAACAAATCAGGATAAATCATTGGTCGATTTAAACTGAACCAACTGAGGTCTTGAATTATCTTTAACTGGAGACGAATCAGAAAAATCTTAGAGTCGATTTAACCGAATCAGATGAAGAGTCTACTGGAAATGAATCAGGACAAATCATTGGTCGATTTAAACTGAACCAGCAGAGGTCTTGAATGTTTAACTGGAGACAAATCAGAAAAATATTAGGGTCGATTTAACTGAACTAGAGAAAGAGTCTAACAGAAGACGAATCAGAATAAATCATTGATCGATTTAAACTGAACCAGCAGAGGTCTTGAATTATCTTTAACTGGAGACGAATCAGAAAAATCTTAGGGTTGATTTAACTGAACCAGAGAAAGAAATCTACCGGAAAACAAATCAGAATAAATCATTGGTCAATTTAAACTGAACCAACAGATGTCTTGAATTATCTTTAACTGGAGACGAATTAGAAAAATCTTAGGTTCAATTTAACTGAACCAGATAAAGAAATCTACCGGAAACAGATCAGGATAAATGGTTGGTCGATTTAAACTGAACCAGCAGAGATCTTGAATTATCTTTAACTGGAGATGAATAAGAAAAATATTAAGGTCCATTTAACTGAACTAGAGAAAGAAGTTTACCGGAAATAGATCAGAATAGATCCTTGGTTGATTTAAACTGAACATGCAGAGGTCTTGAATTATCTTTAACTGGAGACGAATCATAAAAATATTAGGGTCGAATTAATTGAACCAGAGAAAGAAGTCTATTGGAAATGAAACAGGATAAATCTTTGGTCGATTTAAACTGATTTAGCAGAGGTCTTGAATTATCTTTAACTGGAGACAAATCAGAAAAAATCTTAGGGTCGATTTAAGTGAAACAGAGAGAGAAGTCTACCGGAAATGAATCAGGATAAATTGTTGGCCAATTTAAATTGAACCAGCAGAGGTCTTGAATTATCTTCAATTGGAGACTAATCAGAAAAATATTAGGGTCGAATTAACTGAACCAGAGAAAGAAGTCTATCGGAAAGGAACTAGGACAAATTTTTGATCGATTTAAACTGAACCAACAGATGTTTGTTTGAAAATAACCTTCTGAGGAAAATGTTGAAACAACTCTTCATCAGATGTAGCCTTCGAGAAGATTGTCAGGTCATATAAGTAGTCGATGATGTTTATCTGTTAATTGATCTTTTCTAAAAAGGTAAAGAGTCAACTATATGCAATGTCATGATGTATGAAATGTATTACGTAATGATGTTCTCAAAATAAATGAGATTGTGCTATATGCGTTTCGTATGCATATGCTATGACATTTGGTAAATAATGTATGAATGTGCAATGTTAATGAAGTGTATTTGTAAACTTGAGCGGCATCTTCGTCTGGGGAAGATAAATCTCTGACTGTCGCTGGGGATGAAGAGTATATGTAATCTTCAACCACTATGCCAAAATTGAATTTAGACAGCGCCACATAGACAGCGCTTATGCCATAAGCGCTGCTATAGGTTTTCAGAAGAAAAAAAAATTAAAAAATTAGAGTAAGCGCTGCTAAAGGTATACCTTAGACATCGCTTACTAAAAGCGCTACTAAAGGCCTTACCATAGACATCGCTTCCTTTCCCTAAGCGCTGCTATAGGTTTTCAATTAAAAAAAAAGAATAAGCGCTGCTAAAGGGTATACCTTAGACATCGCTTACTAAAAGCGCTGCTAAAGGCTTTACCATAGCCAGCGCTTCCTTTCCCTAAGCGCTGCTATAGGTTTTCAATAAAAATAAATAAAAAAATAAGAATAAGCGCTGCTAAAGGGTATACCTTAGACATCGCTTACTAAAACCGCTGCTAAAGGTGTGATAAAGGGTATACCTTAGACAGCGCTTTCAAGAAGCGCTGCTAAAGGCATTACACTAAAGCGCTGCTAAAGCCTTAAAGCGCTGCTAAAGGTAATACCTTTAGCAGCGCTTCTTGAAAGCGCTGTCTAAGGTAATTAAATAATTTCTAAATCCCTAAATTGGTTATCAGAAACCCCACTTTATACAAAACCCCACTTTATACACGCAACTGTTCATCTTCGTCTAACTCGTCTCCTCCCTCCTCACCGTCCAACCGTGGTTCATCTTCTTCTCCAACTCGCTTCGAATTCGTTACCACCATCTCCTCGTGAAGAAGAAGTTTCACAAAACCAGTTTCACTATAAGGTAAAATTTCTTCATCCTTCTAAATTTTGGATTGATAGTTGTAGTTACAGTGATTAGTTTACTCGATTTTGTATTGAGAATAGATGAGGCTGAGAAATAAACTCAGTGTTGAGGTTGTAGAAAGAGCAGAGAGTGTCGCAGAGCCTTGAGAGAGAACGAACAATGGAGGTTTGATGAGAGAGATGCGTGGGATGGAGGTTGAAGCTCAACCAATTGGAGCTCCGATGAGAAGCTCCATTGGCTTCTGTGTATTATGAGCGCATGGTGAATGTTGGGAAGGAGAAGAGAGAGAAGAGGATGAAGAATTCAGAGAGAGAGAGAGAGACAAGAGTGAAGAAAAGAGTGGATGTGTGAATGTGAAGAGTGAAGAAAGTGATGTCTTATATGAGATGATGAAGGATGGATCTCAGCCCTCAGATTTATGAGAAACAATTAGAGAAATTAAGAGTGATATTGGGAGAATTAAGAGTTTGTTATGGGTGGTTTTTGTGAGCTGTTAAAAGTTCTCCAAAAAAGGCTTTGACTATTTTTTCTTGCTTCTCTCTAGTTTTATATTTTTTTGATTTAATGAGCTGGAAAAATTAGTTAAGAAATTGTTTTCTATTAGGACTGTTAAGAGCCAGGGACCATTAATTTTGAAACTGTAAACCAATCGAAAGCTAGTGAAAACGAAAGTTAGTTATGAAATTCATGTTAGAAGTTAGATGTGTTAGCTACAGTGAGGTTTTCCTGCTAGTTCTGGTTTTGGTTTTCTGCTAATGTTAGCTAAGTAAACAAAGTTAGTTAATCAATTTTAAGAACAAGTAGTTAAAAATTAGACAGTTCTATTAATAGTTAGTAACTAAGGTAATTAGTATAGGTTAGTAAAAAGATAAAAGTGAATTGTCAGAATGTTAATTGAAATTGCAGATTAAAAGGCTAGTTGGTTATGTTAAGAAAAGTTAGAAAATCTTTGTTAAGAATTAGTTAATCCTATGTTGAAGTGGATCCGCATATGCAGGGCATGATTGATGGCTTGAAAAATGAGCATCATTTATAAACACTAAATTGGAAAATGGTAACTTGATTTCTGCAGGTGATAGTCAGTATGTATCTGCAGGTATTATTGCTTCAACTTTTGTATTGTTTGTGCATTTGCATTTATGCTTGTATGAACTGAGCTAGCAATTATCATGAATTGGAACTGGTTTGACCATGCCTAGGGCTGCATTTGGTGAATTGAATGAGGTGCATGACTGCTTTGATATGGCTTGCTTGGCAATGCTATGTATACATACACGTCTTCCGATTTTCATGTGTACATAAGCAGCCATAGGATGCATTGTCTTCCTTTGCTTGAACCTGTCAAAATAGAATGGGAATTGGCGTGTTGTTTCTTGGATGGCTTTGAACTTGATGCACTCTACATTGTTTTTTCTTTGAATTGGGGTGAATTGAATATTGTTTTTTATGGCCTTGAATGATGTAACTGTTTGGAAGAACTAAGCTGAAGCTGACTGGTTTTCCTGTTCTATTGCAAGTTTGTTGTAATGTGATCTTGGTTAATGTTCTAGCCTTTACAACTTTGTTGTTCAAGTTTGATAGGGGTTTACCAGGGTTTTTAAAATGGGTTGTAGTCTTTGCAATTTCTTCCATAGCACATACGTAGATCTACCTCTCATAGGTTCCTTTTATCTATTGCTCAAAACCTCCTCATAACCCTACAGATCGATTACACTATTGATTTACAAAATGCAAAAATCTCTGATGTTATCCAAGAAGAAGATAGCCCAGGGCGGAGAAAATCTTGAAAAAGCTCAAATTAATCTTTCTAGAGACATATTCAACAGACATTTGATTGAGGGTGTTAAAAATTGCACAGAGGAGCTGATTAGATGGAATGATACTGAGATAGCTATTTTGAGACAGAGGGCAAATATTAGTTGGCTTAATAGGGTGTAGAGTGATGGTTTGATCAGTCCTGTTAAGGAGGAAGAAATCTTTTCTGCCCTAAAAGGCATTCATGACCTGTCTGCTCCAGGACTTGATGGTTTTAATTCCAGGCTTTTTAAGCACTACTGGGATATTATAAAAGGAGATCTGACTGCTGCAGTCCATGAATTTTTTGATAAAGGGTACCTGTACAAAGCTTTCAATTGCATTGTTGTTTCTCTCATCCCTAAAAGTAAATCTTATAGGAGTATAAGGGATTAGGGGCCAATTTATGTCTGCACTATTGTTTGCAAGATTATATCCAGAATTTTGACTGCTAGATTAGGGCATGTTATTTGTAAAATTGTTAGCCCAAATCAGGCTGCTTTTATCCCAGGGAAGCAAACCCATAGTCACATTCTTTTAGTGTTTGAATTGATTAAAGGTTACAACAGGAATAGTGGCCCTCCTAGATGTATGGTGCAGTTAGACATGCAGAAGGCAATGAAACATAAACTGCACAAATCTGATTATTCAGGTTCACTCAACATGTGTGTTTCTCGATGTTGAGAGAGCCAAATTAACAAGATGAGAATATAGAGGACAACAAAGAAAAATTATGAAAGAAAATGAACAATTATTATTACTAGTGCAACTCATTATGATTTCATATTTACATTTATGATCTTATTTCTGAGTTTTTTGATATTTAATTTAGAAAATATGTGATTGTGGATATAGTCCAGCTTTTATATGGAATGTATAATCAAAAAGTGATGCTAGAAAATTTATTTCTTGAAATTTTGTTTTATACATTTGTAGTACAAGTATGATAATAAGCTTTTAGTTCGACCCCCTTTTCCTATGCATAGTTTCACAGACAATTCTGTTTAACCCCAAGAACAGATGATATGCAGTAAAAATCAAAGAAAAAAAATGCATCATACAAAACTGGAAAATATGCATCATGCAAACCCATATGTCAATTTTAATATATCTTATATTTCTGCACAGCAATTAACTAAGTTGGTTTAACGAGACTAATGAGTTTGATGTATTGTTTTTACAATGAATGATACAGGAAATCAAGATGTTAGAATAGTGCATCACCAGAATTTGAATAAGAAAATTCTACTAGCATTGATTGCTTCTTCTGCTCTTGCTGGAATCTTTATCTTCTTATTGTTTTTCTTCTTACGGCGAAATAGAAAATTAACAATCTCCGCGAGTAAAAGCCGAGGAACCTTAGGTATTATGGTTTCTATTCTCTCTTTTGAAACTTTTATTTTGATTTTTTTTAAATCTAAGATATATTATGGACTAGTCAAAATACTTGTAATGGGTTTAATAATCTTAGATTTCTCAATGATGGGAGAAGAATAAGATAGTGGAGGATTGAGTTGGTACATAGCAGAGACAAACCGAGTCATAACAAAGCATAACTAGGAGATGGATGGGGAGTAGAAAAAAATTGAGGATCGATGACTTGTGTCCTGCCTGTAATATAATAAGTGGTGCTTCAATTTAAAGTTGTAATCTCCTATAACTAATCCATCATCAAAAGATATATCTATAATTCTCTTAAGAATAAAATTTCAATCTCATACAATTCTTTTTAACAATAAAGTTCTAATCTCCTATAACTAATCTATCATGAAAAGTATCCTACAATTTCTCTTAATATTTACCGCACAGCTTCTAACATGTTGATAGAGTTAATTAATTTAATAAAAGTATAATGTCTTTTAACATGTTGAAGTGTCAATTACATCTGTAGATGATTATTTTCAACTAGAATATATCCATAATTCTATTTAAGAAATATTGTAAAAGTCTAACAGAATATGTTATCCTTCTTGAGACGTTTGGGATTATTCTTTGCTTCATTCTATAATAGCTAGAAAGAGTAAAGTTAATTAGTTTAAGAAATATATCTTATGTAATGATCATGTACAAATGTATATATATAGCATGGTGTTGTTGATTAACAAATTAACAAAATTTCGTACAAAATGTTGGAGTTACCATTCAACATGACACTTAATTTCCCTACATTGTTTCTTTTCTGTTTCTCATAATGTATGCTTAGCTCATGTAGACATGCCTGCAAGGAACAAAGGAATCACATCATGTAAATCCCCCATCTAATATTCAACTTAGTAATAGTAAAAAATAACACAAATCATGAATCTTAGAATGAGTTCACAACTAATCTAATGTCTCTAAAATTGTAACGTTGACGATCATTGATTGAATATGTTATAGGACCACAACAATCCTCATTTCTAGAATTGTTCTAATCACATGTTTGATTTTTGTTGACAACACAAACTCTTTAACTTAGATAATAGTTAAAACCATGGATAAAAAATGGATGTGTGTCGATCGATTGTCAAAAGAGTACGATGATGGGGTATTAGAGTTTGTTAAGTTTGCTGTTGAACACGCTGAAGACCCGAATAGAATGAAATGTCCTTGCTTGGGTTGTTGTTATGTGGGTCAGGTTGACGCAGATGGATTGAAATCGCATTTACTAATGCGCGGAATTGATCGAAGTTATACGTGTTGGATATTTCATGGTGAGAAAAGCATCGAGAATGTTGAACCGGGGGTGAAAAGTAATGCGACCTATGTTTTGTACGATAATGCCACGGATACATATGATTGTGATCGGGTGGAAGAGATTGCAGAAGCACTTGAAGAAGATCTTCAAGATTGTCCCAAAATGTTTGAGAGGTTGGTAAGCGATGCGGAGAAACCGTTGTATAAAGATTGCCCCAAATTCACAAGATTGTCTGCGGTATTAAAATTATACAACTTAAAGGCGTGCAATGGATGGTCGGATAAAAGTTTCACACAATTATTAGCCCTTTTGAGAGATATGCTTCCTGAGGATAATGTTCTTCCTAATCGAACCTACGAGGCCAAAAAAATGTTGTGCTCTATTGGCATGAGCTATGATAAGATACATGCATGTCTAAATGATTGTATTTTGTTTCGAAACGAATATGCATCGTTGAATGAGTGCCCAAAGTGCGGTTATCTCGATATAAGAAAAAATTATCTCCAGCGAAAGTCTTATGGTATTTTCCTATTATTCCGAGATTTAGACGCATGTTTCATAGTGAAACCGATGCTAGACACTTGACTTGGCATGCAGATGAAAGAATTATCGATGAAAAGTTTCGACATCCGGCAGATGCACCACAATGGAAGAAAATTGATAATGATTATCCTGATTTTGGAGGAGAAACAAGAAACCTTCGCTTGGCATTATCTATGGATGGAATGAACCCGCATGGTCTTCAAAGTATCTCATATTCCACATGGCCTGTAATTCTTATGATTTATAACCTACCTCCATGGCTATGTATGAAGCGCAAGTACATGATGTTATCTATGTTAATTTCTGGGCCTAAACAACCAGGGAATGACATAGATGTATACTTGAAACCTTTAATCGAAGATTTGAAGATTTTGTGGGAGAACGTTGTGGAGGTTTATGATGGATATAGGAAAGAAAGTTTCAATTTGAGGGCGATGTTGTTTGGCACAATTAACGATTTTCCAGCATATGGAAATCTATCCGGGTATAGCATTAAAGGTGAAAAAGCGTGTCCTGTCTGTGAAGATGGAACCGATACGACACGATTGAAACTTTGTCAAAAGAATGTCTTTCTCGGTCATCGTAGATTCTTAAATTCAAAACATCAATATTGTGGATGGAGAAAAGCGTTCAATGGAAATACCGAACAACGTAGAGCTCCACCTGGATTGACAGGTGATCAAATTTGTGAAAAGGTGAAATATGTGAGTATTCAGTTTGGCAAGCCTTTTGAACATAAAGTTGTCACAGGTGGGTGGAAGAAGAGGTCAATTTTTTTTGAATTGCCATGTTGGAAATCTTTGTACGTAAGACATTTTCTTGATGTTATGCATATTGAAAAAAATGTATTTGAAAGTGTTATTGGTACGTTACTCAATATAAAAGGAAAGTCTAAGGATGGCCTTAAAGCAAGAGAGGACATGGTAGAGATGGGAATAAGAACTGAATTAGGACCCATGAAGAAAGGAAGACGAACATATCTACCACCTGCTTCTTATACTCTATCTAGAAAGGAAAAGAAAATATTGTGTAAGTTTCTGAGTGAAGTTAAAGTTCCAGAAGGTTACTCCTCAGACATTAGAAGACTCGTGTCCATGAAAGACCTCAAGTTAAAGAGTCTGAAGACACATGATTGCCATGTCATAATGGAACATTTTCTACCAATAGGTATACGTTCTATTTTGCCAGAAAAAGTAAGAAGCGCTATAACTAAATTGTGTTTTTTTTTCCAGGTCAATTTGTAGTAAGGTGATCGATCTTGAGATCTTACCAGTATTACAAAAAGAAATCGTTATTACTCTGTGTGACCTTGAAATGTATTTTCCTCCATCATTTTTTGACATTATGGTACACCTTGTTGTTCATCTTGTGAAAGATACACAATTGTGTGGCCCAGCTTATATGAGATGGATGTACCCTGTTGAACGTTATATGAAAATATTAAAAGGGTACGTGAAAAACCGAAGGCGTCCAGAGGGTTGTATCGTTGAGTGATACGTTGTTGAAGAAGCGGTTGAGTTTTGTACTGGTTTTTTATCCAATGTGAAATCCATTGGACTCCCCAAATCTCATCTTTTCGCAAAAAAAGAAGGTAACAAATTAATTGGAAATGAAATTGTGACAGTATCAAGGGATGAACGGGATCAAGTGCATTTGTATGTTCTGCACAATGACACTGAGGTTGAGCCGTTTGTTGAAATGCACAAGGCTATACTCTGAGGTGAGAATCAAAGTAGAAAAGAAAATTGGATAGTACGAGAGCACAATCAAAGTTTTATACAGTGGTTTAATGATCATATATATTCAAAGTTTCATTCAGATCCCGCTTCAATATCAGACAGGTTGAGATGTTTGGCATATGGTCCAAGTTCGATTGTGTTCTCTTATAGAGGATACATAATTAATGGATACACATTTTATACCAAAGAACAAGATGAGAAAAGTACCATGCAAAATAGTGGTGTCACGGTGGTATGTGAAGCAATGCACATTTCTGGTATGAAGGACTTAAACCCCAAATATGAAAATTTGTCATATTTCGGGGTTATCAATCACATCTGGGTGTTTGATTATGAGAAGTTTCAGATTCCTATCTTTGGTTGCAAGTGGGTACATACTAGTGGCATACGAATAGATAAGTCGGGGTTTTTGCAAGTGGATCTTAGTAGGGTGGGGTACAAAGATGAGCCTTTTATTCTAGCCTCTCAAGCTAAACAAGTGTTCTATGTCACAGACCCGAAGAGTACGAAATGGTCTATAGTGCTTTTATCTAACAAAGTGATTGATGATAAAAGTGTGGATCAAGTTGATGTTGATGTTGAGAATGAGTCGTATATTAGAAACGATTGAGATGATGATACTACAACGGATGAATCATATATCAGAAAAGATCATGATGAGGGAATTTAGATCAATCCCTCCGTCCGCGTTCTTAAGAGACAAGTAATTCGGAATCCAACCAAGAAAAGAAAGAGATGTTAGTGAAAGAGGTAATATATATTCCTCCATACCTGTTAACACTTAGCAAACTTCTAATAAATTATATATTTGTCATTTTATATACTCAATTGATATTTGTCATTTTATATACTCAATTGATATTTGTCATTTTATATACTCAATTGATATTTGTCATTTTATATACTGAATAGATATTTGGAATTATATATTTGGAATTAAATATTTGTCATTAGATACTAATATTTTTCTTTATTACAGGTTAGATGGCTAGTAACGAGGAGCACCCTCACGATGATTCTATTAATGATGGAGACAATGATGGAGGAAAATCCAGTAAGGGAGTGGAAAAAGAAATAAAAAGAGGAAAAACTATTATGAAGAATATCATTCGTGATAGAGATAGGGGTATAAAATATGATGTGCATTGGAGTCCAAATGACCAATTAATTGAGCCTAACGGTTCTAAATTGACAAGTTACATTGGCACACTTGTAAGGAGAGAAATTCCAATAACTTGTGATGAGTGGAGAGATGATAAGCTGAATGATGCTAAAAACAAAATCTGGAGTGAGATATAGGTGCTTTAAATTATGTCTTTAAATTACGATTATGTACTTTAACTTATGTCTTTAAATTACTTATACTAACGCACTTTGTGTATGTTTTTTGTAGAGGTCTTTCAACATTGATGACAAAAGAAAAGATTATTGTCTTGGATTGGCCGGCAAAATACTAAGAGGGTTTAGAACATATTTAAACAGAAAATATCTTAGAGATGCCGAAAAAAATTTGTTGATGCAGAGCGTCCAGCAGAATATGCGGATGTGATTTCAGTTAAAGAATGGGATATTTTTAAAGCCAAACAGAAAACCCCAAAATTTCAGAGTGTTAGTGAAGTAAATCGTCTAAGAGCATCATCTCCCGCATATCCATACAAAAAAGGGCGTTTGGGATATGCACGATTAGAACAAAAATAGTAAGTATTTACAAATTGCAATGATATACTTGTTCATCAATAGTTATAACTGAGCTTGTTTTTTGTGTTAACGTGTAGTTAAAAGAGGAGAGTAGTTCGGAAACATCTCTTCCGGAGCATGTTTTGTGGAAGGTTGCCCGTGTGGGTAAGGATGGAGTTCTCAAAGAAGATGTACAACAAATTTTTGAAAAATGTGTAAGTATAACATTAATTCTAATTAAATCAAAATTTTATTAACATATAGTATTCATGTTTTTCCAATATTCATATGAATTTCAGGAGAGTCTGTCTCAGTCTACATCTCCACCAGATGGTTGCAGGAGCATACTTAGTCGAGCATTAGATGTTCGTGAGTATTCTGGTCGGGTGAGGGGTAAAGGACATGGGGTTACTCCAACCTCCTTGAAAAAGAACAATCCAAAGACAAAATCTGCTAGCAATAAAGAACTGCAGGCAAGGTTAGATGCATTAGAAGCTGAAGTTCTTGAATTGAGGAAGGAAAAAGCAAGACAATACCAATCAGAAAGGGAAGCTTCGGGTGTTAAAGAAGCTAGTGACATAGCTAGTGTCAATTGTGTAGCTCAACCGAGTATTCTCGAGGTACTTACATATATTATTATAAAATTAAATTAGTGTAATTTATTTAACTGACATATATACACATTAACGATGTCATATTTATTATTGATTTTAGGGCATTTCACCTTGTCAACTCTTTTTAGAGACACCAACTTATCGCATGGTTGGCAAGGGAAAAGTCCATAACACTCTGGGAGAAGTACTTTATCATAAACCGCTCCCTTCTGGATATTTGAAAGTGTCGATTGATATTGCTTTAGAGGAGGGTGCATTATTACCAATCCCAGATGAAGTTTCGGATGCAACATTGGTGGGAGAGGCAATAGGAGCGTTTGTTGCATGGCCGTCAAGGCTTGTTCGCATAGATGATGAGGTATAATTAAAACCGTTATAAACCTTTTAGTACTCAATTTTTTTACGTTCGTTTTACTTACATTTTTTTTGCATGGTAATATTAGACTCCTACAAAACCCAAACCAAAAGATAAAGGGATTACGCGGCCAGAGGAGTCAGTGACAGCAAAAAAATAGGTATAACAAAATTATATGATATTTATGCTTAGATAATGTTAATTTGTCGTCCTATACTTGACCACTCTAATTTTATGATATTTAGATTATTCCTGCTAAAGAGATTGAAGCTGTAAGTAGGGGTAAGGAGCCTGTAATTAACAACATTCCCACAGAAACAAAGAGTGTTGCTAAGAGGACTGGGGCTAGAAAGAAAACTACTTCACAATATAGGTCGTGCCTTCAGACATTTATAAGCTTCACAACTATTTCGCAAGGTGGTACTTCTCTTATACCCCTGCATGAAGGGATTTATGGTTCTGAAGGCATGACAGCAATTGGTAAGGAGGATTTGGAAGAAGTTTTTGGACACTTGACATTAGGCATGACTGTTATCAATACATACATCAGGTATACTCCAATCAACTTTGTTTAATTAATTGCAGAATTTATTTACTCGTTTTAATGAATAATTAATGTTAATGATGTTTTTATTTAAGGTTTCTGTATGACAAGTTGATTCGCCCGCGTGGATTGGAGTCCAGATTCGCTTTCATAAATCCCAACATTGTCCACGCAGGGTCAACAATCTCAAAACCAGATGAAGTAATAGCATTTGTGCTCAATTTATTTATGGCCAGCAAAGATACAAAAAAATTGTTCTTTTTACCATATAATACTGGCCCCAAGTAAGATTTTCATTCTAAATTACCTTTATTATAATTTTTCGTTTTTTAACATTGTGCAGAAAATTTCCATCTAACCTTTGTTTAATATTCCAGTGGACACTGGTTATTGGTTGCAATTAATCCTGTGAGAGAAATTGTATATTATCTGGATTCATTGGGCAATGATTGGACAACATACCCAGATATGAAGAAGACGATTGACACGTAAGTGACATTGTTCCAAAATATTACTGTGTATATTTAATTATTTATGTGCGATAATTCTAAATATTCGTTATTATTTTATTATAGCATTCTACAAAGTTTTTGAGCACAAAGAGATATTCAAGTACCAAGGAGTAGAGTCAACAATATTTCTTGGATCAAAGTGGAGGTATAGATTTTCACAGTTTTGATTATATAGCGATGATACTTGATAAAACAAGTTAAGGTGTATATCTTGATGTATATCCGTATTTTCTTTCCATGTGTAGTGTCCTCGTCAGCGCAATGGTGTAGATTGCAGTTATTTTATGTTGAGGTTTATGAAAGAAACTATTCTTTTGGACCGATTAGAGATTCCATCCACGGTATGAATTTCTAACTTAGGAATTATTTTCATATTTCTCATAAAATGACTTAGTATTTTAATTAAATCATACTATGTTATATTATTATGTAGTACTTTGATGAATTCAAGTGTGCTTCATACTCAAAAGATCAATTGGATGAACTTATGGAGGATTGGTGCCAATTTATTATGGAGTTGAGAGTTTTATTATAAGGTATAACTTTGAGTTTTGAGAATATAATATATGTCGTTATAGTTGTGTTACAATATTATTGTTTTTGTTATTGTTATTTGGTAACTTGTATGAATTTTGATTTTTTGATTTTGTTTTCGGTTATATAGGTGTAGCTCGATGTAGAAGATATAGTTATATATTCATTGTTGATTTTGTTTCATTGTTGTATATACTAATGTTGTTGTTGTGTATATTGTGCAAAAAGGAGTGAAGAGATGAATATTGATGTAGTTATAATATTGTTTCATTGTTGTATATACTAATGTTGTTGTTGTGTATATTGTGCAAAAAAGATTGAAGAGATGAATATTGATGTTGTTATAATATTGTTTCATTGTGGTATATATTAATGTTGTTGTTGTGTATATTGTGCAAAAATGATTGAAGAGATGAATATTGATGTTGTTATAATATTGTTTCATTGTGGTATATATTAATGTTGTTGTTGTTTAAAATGTTATAATGAAGCTATAATTTCTGGTGCAAAAATAGTGAGATTAAATTTGATAGGCAGCGTTTTATTTTAAATGAAATTTTTTTTTATAAAAATAATAAGAAAAAGCGCTGCTAAAGGGGGGGGGGGGGGGGGAATAGACAACGCTTTTCATGAAAGCGCTGTCTAAAGTGATTGAAAAAAAATAAAAAATAAAATAAGGAAAAGCGCTGCTAAAGGGGGGGGGGGGGGGGGGGGGGGGGGGTAATAGACAACGCTTTTCATGAAAGCGCTGTCTAAAGTGATTGAAAATTTTTTTTTAAAAAATAAAATAAGGAAAAGCGCTGCTAAAGGGGGGGTAATAGACAACGCTTTTCCCAAGTGCTGTCTAAAGTGATTGAAAGAAAAAAAAATTTAAAAAATAATAAGGATAAGCGCTGCTAAATGGGGGGGGGGGGGGGATAGACAGCGCTTGATAAAAGCGTTGTCTAAAGTTCCACATTAAAAGCGCTGTCTATACCTTTAGCAGCGGAGGTTTTAGCAGCGCTTTTAAGCGCTGTTAAAGGCCTAAAAAAGCGCTGTCTAATCCCTTGTTTGGCATAGTGAATCTTCTAGAGATTATTTCCGCTAAGGACTCATGCTTGCTGTTTGAGGAAACTCTGTTGGGGAACATCGATTTCTGCTTTGAGCTTGAGGAAAACTCGGTTGGAGAGTGTTAATTCCTGCTTGGGGATAAGAGTTTGGGAACATTGGTTGTTTATTACCCTACTGGGGAGTTTATACCCTGACTAGGAATAGAAGATGATGAATAACCATCCAGCTTATTTGAGGAGGATAAGGCTGACTGACATATGATCAGATTTAGATTCAGTAGCAACTCTCTAGAGATAGTGATGGCTTCACTGGGGAAGGGATTTTTGCTGGTGACTTATGGCCATCTGAGGACAAGACTCGAGCTGAGGATATTGGGCCTCATTGGGGAATTAAACCTTGTTGGGGAAATAAACCCTGCTGACGGAAGTCTGGACTCCACTGGGAAGTAAACTTTGTTGATGGGAATGAGCTATGCTGGAGAGAAGTAATCTGCAGGGGCTTTTATAGTTTTGAAAACTTAATTGGGGAGAAGAATTCCTATAAACTGTAATAATTGGGATCCTGTAATGTTACTGGGAGGAAATCTGCACTCCTTTATCTGCCAGAGTGATCTGCTGGGAAGATTGTGGGGAATGTATGAACTTTGCGAAGATCACCATGTAGGGATAATCTCATGGAAGTTGCTCTGCGGGGTTTAATGGATGGCTTAGACGTCATCCCAACTCCTACAGTCTTGAGTAACTGCTCATTCTTATTTTTTATGCATATATTCGTTAATAGTCAATTGTATTCATATGCATATTGTGATACAGTGGCAGAACCGACTATTAATACTGGTTTGCGTTGTGTTTTGTGTTTGCAAAATGTCGCGGTAAGCAAGAGTCACCACTGACTTTTATTTCATCCAATCATGGAAAAGGAAAAAGAGCAGAAAAAAACCTTTTTTCGAGATATTATGAGTACGGGGGGTAGATTATAGAAAGGGAAGGTGTTAGCACCCTTTCTATCCGTAGTTATCTACGGGCTCTTAGGTACTTGCTAATTTTTCAAATTTCTTGTGTGTGCTTGTTTTGAAAAGTTTTACTTCATGATAACACTTGTATCAGTCCTCAAGGATGGGACGAAGTTCATTTTGAAAATTTGTTTTGAAAGGTGTTTGTGTGAAAAGTTTTCATTGATCAAGTACCTAAGATTCTACCTACTCGAAAAAAGGATTGTTCGTTCTATTTCCTTTAGACAGCGCTATCCTACTATTAAGGAGTAGGTAGCACCATCGTTGGAGTTGTAAGGGACATTCAAAAGGGACACATACAATCACCAAAGCAATAGTTAGAAAACTTTAGTAATAACCCTAGAGTCTTAAGATCTTTCTAAGGCAACATTTTCGAGGCAACATTTTGATCTTTTAGACTGGAGGGCGACCACTAAAATCTCCTATGCTTAATGATTTTTTACCGAAGGCAACAGAAGTGAGGTAAACCCTAGGAGTGAATATGTGCATATGATTTGTTTCAGTTATTTAATCTTTGCACATTAGGTGATCTACTGTTTTAATTTTCCAGACATTCTTGCCCTACAATCCTATTAGTCATACATCTAGACAGTTAAAGATTGCAAAAATTAAAAGTGCGAGGAAGTAAAACCTAGCTATTACAAGGCTTCGGGGAGGGGGATTAATTACATAACCAAAAATAGTGGATTTAAAGCAAGAAATAAAACCCTAATTTAACTATTACAAACCCTGAGCAGTTACAAAAATAATGGAAAATAATCAACGAGCGCGCGACGAATTAAATACGAGAGAAAATTGAAAACCCTAAAATCTAATTGAGAAATAATTTGGGTTGTATTTTTGAGAAAATAATTGATTAAATTACGTACACCTAAAACCCTAACTCTAATCTTTTTAATTATGAAAAAGAAATTGAAATTAACCTAATCTAGCTAAATTGAATAATTTCATGAAAATAAAATATTTTACAAAGAAAACAAGATTTTGTGTATTTTTGGTTTTTTGTATTTGAGAAAAAAAGAAATTTAATTGTAAAATTAAAACCTAGTTTCTATTTGATTTTAATTATAAAAGAAATTAACTTAACCTATATTTCTAATTAAATTAAAATAAATATTTTATTAAAAAATACTTTTTTTTTGGTATTTTGTGATTTATTGATTTTATGATTTATTGATTTTATGATTTTAAAAAAATTAATTAATTTGGTGAAAAAAATAATTAAACAAAACAATTAAAATAAAAGAAAATAATAAAGAAAAGAATGATATGGACCTGTATACTAGCAATTCTGGGGGTGTGGAATTGAAAATATTTGGCCCAATTAAGCATCAAGCCCAGTCAACCTTTGGATCCTGTGCCAGCATTGACTTGAGGAACACCATGGACCTTCAAGGGAGAAGCGTGATATCTGACCAGCAGTGCATCCAAGGGCTGGGCACTGAGGTTGCATGGAAGGCGTGTGAGGGAGCATTGCATTGGATTGGCCTGAAATTAATAGGAAAATAATAAAATGCACACGCCTGGGATCGAACTGGGATCGAACCCAGGACGTGTGCATCAAAGGCGTGCCTCCCAACCATCTGCGCTAGAATTGTTAGTTGTAAACATAATAAACAAATAAAAACAAAAACCAAATCAAGTGTTCTGTCAGAAAAAACGCGTGAAGTTTGAACGGACCAGTCACGCCTTGCCACGTCGTTGTCTTCTTCGCTGGGACTGTTGGCTTAGGTAACAACTTTTACCTATGGATTTTGGCCATGGCTATAACCCTGTACATCTCAAAAATCATTTACAGGCAAGATAAATTAAATTGGTGACCATGAATCAACTGGGCTTGAAGCCCTAATCATCACGGTACCCATCTTAAGAGCCAATTGTTCCTGTATTTAAAAACCCCAAAACGAGTTCATAAACCATAGCAATGGCGTATTGTGATTCCTGAACTATAAATCCAATTCAAGGACATAGGTATCTTGCAAACATTAATACAAACACAATGGTATAATCAAAACATGCTTATGATGCCAAAATCAAAGAAATAAGAATTGAAATTTTGTGCAAACCGTGGTTGATGATGGGCGTGATTATGGACGCTTCAGGCCTTGCAAATGAATGGAGAAGCTTCATGAGATATCCAGTAACATATTGCTAACCTTGAAACTCCTTGAGGATGGCTCTAAGAGAGGAGTGTTTTGCACAGCCACAATCAGAGTGCAATACATCTGGCTAAGAATTCAGCATTCCACTCCAGAATGAAGCACATTGATATTCGTTACCACTTCATCAGATCTCTGCTTGAAGATGAGGTGCTAACATTGAGGAAAATTCTTGGAAGTAAGAACCCATCAGATATGTTGACAAAGGTGGTGACTACTGATAAACTGAAGTTGTGCTCAACTTCAGTTGGCCTGCTATAATAACATACCAGAGAAGGCTGCTGCATGATCGAGGTGTGAAGATCGACTGGAGTCAATCTTCAAGTGGGAGATTGTTGAAAAAGTCATGAAAATATTAAACACTACCAGTTATTAATGAATAAGTTATTATAAGAAATAAAACTGATGCTTTGGAGAAAAGCATGCAGAGTGCTACGTTGTTTTGCTTTACTTGCTATAAATTAAGGCAAATGCATAAACAATAAATATCCCAACATTAAGAGTCTTTTCATTGTGTATTTTACCTTTCATAAATAAAGTCTGCAGTTGCTATATCAACTTGTATTGTTATTATTTCACATTTTATACCGCTTTCTACGAATCTAACCATGGGGAAATTTTACGTAGTTTCCTAACAATCTTGTGGTTCCTCAAGCTATAAATGGAAATGCATTAGTGAGGTAAAATTTTAAGTAATATGTATTAAATTAAAAAAGACATGAAAAATTTACTTACAATACTAGCAGTGCAACCCTTCTTAATCCCATACTCCTCCTTCACCCAATCACCTCCACAAAGTACCATTTCAACTGTCTTAATTTTCATAGATGATCGTTTCGGCTCAATAACCCTTTTTCCAGCACTAAAAGTTGCTTCTGAAGCAATAGTAGTAACTGGAACAGTTAGGATATCCTTTGCCAATTTACTAAGAACATGATGCTTGGGTTTATTCCCCATCCACCATGTTAAAACATCAAATTTAGATTTAGAGGGAACTTTCAAGGGAGGCTCCTCAAGATATAATTCAAGATCAAATTTTGAATTATTAGTACCCATAACAGTTTCTAAAAACCTCTCAAAATTTCTCATTCCCAACCCATAACTGGATCCTACTTTTGGACTTTCAGATACAGGGGCAATCTCATCATTGACTCCATAGGTATCTTGATATAATTGGAATAGGGAACTTAAGTTGGTTGACAACCCTTGTTCACAGGTAGTTGCTTGATTAAGATTTAGATACAAGAAGAGATATACCCATTTAATGAAGATTGTCTTATAACTATTGAATTAACTAGAGTATAAGGTAACAATACTGGTCTCAGAATAATTCACAAGGCAACATATTTGGCCTCAGACTTAATTTTCATCATGGGCATATAATAACTTACAAGGAGGTAACAAAATAGGCCTCAAACACAATTAAATTCACAAGCAGGTAACAGAATAGGCCTCAGATCAGATACTATAATCAAATGAAGCAGATCAAACATAATTAATCATAGACACTATTAAATCACAACTAACAAGGCAGCTTAATTGAATTAATAGGCACTATTAAATCACAACTCACAATGCAGAATAAACCTCCAATATTCATCATAGGCTAAATTGAATCACAAGGCAACATATCAAGCAGATCATACAGAGTTGGCCTCAGGTATAAAACATTGAAATCAAATAAAATTCATCATAGGCACTAAGGAACAACATGAGATCAAACATAAATCATCATAGGCTAAATTGAATCACAAGGCAACTTATCAAGAAAATCATACAAATTTGGCCTCAGATATAAAACATTCATATAAAATAGAAATCATCATAGGCTAAATTGAATCACAAGACAACACATTAAGCTACCTAATGTACAATGCAATGGCAACTTAATTAATGACCATACCTTGGATTAAGAACTGCACTAATAGAAATCAATATATTAGACTCTGACCAATACTTGTCATATTTCAACTTCATTTCATTAGAAAGCGCCTGCAGTTGAGGATTATTTGAGATGCTTGAAGGTTTATCAAGTAGAACCTTTACCCTGTAAAGCTCATCCAAAACATATTAGCAGTAGGGTAAGAGGTGCCACTTATAATTGATGTAACATCAGCAAAAACCTCCAAAAACTTTCAAATATCATGAACATCTTCTTAATCATTTGCCTTAGGAAAAAAGGTAATAAATGCACCATTTTCCTCAACATATCTAGGCCACACATCTTTGTAGTGGTATGCAGTGGACAACACCAACCAATTTAAGTTCCATCTTGGCTTGGTATCCAACACTTGCATTCTGCCTTCATGTTGCAACTCATCAATAAATTTTTTGAATGCTTTGCATCTAGTTTCAGAATTCATAAAGTATTTGACACCATTCCTAATATTATTAACAATTACCTTAATCGTATCAAGACCATTATGAACCAAAAAATTTAAGATGTGTGCACAAAACCTTACATGAAATAGTTTACCATCTAATGGTAAATTCTCCTACCAGAATAATCCCTCTTCAATCTAGTAATGCAATTATCATTGACACTAGTATTACCTTATACCTTATTCCTCAATCATCCATCACCTTAATCAGCCCCCTATACAAAACCTCCCCAAAATATGATGGTGGACATTCTTAAAAGATAAAAATATTTTGTGAAGCTGTCATTTTGAATCAATGAAATGACCAGTCCCAGTCATATAACCTATCCTCTGTTCACCAGACCACCACAAGTCAATGGTAAGACTGACCCTATTAATCAAAGCATAAACCTTTTCATCTTAACTCTCTCTGTCTCATAAAATGTATCACAATCAAACTTAACTTGTTGCCTAGTAATATTTGTGTACCATGGGTAAATCTCTCTAAGAAACTAATTAAATATAACACCTTCCATAACAGAAAAAGAAAATTCATGACCTAGAATCATATGTGCTGCAATTTCTCTAACCTTAGCATGATTATATGTCCAGGTTACCAAACTAGGAGCACTATCACCTATGTTTAACCTAGACTGTGCAACCTCTTTGTCATTATTACCTTTCAATCTTAACTTTATCTGAATACTAGCTTCTAAATGTTTCTTACCATTATAGGTACTTTTCCATTTTGTATCATATGTGTAAAGCTTACCACACCATCTTCACTTACACTTCTTAATGCCATCAGGTCCTTCAATGAGCACCATTTCAATATGAACAACATATTTTTTGAGATGAGGAGCTTTACCAAAAACATTTCTGACTCTGAGAAATCTGATCTTGGTCAACTTGAGGGGTTGACCCATCAGTATTGGTAGTATTTTGAGTAGTGTTATTTTGAGTAGTAGTATTTTCAGTGGGGGTATTTTAAGTAGTGTTATCAGTTGGAACTGGAACCTCCAAATCAATCATCTCACCAATCTCTAAGTTAACTCCATCTGCTGTCACCTCTTCCCCAATATCACCAAGCAACATAGTGATATCAATCAAATGTTCCGTGGTTGGAGTCAGTGAGGAATCTTGAAAAGACATGGAAGAAATTATAATGAATCAAACAATAATGTAATAGGAAATAAGAACAAAACTCAGCAACATAAGCCCTGCTTTATTAAGACCAGAAGACAAATAATTATTCAAACGTGAAACACAAAACTCAGCAACAGAAAACCCTAACCCTTTATTATTACCAAAACTCAACAACAGAAAATCCCAACCCTTTATTATTATTAATCAAACGTGAAACACAAAACTCAGGTCAAAATTATAACATGCATTTACAAACTCCCAAACAATAAAAAATATTTAGGTCACAAAGTAACAAAACATTTTAGGTAAAAAAAATAGGTCAAAACTGAAACATGGTAATAAACGATTCATCTAATCAAACATGCAAGCATGTTAAAGATAAAGAATATTATAAGGAAAATAACAAATATAATAGGTTGAATACATTACAAGTTTATGAAAGCCTTGAACGATTAATTATTACTCTCTTTGAAACAGATATACTCAACACTCACGAAGAAGAACACGTAAAATTAGTAACAGAAGACATCAACCATATCAGAAAGAGTTGAGGGGAAGAGGAGGTCGTCGGAGGGAGGAAAAAAGGAAAGACACGGGGAGCGTAACTGAAGGGATGGAAAAAAAATGAGGAAATGAAATAAAAACAAAATTTAAATATTATTTATTCCGGTTACTCATTGGATAAATGGTCCGGATCTTCATTCTGAATTCAAATTAAATTTTTATTCATTACCAGTCCAAGTCTTATTTCGATCGGTCTAATGGATCAGGTCTACCAATCAAATTCTAGAATGAATCTCGATTCCTAAAATCCAAAAACAATCCTATTCATGACCCAAGAGTATGGAAAAAAAAGATTTTGAAAATAATTTTCGTGAAAAACTATCTTTTATCATAAGTGTCATATTTATAACCGAAATTGCTTCTTTTCTAAACTCTATTATGAATGAAAAGGGTACAAATGATAGAATTCACTAATCAACGAATATTTATTGAATGTTATCTTAAAAAGATTATCTCAAACGGAGATCTAACAAATACATATATAGTGTTCTTGTTAGAACTTTGTGTTATAATTTATTGAGTTGTATCATCATCAAAGATTAAAAGTGACTTAGATTAGAAGTTTGAGGAGTAATATATTTATAGAGGTGGTCAAGGAACCGGGGAAGTGATTGTGTGCCTTTAGCTACTTTTAGGTAATTTTTAATATTTTATGTAAGATATAAAATAAAGAAAAAATAAAATAAAATGAAAGAGAGAATTCCAGGTGAGAGAAAGAGAAAAAGATATCAAGACTTTCGCGGATTAAAAGTAACTAAATCCAGTCCGAAGGAACCACCCACATCGAATATACATATACATCTCAATGCAAAAGATTTTATTAAAATGAAATTCTTATAGACATTATTAGGACTGGTCCACTACTACCATCAAGAAATTTCCGCTGTCATACAGTCACAAAATTATTTTGATATAAATTTGATATTTTACCCATTTATAAAATAAAAAGTAAATATATTTTTTAGTCATCCTATCAGTATTTGACGGTGAGATCCAACGGTCAAAGTTAAACATCAACAAAGACAACGCCACGCCGATTCGACTGTACCGAGCCCCATCTATCTTCACCGCACCAAATCCGAACCCTCTCTAACCGCCTTAGACCATGTGCAATGGTGTGTTTAATTGAACTCAACATGGCAAAATCATGTGCAATGGTGTGTTTAGAGTAGTGTTGAGTGTGTGTTGGAGGAGAGAGATGTTGAGAAAACTCAACACCATGTACACTGACGCATGGACTAACGTGGCAGCGGCTGGTTGACTGACCAGATTTTTATCCATTTAATACTTTGAACTCAATTATTTCGTTGCAAATTAATTTTTTTATATTTTTTTTACTAAAATTCATGATTTTTTTTCTCTATAAATAGAGACTTGGTTCATTTGATTTGGACACAAAAAAAAACTAAGTTTTTCACTATCTTAATTTTATTATTAGTGTTTATTTTGAAGTTAAGTGTCTTTTTTTAGTGAAATGGATCCCAATAATCATTTTAACACTCAAAATTCTGCTAATTTTCCATTTAACCAAAATCCCAACAATTTTCCAAATCCCAACAATTATCAAAATCCCAACTATTATCAAAATCCAAATCAATTTTCCAACCAACATCCTCAAAACATACCTAATTTTGGTTTTCCACCAAATTTCAACCAGACATCCTCTGTTCCAAACTTTCAAACATATTATGGATCTATGCCGAGAAATCCATCTCAAACACCCCCGTTTAATGGTTATGTGACAATGGCGAATGCAAATTTTCCAAGTGGTGGTGTACCTGAATTTCCCGAGTTTTCAACACAACTAACTATTGGTGGCATGATAGTTTCTAATGAAGTCGGTCCGAATTCAGAGGATTCAACTCCTAAGAGCAGGAAAACTCAGCAACCAACATGGAACACTGAACAAAATTTGGTGCTAATTAGTGGGTGGATTAAATTTGGAACAAGCAGTGTTGTCGGGAGAAACCAGAAAGGTGAAACATATTGGGGTAAAATTGCTGAGTATTGTAATGAGCATTGCTCATTCGATCCTCCACGTGATGGACCTGCATGCCGAAACCGTTTTAATTATATGAACAAAGTGTTGGGTAAATGGATTGGCGCTTATGATGGCGCTAAGCGTATGCAAGGAAGTGGTTGGTCGGAGAATGATGTTTTGGCAAAAGCGCAGGAATTATATGCATGTGGGAAGAATGCTAGATTCACTTTAATGGAAGAATGGCACTGTGATATGGTGGGAGAACTGACTTGAGGTTTTGCGTTTTGTACTCGCAAATGTTTTGGTTGAGCAAGAGTCGCCACCGACTTTTTATTTTATCCTAAGGAAAGGTTAAAAAGCACAGCAAAAACCTTTTGAGATGTTTTCTTGGGTTCGGAGAGTAGGTTATAGAAAGGGAAGGTATTAGCACCCTTTCTATCCATGGTTATCCATGGGCTCTTAGTTACTTGCTTAGATCACTTGCCTTTTGTTTTCAATTGTTTGAAATGGTGCTTGTGTGTGTGGGTTTGAAAATGTTTTGAAAAGAGGCCAATGTGGTGGCAACCTTTGTAATGATCCATGTGGGGATGTATACAAAGATGTACGTCTTTTGAAAAGGTTTTCATTTGTTTTTGAAAATTGTTTTGAAAGTGTTGTGAGGTGTGTTTTAGAAAATAGGCAAGTGTTTTGTTTTGCAAGTTTGGTTCAAGTAACTAAGAGGTTATCTACTCCTAAATTTCTCAAAAGATTATTGCTATGTTTTAACCCTTTTAACAAGTTTGTTCCACCATTGTATTTGGTGGGCAACCTTATGTTAGGATGTGAAAGGGACAGACGCGGGTCATCGTTTAGACCATAATTGCAACGGCGTTAAATGTCTTTGGGCAATTTTCTCTAAGGGACTTGATCATTTGTTTTTGTTTGTTTTGAAAAGTTTTATCGAGGGACTATGATCATTCAAATTGTTTGCTTTGCCCAAAAAAGTTCAACATGCAACATGGTCCATTTATTTGAAGGCAACAAGTGGAATACCCTAGGGGGTGCAAGTGTGATTTGTGTGTCCATTTTCATGCTTGTTTATCTTGAGATTAGGTCATAACTATTTTTTATCGTTTTTCGCATACAAACCCTAATTCTAACATGTTATCATTAGAAAGCAATAAAGTGCGAAAATAAATTTACTAAGCTATTACAAAACCAAATATGGGGAGGGGGGTACAAATGTTCAAATGGGGATATTGACAAGTAATGTAAATCTAAATTATTACATCATTTTTGAATATTTGCAATTTAATCAATGTACAAAAATTAAATAAGAATGCAAGATGCAAAAGAAATGTTTTGTATATGTATGAAAAAATATTATTTATGTAAAAAAGAAAAGAAAATAAAAATATATTATTTTTTGAGTATTTTGAATTTAGGGCAAAAAACCCTAATTTTAATGAAAATGGATATTAATTGATTTAATACAAACATTTATTTATTATTTACAAAAATAAAAATAAAATGAAGTATATTATGGACAAAGTATTTTTTGTATCAAATATTAATAAAATGAAAAATTCAAGTATTTTTATATTTTAACCTAAATATATTAATAAACATATATATATATATATATATATTAAGTTCTAAATATTCATTATATACAAATAATAATAATAATTAATTTTTTTAATAAAATAAAATAAAAAAAGTATTTTTATGTGAAATATTTTCAGAAGGTAAATAAAAATAAAAAAATGTATTTACACTATTTTTCTATTTATTCTAATAATAGTATATATATAATATTTATATACAAACAAAAGAAATAAATCAAATAAATATGCCATGTATTCAAAAAATGATGGAAAAAATATTTTCAAAATTTTAATGTCATGAGAAAAAAATAACAAAGTCAAATAAAAAAGAAAAAGTCAAAAAAGAATAAAAATAAAGCAAATGGGCTCAGGGGGTGTAATAGCAAATATGTGGTGTGAATAAGCAAAAACATACAAGCCCAGCCCAATGCCACTGTCTTCAACCTCCAGCACAAATGTTTGAAAAAACGCGCGCCATGTTCAGCATCTTCTAACTCTTGATTCCTGGCTTTTTAGCAAAAACTCATAACACAACAAATGTTCAGCATGAAGAGACGATTCTAACCATGTATGGAACTTGACCTAACTCTCTAAGATGAGGGAGAATTTCTCCTCCCCCAAATCCTAACCTAATTTTTCTGCCATTTTCAAACTCCAAATTCTCTCTACTCAGGCAAAAGAAATGAAATGTAAAGATATGTACATGTTCAGGGCTATGAGTAGAACCTTGTTTCTTCACAAACTTAAGACTAAAGATGCATGATAAGAGAGATACGGGTTCAAAGTTTTACCTGTGCAGTTGAACTTCTATCTGGAGAATGAGGAACTTCTAGTGCAAGGTAATGATTGGAAAAGCTTCCTTGAGGTCCAGGGATGCTTTTTCAATGCCTACTTTGTCTTGAAACTTCTTGTATCAAGCTATAGAACTTCACCTGCAAGTCAAAAATGTAAAAATGGTGGAAGCTGTTAGAGAGATTACAGGTCAGGTTTTAGGTCATGGTTAGCTTGCATATATGCTAGGGAATGTGTATGGATTGATTTTGGTAAGAATGCTCGAGGGAAATGGGAGTTGGCACTCAAACTGCAGAGGCAACTCTGTTTTTGCAGTTTGAGGATGATTCTGAGATGGAGGGTGTTTTGGAGGTCAAGGATTCGTGCCAAATCTTGGTTGTGTTCTCTGGAAGGTGTTTGATAACTTTGTTCTTGTGTTTGTAAGCTGAAGAGAGAGTTGGCACAAGTTATGCAATGTTACTTGAATTTTAAGCAAACAATGGTCACTTGGTGTTTTGGAAAGCTTGGAATGTGTACTACAATCCATCTTTGAAATGCAAGTTGAAATTCCAAGTGGAAGGGTATGAAAAGTGGCCTTGAAGTGGGGTAGAAAACCTTGTCAAAATAGGTTAAAATTTCACTAAGTTAAAAATGGTTTAGTGCCCTTATTCAAAAAATTGTAACTTGAGATACAAGCTTCAAATGAGAAAACTTTGTGAATAAAAGTTGTATATTATGTAACAAGCTACAACTTTCATGTTTTGACTTTTGTTTGAATCCAAATGGATCTTGGTGAAAAGGTGGGGCAAAGTTGGGAAAAATTAGGGTTTTTCATAACTTAGAAAAATTCTAAGTTATGAAAAATTCCATTTTCTAACCCTAATTTGCATTTTGTGATTTCTTGGTGAACAAGTTTCATGATTTGGCAAGTTTTGATGAAAAATGAATCGTGACTCTTGATTTTGACCAAAAAGTCAAAGTTTGACTTTTCAGTATACAGTCAAAATTGATCAATTGACTAGGAAATTCAACTGTCAATTTTGTGTACTTGGGATCTTTTGAGCTTGATGAATGTGTCAAGACCATTTCATTGAGTCCTTGAGTCCATATTTGATCTTGGTTTGCCATTGGCTAGGTTAAACAGTCAAAAATTACCCTTGTGCAGTCAAAACCCTAAAAAATGACCATTTTGCCCTTTTGGTGATCTGATCAAATTTCTTGTGGAATTGTGATCCAAACTTGATCAAATGGTCCATATGAGTTCATAATGTTGATGTGGGTCAAAAATCATGAGTTTTGACTGTCAATTGGCCACAGTTGACTTTTTCCCCAATACAGCTGATTTCTAGGTCAACTGTCCAATTGACTGGGTAAAACTTGGAATCAAGACTTGAAACTTGGCATGGGTAAACTTGGGAGTCCAACATGAAGCATGAAAGTCACCTTAGGCTTTTTAGGTCAAAACATCCTTGGGCAAACACAAACCCTAATTTGAGTCCACAGTGCAAGGAGAAGTCTTGAGCAGAGGAAACCCTAACTGGATCTTGATCTTCAAGGGTCTTGTGATGAGAAAATGTTGAGGAAATGGGAGGGCAAATTTTGGGGTACAACAGTTGCCCCTGTTCAATCTTCTTGGACCTGAAGAGTTAGATTGGCGAGTTCGCCTTTCGTGACTCGAGGGTAAAAGGAGATTGGACACTAGAGTGCCCGGAAATTTGCACTCGCATGTTGAAGTATCAGTAATGTGGTGTCGGGAATGGGCTTACAGATGCCATTTGGAAAGATGGTGGATAGGGAGATGGGCTTATAGATTCCATCTGGAGATGTGACAGAACCTTGTCGGGAATGGGCTTATAGACGCCATTTGGAAGTGTGGATCGCATAAGAGATTCCTTAGCGAGAACTTGTGTATTTGAGAAAGACAGATGTTTTCCTGGCTTGTTACAGGTGTTTGATCTTCAGTCTCCTTATGCAGATATGCCCTGGCTAGATACAGGTATCGAATCTACAATTGGTTGCTTACAAATGTGCCCTGGCTGGATACAGGAGTCGAATCTGGAACTAGTCGTTAATAGATGTGCCCTGGCTGGATACAGGAATCGAATCTTCGAACTCTTCAGACGTGCCCTGGCTAGATACAGGAATCGAGTCTGGAAATGTTGTAGTTGATAGATGTGCCCTGGCTGGATACAGGAATCGAATCTTCGAACTCTTCAGACGTGCCCTGGATAGATACAGGAATCGAGTCTGGAAATGTTGTAGTTGATAGATGTGCCCTGGCTGGATACAGGAATCGAATCTTCGAACTCTTCAGACGTGCCCTGGCTAGATACAGGAATCGAGTCTGGAAATGTTGTAGTTGATAGATGTGCTCTGGCTGGATACAGGAATCGAATCTTCGAACTCTTCAGATGTGCCCTGGCTAGATACAGGAATCGAGTCTGGAAATATGGTCAACAGATATGCCCTGGCTGGATACAGGAATCGAATCTGGAGATGTGACAGTTGAAGGCAGTTGCTTTTGGGATTTGTCTTTTTCCTGAAAGGGCAAAACATAAGTTGTATGCAATGTCATGATGTATGATGTGCACGATGTCATGATGTTCAACATGAGATAGTGTTGTATGCTCTTTATCATGTATGTAGGCAAGATGTATGAAAATGTAAAATGTTTATGAATGTAATTTCGCCTTAGGAAAATAAATCCTTGACGAACGGCCGGGGAGTTGCTCTGTGGAAGAGATACTTGGCCGAAGTTTTGATAAGAGGCATGTTGAGGACTTTAATGATGGATTCCGCTGAGGATAATGATGATAAACTCCGCTGGGGATTGAAGGAGCTTTGCCGAGGGCGGTCTTCTGCGGTTTTTAGCTGAGGATAACCCAGTTATAAGTCCTTGTGAGGAAATAACTCTAAATAAAACTCGGGAGAGACGTCCGTACTCTGCAGGGGATAAGCTTCCAGAATCTACTGGGGATGAGCTTTAAGACCTGCCGGGGAATGTTGTGCTTCTTTCAGGCTTGTCGGAGAGCCAACTCCGCTTGGGGAAAGTATCGCTGAATCTTGTTTTTCTCTGCGGGGAGTTGAGATGATTTGGCCACATTCTTCAGTTGAACCTACCTTGGTACCTTGGTGGACAAAACAACCAGACTGCATTAGGCAACTTCACATTGCCCCTGTCTCTGATGTCACCTGTAATCAATCTCTTGTTTTATGTGTAAACATTTATGAATCAGCAATTTAATGTCAAACGCATATATCAAAAAAATGAACATTGGACGTTCTTCGCAAGACAAAACAGAAAAAAGGAAACAATGGTAATTTGTATGGACAAGTGAATTTGTATTGATTTAAACTTTGCCTGTGAATAGGCGTTTTCGTACAAGAGGCTGACATCCTAGTAAGAGGACGCCGCCAAATAACATAGAGTTTACAATTTGAAAAAGGAAACAAAACAGCTATGTGAACAATCCTACTGGGTTCCAACTCTGCTATCGCCTTTATGTCTCCAAGCGTCTCATCGCTTTGCTGCCTAGTTGAAGATGAAGCTGATTGGTCGATGCCGAAACCTGGAGCCAGATAGTTGATGCCGAATTCCGGATGCGAAGTGATCTAATGAGACATAGTGTTACGCTTTTATCCCTAACTTTTGCCTGGACCGCCCTTTCGGGTTTTCAGTCCACCGGGATACCCATTTTTGCCCAAGCCGCCCTTTTAGGTTTTCGACTTGCCGGGTGTACAGATTTTTATTCATTTCATCCCTTATTTTTGCCCGAACCCTTTTGGTTCGTCGGGAAGCCCTTATTTTTGCCTAGGTATGTCAACCTAGCGGGTCTTTTATTTATGCGTAGTATTTTTTCACTATGTCTGCATTGGCGGGGTGAGGAAGGTCGTCACCATCCATGGTGGTCAGGATCATGGCTCCTCCTGAGAACACACGTTTAACCACAAATGGCCCTTCGTATGTAGGGGTCTGTGATCGGTGGATCTGGAACTGACTGTTTAACGCTGGTTCGCGAAATGTCGCGGAAGCAAGAGTCGCCACCGTCTTTTATTTTCTCCAAATGGAAAGGACAAAAGCACAGAAAAATTCCTTAAAGAGATTGCTCTCGGTTCGGGAGGTAGGTTATAGAAAGGGAAGGTGTTAGCACCCTTTCTATCCATGGTTATCCATGGGCTCTTAGGTACTTGCTCATTGTGTTTTCCAAAATGTTTGCTTGCTTTTCAATGTGGGTTTTAAAAAGTTTCTTTGAAAAATTTCAGTTCGACTCGTACGTCAGAGTGTTTGAAAAATTTGCTTCGAAAGCTTTTGAAAAGTGTTGGTGTGAAAAGATTTCAGTTTGTTTTTAAGAGAGCAAGTATCCATGAGTCGTCTACCTACCCTAAGGAATTCGTCTGTGTAAATGTCCTTTAAAGTAGTGCTATCCCACCATTGAGAGGTAGGTAGCACCACCGTTGGAGGTGTTCGGGTCAATTCGGGTTTGTAGGGACATGGTGATCACCAGAGCAATGGGAAGACACCTTAGAAGCTACCCTCATGCCAGGTTCCCGGATCATGAGGACTTACTAAGACATCCTCTACTCGACGATCACCTTTCGAAAGGCAAGGCAACAGTGAGACGTACCCTAGGGGTGGTGTGTGCGTTTCATGTGTCGTTTTCATTGATATTTGTCTTGTCATGTTTATTGGTGTTCTACACTTGATTTTATTTTAAGTCCATACATTCTTTCATGCTTTTGTTAACAGTTAAAAGTTGCGGGAAAAGTAAATCTAAGACTATTACAAATGGCGCGGGTCCACATCGCCAAAATTAAACCGGACCCGATTTGACGGAAAGTAAATAAAGCAAAAGAAATAAAAGTGCGAGAAGTTTAAGTTACAATGCTTCGGGAGAGATACATAATGAATTAAGCGAAATAAAACAAATGTGCGAATAAAATAAATTACGAACGAGGGCGTTGGACCCTTTTGCAAAATATTATTAATAAGAAATTAAAAGAAAATGTTTTTTAGTATTTTTGTGTTTTTTGAGATTTAATAAAAAAGAATTAATTAAAAAAACAAAATGAAATGTTAAACCTAGTTCTAATTATTTTTAAGTTTATTATGAAAGTATTAAAATTTAACCTAAATGCATCCCTAATTAGTGTTCAATTATGAAAATAAATAAATCACTAATATTATGGCAAAAAACAAGGAAAATTAAAAGGAATAAAAAGTCATTAAACCTAATGCTATATTTTTGGATTTTTAGTTATTAAGAAAGTATTAAAATCTAACCTAAATGCAACCCTAATTAGTTTACAAGTTTAATTATGAAAATTACTAATATTATGGCAAAAAACAAGGAAAATTAAAAGGAATAAAAAAGTCATTAACCTAATGCTATATTTTTGGATTTTTTTATGGAAGAAAGAATTAAAGTTGCAACCTAAATTAATACTAAGCTAATTTACATACAATTTATTTATGAAAATAACTAAAATAAAATAAATATTATATTGTTCTCTTTTTCTGATTTTTGTGTACTTTATAATTTGTAAAAATGTTGAATTAAATTAAAACAAGAAACAAATAAAAATAATAATTAAAAGAGATGAGAAAAAATGAAAATATTTGCAAACCAGGGTGGGGGTGTAGTCCCAATTTGTGAGGTTTTGATGGTAAAGCCTGGCCCATTAAGCTGTGGTCTTTTTGACTTTTTGCGTAGCATGTGGCAAGGTTGACCAGCATCTACCATATGCTTTGACTCTGAGCCCTTTGATGGATCTCCCAGGACACGTGGGCGCTGATCCCTGAGCGTGTATGATGATCCTTAGTGTGAGTGCTGCATAGGAGTTGCTAATGAAAAATAACATGGAAATTGCACAGACCTGGGAATCGAACCCAGGTCTTAAACATTAATAATCCCTTCACTTGCCAACTGAGCTACATCACGCGCGTTAACATATTATAGCAAATAAATAATAAAAGAAAAAAAACAAACACGTTAGTGGAGGGCGCGCGAAAATTTGAACCAGCGAATCATGGCTTGCCACGATGTTGTCTTCTCCACCATCCCTGTAAACAAAGGCTTTAGGCAACGGCTTTGCAAACGTGGGTTTAGACAGGTTTTAAGAAAATAACGATTAGCCCCTCGACGCTCATAAATTGAGCGCGAGGGTGCCATCCTCTTCGTCTTCAAGCGCTGAATCCATTGGTAGTCATTTGGAGTTCTAATTTTGCCTTGTTATGAAAGCCCCAAATTTCAGTCCTGCAAACCCTAAAAATCGCGCATGGTATTTTCTCATATATAGCACAAAAACGCAATTGGATCACATGGTTAGTTTCAAAACTTGACAAGGAACATGAATGTATGATTAAAATGCAGTGAGGATGCCTAGAAATCAAAGCATGATTATGGATTTTTCTTGGTTCAGTTGGAATCCGCTTTACCAATTCTTTGGGTTTGAGTTGTTGTTTGTGATTGGAATGTGATCAGGAGAGTTTGAGGAAGCTATTAGAAAAAGAATCAAGCTTTGAATCCACCTAGAACACTGATTTCAGTTTTGAGTTTTATGGAGAATTTTTCCAAGTTGGCAATGGTGTTTGGGCGCAGCATTTTGGTCTGTTGTGGTTAGGGTTTGACTTAGCACTTATGAGGGAAGGGAATTAGGTCATTAGCTGGCCTTTATCCATGCCCATGAGAGAATTAGTCTTAGGTCTTTTCACCATTAACAAACTTTCCCTTTTTTTAGCAAAACCAAGACTTGGTGTACAACCTAACCCTAGCATGAGTTTGGGAGCTGGCACATGATATATGGAAGCTATTCAAATTCACATGGCACTATTCCATTGGTTTTTAAATTTTATTTGAATTTTTAAAGATTTAAAATGAATTAAATTATCAAAAATTAAATAAAATAGAAAAATCAATGTTTGATCTTGAAATTAATCATGGGACACGTGTGTGGCATGACAAGGCTGAATCAAGTGGAAGAAAGTGGGCCTTTTGTCAAAAATTGAAGTTTCAAGGATAGCTGACTTTTGCCATTTCACAAAAATTTCCCAACTTCTCCAATGCATAACTTGCTCAATTTTTAAGCTTTTCTCATGTTCTTGGACATTTTGGAAAGGTCTTTGAGTCCTTTAACCAATGCCTTTGGTCCCATGTCATTTTGATTTTCCAATCTCAAGTTATGGCCTTTGACTTAAAGTCCCTTTTTGTTGACTTTTGAAAATGACCTATAATGTTGAAATTGATAACTTTTTGTGAGAGCATTTCTTGGACTTGAAGTATGAAGATGAGTTGTAGGAAATGTCTTTCTCTTCAAAATGAGCTTTGGATGGAATTTTTCTGATGATCCATGTGAAAGTTATGCCCTGGTCAATTTCAGTTGACTTTTTCAGCTGTCCAAATAAAGGAACTTTTGCATCTTGATGATTTTCTGAGCCAAATTTTGAGAATCATGATCAAGCATTGATCAACTGATGTTTGTGGCTTCAAAATGATATATTGACCAAAAATTTGAACTTTTGACTGCCAAATGACCATTTTGCCTCTACAGTTGACTGTAGTGCAATTTAGGGTTTTGACTGTGCAATCTTGAGCTGAATGCCTTGAAACTTGATATGAGGATGCTTGACCATGTTTGTAAGCATATGAGACTTGATTGAGCCTTTGAAAACTTCATTTTCTTGATCAGAACCCAAACCCTAGTTTTGACTGTATAGGAGACAGTTGGACTGTGCAACCCTTGGGGGAGTTTTATGACTTGGCTTGGCAATTTCTTGAAGAATATGGGAGGGCAAATTTTGGGGTGCAACAGGGTCCATTTGCCCCGAGGATCACTTTGAGGAAGGATGATGCATTTGATTACCAGGTCCCCAACTTGATATTCTTGTGGTCTGACTTTCTTATTAAATGCTCTGATCATCCGTTTTTGATACGTTTGACCATGACAGATAGCAGTGAGTCTCTTTTCATCAATCAGATTTAATTGATCAAGTCGAGTCTGGATCCAATCATCTTCATTCAAGTCTGCATCCTTCATTATCCGAAGAGAGGGTATCTGGACTTCAATTGGCAAGACTGCCTCCATGCCATAGACCAAGGAGAAGGGAGTTGCCCCGGTTGACGTCCTTGCTGAGGTGCGGTACCCATGAAGAGCGAACGGTAACATCTCGTTCCAATCTTTATAGGTCACTGTCATCTTCTGCACAATTTTCTTGATATTTTTATTGGCTGCCTCTACAGCCCCATTCATCTTCGGCCGGTAGGGAGAAGAATTGTGGTGCTGTATCTTGAATTGCTCACAGAGTTCAGTGATCATTTTGTTATTGAGATTGGTACCATTGTCCGTAATGATTCTTTCTGGTACACCGTACCGACAAATCAGATTATGCCGGATGAAACGTGCCACGACGCTCTTGGTTACTGTGGCATAAGAGGCTGCCTCAACCCACTTCGTGAAATAATCGATCGCCACCAAGATGAAGCGATGCCCATTGGATGCCGTCGGTCGGATTTCACCGATCATATCGATGCCCCACATTGCGAAAGGCCAGGGTGCCGTCAGGACATTCAGAGGAACCGGAGGGATATGCACCTTGTCAGCATAGATCTGGCATTTGTGACAAGTTCGGGAGTGTTGGTAACAATCGGCTTCCATTGTGGACCAAAAATATCCCGCCCGAAGGATTTTCTTAGCCATGGTGTGTCCACTGGAATGTGTCCCAAATGTGACTTCATGCAGTTCTATCATAATTTTCTCTGCTTCAGCCTTATCCACACAACGTAGCAGAGTTGAATCATGATTCCGTTTGTAAAGAATGTCGTTGCTGAGGAAGAATTTTGCAGCAAACCTCCTCATGAACTTCTTATCATTGACAGACGCACCTTCAGGGTACTCCTGAGCTTCCAAGTACCTCTTCACCTCGTGATACCAGGGTTTTTCAATCACCTTCTCAGCCTCGAGCTCGCAGCAGTATGCCGTTTCAGCCAACTTCCAGATAATGATTTGGGGAGCCTCATTGTCCCATTTAACTTTGAACATTGAAGACATCGTGGCTAGTGCGTCCGCTAGCTGATTCTCCTCTCTAGGGAAGTGCTCAAAAGTTATCTCTTCAAAGTGGGGGAGCAAGGTCGACACATACTCCTTGTAAGGAATAAGATTCGGGTGTTTCGTATCCCACTCGCCTTTGATCTGATTGATCACGAGAGCGGAATCTCCGAAGACACTTAGAAACTTGATCCTCAAATCGATTGCAGCTTGAAGACCCATGATACATGCCTCGTATTCTGCCATATTGTTGGTGCAGCTGAAACATAATCGGGCGGTGAGTGGAGTATGAGTTCCTTTGGGAGATATGATTACAGCACCGACGCCGTTACCCAAAGCATTGGAGGCTCCATCAAAATGCATAGACCATCGGGATCCTTCCTCAGGTCCTTCATCCGGTCCAGGTACTTCACAGTCAGTTACCACCATGATGTCTTCGTCCGGAAAATCAAAGTTCAATGATTGGTAATCGTCCACAGGTTGGTGTGCCAAATGATCTGCCAGTACACTTCCCTTAATTGCTTTCTGAGTTGTATACTGGATGTCATATTCCGTCAAGATCATTTTCCATCTCGCTATTCTTCCAGACAGAGCGGGCTTTTCAAATATGTACTTGATGGGATCCATTTTTGAAATCAATAAAGTGGTGTGAGTCAGCATATACCGTCTCAGCCGGCGAGCAGCCCATACAAGAGCGCAACAAGTTTTCTCAAGCAGTGAGTAACGAGACTCACAGTCGGTAAACTTTTTGCTCAAGTAATAAATAGCGTGCTCTTTTTGGCCAGACTCGTCATGCTGCCCCAACACACACCCCATTGAATTGTTGTTGTACCCCAAAATTTGCCCTCCCATTTCCTCAACATTTTCTCATCACAAGACCTTTGAAGATCAAGACCCAGTTAGGGTTTCCTCTGCTCAAGACTTATCCTTGCACTGTGGACTCAAATTAGGGTTTGTGTTTGCCTAAGGATGTCTTGACCTAAAATGCCTAAGATGACTTTCATGCTTCATATTGGACTCCCAAGTTTACCTATACCAAGTTTCAGGTCTTGATTCCAAGTTTTGCCCAGTCAATTGGACAGTTGACCTAGAAATCAGCTGTATTGGGGAAAAAGTCAACTGTGGCCAATTGACAGTCAAACCTCATGAAATTTGATCCACATCAACATTATGAACTCACATGAACCATTTGATCAAGTTTGGACCACAACTCCACAAGAAATTTGATCAGATCACCAAAAGGGCAAAATGGTCATTTTTAGGGTTTTGACTGCACAAAGGCAATTTTTGACTGTTTGACCCAACCAATGGAAAACCAAGCTCACACATGGACCCAAGGACCCCATGGAATTATCTTGACATGCTCAACAAGCTCAAAAGATCCCAAGTACACAAGATTGATAGTTGAATTTCCCAGTCAACTGATCAATTTTAACTGTATACTGAAAAGTCAAACTTTGACTTTTTGGTCAAAATCAAGAGTCAAGATTCATTTTTCATCAAAACATGCCAAATCATGAAACTTGTTCACCAAGAAATCACAAAATGCAAATTAGGGTTTGAAAATGGAATTTTTCATAACTTAGAATTTTTCTAAGTTATGAAAAACTCTAATTTTTTCCCAACTTTGCCCCATCTTTTCACCATGATCCATTTGGATTCAAACAAAAGTCAAAACATGAAAGTTGTATCTTGTTGCATAGTCTACAACTTTGATTCACAAAGTTTTCTCATTTGAAACTTGTATCTCAAGTTATGATTTTTTGAATAAGGGCACTAAACCATCTTTTAACTTAGTGAAATTTGACCTATTTTGACAAGGTTTTCTACCCTACTTCAAGGCCACTTTTCATACCCTTCCACTTGGAATTTTGATTTGCATTTCAAAGATGGATTGTAGTACACATTCCAAGCTTTCCAAAATGTCCAAGAACTCATCAAACAACCTCATAACTTGAGAGATTCGAATTTCACAAATTGGCAAAAATTCACTTTTGTTCTTCATCAAGACATGTTCATAAACTTGGCAAATTTGAACTCAGCATAGTTTGTGCTACTTTGCAGGTCCTTAAACCACATTACACTCCTTAATTTAATGCTTGTTCATTGTGTCTAAGTGTTGTTCCATGAATTCAAGCATTATACACAAGATTGATCCATTTTTGGATAAAGTGAACTTTCCATTTTTACAAAAGTTTGCTTTATGTCAATTGGTAAATCAAACAAGTACATAGAAGATCTGCTTAGCACAAGATTATGTGCATAACACACTGATCAAGAGATGTTTATGCAGCACATTAGGGGGTCCTATACTGACCTAGAACACCAACTTGCTTTGGTTGCTTAGAAAAGAAGAAAAGTCCATAACTTGTAAGAACTTGAATCTCAGCTTACAAACACAACACAAAAGATATCAAACACATTCAAAATCACCCAACCAAGCTTTTGCACGAGCCTTTTGCCTTTCAAACACTCTCCATCTCAGAAACACCACAAAACTGCTCAAACAGAGCAAGCCCTGCAGATTGAGTGCTATCTCTCAATCCCTTCGAGCATTTTGATCAAAACCTGTTCCTCTACCTTCCTTATAACATATGCAAACTATCCAGAAGCTAAGGCACGATCTGTAGTTGCTCTAACCACTTCCACCATTTTCATATCTTTGACTTGCAGGTGAAGTTCTACAGCTTGATACAAGAAGGTTCAAGACAAAGTAAGCATTGAAAAAGCATCCCTGGACCTCAAGGAAGCTTTTCCAATCATTACATTGCACTGAAAGTCTCTCATTTTCCACATAGAAGTTCAACTGCACAGGTAAAAGTTTGAATTCGTATCTCTCTTATTATGCATCTTTAGTCTTAAGTTTGTGAAGAAACAAGGTCCTACTCATAGCCCTGAACATGTACATAGCTTTACTTTTCATTTCTTTTGTCTGAGTAGAGAGAATTTGAGCTCTGAAAATGGTAGAAAAGTTAGGTCAGAAAAGAGGGGGAGAGAAATTCTCCCTCATCTTAGAGAGATAGTTCATGTTCTTTATATGTATGAAATCGTGAGATTATGCTTTACATGTTTTGTGTTGGAAGTTTGTTCAAAGGATCAAAGAATCAGGACCTTGATGTTGAAGCAAGAGGCGCGCGTTTTTGAACTCAGTCTTGGCCAAAGGTTGAAGACAGTGTTTCATTGGGCTGGGCTTTTGTGTTCTTTCTTTTCACACCATCTTTTTTGGTTTACACCCCCCTGAGCCCATTTGCTCATTTTTTAACATCTTTGACTTTTTCTTTTTTGGCTGACTTTGTTTATTTTTTCTCATGCCATTTAAAAATTAAAAATATTTTTTCCATCATTTTTTGCATTTATTGCATGTTTATTTGTTTATTTTCTTTGTTTGTACATTAATATATATATATACCATTATTATAATAAAATAGAAAAAAGGTGTAAATACATTTTTACTTTTATTTACCTTCTGAAAATATTTCACACAAAAAATACTTTTTTTATTTATTTTATTAAAATATTAAAATACTTATTTTGTGTATAATACATATTTAAGGTTTAATATATATATATATATATATATATATATATGTGATTATTAATATATTTAAGACAAAAATATAAAAAATACTTGATTTTTTTCATTTTATTAATATTTGATACAAAAATACCTTTTTTCACAATACACTTCATTTTATGTTATTTTTTTATAAATAATAAATAAATAGTTGTAATAAATTAAATAATACCTTTTTCTTTAAAAATTAGGGTTTTTTACCCTAAGTTCAAAATACTCCAAAAATAATACATTTTTATTTTCTTTTCTCTTTTACATAAATAATATTTTTTCATACATATACAAAACATTCTTTTTGCATCTTGCATTCTTATTTAATTTTTGTACATTGATTAAATTGCAAATATTCAAATTGATGTAATAATTTAGATTTAAATTCTTGTCAATATCCCCATTTGAACATTTGTACCCCCCTTCCCATATTTGGTTGTGTAATAGCTTAGTAATTTTAATTTCGCACTTTATTGCTTTCTAATGATAACATGTTAGAATTAGGGTTTGTATGCGAAAAACGATAAAAAAATAGTTTGACCTAATACAAAGATAAACAAGCATGAAAATGGACACACAAATCACACTTGCACCCCCTAGGGTATTCCACTTGTTGCCTTCAAATAAATGGGCCATGTTGCATGTTAAACTTCTTTGGGCAAAGCAAATAATTTTGAATGATCATAGTCCCTCGATAAAACTTTTCAAAAACAAACAAAAACAAATGATCAAGTCCCTTAGAGAGATTGCTCAAAGACATTTAACGTTGTTGCAATTATGGTCTAAACGATGACCCGCGCCTGTCCCTTTCACATCCTAACACAAGGTTGCCCACCAAATACAATGGTGGAGCAAACTTGTTAAAAGGGTTAAAGTATAGCAATAATCTTTTGAGAAATTTAGGAGTAGATAACCTCTTAGTTACTTGAATCAACTTGCAAAACAAAACACTTGCCTAATTTCAAAATCACACATCACTACACTTTCAAAACAACTTTCAAAAACAAATGAAAACTTTTTCAAAAGACATACATCTTTGTATACATCCCCACATGGATCATTACAAAGGTTGCCACCACATTGGCCTCTTTTCAAAAACATTTTCAAAACCCACACACTCAAGCACCATTTAAAACAATTGAAAACAAAAGGCAAGTGATCTAAGCAAGTAACTAAGAGCCCATGGATAACCATGGATAGAAAGGGTGCTAATACCTTCCCTTTCTATAATCTACTCCCCGAACCCAAGAAAACATCTCAAAAGGTTTTTGCTGTGCTTTTTAACCTTTCCTTAGGATAAAATAAAAAGTCGGTGGCGACTCTTGCTAACCGCAACATTTGCGAATACAAACGCAAACCTCAAGTCAGTTCTCCCACCGTATCACAGAACTGGCGACTCTGCTGGGGAAAACTTTTAAAGTGGAGTAACCTTAGGGATTAGATCATCTTTGTTTTCAATTGATTGTCTTGTTTGCTTTTACATTTGTGGGCTTTGTATCGGAGTTTTATAGATCCTAACCCGGATCTGGGAAATACCCTTTTTAGGTAGCATAATCTGTGAGGGACCTGTCCGGCGTAGACCGACATGGGTGAAACAGTGGCTACGTTGGTGTGGCATCTTAGTCTGTACCTATATCCCTCGTGTTGTAACGGGGAGAATATAGGTCTTCTAAGGGGTCATTAAACACCAACCAACCTTAGAACCCTAAATTGACCAACTTGGCTATTAGGACAGTAGCAGTATGCTACACTCATTGAGGCTAAACTCTCGAGATGGTTCTGGCCGCGAGAAAAGATTGCGATGCTGGAGTTATGACCGATTGAGGGTAGCCAATGATTTGAGATCCTCTAGAACCCGGTTACTTTTGATAGGACAGGTTTTAACCAACAAAACCAAAAGAGGGTAATACCTGAAACTCATGCTGGCCTGAAACCTAAGGGTGTCTTGTGTGACTTGTGTGCCTTATTTTCTTATGTGAATACTTGTGGTGTGCTTCATCATAGCATCATGCCATCATACCATTGCATGCATCCTGTATAAAAGGCTAACCCATTTCAAAGACAAAAGGGTTTTCATCTTTGCTCTGTTTTGTAGGACATTATGATGCCCGTGCGTAGAAATACTGTCCGGCTCAACTTTGTTCAACCACCAGTTTTACTCAAGGATCTGGTTGGAAGGATTCCAAACACTACCTCCTTCATCAACAGACATGGTTCTCTCCTTGGCTTGATCACTGCAAAATGGGACCAACAACTGATAAGTGTTCTGACCCAGTTTTATGACCCTCTGCATCATTGTTTCACCTTTCAAGACTTCCAGCTGGTTCCTACCCTGGAAGAGTTCTCTTATCTGCTTGGGATCCCTGTCCTGGAACAAACTCCATTCACTGGTTTGGAAAAGACTCCTAGGCCTGAAGAGATTGCTGCAATTCTCCCCTTGACCAAAGAAGAGATATTGTCCAACTGGGAAACTAGAACTGGGGTCAAGGGCTTTTTGGTCAAATTTCTGGTTGGCAAGGCTAATGATTTCTGGAATGACTTGGACTTCAAGGCATATGAGGATATTCTGGCTCTTTTGATCTATGGTCTGGTATTGTTTCCCAACCCTGACACTTTTATCAGTATCCATGTCATAAGGATCTTCATGTCTCGGAATCCGGTCCCCACTCTTTTGGGTGATATTCTACAACAACTCTATGCTCGTACTGCTCGAAAACGGGGGACTCCGTGGTGTTGTGCTCCTTTGCTAGTAAGGTGGTTTATTTCGCACCTTCCTAAGTTCGTGCTGAAGAATGAAGAAGGAAAAGGTTGGGCTCGGAGGTTGATGTCTCTCACAGATAAGGATATCACTTGGACTCTCAGAGGTTTGGATGAGGTAGCTGTTATCGACCGTTGCGGAGAATACCCTAATGTCCCGTTGATTGGTATTCAAGGAGGAATCTCTTACAATCCGTGTTTAGCTCTCCGACAGTTTGGAAGAGCCAGAGGAGATGGGCCTCATGAGATGCTGGTTCCTCACTTCCATTTTGAGTTTCAGGCAGACAGTGACAAACTACGCCAGGGATTCATTAGAGCCTGGGACAGAATCCACAAAGCTGACCCACATGAGTTAGGACCAAAGACTTCTCTACCATTGGAGCCCTATTGCAAATGGGTCCGCGTCCGTGCTCAGAAGTTAGGTATGTCGTACGAAGCTGTCAGACCAATCATCCTTGAATCTCCCGATGAAGATGGGGTTCCTCCAACTGTCCTCCCTCCTCAGATACCTACTGATTTTGACACCATGAAGAGATCTTGGGCACAGCTTAAGGAAGAAAGGGATTTCTATCGGGAGAAGTTCAACGAGCAGGAAAGGAAGATCCAGAGGCTGACTAAGCAATTAGAGGAAGAACGGGTCCTGAACAACTACATCGGCACTGAAAAGAGGAGGCCATGGGAGCATTGAGGAGCTTTGATGTTTCCTTTTGTAGTTTTATTTCCTTTTCAGTATTTTTCATTCCTGTAATGCCTAAGGGCAAGTTGTTGAACAATTGAAAATTTTAATCTAATGAAGTGTGTTTCCCTTTTTGTCTACAAAGTTGAATCTTGTTTGTCTTTGAAAACATAAAACATACGCATTCCATTGCACCATATGCATAGCAGGTACCCTATTTCACAGGTTGCTTAATTTTCTTCGCTGTTTATGTGCACAGTCATCATGAATCCAGAATCCTCCAGTGAGCAAGCAATCAAGGCCCTTCAGGCCCAAAGTGCACAGTTTCAAGAGATGGTCCTAAGCCTAGCCCAAGGTCAGCAAGAATTGAAGACTCTACTCATGAAGAAGAAGAAGAAAAAGAGGACCGCACTGTTCAACACCGGACGCCGATTTGGGAACACACTCCACAATGAAGCTGATCCAACCACTTCTTCTGCTGAGAAAAACAGTCCCCAAGGGGGAGGAGCTCCTAGTCCCGCAGTCTCCGACAACGAGACGGACTATAACGACGAACAGTACCCACCTGCTGCTGACAGATACAAACAATTGGAGGACCGCTTAAGCGCCATGGAAATTCAGAACGTGCCAGGACTGGATTTCGGAGATTTGGGGTTATCTTCTGGGGTGGTCATTCCACACAAGTTTAAGGCGCATGCCTTCGCCAAGTATGATGGGGTCTCCTGCCCAAAGCTGCATCTAAGGTCGTATGTAAGGAAAATCCAACCTTACACGGCGGATAAGAACCTTTGGATTCACTTCTTCCAAGATAGTCTCTCGGGGTCACAGCTTGAATGGTTCTACCAATTGGATGGAGCTAGCATCCGACACTGGGAGGATTTGGCAACCGCATTCTACAGACAATACCAATACAATTCTGACCTCGCTCCTACACGTACCCAACTTCAGGGTATGTCTCTAGGAACGGGTGAAGGGTTCAAAGAGTACGCTCAAAAATGGAGAGATTTGGCTGGCAGGGTGCAGCCTCCATTAACTGATCGAGAGCTGGTTGATATGTTCCTTGGGACGTTGTCTGGTCCGTTTTTCAATCATTTGGTTGGTAACTCCTCCGCTGGATTTACAGATTTGATATTAACGGGAGAGAGAATTGAAGCTAGCATCAGGTCAGGCAAGATACAGAAGGCTGCCTCTACAAGTGCTGAGAAGAGGCCGTTTAAGAAAGAAGCAAGTGCCGTCTATGGTCCTAAAAGACAAGTCAAGCCCGAAGGTCGCCAAGCCGTCAATGCTTTGGTCATCTCCAAACCTGTTGCTGCTCCTCAGCAGTACAATCAACAAAGAAGTGAAAGGCCCAAGAGGCAGTATACCCGACTAAGTATGACATTATCTCAAATTTTACCCCAACTGTTATCCACCAACCTGGTGACCCTCAAAGAAGCTCCTAAGGTCGTCAACACTGCGTCTCCTAAATATAACCCAAATGCCCGGTGTGCTTATCATTCTGATAGTCCCGGGCACACTACTGATGATTGCTGGGCCTTGAGAAACAAAGTGCAAGATCTGATCGACGCGAAAGAAATTCAGTTTGAAGCGCCGGAAAGACCAAATGTTGTAACGGCTCCTATGCCCCAGCATAGGGTAAATGCCGTTGAGGAAGAAGTGTACGTTGCTTCGGTAGATGAAGTTGTTACCCCTCTGAAGACTGTTAAGAAGAACCTACTGCGGGCCGGTTTATTTCCGGGTTGCGATGAAGGTTGCCTATTTTGTGCTGTTTCCCTGTCTGATTGTCCCTTGCTAAGGTTAGGCATCCAAGGCCTAATGGATAGCAAGGAGATTCTATTCAAAAAGACTGCTGTTCAATTGGTTCCGATGAAAGAAGTTTCCGTGATTACCATCTTCAAAAATCCAATCAAGGCTCCCCCGAAGAAGCCTATTCAAATCATGACAATTGCGCCTGTGATCATTACTGTTCCGGGGCCCCTCTCCTACGTATCTGATAAAGCTGTCCCCTGGCATTATGGGGCAGACGTGTATGTAAATGGAATCAAGCAAGAATTTGACGCTAGTGCCAGTATCTGCGATATCACCGGTCCAGCTAAAGTCACCCGTAGTGGCAGGCTCTTCTCGCCTGACATTGCGCCGCCCGCTATTCGAAAACCCCTCCTTATAAAACCTACAAGTCCTGTTGCTGATCAAATTGTGTCCCCTGCTGCCGAGTCATCAAATGCTCGGGGCAAAGGGATTGAAGAAGAGCCTGCCCGGATGGAGGCGCCAATACCCGTAAATGCTGAGGCCTCCCGACAAGAAATGGAGGAGATTCTGAAAATAATAAAGAAAAGTGATTTTAATGTTGTCGAGCAGTTGGGGCATACACCCTCCAAGATCTCCCTGCTCTCCTTATTGCTATGCTCCGAGGCCCATGCTAAGGCCTTGATCTCATTTCTCAAGACGGCCCATGTGCTGCAAGAGACGTCTGCAGTCCAGTTCACTGACTGCATAGCGAATCTAACAGCGGACAACGGCTTGGGTTTTTCAGATGCTGACCTGACCGCAAAAGGGAGAGACCACAATGATGCCCTGCATGTCTCTATTGAATGCAGGGGCACTACTCTGGCACATGTATTGGTGGACACTGGTTCTTCCTTGAATGTTCTACCGAAAAAGGCTTTGGATCGCCTGGATTATGAAGGCCTGGAGTTGAAACCCAGCAATATCATCGTCAGGGCCTTTGACGGTTCCAAGAGGATGGTTCATGGAGAGGTTAACATCCCTATCCGTGTGGGCTCTCAAGTGTTTGACTCTACCTTTTACGTGATGGATATACGTCCGTCGTATTCTTGTCTGTTGGGTCGACCTTGGATCCATAAAGCTGGGGCAGTGACCTCCACCTTGCACCAGAAGCTGAAGTATCCCGTCAGAGGGAAGATCGTCACTGTACAAGGAGAAGAGGAGTATATGGTGAGCCATTTGAATTCCTTCAGGTACATCGAGATGGACGGAGAGTTTATTGAAACTCCCTTCCAGCATTTCGAGGAGGTGCATCCAATTTCAGCAGCTGCAGAGACAATAACCGAAGAGAATGATTCCTTGAAGATGGCTTCCCTAAGGGATGCCCGGGCTGTGGTTCAGAAAGGCAATTGTGCACACTGGGGTCAGCTTCCTGACTTCACTCAGAAGAACGACAAGTTTGGGCTAGGCTTTACTGCAGAGGCTCAGAGGGCGGTGCGCAAAGAGAAGATCGGAAAGGCTCCGGTGTTTATTTCCAGCTCAAGGGTGAACGCTATTGAGGAAGATGTGGAGGAAGCAGAGTTTGACAGCTGGATCTACCCGACTACCAGCGACGGACCGAGCAACTGGACAGCAAAGGATTTTACCCCTATCACATTTGTCACGCAGTAATTGATTTCTTTTGATTTCCAAATTTGTAACAAACAATATGTTAAAACTTTGTTGGCTCGGTGTCCTACCCGGGGCATCGTAGCTCCATTTGTGAGGGCTTTTGTATGACATTTTCATATATCATCAATCAAAACATTGGACGTTTGTTGCATTTCAAATCTTTTGCTCTTTTCCTTTCTGTGTTATATATATTGCAAAACAGCTGTATTTACACACACTCACTTATACAGGTTTCAATCCACTCTGGATCTCACTGGTAACAGCTCTGCTACCGCCAGTTATGACTTCGAAAATCCGATCAACTTGGCCGAAGACGAAGGTGAAGATGATTGCGAAGTGCCTGGTGAACTCGCAAGACTGCTACTCCAGGAAGAGAGGGCTATTCAACCACATGAAGAGCCTGTAGAAACAATTAACTTGGGTACTGAGACAGATAGGAAAGAGGTCAAGATTGGTGCCAATCTAGAGCTCAGCGTGAAGCAACGATTGATCCAGATGCTACAAGACTACATGGAGATTTTTGCTTGGTCCTATGAAGATATGCCTGGTTTGGATGCCGACATTGTAGTTCACCACCTGCCAACCAAGGAAGATTGCCCTCCGGTAAAGCAGAAAGTCCGACGGATGCGTCCAGAGATGTCTGAAAAGATCAAGGCCGAGGTTATGAAGCAGTTTGATGCCGGGTTCCTTGCAGTGACTTCTTACCCTCAGTGGGTTGCCAATGTAGTGCCAGTGCCGAAGAAGGACGGTAAAGTCAGAATGTGTGTCGACTATAGGGATTTGAACAGGGCCAGCCCCAAGGATGACTTCCCCCTACCTCACATTGATGTCCTTGTTGACAATACAGCTCAACACAAGGTGTTCTCCTTCATGGATGGTTTTTCAGGGTATAATCAAATCAAGATGGCTCCAGAGGATATGGAGAAGACTACCTTTGTGACTCAGTGGGGCACCTTCTGTTATAAGGTCATGCCATTCGGGCTGAAAAATGCGGGGGCAACCTATCAACGTGCCATGGTTGCTTTGTTTCATGATATGATCCATCATGAAATTGAGGTATACGTTGATGACATGATTGCAAGGTCTCAAACTGAGGAGGAGCACCTTGACCATCTGAGGAAGTTGTTTGACCGACTCAAGTTATACAAGCTGAGGTTGAATCCAAACAAATGCACCTTTGGGGTAAGATCCGGAAAGTTGTTAGGTTTCATTGTAAGTGATAAAGGTATTCAGGTGGATCCTGCCAAGGTTAAAGCTATTCAAGAGATGCCGACTCCAAAAACAGAGAAAGAAGTCAGAGGTTTCCTAGGACGACTGAATTACATTGCTCGATTCATCTCGCATCTAACTGCTACTTGTGAGCCAATCTTCAAATTACTGAAGAAAGATCAAGTAGTACGCTGGAATGATGAATGTCAGGCCGCCTTCGAAAGGATAAAGGAATATCTCCAAGAGCCACCCATTCTTATGCCACCGGTGGAAGGAAGACCTCTGATACTATACTTAACGGTACTTGATAATTCAATGGGGTGTGTGCTGGGGCAGCATGACGAGTCTGGCCGAAAAGAGCACGCTATTTATTACTTGAGCAAAAAGTTTACCGACTGTGAGTCTCGTTACTCACTGCTTGAGAAAACTTGCTGCGCTCTTGTATGGGCTGCTCGCCGGCTGAGACAGTATATGCTGACTCACACTACTTTATTGATTTCAAAGATGGATCCCATAAAGTACATATTTGAAAAGCCCGCTCTGTCTGGAAGAATAGCAAGATGGCAAATGATCTTAACAGAATATGATATCCAGTATACAACTCAGAAAGCAATTAAGGGAAGTGTACTGGCAGATCATTTGGCACATCAACCTGTGGACGATTACCAATCATTGAACTTTGATTTTCCGGACGAAGACATCATGGTTGTAACTGACTGTGAAGTACCTGGACCGGACGAAGGACCTGAGGAAGGATCCCGATGGTCTATGCATTTTGATGGAGCCTCCAATGCTTTGGGTAACGGCGTCGGCGCTGTAATCATATCTCCCAAAGGAACTCATACTCCCCTCACCGCCCGATTATGTTTCAGCTGCACCAACAATATGGCAGAATATGAGGCATGCATCATGGGTTTACAAGCTGCAATCGACTTAAGGATAAAATTTCTAAGTGTCTTCGGAGATTCCGCTCTCGTGATCAATCAGATCAAAGGCGAGTGGGATACGAAACACCCGAATCTTATTCCTTACAAGGAGTATGTGTCGACCTTGCTCCCTCACTTTGAAGAGATAACTTTTGAGCATTTCCCCAGAGAGGAGAATCAGCTAGCGGACGCACTAGCCACGATGTCTTCAATGTTCAAAGTCAAATGGGACAATGAGGCTCCCCGAATCATTATCTGGAAGTTGGATGAACCGGCATACTGCTGCGAGCTCGAGGCTGAAAAGGTGACTGAAAAACCCTGGTATCATGAGGTGAAGAGGTACTTGGAAGCTCAGGAATACCCTGAAGGTGCGTCGGTCAATGATAAGAAGTTCATGAGGAGGTTTGCTGCAAAATTCTTCCTCAGCAACGACATTCTCTACAAGCGGAATCATGATTCAACTCTGTTACGTTGTGTGGATAAGGCTGAAGCAGAGAAAATCATGATGGAACTGCATGAAGGTACATTTGGAACACATTCCAGTGGACACACCATGGCTAAGAAAATCCTTCGGGCAGGATATTTCTGGTCCACAATGGAAGCCGATTGTTACCAACACTCCCGAACTTGTCATAAGTGCCAGATCTATGCTGACAAGGTGCATATCCCTCCAGTTCCTTTGAATGTCCTAACGGCACCTTGGCCTTTCGCAATGTGGGGCATCGATATGATCGGTGAGATCCGACCAACGGCATCCAATGGGCATCGCTTCATCTTGGTGGCGATCGATTACTTCACAAAGTGGGTTGAGGCAGCTTCCTACGCAACGGTAACCAAGAGCGTCGTAGCACGTTTCATCCGGCATAATCTGATATGTCGGTACGGCGTCCCGGAAAGAATCATTACGGACAACGGTACCAATCTCAATAACAAAATGATCACCGAACTCTGTGAACAATTCAAGATACAGCACCACAATTCTTCTCCCTACCGGCCGAAGATGAATGGGGCTGTAGAGGCGGCCAATAAAAATATCAAGAAAATTGTGCAGAAGATGACAGTGACCTATAAAGATTGGCACGAGATGTTACCGTTCGCTCTTCATGGGTACCGCACCTAAGCAAGGACGTCAACCGGGGCAACTCCTTTCTCTTTGGTCTATGGCATGGAGGCAGTCTTGCCAATCGAAATCCAGATACCCTCTCTCCGGATAATGAAGGATGCAGACTTGAATGAAGATGATTGGATCCAAACTCGACTTGATCAATTAAATCTGATTGACGAAAAGAGGCTCACTGCTATCTGTCATGGTCAAACGTATCAGAAACGGATGATCAGGGCATTTAACAAGAAAGTCAGACCACAAGAGTATCAAGTTGGGGACCTGGTAATCAAACGCATCATCCTTTCTCAAAGTGATCCCCGGGGCAAATGGACCCCTACTTACGAAGGGCCATTTGTGGTTAAGCGTGTGTTCTCAGGAGGAGCCATGATCCTAACCACCATGGATGGTGACGACCTTCCTCACCCCGCCAATGCAGACATAGTGAAAAAATACTACGCATAAATAAAAGACCCGCTAGGTTGACATACCTAGGCAAAAATAAGGGCTTCCCGGCGAACCAAAAGGGTTCGGGCAAAAATAAGGGATGAAATAAATAAAAATCTGTACACCCGGCAAGTCGAAAACCTGAAAGGGCGGCTTGGGAAAAAATGGGTATCCCGGTGGACTGAAAACCCGAAAGGGCGGTCCAGGCAAAAGTTAGGGATAAAAGCGTAACACTATGTCTCATTGGATCACTTCGCATCCGGAATTCGGCATCAACTACCTGGCTTCAGATTGCGGCATTGACCAATCAGCTTCATCTTCAACTGGGCAGCAAAGCGATGAGACGTTCGAAGACATAAAGGCGATAGCAGAGTTGGAACCCAGTGGGATTGTTCACATAGCTGTTTTGTTTCCTTTTTTCAAATTGTAAACTATATACTATTTGGCGATGTCCTCTTGCTAGGATGTCAGCCTCTTGTACAAAAAACGCCTATTCACAGGCAAAGTTTAAATCAATACAAATTCACTTGTCCATACAAATTACCATTGTTTTCTCTTTTTGTTTTGTCTTGCGAAGAACGTCCAAAGTTCATTTTTGATATATGCATTTGACATTAAATTGCTGATTCGTAAATATTTGCATATGAAACGAGAGATCGATTGCAGGTGACATCAGAAACAGGGGCAATATAAAGTTGTCTAATACAGTCTGGTTGTTTGGTCCGCCAAGGCACCAAGGTAGGTTCAACTGAGGAATGTGGCCAGATCACCTCAATTCCCCGCAGAATAAGACAGGATGCGACAATACTTTCCCCAAGCGGAGTTGATTCCCCGTCAATCCTGAAAAGGCACAACATTCCCCGGCAGGTCTTAAAAGCTCATCCCCAGTAGATTCTGCAAGCTTATCCCCGGCGAAGTACGGACGCCTCTCCCGAGTTTTATTTAGAGTTATTTCCTCACAAGGACTTATAACTGGGTTATCCTCAGCTAAAAGCCACGGAAGATCGCTCTCGGCAAAGTTCCTTCAGTCCCCAGCGGAGTCTATCTTTGGTATTCCCCAGCAGAGTTTATCTTTGGGGTTCCCCAGCGGAGTTTATCATCATTATCCTCAGCGGAATCCATCGTTAAAGTCCTCAGCAGGCCTCTCATCAGAACTTCGGCCAAGTATCTCTTCCCGGCCGTTCGTCAAGGATTTATTACATAAACATTTCACATTTTCATACATCTTACTTCCATACAGGATGAAACGCATACAACATCTCATGTTGAACATCGTGATATCATGCATATCATACATCATGACATTGCATACAACTTACGTTTTTTCCTTTTCAGGAAAAAGACAATCCCAAAAACAATTACCGTCAACTACAACGTCTCCAGATTCGATTCCTGTATCCAGCCAGGGCATATCTGTTGACCACATTTCCAGACTCGACTCCTGTATCTAGCCAGGGCACGTCTGAAGAGTTCGAAGATTCGATTCCTGTATCCAGCCAGGGCACATCTATCAACTACAACGTCTCCAGATTCGATTCCTGTATCCAGCCAGGGCATATCTGTTGACCACATTTCCAGACTCGACTCTTGTATCTAGCCAGGGCACGTCTGAAGAGTTCGAAGATTCGATTCCTGTATCCAGCCAGGGCACATCTATCAACTACAACGTCTCCAGATTCGATTCCTGTATCCAGCCAGGGCATATCTGTTGACCACATTTCCAGACTCGACTCCTGTATCTAGCCAGGGCACGTCTGAAGAGTTCGAAGATTCGATTCCTGTATCCAGCCAGGGCACATCTATCAACTACAACGTCTCCAGATTCGATTCCTGTATCCAGCCAGGGCATATCTGTTGACCACATTTCCAGACTCGACTCCTGTATCTAGCCAGGGCACGTCTGAAGAGTTCGAAGATTCGATTCCTGTATCCAGCCAGGGCACATCTATCAACTACAACGTCTCCAGATTCGATTCCTGTATCCAGCCAGGGCATATCTGTTGACCACATTTCCAGACTCGACTCCTGTATCTAGCCAGGGCACGTCTGAAGAGTTCGAAGATTCGATTCCTGTATCCAGCCAGGGCACATCTATCAACTACAACGTCTCCAGATTCGATTCCTGTATCCAGCCAGGGCATATCTGTTGACCACATTTCCAGACTCGACTCCTGTATCTAGCCAGGGCACGTCTGAAGAGTTCGAAGATTCGATTCCTATATCCAGCCAGGGCACATCTATCAACTACAACGTCTCTAGATTCGATTCCTGTATCCAGCCAGGGCATATCTGTTGACCACATTTCCAGACTCGACTCCTGTATCTAGCCAGGGCACGTCTGAAGAGTTCGAAGATTCGATTCCTGTATCCATCTAGGGCACATCTATCAACTACAACGTCTCCAGATTCGATTCCTGTATCCAGCCAGGGCATATCTGTTGACCACATTTCCAGACTCGACTCCTGTATCTAGCCAGGGCACGTCTGAAGAGTTCGAAGATTCGATTCCTGTATCCAGCCAGGGCACATCTATCAACTACAACGTCTCCAGATTCGATTCCTGTATCCAGCCAGGGCATATCTGTTGACCACATTTCCAGACTCGACTCCTGTATCTAGCCAGGGCACGTCTAAAGAGTTCGAAGATTCGGTTCCTGTATCCAGCCAGGGCACATCTATTGACGACTATTTCCAGATTCGACTCCTGTATCCAGCCAGGGCACATCTGTGAGCAACCGATTGTAGATTCGACACCTGTATCTAGCCAGGGCATATCTGCATAAGGAGACTGAAGATCAAACACCTGTAACAAGCCAGGAAAACATCTGCCTTTCTTAAATACACAAGTTCTCGCTAAGGAATCTCTTATGCGATCAATCTTTCCAAATGGCATCTATAAGCCCATTCCCGACACCACATTGTTGAGACTCCAGCATGCGAGTGCAAATTTCCGGGCACTCTAGTGTCCAATCTCCTTTTACCCTCGAGTCACGAAAGGCAAACTTGCCAATCTAACTCTTCAGGTCCAAGAAGATTGAACAGGGGCAACTGTTGTACCCCAAAATTTGCCCTCCCATTTCCTCAACATTTTCTCATCACAAGACCTTTGAAGATCAAGACCCAGTTAGGGTTTCCTCTGCTCAAGACTTATCCTTGCACTGTGGACTCAAATTAGGGTTTGTGTTTGCCTAAGGATGTCTTGACCTAAAATGCCTAAGATGACTTTCATGCTTCATATTGGACTCCCAAGTTTACCTATACCAAGTTTCAGGTCTTGATTCCAAGTTTTGCCCAGTCAATTGGACAGTTGACCTAGAAATCAGCTGTATTGGGGAAAAAGTCAACTGTGGCCAATTGACAGTCAAACCTCATGAAATTTGATCCACATCAACATTATGAACTCACATGAACCATTTGATCAAGTTTGGACCACAACTCCACAAGAAATTTGATCAGATCACCAAAAGGGCAAAATGGTCATTTTTAGGGTTTTGACTGCACAAAGGCAATTTTTGACTGTTTGACCCAACCAATGGCAAACCAAGCTCACACATGGACCCAAGGACCCCATGGAATTATCTTGACATGCTCAACAAGCTCAAAAGATCCCAAGTACACAAGATTGATAGTTGAATTTCCTAGTCAACTGATCAATTTTGACTGTATACTGAAAAGTCAAACTTTGACTTTTTGGTCAAAATCAAGAGTCAAGATTCATTTTTCATCAAAACATGCCAAATCATGAAACTTGTTCACCAAGAAATCACAAAATGCAAATTAGGGTTTGAAAATGGAATTTTTCATAACTTAGAATTTTTCTAAGTTATGAAAAACCCTAATTTTTTCCCAACTTTGCCCCATCTTTTCACCATGATCCATTTGGATTCAAACAAAAGTCAAAATATGAAAGTTGTAGCTTGTTGCATAGTCTACAACTTTTATTCACAAAGTTTTCTCATTTGAAGCTTGTATCTCAAGTTATGATTTTTTGAATAAGGGCACTAAACCATCTTTTAACTTAGTGAAATTTGACCTATTTTGACAAGGTTTTCTACCCTACTTCAAGGCCACTTTTCATACCCTTCCACTTGGAATTTTGATTTGCATTTCAAAGATGGGTTGTAGTACACATTCCAAGCTTTCCAAAATGTCCAAGAACTCATCAAACAACCTCATAACTTGAGAGATTCGAATTTCACAAATTGGCAAAAATTCACTTTTGTTCTTCATCAAGACATGTTCATAAACTTGGCAAATTTGAACTCAGCATAGTTTGTGCTACTTTGCAGGTCCTTAAACCACATTACACTCCTTAATTTAATGCTTGTTCATTGTGTCTAAGTGTTGTTCCATGAATTCAAGCATTATACACAAGATTGATCCATTTTTGGATAAAGTGAACTTTCCATTTTTACAAAAGTTTGCTTTATGTCAATTGGTAAATCAAACAAGTACATAGAAGATCTGCTTAGCACAAGATTATGTGCATAACACACTGATCAAGAGATGTTTATGCAGCACATTAGGGGGTCCTATACTGACCTAGAACACCAACTTGCTTTGGTTGCTTAGAAAAGAAGAAAAGTCCATAACTTGTAAGAACTTGAATCTCAGCTTACAAACACAACACAAAAGATATCAAACACATTCAAAATCACCCAACCAAGCTTTTGCACGAGCCTTTTGCCTTTCAAACACTCTCCATCTCAGAAACACCACAAAACTGCTCAAACAGAGCAAGCCCTGCAGATTGAGTGCTATCTCTCAATCCCTTCGAGCATTTTGATCAAAACCTGTTCCTCTACCTTCCTTATAACATATGCAAACTATCCAGAAGCTAAGGCACGATCTGTAGTTGCTCTAACCACTTCCACCATTTTCATATCTTTGACTTGCAGGTGAAGTTCTACAGCTTGATACAAGAAGGTTCAAGACAAAGTAAGCATTGAAAAAGCATCCCTGGACCTCAAGGAAGCTTTTCCAATCATTACATTGCACTGAAAGTATCTCATTTTCCACATAGAAGTTCAACTGCACAGGTAAAAGTTTGAATTCGTATCTCTCTTATTATGCATCTTTAGTCTTAAGTTTGTGAAGAAACAAGGTCCTACTCATAGCCCTGAACATGTACATAGCTTTACTTTTCATTTCTTTTGTCTGAGTAGAGAGAATTTGAGCTCTGAAAATGGTAGAAAAGTTAGGTCAGAAAAGAGGGGGAGAGAAATTCTCCCTCATCTTAGAGAGATAGTTCATGTTCTTTATATGTATGAAATCGTGAGATTATGCTTTACATGTTTTGTGTTGGAAGTTTGTTCAAAGGATCAAAGAATCAGGACCTTGATGTTGAAGCAAGAGGCGCGCGTTTTTGAACTCAGTCTTGGCCAAAGGTTGAAGACAGTGTTTCATTGGGCTGGGCTTTTGTGTTCTTTCTTTTCACACCATCTTTTTTGGTTTACACCCCCCTGAGCCCATTTGCTCATTTTTTAACATCTTTGACTTTTTCTTTTTTGGCTGACTTTGTTTATTTTTTCTCATGCCATTTAAAAATTAAAAATATTTTTTCCATCATTTTTTGCATTTATTGCATGTTTATTTGTTTATTTTCTTTGTTTGTACATTAATATATATATATACCATTATTATAATAAAATAGAAAAAAGGTGTAAATACATTTTTACTTTTATTTACCTTCTGAAAATATTTCACACAAAAAATACTTTTTTTATTTATTTTATTAAAATATTAAAATACTTATTTTGTGTATAATACATATTTAAGGTTTAATATATATATATATATATATATATATGTGATTATTAATATATTTAAGACAAAAATATAAAAAATACTTGATTTTTTTCATTTTATTAATATTTGATACAAAAATACCTTTTTTCACAATACACTTCATTTTATGTTATTTTTTTATAAATAATAAATAAATAGTTGTAATAAATTAAATAATACCTTTTTCTTTAAAAATTAGGGTTTTTTACCCTAAGTTCAAAATACTCCAAAAATAATACATTTTTATTTTCTTTTCTCTTTTACATAAATAATATTTTTTCATACATATACAAAACATTCTTTTTGCATCTTGCATTCTTATTTAATTTTTGTACATTGATTAAATTGCAAATATTCAAATTGATGTAATAATTTAGATTTAAATTCTTGTCAATATCCCCATTTGAACATTTGTACCCCCCTTCCCATATTTGGTTGTGTAATAGCTTAGTAATTTTAATTTCGCACTTTATTGCTTTCTAATGATAACATGTTAGAATTAGGGTTTGTATGCGAAAAACGATAAAAAAATAGTTTGACCTAATACAAAGATAAACAAGCATGAAAATGGACACACAAATCACACTTGCACCCCCTAGGGTATTCCACTTGTTGCCTTCAAATAAATGGGCCATGTTGCATGTTAAACTTCTTTGGGCAAAGCAAATAATTTTGAATGATCATAGTCCCTCGATAAAACTTTTCAAAAACAAACAAAAACAAATGATCAAGTCCCTTAGAGAGATTGCTCAAAGACATTTAACGTTGTTGCAATTATGGTCTAAACGATGACCCGCGCCTGTCCCTTTCACATCCTAACACAAGGTTGCCCACCAAATACAATGGTGGAGCAAACTTGTTAAAAGGGTTAAAGTATAGCAATAATCTTTTGAGAAATTTAGGAGTAGATAACCTCTTAGTTACTTGAATCAACTTGCAAAACAAAACACTTGCCTAATTTCAAAATCACACATCACTACACTTTCAAAACAACTTTCAAAAACAAATGAAAACTTTTTCAAAAGACATACATCTTTGTATACATCCCCACATGGATCATTACAAAGGTTGCCACCACATTGGCCTCTTTTCAAAAACATTTTCAAAACCCACACACTCAAGCACCATTTAAAACAATTGAAAACAAAAGGCAAGTGATCTAAGCAAGTAACTAAGAGCCCATGGATAACCATGGATAGAAAGGGTGCTAATACCTTCCCTTTCTATAATCTACTCCCCGAACCCAAGAAAACATCTCAAAAGGTTTTTGCTGTGCTTTTTAACCTTTCCTTAGGATAAAATAAAAAGTCGGTGGCGACTCTTGCTAACCGCAACATTTGCGAATACAAACGCAAACCTCAAGTCAGTTCTCCCACCGTATCACAATTGTCAAGTACTGTCAAGTATAGTATCAGAGGTCTTCCTTCCACCGGTGGCATAAGAATGGGTGGCTCTTGGAGATATTCCTTTATCCTTTCGAAGGCGGCCTGACATTCATCGTTCCAGCGTACTACTTGATCTTTCTTCAGCAATTTGAAGATTGGCTCACAAGTAGCAGTCAGATGTGAGATGAATCGGGCAATGTAATTCAGTCGTCCCAGGAAGCCTCTGACTTCTTTCTCTGTTTTTGGAGTCGGCATCTCTTGTATGGCTTTTACCTTGGAAGGGTCCACCTGAATACCCTTATCACTCACAATGAAACCTAGTAATTTTCCGGACCTCACCCCAAAGGTGCATTTGTTGGGATTCAATCTCAGCTTGTACAACTTGAGTCGGTCAAATAACTTCCTAAGATGGTCAAGGTGTTCCTCCTCAGTTTGAGACCTTGCAATCATGTCATCAACATATACCTCAATCTCATGATGGATCATATCATGAAATAAGGCAACCATGGCACGTTGATAGGTTGCCCCAGCATTTTTCAATCCGAATGGCACGACCTTATAACAGAAGGTGCCCCACTGAGTCACAAAGGTAGTCTTCTCCATATCTTCTGGAGCCATCTTGATCTGATTATACCCTGAAAAACCATCCATGAAGGAGAACACCTTGTGTTGAGCTGTATTGTCAACAAGGACATCAATGTGAGGTAGGGGGAAGTCATCCTTGGGGCTGGCCCTGTTCAGATCCCTGTAGTCGACACACATTCTGACCTTACCGTCCTTCTTCGGCACTGGCACCACATTGGCAACCCACTGAGGGTAAGAAGTCACTGCAAGGAACCCGGCATCAAACTGTTTCATAACCTCGGCCTTGATCTTTTCAGACATCTCTGGACGCATTCGTCGGACTTTTTGCTTTACCGGAGGGCAATCTTCCTTGGTTGGTAGGTGGTGAACTACAATGTCGGCATCCAAACCAGGCATATCTTCATAGGACCAAGCAAAAATCTCCATATAGTCTTGTAGCATTTGGATCAATCGTTGCTTCACGCTGAGCTCTAGATTGGTACCAATTTTGACCTCTTTCCTATCTGTCTCAGTACCCAGGTTAATTGTCTCCACCGGCTCTTCATGTGGTTGAATAGCTCTCTCTTCCTGGAGTAGCAGTCTTGCGAGTTCACCAGGCACTTCGCAATCATCTTCACCTTCGTCTTCGGCCAAGTTGATCGGATTTTCGAAGTCATAACTGGCGGTAGCAGAGCTGTTACCAGTGAGATCCAGAGTGGATTGAAACCTGTATAAGTGAGTGTGTGTAAATATAGCTGTTTTGCAATATATATAACACAGAAAGGAAAAGAGCACAAGATTTGAAATGCAACAAACGTCCAATGTTTTGATTGATGATATATGAAAATGTCATACAAAAAGCCCTCACAAATGGAGCTACGATGCCCCGGGTAGGACACCGAGCCAACAAAGTTTTAACATATTGTTTGTTACAAATTGGAAATCAAAAGAAATTAATTACTGCGTGACAAATGTGATAGGGGTAAAATCCTTTGCCGTCCAGTTGCTTGGTCCGTTGCTGGTAGTCGGGTAGATCCAACTGTCAAACTCTGCTTCCTCTACATCCTCCTCGATTGCATTCACCCTCGAGCTGGAGATAAACACCGGAGCCTTTCTGATCTTCTCCTTGCGCACAGCCCTCTGAGCCTCTGCAGTAAAGCCTAGCCCAAACTTGTCGTTCTTCTGAGTGAAGTCAGGAAGCTGACCCCAGTTTGCACAATTGCCTTTCTGAACCATAGCCCGGGCGTCCCTTAGGGAAGCCATCTTCAAGGAAGCATTCTCTTCGACTGCTATTTCTGCTGCTGCTGAAATTGGATGTACCTCCTCGAAATGCTGAAAAGGGGTTTCAATAAACTCCCCGTCCATCTCAATGTATCTGAAGGAATTCAAATGGCTCACCATATACTCCTCTTCTCCTTGCACAGTGACGATCTTCCCCCTGACGGGATACTTCAGCTTCTGGTGCAAGGTGGAGGTCACTGCCCCAGCTTTATGGATCCAAGGTCGACCCAGTAGACAAGAGTATGATGGACGTATATCCATCACATAAAACGTGGAGTCGAACACCTGAGAGCCCACACGAATAGGGATGTCAACCTCTCCATGAACCATCCTCTTGGAACCGTCAAAGGCCCTGACAATGATATTGCTGGGCTTCAGTTCTAGGCCTTCATAATCCAAACGATCTAAAGCCTTTTTCGGTAGAACATTCAAGGAGGAACCAATATCCACCAATACATGCGCCAGCGTAGTGCCCCTGCATTCGATAGAGACATGCAGGGCATCATTGTGGTCTCTTCCCTTCGCAGTCAGGTCAGCATCTGAAAAACCCAAGCCATTGTCTGCTGTCAGATTTGCTACGCAATCAGTGAACTGGACTGCAGACGTTTCCTGCGGCACATGGGCCGTCTTGAGAAATGAAATCAAGGCTTTAGCGTGGGCCTCGGAGCATAGTAATAAAGAGAGCATGGAGATCTTGGAGGGCGTATGCCCCAGCTGCTCGACAACATTGAAATCACTTTTCTTTATTATTTTCAGGATCTCCTCCACTTCTTGTTGGGAGGCCTCAGCATTTATAGGTATTGGTGCCTCCATCCGGGCAGGCTCCTCTTCAATCCCTTTGCCCCGAGCATTAGATGACTCGGCGGCAGGGGAAACAACTTGATCAGCAACAGTAACAGGTATACTTGTAGGTGTTATAAGGAGGGGTTTTCGAATAGCGGGCGGTGCAATGTCAGGCGAGAAGAGCCTGCCACTGCGGGTGACCTTGGCTGGACCAGTGATATCGCAGATACTGGCGCCAGTGTCGAATTCTTGTTTGATTCCGTTCACATATACGTCTGCCCCATAATGCCAGGGGACAGCTTTATCAGATACATAGGGGAGAGGCCCCAGGACAGTAATAACCACAGGTGCAACAGTCATGATTTGAACAGGCTTCTTCGGGAGAGCCTTGATTGGATTATTGAAGATGGTAACCACAGAAACTTCTTTCACCGGAACCAACTGAACAGCATACTTCTTAAACAAAATCTCCTTGCTATCCATTAGGCTTTGGACACCTAACTTCAGCAGGGGGCAACCAGATAGGGAAACAACACAAAACAGGCAACCTTCACTGCAACTCGGAAATAAACCGGCCCGCAGTAGGTTCTTCTTGACGGTCTTCAGAGGGGTAACAACTTCATTTACCGAAACAGCATACATTTCTTCCTCAATGGCATTTACTCTATGCTGGGGCATAGGAGCAGTTACAACATTCGGTCTCTCCGGCGCTTCAAACTGAATTTCCTTTGCGTCGATCAGATCTTGCACTTTGTTTCTCAAGGCCCAGCAATCATCAGTAGTGTGCCCGGGACTATCGGAATGATAAGCACACCGGGCATTTGGGTTATACTTAGGAGACGCAGTGTTGACGACCTTAGGAGCTTCTTTGAGGGTCACTAGGTTGGTGGATAACAATTGGGGTAAAATTTGAGATAAGGTCATACTCAGTCGAGTATACTGCCTCTTGGGCCTTTCGCTTCTTTGTTGATTGTACTGCTGAGGAGCAGCAACAGGTTTTGAGATGACCAAAGCATTGACGGCTTGGCGACTTTCGAGCTTGACTTGTCTTCTAGCACCATAGACGGCACTTGCTTCCTTCTTAAACGGCCTCTTCTCAGCACTTGTGGAGGCAGCCTTTTGTATCTTGCCTGACCTGATGCCAGCTTCAATTCTTTCTCCCGTCAATATCAAATCTGTAAACCCAGTGGAGGAGTTACCAACCAAATGATTGAAAAATGGACCAGACAACGTCCCTAAAAACATATCAACCAGCTCACGATCAGTCAATGGAGGCTGCACCCTGCCAGCCAAATCTCTCCATTTTTGAGTGTACTCTTTGAACCCTTCACCCGTTCCTAGAGACATACCCTGAAGTTGGGTACGCGTAGGAGCGAGATCAGAATTGTATTGGTATTGTCTGTAGAATGCGGTTGCCAAATCTTCCCAGTGTCGGATGCTAGCTCCATCCAATTGGTAGAACCATTCAAGCTGTGACCCCGAGAGGCTATCTTGGAAGAAGTGAATCCAGAGGTTCTTATCCGCCGTGTAAGGTTGGATTTTCCTTACGTACGACCTCAGATGTAGCTTTGGGCAAGAGACCCCATCATACTTGGCGAAGGCAGGCGCCTTAAACTTGTGTGGAATTACTACCCCAGAAGATAACCCCAAATCTCCGAAATCCAACCCCGGCACATTCTGAATTTCCATGGCGCTCAAGCGGTCCTCCAATTGCTTGTATCTGTCAGCAGCATGTGGGTATTGTTCGTCGTTATAGTCCGTCTCGTTGTCGGAGACTGCGGGACTAGGAGCTCCTCCCCCTTGGGGACTATTTTTCTCAGCAGAAGAAGTAGTTGGATCAGCTTCATTTTGGAGTGTGTTCCCAAATCTGCGTCCGGTGTTGAACAATGCAGTCCTCTTTTTCTTCTTCTTCTTCAGGAGTAGAGTCTTCAACTCTTGCTGGCCTTGGGCTAGTCTTAGGACCATCTCTTGAAACTGTGCACTTTGGGCCTGAAGGGCCTTGATTGCTTGCTCACTGGAGGAGTCCGGATTCATGATGACTGTGCACACAAACAGCGAAGAAGATTAAGCAACCTGTGAAATAGGGTACCTGCTATGCATATGGTGCAATGGAATGCGTATGTATGCAATGCATTCAAGGATTTAGAATATTCAAAATTTGTTGCAGACAAAAAGGAACGCACATCATATTAATAAGGAGAAATTCGTTAGTACATAAATGCCCCATGGGCCAAATATTACAAAATGACTCCTCAAGGCAAAAAAACATTGCGCATCCTCTTTGGTGCAATGTAGGTGTTGAGATTCCTCTCCTCGTGCAGCAGGCGGGTGAGTTCCAGGACCTTCTTTTCACTAGCATGTAGACTGGTCTCAAGAGAATTCCGTTCTTCCTTAAGCTGGACCCAGCTCTTCTGCATTTCTTCCCAGGAGGTGGGCATGTCGGGATGTTGAATGGTGTAGGACATCTCTCCTTCCAAGACTGGTTCTTTGATCACATGGAGCATATGAGGATAAGGCATCACTAACTTCTGGGAGCGGGCTCGTACCCACTTGAGATAAGGTTCCAACGGGATGGAGTTCCTGTGCCCCAGTGTCTTGCTGTCTATCCTACTTGGCATCCTCCAAGCTCTGATAAATCTCTGACGAAGTCCTTGAGTATCGTTGTCGAACTCAAAAACTATGTTAGGAATTAACATGTCATGAGGGTCATCCCTCCGAGCATAACCAAACTGTCTCCAAGCCAGGCACGGGTTGTAAGTAATACCTCCTCTGATTCCAAATAAAGGAACATTAGGGTACTCCCCGCAGCGATCAATGATAGTGACGTCTTCTCTGGACCTAGGGCACCAATGTATATCTGCATGCGTGAGAGTCATTAATCGTTGTGACCATCTCAAACCCCGCTCGTTCTTCAAAACGGATTGTGGAAGGTGCGAAATAAACCACCTTCCCAGGAGAGGAGTGCAACACATAAGGACACCCCTTCTTCTCGTGGTTCGAGTGTAACATGAGTGAAGGATGTCCCCTAGCAACGTAGGTATAGGATTCCTGGTCATGAAGATCTGGACAGCACTGATATCAATAAGCTGATCTGGGTTAGGGAATAACACCAAACCATAGACAAGGAGGGCCATAACTTCTTCAAAAGCTTGTAGGTCAAGGGAGTTCCAACATTCTTGGGATTTCTCGAACAGAAACCTGGCTAAGAACCCCTTGATAACACTTCTAACTTCCCAATGTCCCTTGAGGTCAGACGGTTGTAGGTGCAAGGCTTTAGCAATCTCTTCAAGCTTGGGTTCCTCTTTCGTACCGTTGTAGGGTAGTTGATCAAGGATAGGGACCTTCAGAAGTCGGGAGAACTCTTCCAATGTAGGCACCAATTGATAATCCGGGAAAGTGAAACAGTGATGCAGAGGGTCAAAGAACTGGAACAAGACTTTTATCATATCCTCCTCAATGTTGGTGTTAACCAAGCTGATGAGTCTTCCATTTCTCTCACTGAATGAAGAACCCTCGGGAATCCTGGACATAAGTTCCTTAAGCTGAGGAGGGATCTTTACAAGGCTAATCTGAATTGTCTTTCTGCGAGCAGTTTCCATGTCCTATAAAACAAGAACAAAGATGAAGATTCGAAACCCTTGAAATGGTTAGTCAATGCTCATGATGTTGTATGATGTCATGATGTTATGATTGAATACACCACAAATATTCACAAAGGAAAACATGGTAAGGCACACAAGTCACACAAGACAAACCCTTAGAGTTTAGGCCTGCATGGGGTCTGGGTATTACCCTCTTGAAGTTTGGTGGGCTCAACCTGTCTTATTAGAAGTAACCGGGTTCTAAGGGTCCCAATATCACTGGATTACTTTCATTGTTCATCGTTTCGATTTAGCCACTGAACTGGCGACCGAAATATCCCAGGAAAGCAACCCTCAATTGAGTGTAGTATCGAGTATCAACCAACCTCAGACTGCACCAAAGTCAGTTATCTCACTACCCTAAAAAGGCCAAGATGGTTCAATTAAGGTTCCTAAGGTCAGTTGATGCTTCACGACACCACGCGGCGGCCCCGTACTCTCCTTGACTGAACTCAAGGGTTACCGGTACACACCAAAGTGCCACATCAACGTAGCAGACTGCTTCAACCATGTCGGTATACCCCGCACAGTTCCCTCACAGCCTTGTTGCTACTTTCTAAGAAGGTATCCCCAGATCCGGGTTAGGATCTATAAAACTCCGATACAAAGCCCACAAATGTAAAAGCAAACAAGGCAGTCAATTAAAAACAAAGGTAATCTAAGCCCTAAGGTTACTCCACTAAAAAAAATGTCCCCAGCAGAGTCGCCAGTTCTGTGATACGGTGGGAGAACTGACTTGAGGTTTTGCGTTTTGTATTCGCAAATGTTTCGGTTGAGCAAGAGTCGCCACCGACTTTTTATTTTATCCTAAGGAAAGGTTAAAAAGCACAGCAAAAACCTTTTGAGATGTTTTCTTGGGTTCAGGGAGTAGATTATAGAAAGGGAAGGTATTAGCACCCTTTCTATCCATGGTTATCCATGGGCTCTTAGTTACTTGCTTAGATCACTTGCCTTTTGTTTTCAATTGTTTGAAATGGTGCTTGTGTGTGTGGGTTTGAAAATGTTTTGAAAAGAGGCCAATGTGGTGGCAACCTTTGTAATGATCCATGTGGGGATGTATACAAAGATGTACATCTTTTGAAAAGGTTTTCATTTGTTTTTGAAAATTGTTTTGAAAGTGTTGTGAGGTGTGTTTTAGAAAATAGGCAAGTGTTTTGTTTTGCAAGTTTGGTTCAAGTAACTAAGAGGTTATCTACTCCTAAATTTCTCAAAAGATTATTGCTATGTTTTAACCCTTTTAACAAGTTTGTTCCACCATTGTATTTGGTGGGCAACCTTATGTTAGGATGTGAAAGGGACAGACGCGGGTCATCGTTTAGACCATAATTGCAACGGCGTTAAATGTCTTTGGGCAATTTTCTCTAAGGGACTTGATCATTTGTTTTTGTTTGTTTTGAAAAGTTTTATCGAGGGACTATGATCATTCAAATTGTTTGCTTTGCCCAAAGAAGTTCAACATGCAAAATGGTCCATTTATTTGAAGGCAACAAGTGGAATACCCTAGGGGGTGCAAGTGTGATTTGTGTGTCCATTTTCATGCTTGTTTATCTTGAGATTAGGTCATAACTATTTTTTATCGTTTTTCGCATACAAACCCTAATTCTAACATGTTATCATTAGAAAGCAATAAAGTGCGAAAATAAATTTACTAAGCTATTACAAAACCAAATATGGGGAGGGGGGTACAAATGTTCAAATGGGGATATTGACAAGTAATGTAAATCTAAATTATTACATCATTTTTGAATATTTGCAATTTAATCAATGTACAAAAATTAAATAAGAATGCAAGATGCAAAAGAAATGTTTTGTATATGTATGAAAAAATATTATTTATGTAAAAAAGAAAAGAAAATAAAAATATATTATTTTTTGAGTATTTTGAATTTAGGGCAAAAAACCCTAATTTTAATGAAAATGGATATTAATTGATTTAATACAAACATTTATTTATTATTTACAAAAATAAAAATAAAATGAAGTATATTATGGACAAAGTATTTTTTGTATCAAATATTAATAAAATGAAAAATTCAAGTATTTTTATATTTTAACCTAAATATATTAATAAACATATATATATATATATATATATATATATTAAGTTCTAAATATGCATTATATACAAATAATAATAATAATTAATTTTTTTAATAAAATAAAATAAAAAAAGTATTTTTATGTGAAATATTTTCAGAAGGTAAATAAAAATAAAAAAATGTATTTACACTATTTTTCTATTTATTCTAATAATAGTATATATATAATATTTATATACAAACAAAAGAAATAAATCAAATAAATATGCCATGTATTCAAAAAATGATGGAAAAAATATTTTCAAAATTTTAATGTCATGAGAAAAAAATAACAAAGTCAAATAAAAAAGAAAAAGTCAAAAAAGAATAAAAATAAAGCAAATGGGCTCAGGGGGTGTAATAGCAAATATGTGGTGTGAATAAGCAAAAACATACAAGCCCAGCCCAATGCCACTGTCTTCAACCTCCAGCACAAATGTTTGAAAAAACGCGCGCCATGTTCAGCATCTTCTAACTCTTGATTCCTGGCTTTTTAGCAAAAACTCATAACACAACAAATGTTCAGCATGAAGAGACGATTCTAACCATGTATGGAACTTGACCTAACTCTCTAAGATGAGGGAGAATTTCTCCTCCCCCAAATCCTAACCTAATTTTTCTGCCATTTTCAAACTCCAAATTCTCTCTACTCAGGCAAAAGAAATGAAATGTAAAGATATGTACATGTTCAGGGCTATGAGTAGAACCTTGTTTCTTCACAAACTTAAGACTAAAGATGCATGATAAGAGAGATACGGGTTCAAAGTTTTACCTGTGCAGTTGAACTTCTATCTGGAGAATGAGGAACTTCTAGTGCAAGGTAATGATTGGAAAAGCTTCCTTGAGGTCCAGGGATGCTTTTTCAATGCCTACTTTGTCTTGAAACTTCTTGTATCAAGCTATAGAACTTCACCTGCAAGTCAAAAATGTAAAAATGGTGGAAGCTGTTAGAGAGATTACAGGTCAGGTTTTAGGTCATGGTTAGCTTGCATATATGCTAGGGAATGTGTATGGATTGATTTTGGTAAGAATGCTCGAGGGAAATGGGAGTTGGCACTCAAACTGCAGAGGCAACTCTGTTTTTGCAGTTTGAGGATGATTCTGAGATGGAGGGTGTTTTGGAGGTCAAGGATTCGTGCCAAAGCTTGGTTGTGTTCTCTGGAAGGTGTTTGATAACTTTGTTCTTGTGTTTGTAAGCTGAAGAGAGAGTTGGCACAAGTTATGCAATGTTACTTGAATTTTAAGCAAACAATGGTCACTTGGTGTTTTGGAAAGCTTGGAATGTGTACTACAATCCATCTTTGAAATGCAAGTTGAAATTCCAAGTGGAAGGGTATGAAAAGTAGCCTTGAAGTGGGGTAGAAAACCTTGTCAAAATAGGTTAAAATTTCACTAAGTTAAAAATGGTTTAGTGCCCTTATTCAAAAAATTGTAACTTGAGATACAAGCTTCAAATGAGAAAACTTTGTGATTAAAAGTTGTAGATTATGTAACAAGCTACAACTTTCATGTTTTGACTTTTGTTTGAATCCAAATGGATCTTGGTGAAAAGGTGGGGCAAAGTTGGGAAAAAATTAGGGTTTTTCATAACTTAGAAAAATTCTAAGTTATGAAAAATTCCATTTTCTAACCCTAATTTGCATTTTGTGATTTCTTGGTGAACAAGTTTCATGATTTGGCAAGTTTTGATGAAAAATGAATCTTGACTCTTGATTTTGACCAAAAAGTCAAAGTTTGACTTTTCAGTATACAGTCAAAATTGATCAATTGACTGGGAAATTCAACTGTCAATTTTGTGTACTTGGGATCTTTTGAGCTTGATGAATGTGTCAAGACAATTTCATTGAGTCCTTGAGTCCATATGTGATCTTGGTTTGCCATTGGCTAGGTTAAACAGTCAAAAATTACCCTTGTGCAGTCAAAACCCTAAAAAATGACCATTTTGCCCTTTTGGTGATCTGATCAAATTTCTTGTGGAATTGTGATCCAAACTTGATCAAATGGTCCATATGAGTTCATAATGTTGATGTGGGTCAAAAATCATGAGTTTTGACTGTCAATTGGCCACAGTTGACTTTTTCCCCAATACAGCTGATTTCTAGGTCAACTGTCCAATTGACTGGGTAAAACTTGGAATCAAGACTTGAAACTTGGCATGGGTAAACTTGGGAGTCCAACATGAAGCATGAAAGTCACCTTAGGCTTTTTAGGTCAAAACATCCTTGGGCAAACACAAACCCTAATTTGAGTCCACAGTGCAAGGAGAAGTCTTGAGCAGAGGAAACCCTAACTGAATCTTGATCTTCAAGGGTCTTGTGATGAGAAAATGTTGAGGAAATGGGAGGGCAAATTTTGGGGTACAACAGGCACGCTCTCCGTGATCAACCACGTTATGGTAGTCAAGTAGGAGGAAATATTGGCTCAGGAAGTAGTGGATCTAAGAGATCTCGCGAGAGTGATGCATGTGGCTCAAACACTGTAGAATCCAGTGCTCGTCCTATAGGAAGGGAGGCAGCTTAAAAAAAGGGTAAAAAGAAAAGCAAGGAATATGCCTCGGAGGTGGTGGACAAAGAATGGGCTGAATACAAAGAATTCAAGACGAAAGAGCTTGAACGATTGGACACATAGCCTTGATGCAACAGCAGGCTAACAATATAGCCTTGGAAAAGACTAAAACCAAGAAAATGAAGATGTATCTAAAGCTAACTTTCGAAGAGCATCTAGATGACCGGAAGAACCAGCTGTTGAAAAAGTTGGAGGCAGAACTGTTTGATAATTAATTTCAATGAAGTATTTGTCAGTGTTGTGTTTGCTTTAATTATTGTTGTTTCAATATGCCAGTGTTGTGTTTGCTTTAATTATTGTTGTTTCAATATGCCAGTGTAGTGTTTGCTTTAATTATTGTTGTTTCAATATGCCAGTGTAGTGTTTGCTTTAATTATTGTTGTTTTAATATGCCAGTGTAGTGTTTGCTTTAATTATTCCTTATCTGATAATTAACTCTATACAATAAATTATTTCGAATCCGTCAGTGGTCCACCACCCAATTCGAATCTATTCCTTATCTGATAATTAACTCTATACAATAAATTATTTCGAATCCGTCAGTGGTCCACCACCCAATTCGAATCTATTCCTTATCTGATAATTAACTATATACAATAAATTATTTTGAATCTGTCAGTGGTCCACCACCCACATCCATTTATATATAGGGACTCATACATCCATTTATGTACCAATATCCCAAATCCCATCCAATCTACCTCCAATATCACAAAAAAATGGATCCATCACAATATCATTTTGATATCGCAGCCTACAATCAAAATCGTGAAATTAAAGAAAATTATATAGTCAATCGATTTAGAGAGCATAGAAACAAAATATCGGAAGATAATGCACCTCGTAGTAGAAAATATCTCAATAGAGATCATGCAGCGGCAAACCAAAGACTAATTGACGACTACTTTGCCAATGAGCCTACATATGACGATGAAATGTTTCATCATCGGTACCGGATGAAAAAAAAAGTTTTCCTTCGAATCGTTGGGGACCTTTCAAGTAGTGATAACTACTTCACCCAGCGAGTTGATGCAGCCAATAAAGAAGGTATATCACCCTTAGCAAAATGTACCACAGCAATGCGAATGTTAGCATATGGTGTGGCAGCAGATGCGGTCGATGAGTACATCAAAATAGGAGGTACTACAACATTGGAGTGCTTACGTAGATTCTGTAAAGGAATCATACGCTTGTACGAGCAAGTGTATCTGAGAGCACCAACCCAAGATGACATGCAAAGAATACTGCATGTTAGTGAAATGCGGGGGTTCCCAGGGATGATTGGGAGTATTGACTGCATGCACTGGGAGTGGAAAAATTGTCCTAAAGAATGGGAAGGACAATTTACTAGAGGGGTGTTTCCAGTGATTTCTGGTAAACAACCGCTAGTCTTCCAAACTATCGAATAATCTTTCTGACTGTTATTCAATTCCTCTGGTAACTCACAGGATCGACTAGATTGATCCTAGGACTCCTTGGATATTAAGGTTACTCTCACGATCGAACATATATTCATGGTTGATATTGTATATGTGTTTGGCTTATTTCGATTTCTCTCTCTAAAAGTCTAAAGATGTAATCAAAATGTGTGTGAAAACTAAGTTACATGAATAAATGCTAATTGTAATGCTAATTGTAAAGACATGTAAAACTGCATAAAAGTGAAGTAAATAGTTTCGACTTACAAAACAGTTAATATAAAGGATTTCTGGAACGTAAAAGGATTGACTTTAAGGCTTGAAGGTAAAGGTATGGAAAATATGACAGTTTTCTGAGATATAAAGTGCTTGAAATATGAAGAAAACATTAAAATGTAAAACTTTGAAGAAGATATTTCGAAGTGAAAAGACTGTAAATAAGAAAACTTGTAAATGTTATTTGACAAAAGAGATAAAGGAAAGTACTGGAAATGGTAAAAGGTTTTCATTAAATCAGAAATACATGGTGTTATCATACATATATTTCTCTTGCATTCGTTTCCCTTGCCATGTGGTAGTTTGAATGTTACTGAGTATTTTGTATAATAGATATGACACACGAAATCCTAATACTAAGACTTCTATTTATACTAATTCGACCATAACGGTCTTGCCATAGGATTATGCCACGTTTAGAACATGCAAGACAATGCCTCTTTCATCTTTCCACGTGTCCCCAAATGCTCCAACACATAACTTTCAAACTTCGAAAGTCCCGCTTCCATTTGAATTTCAAATGCTTTGGTGCTTCTCCGTTTCGAACGCTCTTCCCAGACACAGCCTTGTTGTTATTTCGAGACTTCTTTAGATATGTTCCCATAATTGCCACTCGAAGCTCCAAGCTTTGACACACTTATTCGAAACACTGCTTCTGCTACTTCGAAACATGACGCTTTACCTCATTTCGATCAAAACGTATAATTCATTTGGCTTCTAATAATATTATCAAAATCTTCAGCCAACAAATTGCCCCTTTAAAATATGTATTTCGATTCCTCTGAGAAATACCTATTTTAAACACCTACACAAGATTTTGATGGGACTTTCGAATCATCGTAACATTTAATGCATTTGACTCCAGTCACGTCAATCATAGCACCTTTTGGATTCCTTAACCGCCTGGAGCCACTTCACAGCGTGGTGCAGTTACAAATAATGATTATCTTTAAATCACGCCTATTACCCATGTTAACTTTACGCCACCTCTTCATCACACCAACCCATGATCTCCACGTATCACACCTTTATTCGGTGGATGCTTAAACTTCCCCATTATAAAACATCAACTTAATCTTCTTCTTTTCTTTTCACACTCTAAATCTTTTACCCTCTAAATCTTTTACCCTCCTTCTCTCGTAAAACAATCCAAGCTTTCAACATCTTTCAAAAATGTCTTCTTCTACTTCATCCCAACTCAAGAAAGTCTCCAAGAAGAAAGGAAAAACTGCAGGAGCTACCATGGAAAGTAAAATCATCACTCTCCAAGGTCAATCCGCTCTTGCTCCTCAGATGATTTCAAAAGAAAAAGAAATGTTGTATGCGTCACAGGTACTCATTCCTACCAACGTTGCTGGTAAGAGGTTAGCTTTAAATGGCCCTCTTACGGTTTTTGAAATATTAAAAGACACCAGGACGATTTTCCCAGTTTGTTATTGCTTCAAACCCTTATTTAACAAAATGGACGCCCCTAAGGCAGTAGAATCTCCTAGTTCAAATACCATAGAAACCCCAACTGTTCCTCCTAAGGACCCCTTTGTTTTGGATTATGTAAAAAGTAATTTTAAGCCATTTCGATCTTGCCCCACCTCTGATATTGCCTATCAAAATTGGTTCACGAAAGTAAAAGCTAAGAAATCCCAGCAATGGGAAGAATTAGGCATCTATAACCTGATTAAGCTATCGAAGCCTGGTTTCACCTACAGCCACCCTCTGCTATTCGCGTCCCTTTATTTCTGGGACAATACCTATAACACTTTCCATCTCCCAGGTGGAATGATCACCCCAACCTTCTTCGACATAGCGGCCATCACTGGGCTATCGCCAGTGGGAGAAACTTATATACCCGACAATGAAGAGCACTCAAGCATAATTGACTTCGAAGTCAAGCTAGCCAGTTTTTCCAAATTTATCAGTCATTACCATGCTGAGGGGGACAATGTGTCTGACGTAGAGCACATTGCTTTCTTAACCCTGTGGCTGTTAAGATACGTTTTCTGCAGTAGATCCCTACAGGTAGCTAGTAGGTTCATTCCTCTAGCTAGGGACTTGCATGAAAATCGAAAAGTGTGCCTAAGTAAACTGCTCTTAGTTGACCTCTATGAAAGCCTGAGGTCAGCTGTTTCGAGCCTCAAATCCCACACCTCCAAAAATATTCTATTGGCTGGCCCCTTTTGGTTACTCCAACTATGGCTAAATGCCATGTTCGAACCCTCCTTATCAACCGCCAACACCATTGATGAGCAAGATTCTGAGATAAGTGATAGGATAGTCGAAGGCACTAGGCTTCGAAGATTAACTCCTAATGACGACAAAGATGACTTCAAAGTTCAATTCTCGAAGTACATCATGATATTCTCCAAAAGGCACAAGTTCGAAGAGAGCATGGCGCCTTTTGCTTCGAGGGCTCATGGACCTTCTTGGTTCACCATGGCTCTCTCAGAAGCTATCAAGAGCAAGGAGATTCAGGATGTATGGAGAGCTTTTTTGCTGCCTAGACTCATTTCTTCAAGAATAACCCCAGCCAAGAACCAAATTTTTCTCTTTGCCTACCAACCAAACTTCGTTTCGAGGCAGTTTGGCTTATGCCAACTGATTCCTGAACCTTTATTTCAAACTGAGAGCGCCATCACTTCTGGACGAACTTTCAAGGCACGAGAAGCCAAAATACAGCAAGAACAATATCAAGGCTTTGCCCAATTTGAGCTGATAACCTTCGAACCTACCCATCTCGCGGCTAAAGGATTTCTGGAATGGTGGACCAAGTTTTATCAAACTTATATGTTCGATACACTTACAATTCGACAGAAACTAATTGATGCCTTCGATGTGCAGGTACCAACAAAGAAAGGTATGTTTACTCATGCCAAAGAGATTAAAGCTTTCGAAAATTATTTTGAAACTACTTACGACCCCACGCGCTTGGACTCCACTGTGCATCAAGCAGCTGAGACCTTGAAGGAAAAATTTAAACAAAAAGTTTCTAAGTTAAAACTTCCTTCAGGGCTGTCACCTGAGGATAGGTATAGGTTGGCATTCGAAATGCATCCACCTAAATTTCCCAGATTACCTACCTCAGAACTGGCTCTGGCTTGGTTTCCCCCATATCCATGGTGGTTTACTTGCAAAGAGATGTTCAAATATCTTCAAAGGAAACCAAAGCCATCTGAGACTGTGACATGGGATCGATACTGGCTTCATGATTTCCCAGGACACCTTCGATACGACCTTTCTGCCATGACAATTAAATCTGATCAAGGCACAGGTGCGAATGCTTGGGAAAATCCCAAATGTCTTTTATTTTCCATATCTTTAACCTTTGCTTTAATTGTTTCGATTTTCAGCTATCAGGATAAAGACAGCTGCCTCGAAGTCGAAAGAAGGGAGTGACTCTCAAGCCTCCATCGAAACTACTGACAAAGTGACTCCACCCGAAACAACCACTACTGCTGCAACCATAACAACAACAATAATACCAACAATAACCAGTGTTCCAATTCCAACGGTAATCACTTAGCCTTGATGTTTCGAATTCACTCATGCTTTATGGTTTACATCTAACCCCAAGTTTTAAAATTCTTTCAGACCAACAAGCTTCCTCCTACTACTCCCAAGAAGCGGAAATCAAGCACCACTGGGGAAGACCCCAAGGCTGGAGGAAACTTAAATACTGCTTCAAAGAAGAAGCCAAAGAAAGATATTTCGAAAAGCACCGTTCCAACTAGTGTCTCTGGACTTGATTCCAGGGATGCTGCTCCCTCACCCAAATCCAAAAATCCACCTTCGACCTCCAACCCAACGTTGGAACGTATAGCTAGTAACCTCTCCTCTGAGAGTCCACAGGTAAATTGAACCTTTTAATTTTTTTACAATACTAACTTCTTATTACCTTGGTGAATGTTTTTCCTTAACATTCTGTTGTTCCTTGCAGAACATCTTGAATCCAGCTTCCACTATTTCGACCTCACCATCCAGAGCTGCTGCTCCGCTCAACTCCTGTCCTCAAGGAGATTCCAGCAACCTGGTCCAAAATAAAGGTTCCTCCAATATGGCGGTTCTGGCTGGAACTTCTGAACAGCAGGATGATCAAGGTACCTTCATTCCTCTGAAAGAGATAAACGAAACAACACTTCAAACGTCTGCAGAGGATTTGCAAAGGGCTTCTCTTCAAAAGTCCCCTCTTGAAACTCTTCAAGAGGACCCAAAGGACACTCAAACTGAAGAAGAGAAAGCTGATTCTGGGCAAAGAGCCGAAGAATCTGCAGACGAAGAATCTGAGGAGGAAAATGCCAATGACGGTTCGAATGCTGGGACGGAGTCCAACGCAAATAGCAGTGAAAGGGATGGTATCGAAGTGGTGGACTTGGACGAGGATGAAGAAGACCAAGAGCACGAAACGAATGAAGGGGATGGTAATGCAACCAACGAACCCCTAGAGGTTGAAATAAACGTGGCTCCCCTAGGTGTGGAACTCCCTCAATCCTCTCTGTCTCGAATGACTGACGAGGAACTGGCACTTCTGAGACGAAATGACCCTATTGGGTACATGAAGGCAAAGTTGGCTCAGAGGGACGTCCCACTCGCTAGGGCTGGCACAAGTTCGACCAGCTATCCTCTTCCCACAGATGAAAGAATTGTTCTTCTTAACAAAATTAGGAAAACCATTCTCAATGTGGATATATTCGAAGTGCTTAAGCAAGATATTACTGCTTGCTATACTATGAAGGAGCTGCTCACAAAGGTCAATCTTTCCACCTGCTCCTTGCCAGTTAGTACTCTCTTGTTCGATCTTCAGAATTTGCTGGACAACGTAACTGGTTACCTTCTCCAAGACGAATCTGCTGCCAAGAAGGTTCAAGAGAAACGCATTGCCATGGATGCCGCTTATGAACAAGCTTCGAAACTCTCTCAAGAAGCTGAGGATCAAGCTATGCATCTGAAGCAGGCGAAAACTGATTATGAGGCTCGAGCTGAGTCCATCCTTCTTTGGGAAAGGCAGATTCTGGAACTTCAACAGAAGGTTAAGGAGGCTAAAGAACAACAACTAGCCTTCGAAACCAATTCTGCTGGTAACCAATTCGAAGAGCTTCTCAACCAGGGGCTTGCAGAAATGGAGACTGCAGAACAACTTAAAGGAGAAGTGGCAACCTTGGAAGGAGCTAGGCGGTTCGCTCAGCAGAAACTTGAATCATTTCGAAGCACTTTTAATCGATTGAAAAATAATTCTTATTTCTAGATTTTGATGTTTATTTGACTATAATTTTGGTTTCTTACATGTAATATTCGAACAACGCCATTTTGGCATTTTATCTTGCCATCTTGGCTTTTTATAATATCTTGTTTACGTTGTTACTATTCAAATCTCCCGCAGGCTCGGCTTATATTTCTTTAAATATTTCCCATTAACCTTTAGGACACGTTTATCATCCATGAGTTCTTCGATTTCGTATGCATTGTTTGAGAATACTTTTAATATTCGAAAAGGTCCTTCCCAATGAGGTGACCATTTACCTAACGCTTTATTCTTCTTGTCCATAGGCAATATGACTCTCCAAACCAAGTCATTAATAATGAATACTTTTTTCTTCACCCTTTTATTGTATGTTCTGGCCACTCTTTCTTTTTGCCTCATCAAAATTTCCAATGCATGTAATCTAATTTCGTCCAACTCAACTAATTCATTCATCATCATTTCCCAATATAATGCAGTTGGGATTTCGTTTTGTCTCTGAGTTCGAACTGATTGCAGATGAATTTCTACTGGCAACACTGCATCATGACCAAATGTGAGTTGGAAAGGCGTAGTGTTAGTAGCTTCCTTAGGAGATGTTCTACAAGCCCATAATATTTGGTCCAGAGTTTTGTGCCAGTTTCTTGGCTTTTTGCCAATATGCTTCTTGATTAATCCTATTATTACTTTATTTGCTGCTTCGACTTGTCCGTTTGCTTGAGCATAATATGGCGTTGATGTTAGCAATCTAAACCCCATTTCTTGGGCAAATCCTTGCATCTTTCTACCAGTAAACACAGAGCCTTGGTCTGTAGTTATGCTCTCTGGCAATCCGAACCTATAGATAATGTGCTTTTGTATAAATTCAATAATAGCCTCTTGATCAGCAACTACCAGTGGTATAGCTTCGATCCATTTGGTAAAATAATCTATTCCCACCAAGATGTATTTCTGTCCTTTGGACGAAGCAGGATTTATTTCTCCTATCAAATCCAATGCCCATGCTCTAAATGGCCATGGTTTGATGATCGAATGCAACTCACTTGCAGGGGCATGTTGAATTCCTGCATGTTTCTGACATTCCTCACATCCTTTAGCAAAGTCTATGCAATCTTTGAGCATGCTAGGCCAATACAAGCCGTATCGAAATAACAACCATTTCATTTTATGGCCTGCTTGATGTGCCCCACATGCCCCATTATGGACTTCAGACAATGCTAAGTATGCCTCACTTTCTCCTAGGCATTTCAATAATACACCCTCTTGGGTCTTTTTAAACAATTCGTTCCCCATGAAGAGATATGACAATGCTCTATATTTTGTTTTTCTATCCACCTTTAGAGTTGGGTCTGCTAAATAACTCTTCAATGGACTTCGCCAATCTGCATCTGACAAAGTATTTATGGCTAATATTTCGAATCCCTGTTTCTCAGCATATCCCAATCTCATACTTTCCAGATCCGATGGTGTGAATCTAGTAGCCATAACTCTTCCCCTTAATTCGACCAAATCCTTGAAGTTCTTGGTAGACACTTTATAACCTGAAGCCAATTACGCTAAGTCATTTGCTTCTTGGTTCTCTATTCTTGGTATGTGTTGAATATCCATGTATTCAAATTTCCTTAATAGCCTATTGACTATGACGAAGTATACCATTAAATTTTCCTTTATGCACTTGTATTCCTTTGTGATTTGTTTGACCACTAATTCAGAGTCTCCTTTAATTTCGACTCTGGTTGCCCCCAATTCCAACAAAGCTTCAAGTCCAACAATGAGCGCTTCATACTCAGCTTCGTTGTTTGAACAACGAGGACCATCTAATTTATACTTGAATTTTGTTGGAATTCCTTCAGGAGAAATCAGAAGGACTCCAACACCACTTCCATTCCTGTGGGTTGAACCATCAAAGTACAATTTCCATGGTTGCATTTTGACGTAACTCATGACCGTCTGCTCAACCAACGAATGGTCCACAATGAAGTCAGGAATCACTTGACCTTTCATAGCTTTTAAAGGCATGAAAGTCAACGAATATTCTGTTAAGGCTAAAGCCCACTTGCCAACTCTGCTATGCATTATTGGTTTTGAAAGCATATGTTTAATGACATCGAAATGAGATGAAACATAAACATCAACAGGTTTTATATAATACTTGAGTTTCATACAAGAGAAATACAAACAGAGACATAGCTTTTCTAAATTGTTATATCTGGTCTCTGCATCATTTAGCACTCTACTTAAATAGTATATGGCTCTTTCGACGCCATTGCTATCCTCTTGTGCTAGCATACTACCTATACTAACTTCAGAGGCAGATATGTACAATCTCATGGGCTTCCCCCATGAAGGTGGAGACAAAATAGGAGGCTGAGAAAGGTATTCTTTTATTCTGTCAAACGCCTCCTGGTGAGCTTCGTTCCATTCGAAGGCTTGACCTTGCTTTAGACGAAGTAACAGAGAGAAAGCTTGGGTTCTTCCACTTAGGTTCGAGATGAATCTTCTGAGGAAGTTAATTTTCCCTAGCAGAGATTGCAACTCCCTTTTTGACGCAGGTGCTTTCGTCTCCATTATGGCTTTGGTTTTGTTCTGGTTGATTTCGATTCCTTTCTTGTGAACCACAAAACCAAGAAAATCTCCAGCCTGCACAAAAAATGCACATTTAAGGGGATTCATCTTTAAGCCATGTTTTCTCATTCGCTCGAATGATTGGCTTAAATGATGCAAATGTGTTTCTGCAGATATAGATTTGATGACTATATTGTCAATATACACCTGCATGAAGGTTTCAATGAAATCATGAAAAATTGAATTCATTGCCCTTTGATAAGTTGCCCCAGCATTCTTTAAACCAAAAGGCATCACCACCCATTCGTAGGTGCCTAAGGCTCCTGGGCAACGAAATGCTGTCTTTGCAACATCTTCTTCAGCAATGAAAATCTGGTTATACCCAGAGTATCCATCTAACATACTCAAGTATTCGAACCCTGCAACAGAATCTACTAGCATTTCTGCCACGGGCATGGAATATTCATCTTTAGGGGTTGCAGTGTTTAAATCCCTAAAATCTATGCAAATTCTTAAAGAACCATTTTTCTTAATAACGGGTACTATGTTTGCTAACCATTCGACGTACCTTGTTGTTCTGATGAATTTGCAACGCAGCAACCTTTCGATCTCAGCTTTAATTTTTGTGAGAACCGCTGGTGCGAATCTTTTGGGAGTTTGTTTGATGGGCCTCTTGCCATCTTTGATTGGCAGTCTGTGTTCGACCAACTCCCTCTTTAAACCAGGCATCTCGTCATAATCCCATGCGAAGCAATCTTTGTTTTCCTTAAGGACTTCGATCACTTCCTTCTTGAGGCATGGGCTAAGTTTAGCACTTATGTAGGTTACTCTTTTCGTTTTTTCATCCCCTAAGTTGACTTCTTCGAGTGGATCCTGTGCCAACATTTTGGCACCTGAGTTTATGGGGTCCCTTTCGAAGCCTAAGGATTCTTTATCATAGATGGCATCCAACCTTTGATCCATCTCAAACTCTTTGAAGGGTGAGCATTTCGAACCCTCCCCACTGACTTCGTTCGTCTTTATAGTTGATTTATTTATTTCAGCCTCTAAGGCCGCTTTTGATTCGTTCTCAGCCATATAGGCCGAAATCCTTTCGAAAAAGGTAGACTCAGTCATGGCTAAGGTTGTCGAAGTCCCAGCCTGCTGGCCGTTTTTGTATAGTGCTTTCGACTCCCTCTTCTTCACTGATTATTGTTCTATCCCAGTAAAGGCCATCATGACGAAGGGTCATGTAGTAGTGGGCGTTTCTAGTTTAATTAATCTCATCATTTGGAACACACGGAGCAATCTTTGCCAGATTTTTATCATAATCCCTCTTGTCAACTAAATTGACAGTTGACATAAAGTAACTCTGGTCTGCTTCGATGTTTTCCACGATTCCATCATCTCTCCACAGAACTAGTCGTTAATGCATTGACGAAGGAACTGCCCCCACGCCATGGATCCACTCTCTTCCCAGCAGTAGATTATAGTTGGCCTTGGCTTCGATCACCATAAACATGGTGGGCCTACAGCTTGAGCCTATTGTCAATTCCAACTGGACCACCCCCAGTGTTTTGCCCACTTTTCCCTCATAATTGGACAGAACCATATTATGGGGCTTGATGTCTCCTTCGCGGATCTCTAATCTTTTTAGCATGAAATGGGGTATCAAATTGACTGCAGCACCCCCATCCACTAGAACTTTGTTCACACCATGGACACCAACTTTCGCCCGAATGAAAAGTGGCTTGAGATGGTTCTTCATTGCAGGTTCTGGATGTTCGAAGAACGCATTTTGTTCCTCAACAGCCCCATTGTCCATCACATAGTAGCACACGGGCCTATGTTTCATCAAATCTGTGGTCTCTTCCTCCTCATATTCGTTGATTTCGGTTTCCTGCCCAAATTCGCAGGGAAGCACAGACACCATGTTAGAGTTCAAGTTAAATGAAGACTCCCCCTCCGATTCGAAGTTATCTGTTATCATATCTTCGTCCTCTTCCGGGCCTGGAGTGTATTCCTTTGGTTCATCGCGTTGTTCTTCAGAGAAGAGCCTCCTATTGACTGGAGGTTTGTCTTCAGTTTGATTTTTTGGTTTGTTGGTGCTAGATTCACCTTGGTTTTTCGTTGAAGTAACCCCTTTGTTTGCCACAGCTTCTCTCTCAGCCTTTTGAATCCTTTGCTGTCTGCGCCACTGGGATCTTGACATGGGGTTCCTTCCTTTGTAATTTTCTAATCTCACTTCCTCCCTTTTTGCTGTGTTGAATTGCCTCCTGTATGTCACAGCATGGCGTGCATTTCGTTCAACGTTTCTCCATCTATCTTTGCCTTTGTCATTTCTGACCTATAACCATCTATCGGTTGGCACTTCAGCAGGGAGTTTGAAAGTCACTCTTCGAGCAGCCTTGGGGTGAGGGCTATCAGGCCTTCGCTGTTTGTGTCTGCTGTCGAAACATGGGCCCATCTGGGCAGTTTCTTGATGGTTCCAGCAAGGGGCGAAGGGAATCGTTTCGAAGGCCCTGGCCATGCTTTGGTCATACACAGCAGAACACCTTGGGCAAATCAAGCACTTGGTTGCCCCTTTGTAGCAGCGAAACACAAATTCCAGCAAACTTTCTCCAGCCTTGGGATAACACCTAAAAAGCTGGTTATCCTGGCGCCAATTGTTGCCAGTTCGAGTCCTCTGTACCCTTTCGAAATTCGCAGCGATTCTTTGATTGCAGAGGATGCTGCACCTAGGGCACAATATCATGCCTGAATCTCCTTTGTGGCATGTCATGAGATAATCCTTGAGACTAGCATCTCCAGTGTGATTATCCCCCATTCTATACTTTTCTTTTTCTAAGTATTTTTCCACTTCCTCCATCTCAGAGCGAGGTCTTTCCATATCCACCATATTTATTTCCACATCTCCCTCTTTAGCTTCATCATCACCCCATCCTGTGGGCTTTATATCCTCAATCTGAACCTTCGAACTCTCTGGGGCAGAATATTTGACCAAATAGTCAAATTTTCCACTGGGTTCCCCTAGAGTGTCCCATATTTCTTTCTGGAGGGAAATTGGCTGTGTGATTTGGACTTTCTCCAATTCTAGCCTCAAGCCTTCAGTGACTTGTGTTAATTCTTGGTTTTGATTTCCCTGGCCTTCAGTAGCCTGGGTTTCTCTTGCAACAGCTACAGGGGCGGCAATTGGAGTCTCTGGCGTATTCGGGATGTCTTCAGTGACCTCCTCGCTGACTTCGACCATCACCCAGTTTTCAACTCCAGTACCCTTCTCTCCTGTTAGGGCGTCGCTTTGATCAGTTTCCACCATGTTGACCTCTCCAATGCATGCAAGCTCGGAGTAGTTAGTGTCTGCGACGTCCAAGGGATCTTCGTCCACTTTCATCTTCAACTTATCAGCAAACTTTAGTCTGCCATCTTTGATCGCGTTTTGAATCAGGTCCCTGAAAAGAAAACATTGTGAGGTTTTGTGGCCTAGGAAACTATGATATTTGCAAAATCCTCTCTTCTTTCTCTGATCCAAAGGAGGTATTTTGACATTTGATGGCACAATTAGTTGGCCATCTTTGACAAGTAAGTCAAAAATCTCGTCACATTTAGTGACATCGAAGGTATAAACCTTCTTTGGAAATTTGTCACTTTTTTCATTTTCAACAATATCTTTCCCTTTTGTGGGAACTAACAATTTGCAGGAATAAGGCGGGGCCTGTTTTAATTCAGCGAGGTCGATTTCGACCTCTTCGAATTCGAATTCAGGATATTCTTCTGCTTCCTCAGTCCTAACATAGGAAATCCTTTCTTTCTTGCTATTCTTAAAGACTCTGGCTTTTTTCGGCCTTTAGTCTTTCGACCTGTCGAACCCTATCGGCTAACTGAGCCATATCCCTCAAATACTGAGTGTCTAGTTTCTTTCGAATAGAATAATCCAAGCCACCAGCGGCCATTTCGACTAACTCATGTTCAGGCACTACTGTGTAACATCTAGATTTCAAAAGCCTAAATCTATTCAAATAATCATCTATGGGTTCGGTGAACTTTCTCTTAACACTGGCTAGTTCCTTCAAACTTATTTTCGACTGTCCCATGTAAAATTGTTCATGGAATAATCTCTCTAAGAGAGCCCAAGTGTCAATGGACCCAGGAGGCAAAGTGGTAAACCATGTGAAGGCGTTTTTTGTCAAGGAACTTGGGAAGTATTTGATCCTGAGATCTTCATTATTGGCTATATCTCCCGCTTCGGTTAGATATCTCGCTATGTGTTCGACTGTTGACTCATTGGTATCCCCAGCGAACTTTGTAAATTTAGGGACTTTATATCCCCTTGGTAAATCAGTATGCATTATGCAATCCAATATAGGAGAAGCGTAATTTGGCCTCCTCATTCCTCTCTTGAGGCCATTCTGGGCCATGACTCTCTCTATCATGGTGGTTAGGTTGTTTTCTGCCAAGATGTTATCGTTTCGAATTCTATGAACGACGGCATCGGCATCTTGATTTCGACCAACCAAAACAACTCCCCTAGGTTGTTCTTCTCGAAACTCTGGGGCTTCTAGCCTTTCGACCCTTGCCCCTGGTTCCATAATTTCCCTTTGTGGGCCCGGGATTATTGGGGCTTCTAACCTTGGTGCCCTGGCCCCTAAGTTAACTTCTTCTCTGGGTGGTCTATAAATCGGGTCGTTAGCAATTTGTTCTATAACAGGCATGTTTGTTCGAAATCCCGCCTGATTCTGCCTACGCCTTTCTGGGGGAGCAAAGAAATCTGCTATTCGACTCATATTGTCAGCGTTTTCCCTGTTTGTCACAGTCACATTTTACACTATTGGGGCAAATATCTCCTGCATGGTTTGTGCTAACACCCCTATCATATTATGGTTACTGTCATCCATCAATTGCCTAAAAGCCAACTGGTTGTCTGTGGTTAGGATAGGCATTGTGCTATAACCCACCGACCCTTGGTTATTTGTCATAAACTGATTCGCCCCAGACCCAGACCCTAGTTGTGGAGATGAATTCGATGTGGAATTGTGTAAACCTACCATAAAAGATGTTGGCATTCCATAAGAGGAATTTCTGGTTCTATTCCCATCGAAACCGGGTGGTCTAGTTAATGTAGTGGCGAAATGGGATTGTGTCCCTGATGGTGGAACGAATCCCCCAGGGTAGCCAATGGTTCCAGTATTTCCTAAGATCGAACTATTAGTTGATATGCCACTTACTCCATTGGTGGCTATGTTACTGGTCGAAGATGCAACAGACTGTGCATTCGAAGGGATTACATTAGATGTTCCGATCGAAGTGGACGCGTTAGTGCCTGTTGCATGTGGGCCATTTTGGTCCCCTTGTTGATTGTCTGAATTAGACATTTTGTCCAAACGTTTTCTTCTGGATAAAGGTTGGTTGCTGTTGGTTATCTTACCACTTCTCAGGTTCATAAAACAGCAAACTTCTTAGGTTCCAACGTTTTTGTAATGGTTATGTCTCAACAATCCTTATTTCTAATATCCAATTATTCGTCACACCAGGTGTGCCAATTTGTTTCCAGTGATTTCTGGTAAACAACCGCTAGTCTTCCAAACTATCGAATAATCTTTCTGACTGTTATTCAATTCCTCTGGTAACTCACAGGATCGACTAGATTGATCCTAGGACTCCTTGGATATTAAGGTTACTCTCACGATCGAACATATATTCATGGTTGATATTGTATATGTGTTTGGCTTATTTCGATTTCTCTCTCTAAAAGTCTAAAGATGTAATCAAAATGTGTGTGAAAACTAAGTTACATGAATAAATGCTAATTGTAATGCTAATTGTAAAGACATGTAAAACTGCATAAAAGTGAAGTAAATAGTTTCGACTTACAAAACAGTTAATATAAAGGATTTCTGGAACGTAAAAGGTTTGACTTTAAGGCTTGAAGGTAAAGGTATGGAAAATATGACAGTTTTCTGAGATATAAAGTGCTTGAAATATGAAGAAAACATTAAAATGTAAAACTTTGAAGAGATTTCGAAGTGAAAAGACTGTAAATAAGAAAACTTGTAAATGTTATTTGACAAAAGAGATAAAGGAAATTACTGGAAATGGTAAAAGGTTTTCATTAAATCAGAAATACATGGTGCTATCATACATACATTTCTCTTGCATTCGTTTCCCTTGCCATGTGGTAGTTTGAATGTTACTGAGTATTTTGTATAATAGATATGACACACGAAATCCTAATACTAAGACTTCTATTTATACTAATTCGACCATAACGGTCTTGCCATAGGATTATGCCACGTTTAGAACATGCAAGACAATGCCTCTTTCATCTTTCCACGTGTCCCCAAATGCTCCAACACATAACTTTCAAACTTCGAAAGTCCCGCTTCCATTTGAATTTCAAATGCTTTGGTGCTTCTCTGTTTCGAACGCTCTTCCCAGACACAACCTTGTTGTTATTTCGAGACTTCTTTAGATATGTTCCCATAATTGCCACTCGAAGCTCCAAGCTTTGACACACTTATTCGAAACACTGCTTCTGCTACTTCGAAACATGACGCTTTACCTCATTTCGATCAAAAACGTATAATTCATTTGGCTTCTAATAATATTATCAAAATCTTCAGCCAACAAGGGGATAAGGGAACCACCACAATTATTCTTGAAGCAGTTGCATCTCATGACCTATGGATCTGGCATGCCTTTTTTGGATGTCCGGGAACGTTGAACGATATAAACGTTCTAGACCGGTCACCAGTGTTTGATGACGTGGAACAGGGAAAGGCTCCAAGTGTGAATTTCTTTGTGAATCAACGTCCATATAATATGGCATACTATCTAGCTGATGGTATCTACCATTCTTATCCAACTTTCGTCAAATCGATTAGACTTCCTCAAAGTGAACCCGATAAATTATTTGCAAAATTTCAGGAGGGATTTCGGAAGGACATCGAACGTGCATTTGGAGTGCTCCAAGCTCGATTTAAAATCATCCGTGAACCAGCTCGCTTGTGGGACATAGCTGATTTAGGTATCATCATGAGGTCATGCATCATATTACATAATATGATTGTTGAGGATGAACGAGATTCATATTCTCAACGTTGGACCGATTTTGAGCAATCTGGGGAAAGTGGATCTAGTGCACCACAACCATACTCGACCAAGGTGTTACCCGCTTTTGCAAATCATGTGCGTGCTAGATCAGAGTTCCGTGATCCAAATGTTCATCAAGAATTGCAAGCCGATCTAGTGAAGCACATATGGACAAAGTTTGGAATGTTCCGTGATTGAATTATTTGTGTGTTGTATTGCATTTTAAATTATTTGTATCGTACTAATTACGTTACTTGTGTGTTGTATTGCATTTTAAATTATTTGTAACGTACTAATTACGTTAATTGTGTGTTGTATTTTAAATTAATTTAAGATGATTTGTATCGTATCCAATTATTTAAATAAATTTTTTTTTTATTACAAAAAATTAAAAAATAAATTATTAAGTATTTATTATTTTAATTTAATTTTAATCGATAATTGTAATTTTATGTAATCATAAAAATAAAAATAAAATTTAAATAAGAATATGAAAATAAAAAGTGGTGGGGTAGGGTGTTAAGTGAAAAACCATTGAATAGGGTAAAAGTTGAATGAATATTGAGTTATTAGGTGGAAGAAAGAGAAAATGATGTGGAGTGTTGGGAGTTGAAAAAATGGGTGTTGAGTTTTTCAACCATTGTAAATGGTCTTACTCCAAGTACTATGCTTTACTCGTAACAACTTCTTATCCAAAAACAACGCGCTTTATCGCACGTCAAATTCCCTCCATACATTTCCCTTCATTGCAACCGTTGATCACTTTTCCAACCCATTCAATCAACGGCGAAAAGCGTCTCTAACCAATCACCACGAGACATGCGTGTAAATATGGGACCACATATATAACCGCCATATGCTTCTTCAGTAACCGTAATTCCAGATTAGTTGGGAAATTTGCAAAACGCGATCCATTAAGATGAAGCATTCAGCATTATGCTATGTGGTTCGACGAGCTCTGATCAATGGCCGGAACTGTAACCGTCACGCTTCGGCGGTTGCGAGGCCATCCGTGGCAGCAGAAATGAGAGGGATGCCCTTCTGTTCCGGTGGTGGAAGCGGGGGTTTCTTTTATTGGAAGAGGATGATGGCTTCGCAAGCGGCGATGCCGCCGGGAGGAGAGGCGGAGGCGAAGTCGACGGGGAAGGAGGAGAGTTCCCGAACGAAGAATAACAAGGTGGTGTCGAGTTATTGGGGGATTTCGAGGCCGAAGATTACGAGAGAGGATGGGACAGAGTGGCCTTGGAACTGCTTCATGGTGAGGGTTTTGTGAATTGAATTTCTTTGCATTGATTTGTTTTTTTTCCTACTAGTTCGTGATTTCTATATGTGGAATTTGACTCATGAGATGAGATTTCGTTGTTGGTTGTAGTGTTAGGGCTATTTAACTGGTTGATCAGGCTGTTTTTTTCTTCCTTCAATGCTTACCGGTATTATTTATTTTGAGTTTGTAGCCGTGGGAGACTTATGAATCGAACCTGTCCATTGATCTGAATAAGCATCATGTGCCAAAAAATTTCCTGGATAAAGTCGCTTACAGGACGGTGAAGCTCCTCAGAATTCCCACAGATTTGTTTTTTAAGGTGTGTAATATAAGCACTTGATTTTGAAATATCCTACAATTTGATTCATACCAAAAGATAAAGAAAAGAGAGATTATAGTTTCTGAAAAGGGGTGATATATTTGAAATTCACTTGCTCTTGAGTAGTGTTGGTTTGTTTAGTTTTTAACTGTTCAACTACCACTTGGTTTGAACTTTGAACATAAAATTAGTCTCACTTCTGTCTAAGGAAGATGTTTACTTTTACACTATATACGCATAAGAAAAGAAATGTCTGCTTTTGTTTTGGCTATTAGTGATATGTACTCTAGTACATTTGTTCTTTTATTCGTGGGAATATGCGCCATGGATGTTGTCTCAAATGCTATTCATCATAACTTATGTGTATTTTCAGAGGCAGTATGGTTGTCGTGCAATGATGCTTGAAACAGTTGCAGCTGTCCCTGGAATGGTTGGAGGGATGCTGTTGCACCTCAGGTCACTCCGGAAATTTCAGCATAGTGGTGGTTGGATCAAAGCATTGCTTGAAGAAGCAGAGAACGAGAGGATGCACCTAATGACTATGGTAGAACTTGTAAAGCCAAAGTGGTATGAAAGACTGCTGGTTCTTGCTGTACAGGGAGTTTTCTTCAATGCATTCTTTGTAGTTTACGTACTCTCCCCGAAGCTGGCTCATAGAGTTGTTGGGTACCTTGAGGAGGAAGCTATACATTCCTACACCGAGTATTTAAAAGACATTAATAGCGGTGCAGTTGAAAATGTTCCTGCTCCTGCCATTGCAATTGACTATTGGAGGCTTCCCAAGGATGCCAAATTGAAAGATGTTATAACAGTCATTCGTGCCGATGAGGCTCACCATCGAGATGTTAACCATTTTGCTTCGGTGAGTGTTCTTTCTCACTTGTCTAATGAAAAAAAAAAATTCTTCAATAAACTTTGCTTGGTCAACTCCACTCACCAACTTATCAACTTAAGTTTATGTTTACAGTATATTTGTTTTTGTGCTTCTTTCATTTCATTATCCTCTTCAACTTGTAAACACATACTAAATCATTTTTCTTTGAAAAACAAAACAAGAAACCTGTACAATTTAGAATTGATGTAAGGTAATATTCACAGAATAATAATCTGACAGAAACCGTACGGCCTCCCCCCGCATTTCCTGATATGTACTGCCTAGATATTCAAAGTGTAGGCTATGTTGCTAAAGACTGTATAAAGAGCTACAGAAGTATATGACTACCATAAAACATACATTTGTTGGCAAGCTTTGTCAAATAGACAGAAATCAGTATACATTTAGTTGTGTTCAGTTTACCCACATAATGAAGATTTATATCCAACTTGGAAGGAGGTTAGAAATTGTAACCACCTGGGGGATGAGGAGAGTGAAAAGTGATGGTTCTCTAGTAAGCTTAGGAAATTAGCAGGGGAGGGGATTTCTAATTGCTATATTATTTTGAAGTGATCCCCGGGTGGGGCCAAGAGAGTCTCTAGAAGAGAAGTTAGCAAGGTTATTTCAAATAACATCAGAGAACGATGACAATGTGGAACAAGTGCCGAGATGGGTGAAGAAATTGGAATTGAAGTTGGAGGAGAGAATTATTGCATTGCCAGAATGTTAGTGGATTTACATTTGATGAACCTTGAGGGCTTCAAGGGGTACTCAACAGACAAATGGGTGTGGTGTTAGGAACCTGAGAATTAGATTCCAAAGAAAGAACACTTTTTATTTAAAGCTAGGAAATAACAAAGAGAGCAAGCTCTCCTACACTGGTTATAAAACCAATCAAAACTAAGATATGCCAAAGATCATTTCTAAGGGAATGTAAGTCTTTATTTATAGACTTCCTATACAATAGAAAGAGACAAAAGATCGCAAGGAACTGACTTAAAATAGAAAAACAACCTAACTGAACAATTAACTAACTAACTAATTACTTTAACAACTCATAACTACTTTTACTACAATTTCTCTTTATTCTAGATCTTAACAATACTTCCTTCCTCAAAACAACCTTGTCCTCAAGGTCGCAATCTACTAAAATTACTATAGGTTGAATAGATGGGATTTTTTTTCATTCCCCAAGATCCCACTATTCAGAGTTTGCTGAGGGAAGGAAAATAAGTCTGATGTGATTCCTCAATTTTAATCTAATCTTCCATTTCTGCTCGCATGCCTCATATGTCTTGCTTTCTCCAAGTATTCCCAATCAATTGTTTCCGTTTAGATGTAGTGCTTTGTTTTGTGTGCTCAAAACAGGTCCAGACTTCCTCTTTGCTGTTGGTGTTGGGTACACGGGCTTGGGTGATCAAGCACAAAATTAAAATTGAGGTTGATTGGAAAACATTGCTTGTTACTGCTCTCTCATAACTTGCACGGTTGAGGTGCATTTGGTGAGAGTTATTCCATTGGGAGGAGGTGCTAGTGGATTTACATTTGATCAACCTTAAGGGCTTCAAGGGGTACTCAACAGACAAATGGGTGTGGTATTAGGAACCCAAGAATTGGATTCCAAAGAAAGAACACTTCATAAAAAAAAAAGGAAATAGGGTGAAGGAGGGTTATATACTGCGAAGGATGCATATGAAGTAGGATGAATATACTGTGAGGGATGCATATGAAGGAGGGTTATATACTGTGAGGGATGCATATGAAGGAGGGTTATATACTCTGAGGGATGCATATGAAGTAATTATTATGAGGAGAAGTGTATAACAGTAATACCCATGTTTTAAATATATTTGGAACAAGATGATTCCATTAAAAATAAAGATGGTTCCATTAAAGATAAATGTGTTCGCGTCGAGAAGCCTCCAAAATAGATTCCCCCGAAGGACAGTTTAGGTAAAAGGGGTGTGCTTTCGAGGGAGTCAAAGTTGTGTTGGAGGATGTACCTTGGCCGGCATTTGTAATCTTTTATTTTTTAAATGTCCCAACTTTTTTAAGATATGGTCGGCTGTGTTGAAATGACTCAGAATCACCTCAGCATTGTCAAATGGCTGTAGGCAGCTACTTAGTCAATTTTCAGGTTTGGTTAATGTAGGAAGTGTCACTATGGTTGTTCATGGTATAGTTTTCTTAGAAAACCAAACCGAATCAAACTATAGTTACAGTTCACTCGAACCGAACTGAACCGTTTTAATTTACTCAGAACCAAACATAACAAAAATTATTGTTTGGTATACTGTTTAGAAATTTTGAACCGTACCGAACCGTTAGAAGATAATTGTTTCCAAACCGAACTATTTGTTAAAGAATCGAACCGTTAAACTTTTTTATTTTATTTTTTAAAAATTTAAAACTTGTTTTTAGTATTTTTCATTTTTCAGTTTTGGTTCGGTTTATTTATCATATGGTTTGGTTCTAGAACCGTTAGTACAATATGATTCGGTTCGCTAACTAAATATAACGGTTCAGTTATTTTAACTTCAGTTCGGTTCAGAATTTTTTTAAACACCCCCAAGTGTCATTGCACTGTGTGTGTATTGTCAAATGAATGTAGGCAGCTATTTAGTCAATTTTCAGGTTTGGTTAATGGAGGAAGGTTCATTCCACTGTGTGCGTGCGTGTGTTCAAATGTTTAGTTATGGGCGTGAATGGACAATCCTCATCTTACAAGACAGTTTCGTAAGAGTTGCATTAGGCTCAGTTCAAATTCTAAGATGGATATTATAAGCTTATCCAAGATCCGTTGAGCCATTTGCTATCAGACCACTCAGGGCACGCTTCAGATGTCTAATATTGGGCGTTAGCACCAACCCAAATTCTAAAGTGTATTGATCAATATGACTGCTTTAACAAATGTTGTCACCCCGACCAGCATATAGATGCAGTAGGTTTAGTGCAGACAGTTGGTTCCATGTTCCTATTGGCTTGATTTTTGCCTTCTTGCAGATGTTGTGGAGGAGTTTTATGAAGGGATGCCTAAGCATATATATATATATATATATATATATATATATATATATATATATATATATATATATATATATATATATATATATATATATATATATATATATATATATATATATATTTGAGGTTTAATATGTTCTAGCCATAGGGGAAATTATTGAGATAATTACAGCCAATTTGATGCCCATACCATATTAGTGGCTGTTCCTTGAGGGAGAAGCTTCTGAAAGAATACCAAGATTAATTGGATTTTTATTGTAATACACTGTTGTGGGTATTGTTTCTGATGGGGAGCTTGTTGGCTCCTAAATTCGACACCCTTGTTTGTTATCATATAGACCATTAATTATGAGTCAGAAGAGTTTCCTACATAAGGAGGCTTCGATCAACTGATCATGTCGAAGGGTCATCAAAGAATGACAAGATACTTAGAGAAATTCCTTTAAGTGGAAATCTTGTTGTCTTCGACGTCGAAGGAACCTCTCGACAAAGGTACCTGATGCCCAAGGTCGAATGGTTTGAAATTTGAATTGTTGGAGGGAAAACGGTTCCCAGCAGTTACCAAGTGCAACGTGTCGAGAACAGAAGCGTCGAAAGCTGTGAGCGTGCCATGTGGCGTCATCTCGAAGCAGTGTAACTGCCCAGCGGTTACTTAGGATTTGTTTTAGTATAAATACTAGTTGTTCACGTAGTTTTCGCGTGTGTTCATCATTTTATACAAGTCACTCATTTAGATTCAAGTACCCAGCGTGAGAGAAAGAATCATTGAGAATGTATGTGTAAAACACCATTTAAATTAATCAAGTCTTTTATATTCAAGCAATTTATCGCTTTTCATTTACTTATCTCCGTCGAAGCCTTTTACTTAACGCTCTTATTTATTCTATCAAGCTTTTCTTCATGTAATTTACTTAAAGTGTCTTTACTTTACTGGCATTAATCACCATTAGGATTAGTCAAACTCCAGAAAATCAACCATGTCTTAGGATCAATCTGATCGATCCTGTTAGTCACCAAATAAGTAACCTTTTGGAAGATCAGCTGTTGTTTACCAATTTTCACGGTAAACAAATTGGCACACCTGGTGGGATTTTGTGTTGATTTTTACGATTAACCATCTTATATAAAATACCCTCCTTTTTCGAGAGTATTGCATGTTATTGAGAAGTGTCAACGAAACCAATACTAGGAGAAGAAGTGAAGAGATGGCGAATCCGTCAAACAATGGAGAAATCCCACAAACAAACGTGGGAGCAACGGTTATCCCAACCGTAAGTGAAGCGGTAACCGCTGGTTCAACGCCAGCAGTAACGGTTACACAAACGGGGTCATTACCTCCATTTACAAGTCCCAGAATGCCTTTAGGGACTCCCCCACCAAGGGGAAACCAAGGAACTAGGCCATATGTTCCCCCAGGTTTTTCGATAGTCGGTTTAAATCGAGAACCACTCTATGGCATGCCAACTTCTGAATTGGCTAGTCTGACGAATGCTACGTCCACTTTTTCAGATCCTTTAGTGAGCGCCTCTTCGTCACTCCAAGGCTCTGGGGTTGGTATAGCGAACAGGGGTAGGACTCAACTCTTAGGAGGAACGTTCCAAGTAATGCATGGCCTTACGAATGCCTCGACAGCAGTCTTGAGGCAGCAAATGGACGAAAGCAATCACGACATGGTTCAAATGGGCGCAAACTTTAAGCACAATGCTAAATCCTCTAATACAGAATACCACCCAGTCGAATCAGTAAATGACAGCGCAAATGTCGCGTCTGGCTGACTTTTTTTGGGGTATCCTAACCTATTCGACAACCCCAAAGGGCACAGATAAGGGAAAACCAAGGTATACTTCTAGAGGAAGAACCCACTATTAACCAAGTCCAGCAGCCAGTCGAAGAAAACCTTAGGGTACGAATGGAACAACCCGGGGTCGAAGAGCCTAGAGTTATAGCCCCAGAAATAAGGATGGTTAATAGAAACCAAAACGCTGACGAAGTAGTTCAGCAGATCCAATACCAGAATGTTGGTTTGGAGAATAACTTGACAGCCATGATTGAAAGAATCATGATGCAAAATGGGATGAATACGGGCTTCCGTAGGCTCAACTTTACATCCCCGCTGTCGAAATATGTGTTACAAACGGACTTGCCTCCTAGATGCGAAGTCTCTAAGTTTACTAAGTTTTCAGGGGACACGACAGAATCCACTGTCGAACATGTGACAAGATACTTAATCGAAGCAGGAGAAATTTCAAACAATGAGAACCTGAGGATTAAGTATTTCCCAAGTTCCCTAACAAAGAATGCGTTTACTTGGTTCACAACTCTCCCCCCCAATTCGATCCACCATTGGACCCAGTTGGAGAGATTATTTCATGAGCAATTCTACATGGGACAAATCAAGATAAGTCTGAAAGAGTTGGCCAGCGTAAAGAGGAGATTCACTGAGCCTATAGACGAATATCTAAATAGGTTTAGATTGCTCAAGGCAAGATGCTTTACGCAAGTGCCAGAACATGAGTTAGTCGAAATAGCCGCAGGAGGTCTAGATTACTCCATTAGGAAGAAATTAGACACTCAATACCTGAGAGACATGACCCATTGGCCGATAGGGTTCGACAGGTAGAACGCCTTAAAGCTGAAAAAGGCAGGGCGACGAAAACTCATAAAAGAGAAAGGATAACGTATGTCGAAATGGACGATGAAGATCCAGAAACATTCGACGAACCTACAACCGTCGAAGAAAGTGAGGTCGATTTAGCTGAGTTAAAACAAGGGCCACCATACTCTTGCAAACTACTAGTCCCCTCAAGTGGAAAAAACCCCACTGGTTCTGAAAAGGTCAATGATAGGTTCCCTAAAAAGACTTACAGTTTTGATATTACAAAATGTGATGAAATTTTTGACTTACTTGTAAAAGATGGCCAAATGATAATACCTCCAGGGGTAAAAATGCCTCCTCTTGATCAAAGAAAGAAAAGAGACTATTGTAAATATCATAACTTTCTGGGTCATAAAACATCTCAATGTTTTCTTTTCAGGGATCTCGTGCAAAATGCTATCGAAGAAGGGAGGTTGAAGTTCGCTGATAAGATCTCCATGACTGTGGATTCTAACCCTTTGCAGGCGGAAGTCCATTATGCTGAACCTTCAGAGGTGAATGTGATCGAGGCTTCCAGGAGTCAGGTGAAAAGGCCAGGAATAACTATGGTCGAAGTCACCAAAGATCATATCAACATGCCAATCTTTGGCAGTTTTTCTGGGAATCTTTCTAGAAAGACAATCGAAGCAGTTCAAAAAGCTGTTGAAGGCCCAAAACTGGAGACAGGTGGAGCCTCAGAATCTGGAGCTAAACCCATTTCCTACTTGACTGCAGCGCAATGCCAGACAGAAGACCTGAAGACCCAAATGAAGCAGATGACTCTTGCTACTAAAGACAACATGAATGTCAACATGGTCGAAATCTCTGAATCAAAAGTTTTAGAGGAGGTCATTAGGCAAGAGCAAGCAAACAGAATGACTTTCCCTCGGGAAAACGAAAATCTGGCAGAATTCTTGCAACGATGCCAGAAGAAAAAATCAGAAGTAATGCTGTGTCCTCGATGCAGCTCTATTTTTGACAAGAAAGCTGCTGAACACATCGAAGGTGTGAGAGCAGCAAACAAAAGAAGGGAAGGTTCTGATGTTCGACATGATCCCAAAAGAACCTACCAAAAGGGTTCAAATCAGGAAAAGAGGCCACTAACTTTCAGGCCTCCAACCAATGTGCCAGTTGATACATGGCTCAAAACATCAAGTCGAAAGAGACCTAGCGAAGAAAGGTGGCATTCCTTCAAAGTGTCAAGAGGTTCATCTTTGACACTCAAGAAAGAACCTCATGTTGTTGTCTCCAAAGTGACCCAAGTATCAAGTAACTACAAGGGAAAGAATCCAATGTCTCGATCCCAGTGGAGAAGATACCAAAGGCGGCGCAAGGCTGAGAGGGAAGCTATCAACGAACTAAAGCCAGAGTCAAGTTTAAATGTGAGAAAATTGCGATCAAAAGCGCAGCGGAATTTAAAATTTTCCTTTAGCGATCCTTACGAATGAGCATGGTCAGTGAGAAATATTTACCTCTTGTGGCGATTCAGACCTTTGATGTTGTGATCACAAGCGTTGATGAAGAACAACGCCTCTACTCAGTCCACACGAACAGATCGCTTCCGGTCACAGTGCTAGCTGATCACGAACGGAAACTTTGAGTGAGAGAGAGAATCAAAAACGAAATTGCATCAAGTGAAATTGCTTCATCACAAGGGATCTATTTATAGAATCACTCGTGTGGGCTACAAGCTAAAAGCCCAATTAAAGCTATAAGCTAAAAGCCCAATTAAGCTTATGGACATCATACCTTATGATGTACCATATATCACTTATCCACGTGGTACCTTACCACTTTCTGTATTACACTTAAGTGCACCGTACCTTACGGTGTTCCTTATTTATTCTATCTCTCATCATCCTGTCCTTATGTGTGTGACCCTGTAGGTTTTCGCGACGTTGACAATTATATTAAATCACACATATCTAGCAACACATCACTGTTACCCAAGTCACGAAAATGTCATGTGATCTGACCAAACCTTTTCCGTGATAATATTTGTGTTGTACAATTACCCTTTTGCCCTCATGTCTATATTGAACACAAGGCATATACTGTGTCACCCTTGTCCAGTTCAATATTGGACCCTTAGACATTTATCCTGTTATGCAGGATGAGCAAATTCCATCTAGGTCACTCATGTCCCTTAGCATGCTTTGTGAAGTACCCATCAACCGTCTTTATAGTCATCCAGTTACGGATGACGTTTGATCAGCAATAAAGTACTTGACTCTACATCTAGGGTCCATATTGGTTTCAGGTCGAAGGGTGGTATACACCATTATCATCATGAGAATAACTTATGACACTTTGCATAACATTCTATGTAGTATTCTCATAGCGGGTCAATCCAGTATAAATATTACTCCTAATATTCATACCTATGTCAAGACTTGATAACTCCTTATCTATGATCCATGAGATGTGATCATCAATCTATCTTCATAATAATCTTAATGCTTTAATGTTATCCCACTTCACATTAAAGCTTGACTACGGATACTTTAAGAATAGTTTCTTATGTTTAATGGGATCTCATGATTAAGTCACACTTAACATTTCATTAAACCAATAAATCATTCTAGGGACTTTATTATTTTGAAAAGCAAACATAATAAAGAAATGCCTTTTATTATTAATAAATAATTCGATACAAGTACCAAAAGTATTGGCCTCTAGGGCTTACACCAACAAAATGTCCCCCAGCGAAAGCAAAAAAAGCCTTTGGAGAGGGAACCAGTGACCAATAGACTGATATGGCCTAACCAAGACGAAGTTGGTGACGAAGATGGCTCTGAGTCTGATGACACCCTAGATATCATGGTGAATATAGTCTCAGTTTTGCCAAGAGAATTCAACCGCCAGATGGAGGTCGAATCGAACGACTGGGAAGTCGAACAAGAAATGGCCAAGCATAGGCCAGTATGCTACTTCGTCATGGATAATGGCTGCACTGAAGAGCAAAATGGTTTCTTCGAACCACCTACTGAGGCGATGAAAAGTCACCTCAAGCCTTTATTCATAAGGGCAAAACTCGAAGGAGCCACTGTAAACAAGATCTTGGTGGACTGTGGGGCAACCATCAACATAATCCCCCACTTCATGCTAAGAAAAATAGGCAAGAGTGATGAAAACATTAAGCCTCATAACATGGTCCTATCGAACTACGAAGGCGGAATAGGGACCACCATGGGTGTGATCCAACTAGTCCTCAAAGTAGGATCCATCCTTCGACCAACTATGTTTATGGTCATATCGGCTAAATTAAATTACAATCTATTGTTGGGCCGATAATGGATACATGGTGTTGGAGCAGTACTATCATCAATGCACCAAAGGTTAATATTATGGCGTCTTGATGGAATTGTCGAGAATATAAAAGCAGATCAGAGCTACTACTTGGGCGAAGTAAATCACCTAGGGAGAGCTGACTTCGACAAAAATTTGGCTCACATCGGGCCATGCCCAGCACCTGACTTCGACATGGCGCCAGCGCCAAATGCTTTTTGTTCCTTGTACCTGCACCCTGATCATGGGTTTCAATGGGACAAAGAAGACTTGTCCCACATTGATTTCAGTGGGCTAACTGACATCCAGCCAACTGGTTGGGGAAGTGAATTCAGTGATAATGACTGAATCACAAGCATTGCAGCGAATTTCGGCTTACGTAGCCGAAACAAGGATGATAGCGGCTCTCGAAGCCGAAGTAAAATATATGGCCACCCAGGCCAACGACCAAGAGCTACCTTCTGCAGGTCCTGGAAAAGACTTCGACCCAGAACCACCGGATACAGGTCTTGGAAAAAATTTTGATCCAGAACCTCCTGATATCATGACAGAAGAAATGCAGGATCAAAGGCTCGACGCCATCTATGACGATGAGTCTTTGGGATTCGAAAAGGACCCCCTGGCGAACAACATCAAAATGTTAGCACAGGATCCTTTAGAAGAAATCAACTTGGGCGAAGGGTTAGAGAAAAGGCCCACTTACATCAGCGTCAAAATAGACCCAGAGCTCAGGGTTGAAGTGATCCAATTACTAAAGGAGTTCAAGGACTGCTTTGCATGGGATTACGACGAGATGCCTGGTCTCAACAGAGGATTGGTAGAACTTCAGTTGCCAATCAAACCTGGAAAGAAGCCAGTCAAGCAATGTCCAAGACGCTTCGCTCCAGAAATACTGTCGAAGATCAAAACGGAAGTCGAAAGACTGCTGAAGTGCAAATTCATACGAGCTACGAGGTATGTCGAATGGATTGCAAACATTGTGCCAGTAATTAAGAAAAATGGTACGTTGAGGGTGTGCATAGATTTCAGAGATTTGAATGCTGCAACACCCAAAGATGAATATCCTATGCCTGTGGCGGAAATGCTAGTCGATTCTGCTGCTGACCATGAGTACCTGAGCATGCTCGACGGTTACTCAGGGTACAATCAAATTTTTATTGCTGAAGAAGATGTGTCGAAAACAGCTTTTCGATGCCCCGGGGCTTTAGGCACTTACGAATGGATATTGATGCCTTTTGTCCTAAAAAACGCTGGGGCAACATATCAGCGAGCGATGAACTCTATCTTCCATGATTTTATTAACACTTTTATGCAAGTATATATTGATGATATTGTTGTAAAATCTGTTTTCAGGAAGAATCATATAGACCACCTTCGACAATCATTTGAAAGAATGAGAGAACATGGTCTGAAAATGAACCCTTTGAAGTGTGCTTTCTGTGTGAAAGCTGGAGATTTCTTGGGTTTCGTCGTCCACAAGAAAGGAATCGAAATCAACCAGAACAAGACAAAGACAATCTTGGAAGCGAAAGCGCCAACGAACAAGAAGGAACTGCAATCTCTGCTGGGCAAGATAAATTTCTTAAGGAGATTTATATCTAACCTAAGTGGAAAAGCTCAAGCCTTCTCACCCTTACTTCGATTGAATAAGGAAGGATTCGAGTGGGGGCAAGAGCAACAAGAAGCCTTCGATAAGATCAAAGGGTATCTCACCAAGCCACCTATTTTGGTGCCTCCTTGTAGCAATAGGAGTATGAGATTGTACATAGCTGCATCCGACAAAACTTTGGGAAGCATGTTAGTCCAGGAAGATGAAAATGGAGTCGAAAGACCCATTTACTACCTTAGCAGAGTTTTGAACGATGCAGAAATTAGATACAACGAAGTTGAAAAATTGTGTCTATGTCTTTATTTCTCTTGTACAAAGCTCAAACAGTATATAAAACCAGTTGATGTGTATGTTTCGTCTCATTTTGATGTTTTCAAATATATGTTGTCGAAACTCATCTTGCACAGTCGAATTGGCAAGTGGGCGCTAGCATTAACTGAGTATTCATTGACCTTTATGCCTCTTAAGACAGTAAAAGGGCAAGTGGTAGCAGACTTTATAGTCGACCACTCAATTCAAGTTGAAAATATAAATTACGTGGAGATAGAACCTTGGAAATTTTACTTCGATGGTTCCAGTCATAAAGATGGAACGGGAGTAGGGGTTTTAATTATTTCTCCAGAAAAAATTCCAACAACATTCAAGTACAAGATAGAAGGTACTTGTTCGAACAATGAGGCTGAGTACGAAGCTCTAATTACTGGCCTTGAGATATTGTTGGAATTGGGGGCAACTCGAGTCGAAATAATGGGAGATTCAGAGTTAGTCATTAAGCAAGTCACAAAAGAGTATAAATGCATAAGAGAAAATCTTATTATGTACTTTGTGATAGCAAATCGTTTATTGAAAAAATTCGAAGTGGTTAACATTCGACACATACCTAGGTTGGAAAACCAAGTAGCCAATGACTTGGCACAAATTGCATCTGGGTACAAAATTTCAAAAATGAGATTACAAAGAGCAATCGAAGTTCGAGAGAAAATAAAAGCAACCAGCCTGTCTCCAACAGATTTGGAATCGACAAGACTAGGGTATGCTGATCAAAGGAACTTTGAAATTTCGTTCATAGACAATTTGTCAGAGCAGGATTGGAGGAAACCCATTGTAGATTATCTACAAAATCCAGCAGCTTTGACAGAACGAAAAATAAAGTATAGGGCGTTGAGTTACGTACTCATGGGTAATGAGTTGTTCAAGAAGACGCCTGAAGGGGTATTATTAAAATGCTTAAGCGAAACCGAAGCATATATAGCCCTTTCAACTACGCATGCTGGAGCATGTGGGGCTCACCAAGTAGGTCATAAGATGAAATGGTTGTTGTTTCGACAAGGACTATATTGGCCCACTATCTTGAAAGATTGTGTTGAGTTCGCGAAGGGTTGCCAAGAATGCCAAGTCCATACTGGTATCCAACATGTACCAGCAAGCGAACTTCACTCAATAGTGAAACCTTGGCCCTTTAGAGGATGGGCGTTGGATCTTATTGGAGAGATTCGACCAGCATCATCAAAGAGCCAGAAGTATATACTGGTAGGCATTTATTTCACTAAATGGATCGAAGCTATCCCTTTAGTCAATGCAGACCAAGAAAATGTCATTGAATTTATTCAAAAGAACATTATCTACAGATTTGGAATCCCTGAGACTATAACAACTGATCAAGGGTCGGTGTTTACTGGTCGAAAGATGCAGGAATTCGCTCAAGAAACAGGCTTTAGACTCCTAACATCAACGCCTTATTACGCACAGGAAAATGGTCAAGTCGAAGCAGCGAATAAAATAGTGATTGGCCTGATAAAAAAGCATGTAGGAAAGAAGCCAAAAAATTGGCATAAAACGTTAGACCAGATCTTGTGGGCCTGTCGAACGTCCCCAAAAGAAGCCACAGGTACAACACCAGATCTTGTGGTCATGACGCAGTATTGCCAACAGAAATTTGTCTTCAATCAGCAAGGGTTCAAAGACATCAAGATATTTCCTCTGAGGTTTATTGGGAGGACAACATTTGAAAAGACATCGTGCGTGCTAAATGCCTTACTGAAGTGACGTCTTGGGAACGGGTGAAATGATGACTTTTTGAGATTGTCAGTTGGTTGGTAGGAGACGAAAAACACACAAACTAATTTGTGGCTGAGAGTGAAGGACAGGTGTCGAATGGAATCTCAAAGAATGCCTTTTTCTTTTCAGCGTCGAAATAAGACATTCTTGGGGGGCAATTTGTTGGCTCCTAAATTCGACACCCTTGTTTGTTATCATATAAACCATTAATTATGAGTCAGAAGAGTTTCCTACATAAGGAGGCTTCGACCAACTGATCATGTCGAAGGGTCATCAAAGAATGACAAGATACTTAGAGAAATTCCTTTAAGTGGGAATCTTGTTGTCTTCGACGTCGAAGGAACCTCTCGACAAAGGTACCTGATGCCCAAGGTTGAACGGTTTGAGATTTGAATTGTTGGAGGGAAAACGGTTCCCAGCAGTTACCAAGTGCAACGTGCCGAGAACAGAAGCGTCGAAGGCTGTGAGCGTGCCATGTAGCGTCATCTCGAAGCAGTGTAACTGCCCAGCGGTTACTTAGGATTTGTTTTAGTATAAATACTAGTTGTTCACGTAGTTTTCGCGTGTGTTCATCATTTTATACAAGTCACTCATTTAGATTCAAGTACCCAGCGTGAGAGAAAGAATCATTGAGAATGTATGTGTGAAACACCATTTAAATTAATCAAGTCTTTTATATTCAAGCAATTTATCGCTTTTCATTTACTTATCTCCGTCGAAGCCTTTTACTTAACGCTCTTATTTATTCTATCAAACTTTTCTTCATGCAATTTACTTAAAGTGTCTTTACTTTACTGACATTAATCACCATTAGGATTAGTCAAACTCCAGAAAATCAACCATGTCTTAGGATCAATCTGATCGATCCTGCTAGTCACCAAATAAGTAACCTTTTGAAAGATCAGCGGTTGTTTACCAATTTTCACGGTAAACAGAGCTACAACTTGAACGCTATCAAGACTAAGAAAATCCTAAAATTCTACACTAGAGAAGACAAAGAAAACTAACTATTAAAAATTAAAGACATTTTCATGGATAATTAACCATAAGACTCAAACTCTATTAAAGGTTCAATTCAACAAGATTTAAAGGTAACAACTAACATAATTATATTACTACTTAAAATATCTAATTGCACCTCTAATCATTGCCGCCTGGTTCACATTGAATCTTGTCCTCAAACTTCTAAAATTACTCCCGGATCCCATTACTTAAACGGAACAACCATAACAAGCAAAGTCCAACCAATAATGTTGTTACCATTTTCCATAACAAATATAAATGCAGTTTTACTACAGACTAAGCCAGAAGTAGGCACCAGAGTTACAGAGTTAACATCAGTTTGGGAAAATCCAGAAGACATAATGGTGTGAAAACCTCCATTCTTGTCCACCATCCAATCCATCGCATTGCCTCCAAAAATAATGTCTATAATGCTGATCATACTCATACCTGCAGTTATATGTGCTGAACCAGACAAGGTTGCAAATGCATCCTAATAGTAAACTCTTTAGTAGGAAACTCTGATGCAAATGTAGGTGGAGCAGGTATGCGGGCCAACAAATTATTGGCTTGCTTTACAAAAACATTTGCATCTTCAGAGACCCAATTTGACGCCTTTGGATCCTCCTTTGATAAAACTATTTTACTATTAGACTAAAGCACATGTATATTTAAAGTAGCTTGAAGCTTCTCTATTAATTGGATTGAGATACCATAGAATTGTGAATGCTTGCTGTCTCATCTTTGTTCTTTGTGAATCATTGGGTATCTAAAGAGAAACCTAAGCATGAGGAAATGTGATAGTACTCACGAGTTCCACATCATGGCATGTATGATGATTTTGAAAAGTTAATACTAGACAAGCAAAACACAAAGAGTGTATGAAGGAGTAGGAACCCAAAGTAATTATGCGGAAGAAAGCACAAATTTTAAATACACTTGACCATATTACAACATTTCTATAAGTCTGTCTCTCAAACAACTTGCTTGCATGAATAATACTCCCATGTGTTGCTGCAAGAACAGAGAGTTTGCTTCCAATAACAGTGACCTTCATAGCCAATAGTGAGAACAAATTTCAAATACAAACCTTCAATGATATCATGTTTTTCCCGTAGTGATTTAATAGACCCCATTAAACATGAGCTAACAATTAATGCATTATGTGGAATATTATTATTTTCAATGATTAGCAAAATCCCTAAAATATCAGCCATACCAACAGAATTTTTCGAATAAGTAATAACATTGATGTCGAAGTTCAGTATCTTTGCAATATCAAGAAATATGGTGTTGACATCAAAAACATAAATAAGAATGATTTGAAGCCGGCATGCCCAATTGAAAGCCTGTGTGAAATACTGTTGGATGCTGGTAAAGAACCAAAAGTGACTTTTAGCATGACGCTTGCACAGGAGATTAAGATCGGCCACGGAGAGCACAGTGACAACATTTAAAAACTCTTGTCTGGCGATTCAACATCCAAAATCACTTCATTAGCAAGATCGAAATTCTTCGATTATTTGGATTACTTCGTCAATAACAGTAACACACTGAAGATTGACTTTTCTGTACGCTTCACATTCTCTGTAAATTTTGAAGAATTTCTGATGACATATCTTAGCAACCCATGTGAAATCATGTGGGATACTACCATGTATGATAAATTCCCAAAAGTGACTTTTATCACGATGCCCACACAGGGGATTATGAGCTTCTTCTCTAAGTCCGCCTCCACCTAACATAGCAGCCTTGAGAATGGTTGGCAGTGGTATATCAACATACACATGGTGGGCAACGTATGAGACTCTAGTTTCAGTATTTCTTTTTGACTCACTTGTTTCATAACACAAAGACCCAAAATCAATCTTATCTGGTGGCTTTGGAGGAATCGCAAAATCAAACCAAGAAGGGAAATGATTCTTCTCCTGTTTCGGAATAGATAGTGATGAAGGATCGACGTACCCCACTGATTCATTTAGACTGAGTTGCTTTGGTTGTTTTGATTGCGGTGGCTCCGGTAGTTTCAAAGGCAGTTGTAAATCTAATAGCTTCGTCGAAGGAGATGAATATGGTGTCAAAAGTGTTGTCGACACCGGGAATGTCATCGAAGATGATTTCAATGAAACCAAAAGCTCTCTGATTTCTTCTGCGTCGGATTCTGTCTGAATTGTTCCTGGAGAGGATGATAGAATAATCATCGGAGTTGTTGAAACGAGAGATTGAAGTTCACGCAATTGAGAACTAATGGGTTGTGAACAATCTTCGTTTTCCATTAAGTTGTTGTTCTCCTTGTTCATGTTATGACCTTCGTTAGCTGTTGACAAATCTTTGGAGAATTACTGATACAAGGGACATGCATCTCCTCTTTATCCTCAAAAGAAGTGCCCTTTTCCACTACGGGATCAAGTTCCACTTCACTGCTAGTGTTCAAAGATGAGTCAACCAGTAAAGGCTGTGATGTGTTGGTTACATTATTGGAAATGAAAATTTCCTTCTCAACTTTAGTAGAGGAGTGACTGACTTTATCAAACAATTTCCTTTCCTGTGTTGCTTTGAGAGAGTCACCAAATTTTTGAATCAGTTCCTTCATCTCTTCTCTAGATTTGTTTTCGATTTCATGAGTTTCAATCAAGTATTGTTTGAGAGTTTCTAGTTGTGAATAGAAATTTTGAGATTGAGGTTGGTAGCTATGGTAACTTGAATGTTTATAGAAGGTAGAAGATGATTGTTGAGGTGAAATAGAAATTATGTGTGGTTGTGGTTGATATGAAATGTATGGAGTGTATGGAATGTAGTAATGAGAATATGGATATGCCATGGAAGGAAGGATTGAAGTTCAAGATGAAAGCACCAATTGACAGAGAACTAAAACATAAACTCTATCAAGACTAAGAAAATCCTAAAATTCTACACTAGAGAAGACAAAGAAAATTAGCTATTAAAAATTAAAGATATTTTCATTTTATTTCATATCTTCTAATGTGTCATAGACACTACACTACATATATATAATTCTCAATGGATGATTAATTATAAAGTCCAAATTCTATTAAAAGTCCAATTCAACAATATTTAAAGATAACAACTAACATAATTATATTACTATTTAAAATATCTAATTATACTTCCCATCAGTTTCTCTTTGGAGGTTACTTGCAAGACATTATGAAAATCTTTGTGCATATCAGTAATACATTATTCTATTATGCTTTTGCAAAAAAAGATAATTGTAACCACCTTGGCTTTCGATACATTTTGTGATTTGATTTGTTCTCATGGAAGTCCCAGTATTTGTTGCCATGTTTTATGTTGAAAACTTAGTATAAAGAAAGTGGTTGATTCATAGTTGTTTTGAGACACAGGTTACCTGATTTACCATGTCTGTTATCTCAAATGCCGTACATTGTTTTTTCCCCCTTTTTGATAAAAATGCTGGGCATTGGTGTTCCCTGTTTTTTTCTAATACGATTCTGTTCTTTCATGCAGGATATCCACTTCCACGGTAAAGAACTGCGAGACGCACCGGCTCCTCTTGGTTATCATTAGGGGTAAACCGTCACGACTATAAAATTTCTCCTTTAGTTTTACAAAACCTATAAGCACTCCAAGAAAAAAGAAAAAAGAAAAAAGAAACTTTAAAGCTCTAGTGTTTGGATTATATAGAATTCCTATACTTTCAACATGTGTTTTGGAAGACAGTTATACCGCATATACTGTGTTTGGTAATGAGCATGCAGATTGCTGAATAAACCATATATACTAGTAGTTCTATACAGACCTAATTTGGAAACCATGTTTTAGAGTTGCAATGAGTTTAAGATTTCTTCCACTGCCAGAATGACAGAGTACTTCCACGGCCCGATAAGTATACCTTGAAAATAATGTTATTGGGACCTTTTTGGTTGGTAAGGTGTATTTTAAAACAGATTTTGTTGGTGCACAAGGAAGATAAAAGACAAAAGAAATATTTACTGACAGCTTCAAAAACAAGGATTTACAATGAATTACAATAACCTACTCCACTAGGTTATTTATACACAAAATTAAATCTAAAATATATCTTCTAATAAAGATATAAGATTAAATCAAGAAATTGATCAGTTTTGATAGTCTTTATCAGAACATCTGTCACCTGCTTCTGGGTGCTACAGTGCACAACTTTTAATATTCCATTCTGAATTTGATTCCTCAAAAAATGATATTTAGTCTCAATATGCTTGCTTCTCCCATGCAACAATGGATTCTTGGCAAGATTGATTGCAGACTTGTTATCAATCATCAGCTTTAGAGGTTTATTTACCTCAATCTTCAGATCTTTCAGCAAGTTCAGAATTCATACAGCTTGGCACGCAGTCAGAGCGCATGTAATATATTCAACTTCACAAGTTGACAGAGCAATAATAGGTTGCTTCTTGGAACACCAAGAAATAGACCTTTCAGAAATTTGAATAAGTATTTAGAAGTATTTCTTCTGTCAACTCTATCTCCAAACCAATCAGAATCAGAATAACTCAAAAGTTCTGATTCGATCTTTCTTTCAGACAAAAATAACACTCCATATTTTAGAGTTTCTTTTACATGCCTTAGAATCTCAACCAATAATACACCGAGAAGTCAAATTTCAACAACCAGTTCGAAGGGAAGAACCATCCAGATTTCAACAGGCTATTCTCAGGGAGAAACCACGAAGAAGGGTAGTCATGGTGAATTGCAACCAAGATGCTGACGAAGTTCTCCAAAGATGTCGACAAGATGATATGGTAGGAAATAATAATCTAGCAGTCATAGTCGAAAAAATCATGACACGTAGTGGAGTGAATATTGGCACGTGAAGGCCAAGTTATACATCCTCTTTGTCTGAATACATCCAGCAAACTGAGTTGCCTAGGGGATGAAAAGTGTCAAAACTTACAAAGTTTTCTGGTGACACCAGTGAGTCAACCATAGAACATTTTGCTAGATGTCTTACAGAAGCAGGGAATATAACAAACAATGAGAATCTAAGGATTAAATATTTCTCTAGTTCACTAATCAAAAATACTTTTACTTGGTTTACCACTCTTGCAGCGAATTCCATCCATGATTGAACTCACTTAGAGAGATTATTTCATCAACAATTTTATGTAGGTCAAACCAAAATTAGTCTGAGCAAATTGGCAAACGTTAAGCGCAAATTCAACGAGCCTATAGATGAGTATGTTTACAGGTTTCGTCTGTTGAAGGCAAGATGTTTCACACAAGTGTCTGAACACGAGTTGGTCGAAATGGAAATAAGAGAATTGGACTTCTCTATCAGGAAGAAGTTAGATCCTCAGTATCTAAGAGATGGCACAACTGGCTGACAGGGTTCGACACGTGGAGCGTTTGAAGATCGAAAAAGCAAGGGCTAACAAAAGCCATAGGAAAGAAAGATTGGCTTATATCGGAGCCTGCTCAGATGAAAGAGATGTCGAAGATGATTTTTCAGAGGTTGAAGAACACATGATAGATATTGCTGAGTTAAAGCAAGGACCACCATATCCTTGTAAAGTGTTAACGCATGCGAACGGAAAAAATTCCGTCGAACCATAAAGGAATGACAAATTCCCAAAGAAAACCTATACTTTTGACATCACCAAGTGTGACAAAATCTTTGATTTGTTAGTAAAAGATGATCAAATGATAGTGCTCCTGGTGCTAAAATTCTTCCGTTAGAACAACAAAAGAAAATGGGCTTTTGTAAGTATCATAATTTCTTAGGCCATAAAACCTCACAATGCTATCTTTTCAGGGACTTAATATAGAGTGCTATCAAGGAAGGAAGGCTAAAGTTCGGAGAGAAGCCCAAGAACCTCATGAAGGTCGACACAAATTCTCTTCAGATTGCTGAGACAAACTTTGTAGAGCTTGTAGATATCAACATGGTTGATGCTGTCAAAATCGAAGGAGGTCAACTCGACGCTGACAAGGTATCGAAAGATACTCGGGGGCTAGAGGCCACTGAGGGTCTCATGGGCCAGAAAGAAGGCAATGCTACTGATGGCAATGCCAAAGTTGCTGGCAATGCCAAAGTTGCTGGCAAGGCCAAGACTATTGAGGGTCTTAGAGTCAGACTCGAAGAGCTTGAGATCGCTGAAGGTCTCAAATTCGAAGTAAATATGGTGGATCTGAACCAGCTGTCCCCAGAAATGGGGAAGATCGAAAGACGTTTGAAGATGGAGAATGACAGGATGCGAACTGGCCACTAAAAAGTAAGCCTGGTCGAGTATCTTTTTCATTGTCATACGAAGAATTCTGAAGGACTAGTGTGTCTTAGGTGCAACATTACAAATGATCGAGGCGCTGCAACAACATACCAGAAAGTGTACCAAGAGAGGGATGGAAACAACTGGAAGAGTGATAAAGAGTTGCTGTACCAAAAATGGGAGAAAGCTTGATGAGTTTTCTGGTTCGCTGTCATAAGACAGGATCAGAAGTCTTAATGTGCCCACGGTGTAGCGTTGTTTATGATAGAAAAGCAGCTGAAGCATTTGAAAGAATTCCTTATGCTCAATGTTGGAACAATCAAAGAAATAGCAGGGAGAGGTATGTAACCAATGCAAAAGGAATTCTGAAAAGGCCAGAGAGCCCATACCCCAAAGTAAATCGACAAGTCACCTTCAAGTCACCAGCCAATATCCCAACAGACAAGTGGTTGAATTTTAGTCAAAGCAAGGGGGAAGGAAAATGCAAAAGGAAATGAAAGAGTTTCGAGGAAGGTGGCAGATCAGCATGGGCATATCGAAGGCAGTTCCAGTCAACGAAGCAACAAGTCTATGTGTCTGAGAACTATAAAGGAAAAAACCCAATGAGAAGGTCCCAATGGCGAAGATACCAGAGGACCAAGAAGGCTCAAAGAGAACTCACAAGCAACAAAGTAGGGGAATCAAGTACGAATCAGACTTCGTCTGCTGCACCTGTCGAAGACAAGTCCCCAACACAAAGGAGGCTTTTTCCCTTAAGAAGACATAGGTGCCAGTCGAAAGGACTAACGAAGAACCAACTAATGACGAGGACATGCTTACTGACAACTTCGACTCAGATGAGGAGTCCTCTTTGAATATCAACTGCAATGTAGTTTCTGTACTACCCCATGAATATAACCAAGTGACGGAGATAGAAGGTTCTGAAGAAGCAGATGAATTAGAAGTGGCGAAGCACAAGCCTGTGTGCTATTATGTTATGAATAACGAAGCAGTCGAAGAACATAATACGTTTTTTGAAAGACTTGACCAAAGTATGAAGAATCACTTGAAGCCTCTATTTATTAGAGGAAAGATTGAACAAGTGGGGATCAACAAAGTGATGATAGACGGGGGTGCTGCTGTCAACCTAATGCCTCAGTTCTTGCTGAAGAGGATAGGTATGTATGATACAGATATAAAACCCCATAATATGGTATTATCTAACTACGAAGGGAAGATTGGTCATACTCTCGGTGTAGTTCAAATTGATCTAACTGTAGGAATCATTATAAGACCAATCATGTTCATTGTCATAACGACCAAGACAAACTACAACTTACTTTTGGGCCGTGAGTGGATTCATGGAATTGGCGCAGTTCCCTCTTCAATGCACCAGCGTGTGGCAATTTGGAGAGAAGATGGAATTGTAGAAAACATCGAAGCTGACCAAAGCTATTATATGGCGGAGGTGAATCAAGTTGATCGAAGAAATTTTGATCAAAATCTGACCAACATAGGGGGTGTTTGTTTCAAGTTTAAGAATTAAGTTCCTAGGAATAATCTTTAGAAAATGGTTATGCTCATGTTTGTTAAGAGTTTGAAAAAAAATTATTCCTAAGAATAAAGGTTTCAAGGAATAAAATAACTTCCAATAACTTCTATAATTCCAATGATTTTATTCCCATATAAGAAGGTGAGAATGTTCATTCTCATGAAATTTCACATGATTTTTTAATAAAAAAAATATAACTACTAATTTTCTTGGGAATATCAAATAATATGCCAAACACATTTTCTTTAAAATACCCAGGAATCAAACTTCTTTATTTTTATTCATGGATAACTTATTCCTGGGAAACTCTTTCGAATCCTTGAACCAAACACACCCATAGGGCCTTGTAGTGCTACAGATGGCGCATATGCGTCAAACAACAATGCTATGTATTTTCTGACCCTACATCCAAGGCATAGATTTTGTTGGGATAGGGAGACTCTGGGGAAAGAAGATGATGCACCTAGACTCCCAGGAATATGGCCTACAAGCTTGGATGACGAAGACAATGATCATGTCTGAGTCCTCTTTCTTCGAAAAGATTTCGGCTTATTTGGCTAAAAACAAATTAAAATCGACTTTGGAAGCCGAAGTGAAGATTATGGCTATGATGGCCAATGAAGAAACAAATCATACAAAAGGACCTGGGGTGTTCTTCAAACCAAAACCCCCCGACAAAGAGAAACCCATCGAAGAAAAAGATCAAAGGCTGGACGCTATATACGATGATGGGCCTTTGGGATTCGAGAAGGATCCAGTGGCGTCGAACGTGGAGATGCTAAAATAGGACCCTCTTGAAGAAGTGGATCTAGGAGATGGGATTGTAAAAAGACCCACGTATATCAGTTCAAAGCTTAGTCCAAGAATAAAAGCAGAAGTGATCCAGTTGCTTAAGGAGTACAAAGATTATTTTGCCTAGGACTACGATGAAATGCCTGGTTTGAACAGGGACCTGGTCGAATTGAAGCTGCCCATAAAGGATGGCAAGAAGCCCATCAAGCAGACGCCAAGAAGATTCGCACCAGAGATTCTCTCAAAGATAAAAGAAGAAGTCAAAAGAATTTTGCGCTGCAAGTTCATCCGGACCACAAGGTATGTCGAATGGATTGCAAATATAGTACCAGTAATTAAGAAAAATGGACCTCTTAGAGTATGCATAGACTTTCGTGATTTAAATTCTGCAACTCCTAAAGATGAATATCCAATGCATGTGGCTGAAATGTTAGTAGATTCTGCTGCTGGTTTCGAATATCTTAGTATGCTTGATGGATATTCAGGATACAATCAGATTTTTATTGCAGAAGAGGATGTGCCAAAAATAGCATTTCGATGACCTGGGGCAATATGCACCTATGAATGGGTGGTTATGCCATTTGGTTTAAAAAATGATGGGGTAACTTATCAGAGAGCAATGAACTCTATATTTCATGATTTCATTGAGACTTTCATGCAGGTCTATATTGATGATATAATAGTAAAATCTATATCAGGATCTAGTCATTTGGATCACCTTCGCCAGTCATTCAAAAGAATGAGAAAACATGGCCTGAAAATGAATTCCCTCAAATGTGAATTCTTTGTGCAGGCTGGTGACTTTCTTGGCTTTTTGGTTCATAAGAAAGGCATAGAAATCAATCAAAACAAAACGAAGGCAATAATGGAAGCGAAAACGCCCTCGACGAAGAAAGAGTTTCAATCGCTGTTGGGAAAGATAAACTTCTTGCGAAGATTTATATCAAACCTAAGTGGTCAAACTCAAGCATTCTTTCCACTCTTGCGGCTGAAGCAAGGAGACTTCGCATGGAATGCAGAACATCAAGAGGCGTTCGAGAAAATCAAACAGTACTTGGTGCATCCACCTATTCTATCGCCTCCTCAAAGAGACAAGTGCTATAGGAAGTATGCTGGCTCAAGAAGATGAAAATGGCGTTGAAATGGCCATTTACTACTTAAGTAAAGTGCTAAATGGCGCAGAGACTAGATATAGTATAATAGAGAAACTATGTCTTTACTTGTACTTCTCATGTACCAAATTGAAATATTATATAAAATCAGTCGATGTTTACGTTTCTTCGCATTTTGATGTTATTAAGCATATGTTGTCTAAACCATTTTTACATAGTCGAATTGGTAAATGGACATTGGCTCTAACAGAGTACTCTTTGACTTTCATGCCTTTAAAAACAATGAAGGGGCAAGTAGTCTCTGATTTCATTGTCGACCATGCATTGGTCGAAGCATCCCAAAATCTTGTGGAGTTGAACCATGGAAATTGTTCTTTGATGGTTCTACACATAAGGAAGGAAGTGGAGTTGAAACTCTGATTATTTCTCCAGATAAAATTCCAACAAAGCTTAAGTACAAAATAGAAGGACCCCTTTGTTCGAACAATGAGGCAAAATATGAAGCATTGATAACAGGACTTGAAGCTTTATTGGAATTGGAGGCACCTAAAGTTGAAATGATGGGTGACTCTGAATTAGTAATCAAGCAAATTACTAAAGAGTATAAGTGTATAAAAGAAAACTTGATATTTTACTTCGTGATAGCAAACAGGTTGCTTCAAAAGTTTGAGTATGTATATATCAAGCACATTCCCAGGTTGAGGAATCAAGAAGCAAATGATTTGGCTCAGATCGCTTCAGGATATAAAGTATCAAAAGAAAGATTGGAAGATCTGATTGAAGTACGTGGCAAGGTACTAACTACTAAAATTTCTCCAACAGATTTAAAAAATTCAAGTCTAGGTTATGCAAACGAAGTACATTTCGAAATATTAGCCATAGATAGCTTAGTAGATACAAATTGGAGAAGTCCAATAATAAATTATTTGAAATATCCAACAACAATACTGAAAGAAAGGTAAAATATCGTGGCTTAAGTTCTGTGCTAATAGGCAATGAATTGTTTAAGAAAACTCCAGAAGGAGTCTTGTTGAAATGCTTAGGAGAAAATGAAGCTTATATAGCACTAGCAAACGTGCATAGTAGGGCATGTGGAGTACATCAAGCAGGTCACAAAATGAAGTGGCTTTTGTTTCAATATGGCATGTATTGGCCTACAATTTTAAAAGATTGTATAGATTTTGCCAAAGGATGCCAAGAGTGCCAGATTCATGCAGGAATTCAGCACGCTCCTGCAAGTGAACTACATTCAATTGTCAAGCCATGACCCTTTAGAGGTTGGGCATTGGATTTGATTGAAAAAATTAGACCATCATCTTCAAAGAATCAGAAATACATCTTAGTGGGAATAGATTATTTCACAAAATGGATAGAAGCAATACCTTTGGTGAATGTTGATCAAGAAAGCATCATGGAATTCATCTAGAGGCATATTGTTTATTGATTTGGAATCCCAAAAACCATTACAACAGATCAAAGATCAGCATTTACTGGTCGAAAGATGCAAGAGTTCGCTAAAGATATGGGTTTTAAATTACTAACATCTCTGCCTTATTATGCACAAGCAAATGGACAAGTCGAAGCAGCTAATATGGTAATCATTGGGCTGATCAAGAGACATGTGGGCAGAAAGCCAAAGAATTGGCACAAAACCTTAGATCAAGTCTTATGGGCTTGTCGAACATCTCCCAAAGAGGCAACTGACACAACTCCATTTCGTCTAACGTTTGGACATGATGCAGTTTTACCGGTGGAAATTTACTTACAGTCAATTAGAATCCAAAGGCAAAACGAAATTCCCACAGATCCCTATTGGGAGATGATGATGAAATAATTGGTGGATTTGGATGAAGAAATGTTACATGCTTTGGAAGTTCTAAGAAGACAAAAGGAAAGAGTAGCCAGAGCATATAATAAGAGAGTTAAGGGCAAAGTCTTCTCAAATGGTGATTAGGTTTGGAAGGTGATTTTTCCAATGGATCGAAAGAATAAGTATTAGGAAAATGGTCCCCATATTGGGAAGGCCCCTTTCGAATCATTCAAACATTCACTAACAATGCTTATGAAATCAAAGAAATAACAGAAGATCGAAGAGTCTTGAAAATTAACGGTAAGTATTTGAAAAAATATAAACCTTTCCTTCAAGACTTAAACATTACGACAGAGTAGTAAAGTAGTAAAATAATGAAGCCAACATGGTATAAGATAAAAGGGTGCCAAAATGGCTCTGTCAAAATATTACAAAAGGGCTTTATGAAAAGCTAATGCATAATGGAGAAAAACATTCAAATACAAATTTCAGAAAGGCAAGTTATCCTTCATCTTGTCATACTTTGCCTTTAAGAATCCTAGCCTACAGTCAATCGAAGCTTTGGTTGTGCGAAGAGCGGTGATTTCATCTTCTAAGACTCTAGCTTCATCAATGAATTGAACGCTTTGAGTTAGCTCTTCATTGGCCTTGTTGTTGTTCATGGCTTCGAGAACTTTCTGACAATCCTCTGTTTGAGAAATTTGTCTCTGCAACTCTTCGATTTGTTGCTTCCAGAGCGTGATGGACTTAACATTTTTACCATGTTCCTCTTGGGCAAGCTTGCGAGTTTCTTCACGTTTTTCAACTTTCTCTGATAACTCAAAGGCCTTGGACCACTTAGTCTTTTGAAGGGTTTATTTTTCTGTGATCTTCGAATCAACATTTCTATCCCTGAGAAAATCTGCTTCCAGATTGTTGATGAGGGTGGTCATGTCAATAAAAAATTCAACTGTTGTAGCAGGGCAATTAACCAGACCAATCCTGTTAATGAGTTTCCTCAAAGAGACGCCAGCAGTAGCATTCGCCTCACAAGTGCGAACAAGTCGACCCCAATGACTTTTCCTTCATTTTTTGGAGAAGTGCTTCATTCGTTTCACTAGGCGAAGCGACACTTGAAGTAGTGGTTGGACTGGGGCAAATACTTTGTGCAAGCGAGTCTTTTCGAGCTTTGAAAAGTTTGATGTACTCTAGGGGCTTAGTATTTTTAAGAAGCTCCATTTCTTTGATTGAAGGAAGTATATCTTCAGTAATCATAGGGATGGACGTTTGGGCCTAGGCCACTTCAGGATTGTTGATTTGATGTGGATTTTGTTGGGGTTGATCATAGTTGTCATCATTTCCTTGCATTTTTGTATCATCTTTTGATGGATCTTCCTTCTTAGCAAAAGTTTCACTGGCTTCACTCGTCGAATCCTCATCTTCATCGGAAAACCCTCTATTTGCTTTTGGGGAAGAATCAGCAGAATGATTTTCTTCTGAGCTTGCGTTATTAGGTTCTTCTTGGGCAGGAGTGTCTTCCTAATCATCATCAAACTTCTTTGTCTCGACTTTTGGGAGGAATGAGGTGTAGTTGGGATTTCTTGATGAAGATCTTGCATATGAGCGTCAATAGTGGAACCCTTATTAGAATCCTTTGCTGAGGAAGGATGGATTGGTGGAGTGATGCTGCTATGAAGTACTTTGTAGTGAATTGGAGATTCAGTAACTTGAATTGGTTGTTCCTACGAAATGAAGTGTTAGTCACCAATGAGAAGATTTAAAGGAAATTTAAGGCTTCCTTTAGTGGAAGGTTATTACCTTTGTTCCCTCCGCCCCAGGGCTCGAATTATCACTTTCGATTTGCTCCAAGATATGGACCACATTCAAGGCCAAACTTTCTTTCTTTTTCTTGGGTCTAGGGGAAAGGTTTTCGACTATACAAGTTCCCTGTGAAGGAGAATATGCACTAGAAGGCTTGACTCCTTTTTCTTCTTAAGCTTCTTTGCAGTGTCTTTGGAAGGCGTTGCATCGACCTTTTCTGTAGCAGTGGTCGAATCATCATTGATTTGTTTTCTTTTCTTGGGAGTGAGAGGTGGCTTCCCGCTATCCTGCAACAAAGTAAAATGTAAACAAGCAAGTTACATAATTCGAAAGATAAAACAGGTAAAAGAGTAACAAAGTTTACCTTGTTTACTTTGAGTGTTTCTTTAGCTTCCTCAGAGGCGTTGGTTGTCGAAGGTTGAGGTTGTGGGGTTGCTTTCGCAGACCCAGTAGACGTGGTAGGCTTCACCGTTTTGGTATGTTTTCTTTCGACAGCTGCAAAATAAATGTATGGTTAGAATCATTTTGAGAAGAGAGAAATGTATTCGGAGTAGCCAAGGAGCCCTTGGTTTCCACACCTTCACTTTATGGAGTGTCCATTCTGACATGTTTTAAATCCAAGTGAAGGAAGCCTTTGAAACTGTACAAGGTGTGCTTGGTCGCAACAACTCGTTTTTCGAGTTTTAGAGCATCTTGTTTCATGACTTTGAAATCTCCCTTCACGTTTAACCAGTTAGGATAAGGTGGATACCAAGCCAAAGCGAAGTCAGTTGTAGGCAATCTGGAGAATTTTGGAGGCTCTAATTGAAAAGCCAAGTCATATCGATCCTCAGGTTTAACACTCGAAGGTATATTCAAACGCGAGAGTTTTGCTGTAAACTTTTCCTTTAAAATCAAAGATGCATCTCGAATGGTTCGACCAAGATCAGTAGGCTTGTAGACAGTTTCAAAGTACTTTTGGAATGCCTGGATCTCTTTGATGTGTCGATGCGTACCTTTCTTCGTCTTGTCCTACACAGAGGCAAAAGCTTTGGTTATATGATTATTGAAGTCAGTAACACCAAACATATTGGATACATAATGTTCTCGCCACCAGCTTTCAAAGTCTTGAGTACAGAAAGCTAAAGGTTTGAATGGGACAAGATTGAGGTGAAGGAAACTTGTGAACTTGCTTATGATTTTCTTCGGTTAGACAGTTGTGAAATTCACCCCTCTATGACAGATGTCAATTTTGTGGTGGTACAATGGTTCAAGAAGGATTTGGCAGAGTTTTCTTGGGCACAATTCTGGTAACAAGAAGTCTAGGGATCAGGAAAGCTTCCCAAATTTGGAGGGATTTTGTATGCTGTTCAGTCGAAAGGCCAATGAGAGGTCTTGTGAACCATTCCGGGCAATGTGTTCTTTGAGAAAATGGTGCCATTGAAGGGGTAAATTTGTGCCTCTTCGCAAACATCATCAGGTGCCTAGTGAAACACTCTTGCAGGTTTTATCCTCCATCATCTGGTTTAAACAAACTAGTCTAGTCCATTCGACAATCCTGTTCTGGATTTCAGGATCAGATTCATCAATTGTGTTTGCATTCGAAAGGGAAGGTTCGAAGGTGGCATTGAGCCACAACTGAAGTAGCCAATACGGACCAGCCAGTAAAATGTTGGTTTTTGGTTCAAAGTTTTTTAATCTTGTGGAAGCCTCCCCAAGACTCTCATACAGTCCAACACGAATTAGTTCGCTTAAGCAAACATCTCGACCAACATGGAGTTGGTTGGCAAGAGTCAAAAACCTTCTGGCGACTTGTAAAGATTTGCAGCAGAAGACACATTGAGAAAGCCATAAAGCAAGGAAAGCTATGTGTTCCTGATCACTAACTTCGTTTGTCGATCCCAAGTAGTGATCAATGTAATTGTTGTAAGTGGGAGAAGCATTGCTGAAGTCGATGGAGTCATCAGCGTCCAAGGTAGGATCGAAAGTCTCTCCCGTAGGTCAAAAGGCCCATGATTGCAACAACATCAAAGAGTGTTGGAGTTAACATTCCACAGGGTAGGTGAAAGGTGTTGTAAGTACTATCCCAGAAGTACAGGGAAGCTGTTAGCATTAGCTGAAAGCATTAAGGGCCAAACTTTGACAGATGAATCAAGTCGAAGATTCCCAGGTTTTTCCATGTTTTCGATTTCGCTTTCTCTATCCTAGCTAACCATCCAAGGTACTTCTTGTCCTCTTTCGATGGACCTAATCTAAAAGGTCTCAAAACTTCTGTGACGAAGTCTAGCTTAAAGGAAGGTTAATTTTGTTCTTTACCCTATTGAGGAGTATTTTCCTGGGGAATTGTTTCGTCTTCTACCCTAGTATTTCCAGCAGATTTCTTACTAACCCTAGGTTTACAAGCTATGGGTCTAGTCAAGTGGTAAGCAGGAAAAAATATCTTGAGTTTTGATATATGTAATACATTGAGTATATGACCCATATATCCTAAGGTATCAGAAGCAAGAGTGAAGGGAATCATTACCTGAGAAGCGTAGATGACAATTTGTTCATTCCTCAGAGATGGTGTGGGAACAAATTCTTGATTTCCAATCATGATGGGTGTTGTTACTTTGAGTAAAGAGTTGGAAGCAACATCATCTTTGTTTTGTTTACTCTTTCCAGATTTTGATTTCTTTTGGGATTCCATTGATTGTGTTTTGAAGAAGAAGAAGTTGCAGAAAAGTTTGTTGAATTTTGGAAGAAGAAGGGAGAGTTTTTGATTTGAAAAAGTGCAGAAAAGAAAAAAGATGAATGATATTAATTTATATGAAAGGAGATTGAACCGTTTTTTTAATGGAAATAGGGAAGTTAATTTTTTTAATGGGACACATGTAAGGTGATCCTTTGCTTGATAAATGGTTTTTGTAAGTTCCAAAGTTAAGACTATTCATCATAGCTAATAATGAGATTTTTATATACCTATACTGCGATTAGACGTTTGAAAATCAAAAGTCATTATGATAGTGACGTTATAATAGTTGAAGCGGTTGATGAGTTGTTCAGAAGGTCGAAATTTGAAGAGATTACAAAAAATATGCATTTCTGGTTTCGAAATAAATATTTCTTAGGGGCAATTTGTTGGATGGAAATTTCGACTAAGGAGAAATTGAGATGAGTCAATGGTCTGAATATACTTAGAGAATTGTTTGGCTATTTTTGTTTGTTAAAAGCCATGAAGATTCGAATTCAAAATTCATTAAGAGATTGATGGATAGTTTATAATTCGAATTGTGAAATAAAGTTATTATTCGAAATATGGTTTAAGACTTTATACTTCGACCGTTATCATATTTTGGCGCTCAAGAAGGATAGCTAAAGGTTTGAATTCGAATATTCATTCTTATCCAGAAGGACGCGTGGAATCTCTTGGATTGTCGAAGACATGCCAGCGAAAACGTGGCATTAGTTTGATAGAAGACCGTTAGGGTCGAAGTTCTACAAATTGTAGCTTTTGTGTTTCAATTTGGTGTGTTCACATCTTTGTACAAAATACTCAAAATACTCAAAGTACCAGTGTTAGAGAAAAAAGTTAACGAGAATGTACGTATGATGCACCGTATTTTGTATTCAATGTCATTTACATTCAATGAAATTTCTTTACGTTATTTACGTTCTTTATAATTCTCAGTCTAGATTAGTTTACATTTTATTACTTTCATAAAGAAGTTTCACTTCGACATACGAAGTGATTCCTTTTGTTTAAAAAGATTATCATCAAAACATACTTTCTAAATAATAGAACACAATAGTTCTGAGATCAATTTGATCGATCTCGTAAGTAACTGAATCTATTAAAGGATTTAGAGGATAAGCGGTTGTTTACCAAATTCCAGGGTAAACACAATGATGTTTTCAGAAATGCAGTTTCGAAAATGTCCAACACGAATTTGAGTATATGACCATCTTGCATGATCATCGTCCTCACTTTTTCAAACTCTTCAACCCCTCCATAACCAAAAAACCCTAAAAAAAACTCAATATCAATCAACTTTTCGATTCAAAACCAGTTTTTATGCATTTTAACACATCAAAAGAAGCATCATAAGCTAAAATTTTAATTAAAGTTCCCTCATTTTATCCCTTATTCCTTGCATTGTACCTTTGCTTGAGCTGAAAAAATGTCCGCTTAGTCAAGAAATGCATTTTTGCACTCACCTACATTTTCTGAAAATGCATTTTCGAACTCATTTGTTACTGGTTTTTTAAAATGTTATTATTTTTCTTCTTATTAGATATGGTTCACCCAAATATGTTTCTGGAAATAGCTTTACGTAACGACGTAATAGAGGACATAATAGAGGAGGATGTTGAACTAGTTGAAGTTAAACATGATAATAAACCGGAAAAAGTGAAAGATGATGTTAAAGTGATAGACATAGATGTTGGTCAACGTTTCAAAAATAAACAACTGTATACTACTTGTGAACTTATGATTCAATGGGTATGAATGATAGCCATGAATTTGGGGTTTGGAATTGTAATTGGAAGGTCCGACAATGGTTCAAATAGAAGACAACCATTTGTAACCATGATATGCGGTAGAAGTGGCACATATGTTCCCCCAATTCGGAAGTTGAAACGCGATGACACCAAAACAAGAAAGTGTGGTTGTCTGTTTAAACAACACGAATATTGTAGCTTTGATGAGCTATGGAAATTTAATATTCTCTCTGGAATACATAACCATTAATTGCATACAAAGATAGTCGGTCATCCCATTGTATGCCGTCTTAAACTGGAGGAGAAGGAAATTGTTTCGAACATGTCTTTAATCAGAGTGGCGTCGAAAAACATACTTGCAGATTTGAAATGGAAACACCCAGAAAATGTTTCAAATATCAAGCAGGTATACAATCAACGCCACAAAAACAACATGGCGATAAGGGGTCCAAGGTTCTAAATGCAACAACTTTTGAAACTTTTGGATAAAAACCACTATGTTTCTAGGTACGTGGTGTGTGATGATAAAGTAACAGTTCGTGACATTTTCTGGACTCATCCCAAAAGTATCAAGTTGTTCAACACGTTTCCTACTGTCCTCATTATTGATGCAACTTACAAGACCAACAAGTATATGTTTTTGCTTCTTGAAATTGTTGGTGTTACTTGTAACGCCCCAAAATAAATTATTTAATTTATTTTTAATCATTGATTTCTGTGTTGAATCATGCTTGTAATTCCTTGTTAGTGAGTTAGGGGTTTGGAGGCCTTGGGAGGATAATTGCCTTAGACTAGGGGGATGTGTAGTATCGAAGGGGGGTGTGTGAGTAAAAGTGTGGAAACACGGGTGTATGAAGAATATTATTTTATTATTATTATTATTATTATTATTATTATTGTTGTTGTTGTTGTTGTTAGGATAATAATTATATTATTGTTAAATAAAATTATTAATAAGAATTAGAGTAAGGGTGTTATAGTAAGTGTAGGTGGGCTAAGTAGGGGCATAAGGGGAAAGTCCTAATGTGGTCTAGTGATAAAAATAAAGAAGGGAAGAAAATTGAGGTCATTCTATCAATCATGGAATTTTGGAGAAACATAGGAAGTGAAGAAGCAAGGAAAGGTTAGGTCAAAGAGATGTTCTACTATTGTTAGAGGCAAGATTTGGAAAATCAAGGTAAGGGGGAGAATGAGTTCTCTAATTTGGTGATTGTAGCATGAGAGGGTAGTGAGGGTTCCTTTCCCTCTTAGGTTTTCTTAATTTTGTATTCTTTGTGTGTTTCGTTTGATTTTGAAGATGAATATTGTGATTTCATTTGCATTGGATTGTGTTGGCATGATTGTGATATGGGATTATTGATCATTATGGATTGCTATGGGGAAAAACCTTAAAAAAATAGATTAGAGAACATAGGTTTCCTTTAGGTATTGGGTTGTAATTCTTAGAATTAATAATGAAATTGGTAATAGAATGTATTATTAGTAGTAATAGTAAAGGCCTATGTTAGAATACTTAAAATTAGGGTTTTGAGGTCATACTGTGTTGGATTCGAGTGGAATAGGGTTGGTGTTAGTGTAGAAATTTGCAACAATGAGAAATACAATGTAGTAGAAAAATTCAGCATAAAACAACATGAGTCGACCTGAGCAGAGGGGGGGGGGGGGGGGGGATCGACTTGAGCAGTCCCGAGTGACATCCAATTTTTGATAGATTTTTCTAAAGGCCATAACTTGAGTTTTCAGATTCTGTTTGACGCGTCGTTCAAAGCGTCAGAAAGCTAATGAAATGATTCATATGATGTAGTTTATAGTGCTTACATTAGGATTAAGTGATGAACTATGTAGTTTTAACATAGGAAGTATGATCTTTGCTATTGTTGTACCCCAAAATTTGCCCTCTCATATTTTTCAAGGCATTCTTCTAATATTCTCAAATACTCAAGGGTTCTCAAGAGTTGATTAGACAAACATACCTCCTAAGCAAGGGTCTTCAATTAGGGTTTGGTGCTTCTCAAAGAATATTGGTTAGGTCTCAAATGACTTTCATGGTTCATCATAGGTCCTCAATAATGCTCATGTCAAGTTTCAATCCTTGCATCAAAAATTTGCTCAGTCAATTGCTCAGATGACTAAAAATCAACTACATTGAGTAAAAAGTCAGCAGTGGTCAAACATACAATCAAACTTCAAGATTTTTTTGTCAAAATTAACATTTTTAGGCGGTATTCATCATTTGATCAAGGGTTAACCATGATTCCTCAAGGAAAGCCCTCAAACCATCAAAGGTCAAAAATTGCCAAAATTAAGGTTTGGACTGAAGATGACTGATCATTTATTGTTGGCTTAATGCATGACCTAATGGTCTGAAGCATGATCTTAAGGACTCAAATACAATATCTTGACCTAATTACATGGCTCAAGACATTTCCAAATATGCAAATGATTGATAGTTGAAAATTTGAATCAATTGATAAAAAATCAACAATCACTCAAAAGTCAAACTTTGACTTTTTGGTCAACATTGGAATTTAAAAATCAAGAATTATTAAAATATTCAAAACTATCAAACTTGATCATCAAGAAATCAAAAAGTCAACAAAAGTCAAATTTGGAAAAATTTTCTAACACTTAGAAAAAAATTCTAAGTGCTTTTGTTCTTAACAAAAACCCTAACTTCACAAACAAGTTTCCTCAAGATGCAAGTTGATTCAAGAAAAACTTTCAACATGAAAGTTGTAGGGATCGATGAATTCTAAAACTTTATTAATGTGGGATGATCCTCAAAAAGTGCTTAATTTAAGAGATATAAACTCATGAAGTTATGATGTATTTTATCCAACACTTAATTTTTTTTTTACAAGTTTTGATCAGTTTTTTATCCCAAATTCATGGTCATTTTTCACCAATATCCCAATTGATTTAGACAAAAATCACAACATGAAAGTTGTAGACAATGTTTCAAGCTTTCCAAAGTGTCCAAGAACATAATTTTATCATGCTTGAGTTAGAAGTTTCGAAGAGATGAAGTTGAGTATCTAAGGTTGCATTATAGGTCATTTTTGTTACAAGTTAATGACCAAATCTCATAGCCATGCCTTGTAATCTCATCTTTGTAGGCCTTTAACCTCCAAATATTGCTATAATAAGAAGATTACACAAGCTTTTGAGCTATGATCCAAGTGATTAAAGCTTTGTCCAAGCTTACTTGCCACTTAAGGGAGAAAGGTCACATTGCCATTTTGATAAAGTGACTTTATACACAATGTCAACTCTCATTGAGCCTATACATTTGTTGCTTCTGACTTCAAAACATCTTAGCACCAAGAAGCAACCATCTATAGCCTATCAACCACCCTACATTGCCTTGGAACCATGACTTTGTAAGTTACTTCAAAACCAAGCTTCAAAATCATAACACGCTATCCTAAAATTCTGGTTACTTCAAGCCCTCAAACCTTTTCTCTATAAATAGAGAGATCATTTGAAAGCTAACACACGAGTTTACAAGCACTCTAACCCTCTCAAACTATCCCAAGTTATAATTGGCCAAAACCTCCATTTTTGAGCTTTTTGAAACCTTATCTTCGAATCTCTCAAACCTTACAACTTTTGTCCAAACCAATCATCCAAAAACTTCATATACATCATGTATAGTTGATCCAAACCCCTATTTCATCACTGTAACAACATCTTCATCATCCACCATTTTCAAATACCAACTCTGCAACTTGACTTGGTTGGAGTGATTCAGCCACTCTCAGTACCAAGTTGTTCCAACCGGTTTTTAAATCAGAGTCGCCACCCTTAATTTTTATCCTAAAGGAAAGGAGTATAAGGGAATAACCCTAAAGTTTAGAGATTCTAGATTTGGACTCGGTTCTAGACGAGGGGAAGGTGTTAGGAACCCCTTATCTACCTTGTTCATAAGGATACTAGGTTTAGAAGCACAATATAGGAATTAAGGTTTTAATTACTTAGGGGGAAAGGGTTTGAATTTTAATTAGTGGGACTCGCCACGACTTTAATCGTATGCCTACGTATCCTGTTAGGAGGAATCAAAATCCCATTTCGTAGTTCGCGGTTTGTTTGTGTTTTTTATGGATTGCGAAATATATTTTGAATTCCCCGCATATGTGGTCTAAGAGTATGAATAAGCGGAGTTTGTTAGACCAAGTACGCAATTAACTTAAATATATCCGCATTCCTTTTCGAAAATTAAGGTTAAATTAATTTATTATAAAAATAGTTCGATGATCGTTTGAATATTTTAGACGTATAGCTAAGGAGTCTGATATAGCCCCCTTATCACGTGACCAGATATTGGCCACGCGTCGCTTGCGGATATGGTAATTCGATGAATTACAGGTTTTAATATTTTGATATAAAATATTAAAATGAATTATGTTGCGAAAATTATTCTTAAGCGTGTGGTTTTAATATAAATAAGTAATATTATATTTTAACTAAGTCTAAAATAATCCATTATTTATAATAATAAATAATATGTAATATTATAATTATTAAAAATATAAATATAAATATAAATATATAAAAATCAGAAAAATAAATAAATAAATATATAAAATGAAATTATAAAAAAAATGAATTTGCCAGGGAGTGTGATTTTATCATGTTAGCAAAAGAAGGGGGTGTGGACAAGTTGGGCTCTAGATCCAGATATTAGATCTAGGCCCAGGGATGTAGGGGGTGCTACTAGGAAGCCAGGGTGTGGAAGAGAAATCCACATGGTCCCGCGGTTGCATGGGTGAGACCCGGATCTATTTTTTTATTTACTGAAAGAAATACAAAATAAAAAAAGTGTACGAGAGCCAAACAGACCAATCTTGGGGGTTAAGCCCAATATGCGTAACAAAAACAAAAAAATAAAAAAATTTGGCTAAGAAGTGGGCCGGGTCAGATTTGGGCCTAATATATTTAGATTTATCAAACAAAATACCATTTTGGTATTCCTTCCCTCTCTCTCAACCTCTTTTGTTTCAATCAAAACAAAAAAACCCTAAGACTAAAAATTCAACCCGACGTCGCTCTTCCCTCTCACCCTCTGCCTCTTATCTCCTTCTTCACCTCACACCCAAAAGTGAAATCCTAACCTCTTTTGCCCGAACCCTCTTTGTGCGACACTATTCCCTCTTACTCACCTCGATACAAAACCTCAGCTCTTAAGCCCCAAAGATTTCGAAACGCAAGCTCACCTCCTTCTCCTTCATTTGCAGGCAACACAGTGGCGGGTCTAGGGGTTTCAGATGTTGAAACCCGAGTTCATATGAAGCGGCAGTAGTCAGAGAGACTTCGTGATTTTCGTAAATTTTTTATTTCTTTTATACTCTAAACCGATCCTCCCCCTCTCTTTCTTGCTCTTTTTTTTTTCCAATTTATAATCTTTAGGTGAAGATGAAATTAGGGAAATAATTTAATTGGTCTTTTAGTCTTAATTGTGTATTGATTTAGGGTTTATCGATTGAGGAAGTTATTTGAAAACATTGTCTGTAAATTGAACGCTATTAAAGTTGATTTTGATGTAATGAATTGTGTTTCCAATTTTGTGAGATCTGCTTCTACATTTTAATACTACCTTCTCTACATTTGAAGAACAAGTTCTTTTTTTCCCACACGCGTTTTTGATTACTACACTAGATGTTAGTGGATTTGGGCCATACGTACTGGTTTAGATTGAGCCTCTTGGGCTAGAACGCAGAACAACAAAAAAACTCCTTATTCTTTTTTGTAAATCAAACTTCAATAATTGGCAAAATAATAACTGGACTGGGCTTGATTTTAACAAACAATTGTTTTTTCTATAAACAAAAGATTTGAACCACAAACTGTTTTTCTCAAACAAAAAACCTTATTGGGCCGAAAAGTTTTATCTGAAATCCCTTTAAAAGTTTTTTTTCTTCTTTCTGCCAAATTAATAACTTAAAAAAAAGGTTTTAAACATGATAATAATAATTAACAACAATAATAATGATTAATAGAATTGAATAATAAAGAGTCAAAAATTGTCTCTCAATTATTTGGACTATCAAGAAAAGTTGTAATGGACTTGAAGTTTGACTACCATTGGGCCTTATAATTTAAGTGTATTGGGCTTTTACCAAAACGAAATTGTTCACCCTCTTTGATTAGAATAATGCACCTCACATTTTACTTGAAATATAACCTTTATAAAAACTTAATGGACCATCAGATATTGATGGTCCATATTGGATTAAAACACCCCCCATAAAAATAAATACAATTTTATTGAATATAACCTTAAATATAATTAAGGGTAGGGCAAATTTGGGGTATGACACAAGTGAGCATCGAAACAACTTCCTCAGGGTCCAAGCAAGCTCACCAAATCATCATTTCACCTCTAGAAGTCGTGTAGAGAGTATTCAGATTTTATATCAAGAGGTAAGCTTTCCAAACTTTGATATCTCGATTTAAGCATCATTTGCAAATACATTCTAAAGAAAAAATGTAGATATCATGTCTATAAAGCTAACCATGTCCTTAAATTGCATTTTAATTAACTATGTGATGAGAATTTTAGAACTGAAGTTTCTAAAGTTTTAGGATTTCAGTTTGGTACCAAACAAAATTCATCCTAACCATTGATCTATAGCTTTTGAAACTTATATGGATGGATTCGTTGTTAAATTTCAAGCAAGTTTGATGTTCACATTTTTTAAAATGATTGAGAAATGAAGTTTTTACAGAATCAAGAATGTTGTTGTTTTGGTCTGTCGCGAGGAAGAAGAAGAAGTGGGAATTTCAAAATTAAAAATTGAGTTTATAATATATTTATTGGTCGTTGTTTCATAATTGGATGAAACATCCACCCTTGTGGCAAGCGCGCGTGTGTGTAGGGCGTTAGTGTGTCAGGGTAGGGGTTCGATCCCTGCCTCTGGCATTTTATTTTTCTAACATTTTCTCACAGATCCAGTGCAAACAAGTCCAAAGAGCGCATGATGTAACCTCATATCTGGACCATCAGATCATAATGCTATCAGATCTAACGCACCAATCAGCATGCCCATGGTATACCTTCCTAAAATCATCCCCATTGGATCTCAATACAACACCTGTGCCTCCCTGTTTGGGCCTTGCTATTTTTGCTTGTCCATACCCACCATTTTCTTTTTATAGACGTAGGCCCGTTATAACATTTTATTTATTTATTTTATTTTCTGTTTCAAACAAAAAAAAAAAACTCCTTGAGTTCAGCCTGAGTTATTTTTGCTACTTCTCACCCCCTTAATTTCTTATACTGTAGGCCCATTTTATTTCTTTTTTTTTTTAATTTTAATTAATTTTCTTTTCTAAAATATTTTTTTTATTAAAAATTAGAAAAAAATCATAAAAATGATAAAAAAATTAGATTTAGGTTTTAATTAGTTAATTTAATTTTTGATAAATAAAAATTAATTTAATTTAATCACTTTGATTTATTTAATTAGAATTAGGTTTTATACTCCATATATTTTTCTAAATAAAACACCAAAATATTTTCTAAATACTTAAATTCTTTAGGTTTTAATTAATTAATTTAATTTTCATAAATAAAATTAATTAATCTAATTAAACTTTGTTTTATTAAAAATTGTAAACAAAATTAGAATTAGGTTTAACCTTTTATTTTTTCCCATTTTAAAATTTTCTAAACAAAAACAATAAACTATTTTCTTAACACTTAGAAATATTTTTAGGGTTTCTTAAAACATCTTTCCCCTTTTCACCACCTTCACGCACTTTATTTTCACATTAATACAATAATGTAACTGTCAAAAGTTTGTAATAGATAATTAGGGCTTATTGCTTTCCTCCCCCATTCATAAACTTGTATCCCCATTCCCGAGGCCTTGTAATAGCGTAGCACATTTAATTTCCACAATTTACTGCTTTCCTTATTACTGTTAGTAAATAGGGTTTGTATGGCAAGATAAAGAATAAACATTAGAAAACCTAATTTCAAGACAAAAATAACTGAAATCAAAACACATTGCACATATGCACCTCTAGGTTGCCCTCACTTGTTGCCTCAAATTTAAACAGTCATGTACCTCGAACATGGGATGCTTTAACAAAGACCCTCAGTTAAAGGATTGTAGTCCCTTGATTACCCTTTGATGCTGCCTTCGATAAACGATCTTAGTCCCTTACGACAATTGCTAAAGCGTCTTACAAGTTGCCTTCTATGACTGTACGATGACACACATCTGTCCCTCACATCCAATAATAGGTCTTCATACTAACCAATGGTAGGATAACACTATCTAAAGGAGGAAGAAAATAACAATAGACTTTTTGAGTAGGTAGATCGCTCGCAATCGCTTGCTCACAAACTGAAACAATTTTACACCTCACACTTTCAAAATAAACAACTTTCAAAACACTTTATAAATACTATTGAGGACTGATACAAGGGTTATTATAAAGCAAATTGCCTTACATTGGCATTTTCAAAATAAAACATCTTTTCATAAAACAACATTTCCTTTCAACAAATATTTTCAAAAACAAACATTTTGTATACATTCTCAACGATACGAGAATCATTATAAAATTGCCTTACTTAGGCATTTTTCAAAATATTTTTCAAGCATACACAAAGCAAAAAGCATTTCAAAAAAGCGATCAAGCGATTAAGAGCCTATAGATAACTACAGATGAAAAGGGTGCTAACACCTTCCCTTTTCATAACTTACCCCCCGAACTCAATAAAAAATTCTCAAAGGTCTTTCTTGTTCTTTTCACCCTTTCCTTTATTGGATAAAAGAAAAGTCGGTGGCAACTTTTTCTATCCGCAACATTTGCGATAAAATGAAAAATCAAAAGTCAGTTCTCCTACCGTATTACAGAACTGGAGACTCTGCTGGGGAAATAAACTAAAAGTGGGGTTACCTTAAGAGCTAGATCACCTTTATTGCTTTACTTGTTTGCCTTGTATGCTTTATATTTTGGGATATGCTTGGGTTTATTTCTTGTATAGATCCTATACCCAGATCTGGGGGCATTTTAGAAAGTAGCAAAATATCGTGGAAACTGTACGGCATAGACCAATATGGTTGAAATGATGGCTACGTTAGTGTGACACATTGGTTGGTGTTGATGTCCCTTGAGTAAGTCAAGGAGAATGTTAGGCTGCCACATGGTGTCATAAGCACTAACTGACCGTAGAAACTTAGTTGACACAACTTAGCCATTAGAAAGTAGTGAGATAGATGGCTTTAGTGTAGATTGAAGTTGGTTGATACTCGATACTACACTCATTGAGATTGGACTTTCGGGATATTTCGGTCGCAATTTAGATGCTTGTGCTGAAATAATGCCTGAAAGAAAGATCAGTGATATTGAGGCTCCTAGAACCCGGTTAATTCTTTTAGGACAAGTTGAGCCAACTAAAACTTGAAGAGGGTACTTACCTACAAACTCCATGCAAGCCTAAACCTAAGGCCCTGTGTGTTTTGTTTGTGTTTGATTAATTGTTCAAACATGACATCATAACATCATAAAAGCATTACACATATCATTTTCACTAACCATTTCAAGGACCTAAGGATTTATCTTTGTTCTGTTTTGTAGGTTATGGCCTCCGCTTGCAGAAACACTATCCGAATCGGTTTTATGAGGATACCTTCTCAACTTAAGGAGTTAGTCTCAAGGGTTCCCGAAAGCTCTCCATTCATCAAAAGGAAAGGTCGACTACTTAGTTTGGTTACCTCGGGTTTTGAAGAAGATATGATGAGTGTTTTATTCCAGTTCTTTGACCCTGTACATCACTGCTTCACCTTTCCCGATTATCATATGGTACCTATAATGAAGGAGTTTTCTCAATTACTGGGAGTGCCTGTTCTCAATTAAATACCTTTCCTCGGTTTAGAGAGAGATCCACAAGCTGAAGAAATTGCATCAGCCTTACATCTGAAGTGACCCGACATTGTATCAAATTGGGAAACAAGGAGTGGAGTCAAGGGTTTTCTAGCTAAATTTCTATTAGAGAAGGCTTGACTGTTTTTGGATGCTATGAGTTGTAGGTGTTTAGGTATTGGCTTTCATTTTTGGTAAATCCCAAGTGTATGTGTGAATGTCATGACTGATGTCATAACATTCTAGTTCAGGTTGTACTAACTCAATAGGTACATGTGCAGAAAAATATTGTAATTCAAATACTGATGTTTAGAAGTGTGTATCTGAGCATGTTTGCAAAATGATCACATTTTGCTAATCAGTAGACATGTTTTCTCAGATGTCATAATAGATGTTATGACATCCTGTTCTGAACTAACAGGATTGCAGGATTGGATAAGTCTGAGTTTTTTCAGGAAATAACTCAGTCCCCTCTAAACAGAATCCTGCGTTTTCTGAGGAGTAACCTAGCTCAATCCTAACCTGATCAACAAAGTACTGTGACCTGGTCTTTAGGTCAAACGGAATCAACCCTAGGTTTTTGGAAACCCTAACTGAAGTTGCAGCTGCTATATATTCAACAGAGCTGCGGTTTTTGAAGACATCCCTGCTGATTGAGTAGAAGATCAATTTTGTAATCTGTATAGATTTGTTTATTGTACTCCAAGCAATTATCATTGTGATAAGTGCCTTGGAATAGGTTTCAATTGTAAGGGTTGTGTAGCACTCAAAGCTTTGAAGCAAGAGTGTTTGAATGTTACTTGACTAAAGCTGTGAAGCAGAGTCAAGTTAGTTGTGTACATCACTCAAAGCTGTGAAGCACGAGTGATTGTGTTACTTGATTAAAAAGCTGTGAAGCTTAATCAAGTGTGTGTTTTGAAGAGTGTCTTCATCAATTCTCAAGTCAAATTGATTTATGTATCACTGCTGTGATTGAGGGGGAGTGAGTAGGAACTCAGGTTTAAGTTGTACTTAGATTAGAATTGCATTGGGTAGGTCTTAAGTGAAGGAGATAAACTGGTTGGTTTATTCCTGAATTAACATCTCTTATAGTGGATTCTCTCCCTGGCTTGGTAGCCCCCAGAGTAGGTGTTGTTGCACACTGAACTGGGTAAACAATTGACTGTGTTATTTACTGCTTTTGTATTTACTGTCATATAGTAAGTCAGATACGGTGTCATAACATTGGACGTGACATTGAGTATCTGTAGCCAGAATTTCAATTGGCATCAGAGCAGGCACCCTGCCTGTATTACTGGGTGAGATCTAGGGATATCACTTTCTGGCACTATGGACAAAGAAGGAGTTTTTGGAAATAGACCACCCATTTTGGATGGAACTAATTATGACTACTAGAAACCTCGTATGATTGCCTTCCTAAAATCTCTGGACAAAAAGGCTTGGAGAGCTGCTGATAAAGGACAGATACATCCCACCATAACTGAAAGAGATGGGACAATCAGTCTGAAGCCTGAGGAAGATTGGAGTAAAGAAGAAGATGAGTTAGCTCTGGGAAATTCAAAAGCCTTAAATGCCTTGTTCAATGGAATTGATAGAAACATCTTCAGACTAGTACATCAATATGAACTGGCCAAGGAAGTTTGGGACACCCTCAAAACCACTCATGAGGGCACTTCCAAAGTAAAGATGTCAAGGCTTCAGATGTTGACCACTAAGTTTGAGAATCTAAAAATGATGGAAGATGAAACCATTCATGAGTTTCACATGAACATCTTGGAGATTGCCAACACCTCAGGAGCACTGGGAGAAAAAATGTCAGAAGCAAAACTGGTGAGGAAGATTCTCAGATCCTTGCCTAACAGATTTGCAATGAAGGTAACTGCCATAGAGGAAGCCCAGGACATTAGCAAGTTAAAAGTGGATGAACTTATTGGGTCTCTTCAGACTTTTGAGATGGGGATCACTGATAATGGTGACAAGAAGAACAAAAGCATAGCACTTGTATCCAACACTGATGTTGAATACAAGGAGGATGAAGAAGAAAACATATCAGAAGCCATTGCCATGCTTGGAAGACAGTTCAACAGGCTCATCAAAAGAATGGACCCAAAGTCAAGGTCTAATGTTCATAACATTCCTTCTGACATTGACAGTTCCAGCAGAAGACCAAGGTCAGAAGATAAGGAAAACCAAGGCAGAGGTATTCAATGCCATGGATGTGAAGGATATGGACATATTCGAGCTGAATGTCCTACCTTTCTTAAGAAGAAAAAGAAAGGAATGACTGTTACTTGGTCTGACTATGATTCAGAAAGCAATTCTGAAGAAGAATCTGCCAAACTAGTTACTGCCCTAACTAGTGTTTGTACTTCTGAAAGTGACACCAGTGATGAAGAAGTAACATTTGAAGAACTGGCTGATACCTACAAGAAATTGTGTATCAGAAGTGGTGAAGTCTGTGTGCAAAATGAGAAACAATCAAAACTCATTGTAAAGCTGGAGGCTGAAAAGAGGGCAAATCTTGAAACTATAAGTCATTTAGAAGGAGAAGTTCAACTGCTGAACTCACAACTGAATCAAATGACCAAATCTGTCAAGATGTTGACCAATGGAACAGACAAATTGGAAGAGATCCTTCAGGCTGGTCAAAATATGGGAAATAAATCTGGCCTAGGATTTGTGGAAACAAAGAAATTTGGTACCGGGAAGCAAATGTCAAAACGGATGTCTCAACATTACTCTCAACATCAGGGACAGAGACATATGAAGAAAAGGTACCAAAGATGGAGATGTCATCATTGTGGGAAATATGGTCACATAAAGCCCTTCTGCTTCAGATTACATGGATATCCTAAACAGAACTCAGATGTCAAACCTAAGTCTAAAAAGGTACCACACGCTCCCCAATGGAAGAAAAAGGCTACTGCACTGATAGCACACACTTCCCTAAAGATCTCTGCAAAGGAAGATTGGTACTTTGACAGTGGATGTTCCAGACACATGACTGGATTCAAAAATCTCCTCAATAATGTTATGCCTCACACCACCAGTTTTGTGACCTTTGGAGATGGTGCTAAAGGAGAAATCAAAGGAGTTGGTAATTTGGACTACCCTGGAGTTCCAAGTCTGAATAAGGTACTGCTGGTAAAAGGGTTGACTACTAATCTCATCAACATCAGTCAATTATGTGATCTAGGATTCATGGTCAACTTCTCAAGATCTGAATGTCTAGTGTTTAATGAAAAACTAGATGTTGTAATGAGAGGAATCAAATCCAAAAATAACTGTTATGTGTGGCAGCCTGAGAACACTGATATCTCCACTATGAGTCAAATCATCAAAGAAGAAAAAGAGATGAAACAGTGGCAGCATAAGCTTGAAGGAATGAAAAGAGCTATTCCTATGGAAGATGTCAGAAGAACTTCTAAACTACAGGCTGATAATATATGTGATGTGGCAAAGAACAAGTCTCATAAACTCTGTTCTCAAAAATTCTGGTCAAAACAGATGCTACCTGAGGACAATGTTACACAAGATGTTGTGACATTGTGGTGTGATAATCTGAAAACATTCAACATTTCCTTTGGAGAAAAGAAGTCATTTGAACTGGAACATAGGTTCTCTAAGCTTCAGCTAACTGATTCTTCTACCAAGTCGCTTGTTGGAAATAAACTTGAAAATTTGAGGGGCAGATTGGGTATTCACCAACATGAGAAACTATAGCAATTAGTTTTGCTGAAAACAAGGGTTGAAGGGATTAATTTTATTAAGTCTATATTTAGTGGGTTAATCATATTCATTCACAATTCCTTCAAAAGCCTTAAGAAGTTGAAGAGACTCCCTTGTACTCCCTACCTCTCTCGTCCTTGCAACCTGTTTCCTCCTCCCAATCAAAGAATTTTCTCAAACTGCTACTATCACTCAACGTTACACACAATGTCTCAGACATCATCTTCCACCATGGCGGCTTCGTCTCACTCATCATCGTCATCATCTGATCAAGATTCTAGGGCAATCACTACATGCATAGAATCTGAAGTTCTTGAGGTCACTCCTCTCAGGGAGATGGCAACTGACCCAGCCAGAGTCAAAAAGCTCAGGACCAGACATGCAGGAAGAGCTCAAGCTACAGTCTCTGGTAACTCTTCTCTTCCTTCGTCTTCTACACCTAATAAAGAAGGATCAGTTCAAGTACACCAAGCTATTGCTAGACTGGTTTCTAGCATTCTGAGTGGCAACCAATCTCCAAGAAAAGTAAAGAACCTGAAACTTCTGATTCTGATGATGAATCAGAATTTGAGGTTGACATTGACAATACTCCCATCAGAAGGAAGCTCCCCTCCAGCAAGATTGCTAGAGTGCCTGAAGTGCCAACAGACAACATCTCCTTTCATCATCCTGATAATGCAAACAGATGGAAGTATGTTTGCTTGAAGAGAATAGCCTTGGAGAGAGAACTCAACAATGATGCTTTGGAGTGCAAAGACATCATGGAGCTGATCAGGAATGCTGGGCTAATGAAGACAGTGATGAAGTTTAGCAAATGTTATGAAAATCTGGTTAAAGAGTTTGTAGTGAACTTGTCCAATGATTGTGCTGATGGGAGGTCAGCTGACTTTGAGAGTGTGTTTGTTAGAGGAAGAAGGGTCAAGTTCTCTCCATCAGAAATCAACAAGTTTCTTGGAAGAACAAATAAGGACTGTCCTGATCTAGAGGCAACTGACAATGAAGTATGTTTGACCATCACTGCCAGGCAAGTAAAGTGCTGGCCATTGAAAGGGAAGTTGAATGCTAGTAAACTCAGCATGAAATTTGCCATCTTGCATAAAATAGGTGCAGCAAAGTGGGTGCCTACAAATCACAAATCAACCATCTCCACAGGATTGGGGAGATTCATCTATGCTGTAGGAACCAAGACTGCCTTTGACTATGGAAGGTACATCTTTGAACAAACCTTGAAGCATGCTGGCAGTTATGCTGTCAAAGGACCAATTGCTTTTCCCTCCCTCCTTTGTGGAATCATCCTTGCACAATACCCTGACATCCTTGTAGCAAGAGATACAGTCTGCAAAAGAGCCCCTGCCCTTGGCCTGCACTACAAACTGTTTCAGGGATCCCATGCTCCAGACATTGTCATAACATCAGCTGAGACATCGTCTGCAAAGATCCAGTCCAAAACATCAGATATCATAGCTGTTTTAAAAGAAACTTGCAAAGATATGGATGCTAGAAAAAGGACCCTAGAAGCTCTAATTGCCAGGCTAGAAAAGGAAGAAGCTGAAGAAAGCAGGAGGGAAGAAAATGAAGGACAGCTCAACATTGAAGAAATTGGCTCCTCTGAGACTGATGACAGTGCTTGAAGGATGATTGCTGCTTGGTGGTGTTGCTGGTGGAGTTTGGAAGTATGTTCTGCTGTTGTCTGCTGCTGATCTCATTATTTTGTCTTGGATAACTGTATAACTTTATAAACATGTAATCTTTGGCCCATTTGTGGCTAAAGTGGGGGAGAATATTTTTGGTACTGCTTAATTAGTACTTAACACTATATTTTTCTGCTGTCACTTATTTCTGCTGCTATCTATCTATCTCTGATTGTTTAGGGACTTTAGCCAAAAATCTGCCAAAGGGGGAGTTTGTAGGTGTTTAGGTATTGGCTTTCATTTTTGGTAAATCCCAAGTGTATGTGTGAATGTCATGACTGATGTCATAACATTCTAGTTCAGGTTGTACTAACTCAATAGGTACATGTGCAGAAAAATATTGTAATTCAAATACTGATGTTTAGAAGTGTGTATCTGAGCATGTTTGCAAAATGATCACATTTTGCTAATCAGTAGACAGGTTTTCTCAGATGTCATAACAGATGTTATGACATCCTGTTCTGAACTAACAGGATTGCAGGATTGGATAAGTCTGAGTTTTTTCAGGAAATAACTCAGTCCCCTCTAAACAGAATCCTGCGTTTTCTGAGGAGTAACCTAGCTCAATCCTAACCTGATCAACAAAGTACTGTGACCTGGTCTTTAGGTCAAACGGAATCAACCCTAGGTTTTTGGAAACCCTAACTGAAGTTGCAGCTGCTATATATTCAACAGAGCTGCGGTTTTTGAAGACATCCCTGCTGATTGAGTAGAAGATCAATTTTGTAATCTGTATAGATTTGTTTATTGTACTCCAAGCAATTATCATTGTGATAAGTGCCTTGGAATAGGTTTCAATTGTAAGGGTTGTGTAGCACTCAAAGCTTTGAAGCAAGAGTGTTTGAATGTTACTTGACTAAAGCTGTGAAGCAGAGTCAAGTTAGTTGTGTACATCACTCAAAGCTGTGAAGCACGAGTGATTGTGTTACTTGATTAAAAAGCTGTGAAGCTTAATCAAGTGTGTGTTTTGAAGAGTGTCTTCATCAATTCTCAAGTCAAATTGATTTATGTATCACTGCTGTGATTGAGGGGGAGTGAGTAGGAACTCAGGTTTAAGTTGTACTTAGATTAGAATTGCATTGGGTAGGTCTTAAGTGAAGGAGATAAACTGGTTGGTTTATTCCTGAATTAACATATCTTATAGTGGATTCTCTCCCTGGCTTGGTAGCCCCCAGAGTAGGTGTTGTTGCACACTGAACTGGGTAAACAATTGACTGTGTTATTTACTGCTTTTGTATTTACTGTCATATAGTAAGTCAGATACGGTGTCATAACATTGGACGTGACATTGAGTATCTGTAGCCAGAATTTCATGAGTTTTCAAGCTTTCGAAGAAATCTTAGATTTGTTGATCTATGGTTTGGTGCTATTCCCTAATCTGGACCAACTCATATATGTGAACACCATCAAGATATTTCTTTTTCGTAACCTTGTACCTACTTTGCTCAGAGACATTATATATTCTCTTCACACTCATACTATGAGGAAGCGAGGAAATCTTATGTGTTGCATACCTTTGCTATCTAGGTGATTTATTTTGCACCTTCCCCGATCAGTATTGAAGAATGAACGAGGTTCGAGGTGGTCTCAAAGGATGATTTCGTTCTCTCATTCAAATATTTATTGGTGTTCCCGATCTCTGGAAGATGTTACTATCATTGACCGTTGCAGGGAATTCCCTAATGTTCCACTCCTTGGAATTAGTGGAGGTATTACTTATAACCCTTCTTTGGCTATACGACAATTTAGTTATGCTCGAAGAGATGGTCCTCACGACGCACTTATCCAGGGTATTATGTTCGACTACGAGAATGATTTTCAAGGTTATCATTAAAGGTTTATACGTGCGTGGGACATGGTAAACAAGGTTGATAGCAAAACTTTAGGACAAAAGAATTCTATCCCTTTGGATCCCTATCTCAAATGGGTACGAGCTCGCACTCAAAACCTTATGATGCCATATCCAACCGTTCTACCGGTGATCTTAGAGCCTATTATCGAAGGAGACGTTTCTCGCATCATCCTCCATTCGGACATGCTTACTGACCTCAAAGAATTACAGAAGTCCTGGATTCAACTCAAGGAAGAATGGGACACCTTTGAAGTTCAATTGTATGCAAGTGAAAAGAAAGTGTTGGAGCTCACAAAATAACTTTATGAGGAGCAAAGCCTTAATGCATACATCGACACGAAGAGGAAGCGACCATGGGAGACTTGAGTCTTAGGTTTTAGGAGTTTATATTGTTGTCTCCTTGAGACCCTTTTGCTTTTTCATTGTAAGCCTAGAAGGCAGTTGTAATTTTTTTTAACTTACTAATGCAATCTTTGTTTTTGTTTCCTTTTGGCTAGCAAATTTAAATCTCCTAAGGTCCTTGAAAACATTGCATCCACATATCATGCATCATTTCATAAGCAGGTTTTTCGATACAGGTTTCCTCATCTATTTACTATTCATCTATTTACTATTTATTTCAGTATAAGATGGCTCTCGAACAAACTGTCAAAGATCTACAAACTCAACATGCACAATTTCAAGAGACTCTTCTGAATCTAGCCAAAGGTCAACAAGAGATGATGATGCTCATCACCACAAAAAAGAAGACTAAGAAGCGGGTTGTTATCCTCAACATGGGGAGAAGATTCAAAGGTCCTGCTCAACCAGTTCGAGTGAATAATGCTTCCTTTGAGGAAGACGACAACCAAGAGGAGGATGATAGAAGTGTCAGGGGTGAAGGTAAAAACAATCAGGGTTCCGAAGATGAAGACTACTCTGATGAATAATATCCTCCTGCAGATAACACGTACAAGCAGTTGGAAGACTGACTCAAAGCCATGGAAATCCAAAAAGTGCCTGGATTGGATTTTGGAGAGCTATGTCTGATTTCGGGGGTGGTCATCCCTCACAAGTTCAAGGTCCACGTATTTGCTAAATATGATGGTGTATCTTATCCCAAACTTCATCCGAGGTCGTATGTCCAAAATATCCAACCTCATACTGCTGTCTGGAAATTATGGGTCCATTTCTTCCAAGAAAGTTTGGCTGGAACTCAATTGGAATGGTTCTATCAACTGGAAGGAACCAACATTCACACATGGGAAGACCTGGTTGCTGCTTTCTATAAGCAGTATCAATATAATGCTGATCTGACGCCGACTCGTGTACAATTGCAAAACATGTCTATAGGCTCAAATGAAGGGTTCAAGGAGTACGCACAAAAATAGAGGGACTTAGCTGGAAGGGTGCAACCTTGTTTGAATGACCGGGAATTGGTGGATATGTTCATGGGTACTATGACAGGTCCATTCTTTAATTTGCTGATTGGGAGTTCTTCATCAGAGTTGACTGAGCTAATTTTGACTGGCAAATGAGTTGGAAGTGGTATCAAGAGAGGGAAGATTCTGACGGCTGCAACTTCTAATGCTATGAAGAAGACCTTTATTGGTAAAAAATAAACTAATGCTGTCTATGGCCAGAAAAGCCGCAGTAAAAATGACCTCTATCAGTCTGTGGGAGCAGTATTGATCTCCAATCCATCGCTTGTCAATAATCACAACAAGGCAACTAACATAGGTCAGACGCTCCGAGAAGGAAATTCACCATAGTTAATATGTCATTGGCTTAAGCATTCCAACATTTGATAGAGTCTGACCTCATAACATTCTGGGATCCTCCTCCTAATCCCAATACATCCTCTCCGAAGTACAACCCAAATGCGAGGTATGCCTATTGAAACAACCGGCTGAAAATCATCAAAACAATGAAGTCGCCATCGAACGTCTTTTATCCCACATGTAGGGAAAGGTAAACATCGAGAAAACTTGAGAAGGGAGAAGTCACGGTCTTGCGACCGAGAGATCGGGTAAGGGAGTCTGTTACACAAGGGGAAGGTATTAGCACCCCACACGCCCGTAGTACTCTACGGTATCCACTCTTGTTGTCTATCTAATGGGTGCGTTTTATCTATGCTTACTGTTTATTACTGCTAAAGGGAGAATGCATGCAAAAGAAAGGGGGAAAAATATAGGGAAAATAAAATTATGCTCGTTCGGGCCCTACCCCGATGCCTACGTATCCCTTTTAAGGAATCAGAGCAGCCGTAGTTCGACTCATATGTTTTTGTTTGTTTGTATTTTTAATGAACAATATTAATTTCGCCTTCTGCCGCAACTCGACCTTTGGAGACTTACGCGTCAGCACAAAAGTGAATTAACATGCTCTTCTGGAAAAAGTTTGGAGAAAATGTGCTTGGGCGCACAAAAAGGTTTGAATTGGATTGTGTTTTTGACGAACAATATTAATTTCACCTTCTGCCGCAACTCGACCTTTGGAGACTTACGCGTCAGCACAGAAGTGAATTAATACGCTCTTTCGAAAAGAATTTGAAAGGAAGGCCCGAAGGCAAAAAGAATTTGTATTGCTTGGTGTTTTTGCTTGTAGATAATAGCTAGTTAATCTCAAGAGAGAGATATTAGCCATTTCTCTACTTATTCATGAAATGATTCTTTGGGACTTGAATCATGCCAAGGCTTAGAATGGAAACAGTAAGGTCGAGAAGAAACCCGCTTATCGTCTCACATACTTAACGAAGGTATGATTCTCGTCAGTAAATTTTTTTTAAAAGTATTTTTGAAGTTTGTAAAAAAGAAGTTGTTGTTTCAAATGCATATGCAAAGGAGGAAAGAAAGTCACATGAAGACTAGCCTATTTCTAAACCTAATTTTATCATGCGTTGTTAGACCTAAGTCAAGGATGAATAAAAGGGAAACGTCTATCTAATGTTAGCATGCATAGCTTGCAGTAAAGCCCCTACTTCTCATGGTTTCTAGAAAGCGGTAAAGGAACGTGATAAAGTGCGGAAATGAGGGATAAATTAAGGTCGCGATGATACCGAATGGAGAAGGTCCGTTGCCTCTTCAAAGCCACGCTAGTGATAGAAAAACTATACGGAAGTTGCTCCGCATGAATAATCAAAAATTGATCCCCAAATATTCCCAATTGCAGAGAGATTTCATCAGTATAGTATTACAAAATCCTAGCTAAAAAATGACAATGAAAAGGATCATCAAATATGAAAATAATAGAAAACTCTAATTAAACATCTAAAGAGAATTTCTAATATCAATAAGAATCTCTACTATTTTTGTATCTCTTTTATCATCAAAGTTATGAGAAGAATATACTAAGGAAAAAAACAATTAAATCTAAAACAGGGGGGTGTTAAAATCTGGATTAAGTGTGTAGTGTAGCAAGGGTGTTCCATAGGAAATAGCTCAATAAGCCATTTTTATTGAACCAACTTCAGTTTCCAAAAAAGTGGTGATGGGCCTAGTGGAATTCGGTTTGGTCCATTATGAATTCAACACCCAAACGATTTTTTTCCAGGATTTTTGTTTCAGGTTTTACTTATTAAATAAAAAATATCAAAGAAAAGAATGAACTAAATTTAAAAAAACAAATAGGATTAGGGTTTAGAATCATATGGTTGTTCAATCTTCCTCTTTGAAACACAACGGCGCAGAGCTCTCTTCCTCCCTTAAGCTTGGAACACTGCCGTCTTATCGGCTCAACATTTCTATCATCATCTCATCGCCTCTCTTCGATCCGTACCTAACTTCGTCATGTCTTCCGTCAAACTCGCCGCGATTCTTCTTCTCTTCCGGCGATTTTTGCCGTATTTTGATGGGGTAGCTACCAGGTACACAAACATAACAATTATGCTGATCACCGAGATTAAAGATCCATACTTAGCCAGCAACCTCTTAGCCCATTCAAACTTCTTCTCCAGAGGCCTGTCAACAAGAATGTCTAACGGCAATATGGGAGTTGAAAGTGCCACCTGTAAAATAGCGTTTGTGGGGACACGGAACTTGATGACAGCTGGTTCATCCGAAAATACTCCCTTTGATTTTGTCTCCAGCTCCTTTGCTTCATTTAGACACATTCTCACTCCAATCGTTGTCGCGAACGAACTACTGCCGCCGTCTCACTCTGATCGGCCTCGCGCGGCAAGTAGTGCTTCAGAATTCTGATTTCGTTTCACTGTTGTTCGTCATCTTCGCAAACTCACTTTTATTCGACTACGCGGTTCTCTCCTTTCATATCCTCACCGTCCTCTTCGATGAATAGAACAACATCACATCACCTTCGCTGTTCAACATCTCTGATCTGCCTTAAGGATCATCATCTCCACTCGTTTTTAGCTATTCTCTTTGTCTCTCTCAAAGACATAGCCCACTATGACTATCTCCTTTTACGGCAGGGATTTCAACCAAATACCACAATTGTTCAGCCAGAGCTCGAGTCAATCTGAATTGGTAAATTTATATTTTTATCTATTCTGTAGAGTTAAAAAAATGAATCCCCCCTGTAACTCAGAAACTGGATCCTGTTATATAGATTGCTGATAATTGGTTAGAAGATGGGAGTTGGTTAGGTGGTTAGGATACAGTTACAGAATTCTATTTTGGTTATTGTTATAGAAGTTAGTTATTATTCTGTTTGGTGAAGTTTGTTATCGAATGGTTAGAGGTTGGTTCGGGAAGTTAGTAATTCAGTTTGCAGGTTAGTTTTGGAATAGGCTGTTAGAATTTTGTTTAGAAAATTATGTTATGTAGGTTGTTAGTAAGTTGTTGGAAATTAGTTATGGGAATTAGTTGACAGTTAGAGGGTTTGTTATATAGGTGTTGGAATTCTGTTAGGTGTTAGAATTCTGTTAGAAAGTTTTGGTTAGAAGTTTAGTTACTAAGCTGTTGAGCTGAGCTATTAATTGATTTCTGCTTTCTATCTTTCTATGCAGGGCCTAACAGGTGGATGGGCTAGGGGCTTCCTCCTGAGAATGAGATTTTTGTTTTGCCTGGGCAGCTGCAAGATTTATCGGCAGTAAATCCGTCTTTGAGAAGCTCGGCTTCCTTAGAAGGTAAACCACCCAAAAGCAACTGGCTATCAAATATGAGAAATTTAGCACCGAAGTATTTCGCAAGTGCTTTTACAAGCATCTCCTGATATATTTCTGACCCAGCAGGTCCTGAAAGTAGAATATGGGGCTTTACGGTGGTGAGATATGTGGTGTACTTTGCATGCTCTTTATGCTTCAGGTATATATATAAAACAAGCTGCAATCAAGACATTTTTTGTATTCTCGCTTAAATAGTATGGGAAGCTGTCAAAGGACACTTCTAGTTCTTTTTCATCCAGTATTGCAGCATGAGCATCTTGTATTACATTGCCTTGAGACTTGTTCCAATAATTATCAAACTCCCTAAATTTTTCAGGCATAGGTCCCTTGTCATGAACGTTGCTGTCAATATCTAGAGAGGACAGAAGGGCATTTGCTTGGGCATGGATAAATTCTCCGCTTTTATCTGTAAAAATATGTCTGGCCATTATGCTGCTACAGTCACGTATACATTGTTTATCACCTTCAGATAGGCCTAATACTGGAAGAGAGGCGGGATGGAAAGGTATTCCACCCCGACTGCTGTCAAAAAATGAGTGCAAAAGGGTAGAAAGAACTCTTTGCGGTGTCCCATCCAATGCAGGTTGATGAAGCTGTGGTGGAAGCTGTCCCCTACCATCATAGAGCTGAAGATGGAGAACCTTGGCATGACATGGAATTGGAAATTTACTCATGGAATTTTAGCACCTTTAGGACTAAAGAATTTTGTTCAAGTGTATTTTGTAACAGTTTTCTTTGTGGAATATTGGTGTAATGGGATTGTAATGGTTTTATTATGAATGGTTAATTTGGATGAACTTTGAATACTATTGTGATACAGTGGGAGAACTGACTTGAGGTTTTGCGTTTGTTTTCGCAAATGTTTCGGTTTAGTAAGAGTCGCCACCGACTTTTTATTTTATCCTAAGGAAAGGTTAAAAAGCACAGGAAAAACCTTTGAGATGTTTTCTTGGGTTCGGGGAGTAGATTATAGAAAGGGAAGGTATTAGCACCATTTCTATCCATGGTTATCCATGGGCTCTTAGTTACTTGCTTAGATCACTTGCCTTTGCTTTTCAATTGTTTGAAATGGTGCTTTGTGTGTGTGGTTTTGAAAATGTTTTGAAAAAGATGCCTTGTCTAGGCAACCATTGTAACAATTCTTTACTTGAATGTTTTACAAAGGTGTTTGTATTTTTGAAAAGATGTTTCAATGTTTTTGAAAGTTTGTTTTGAAGTTGTGTTGTGATGTGTTTTTTTTTTGAAAAAATGGCAAGGATTGTTTTCGCAAGTTTGGTCAAGTAACCAAGAGCTATCTACCCTAAATTTCTCAAAGATCTTTCTCATGTTTTAACCCTTTTAACAGTGTTGTTTCACCATTGTATTTGGTGAACAACCTTGTGTTAGGATGTTAACGGGATGGGCGCGGGTCATCGTTTAGACCATAGAGGCAATAATGCCAAGTGTCTTTGGCAATTTTCTCAAGGGACTTGATCATTTTTTAGGCAACTTGATAGCGTCATCGAGGGACTATGATCATTTGATTTGTTTTTGTTTTGCCAAAGACACTTAACATGCAACCATGATCTATTTTTGAAGGCAACAAGTGGATTGAAACCCTAGGGGTTGCAAGTGTGCATTGTGTTTTGATTTTCATGCATGTTTATCTTTGAATTAGGTCAAGCTATTTGTTGATTTTATTTGCATACAAACCCTAGGTCTATCATGGCATAATTGAAAGCTTTTAAATGCGGGAAATTTAAATGCTAAGCTATTACAACAATGATTATGGGGATGGGGGTACAAGTTTGAATTTGGGGATAATTTGACAAGAAATTAAATTCTAAGCTATTACATCCATATTGAATATACAAGACAAATATCTAATATTTAAATAAATACAAACAAACAAATATCAAATAAAAATGCATTATGCTAAAAAGGGGATTTTTTGTGTATGTAAAAGTATCTTGTAATGTGAAATATAAACAAGATAAAAAAAGTCAATTTTTGGTTATTTTTATTGTTTTAGGGGTTAAACCCTAATTTTTTGAATAAACATTATTATTTATTGATTATATACAAAATAAATTAATTTATGCACAAAATAAAAAGTATATGGTTAAAAAGGTATTTTTGATGTCATATATTAATAAAAATAAAATGTATTATTTCATATTTTTGTCCTAAATATTTAATAAAATATGTATAAGTATATATATATATATAT